>CM077228.1:30569470-31171970 GCA_039654775.1 Spinibarbus caldwelli
CCACACTATTCTGCTGATATGGAATGAGTTTGACTACTTAATCAGTTATATTAATAGAAATGCTTCCCTGGGGCAAACTAAAAAATCATAAAATAATAAATAGGATACCCCATAACACCAGCATTTCCAGCAGTATCCAACATTTCTCAATCATGATCTTACTCAGCTAAATGTGACTATTAGCTTAACCGCTGTATTCCTTGTTTGCTAGCTTCCTATGCACATACAGCACACAATGTTAAAAATGTTCTACATTATGAACCTTAACCCAAAAACCTTTAGCTTCATACACTGTAGATACAGTGGGTACGGAAAGTATTCAGACCCCCTTAAATTTTTCACTCTTTGTTATATTGCAGCCATTTGCTAAAATCATTTAAGTTAATTTTTTTTTCCTCATTAATGTACACACAGCACCCCATATTGACAGAAATACACAGAATTGTTGACATTTTTGCAGATTTATTAAAAAAGAAAAACTGAAATATCACATGGTCCTAAGTATTCAGACCCTTTGCTCAGTATTTAGCAGAAGCACCCTTTTGATCTAATACAGCCATGAGTCTTTTTGGGAAAGATGGAACAAGTTTTTCACACCTGGATTTGGGGACCCTCTGCCATTCCTCCTTGCAGATCCTCTCCAGTTCTGTCAGGTTGGATGGTAAACGTTGGTGGACAGCCATTTTTAGGTCTCTCCAGAGATGCTCAATTGGGTTTAAGTCAGGGCTCTGGCTTGGATATTCAAGAACAGTCACGGAGTTGTTGTGAAGCCACTCCTTCGTTATTTTAGCTGTGTGCTTAGGGTCATTGTCTTGTTGGAAGGTAAATCTTTGGCCCAGTCTGAGGTCCTGAGCACTCTGGAGAAGGTTTTCATCCAGGATATCCCTGTACTTGGCCGCATTCATCTTTCCCTCGATTGCAACCAGTTGTCCTGTCCCTGCAGCTGAAAAACACCCCCACAGCATGATGCTGCCACCACCATGCTTCACTGTTGGGACTGTATTGGACAGGTGATGAGCAGTGCCTGGTTTTCTCCACACATACTGCTTAGAATTAAGGCCAAAAAGTTCTATCTTGGTCTCATCAGACCAGATAATCTTATTTCTCACCATCTTGGAGTCCTTCATGCGGGCTTTCATGTGTCTTGCACTGAGGAGAGGCTTCCGTCGGGCCACTCTGCCATAAAGCCCCGACTGGTGGAGGGCTGCAGTGATGGTTGACTTTCTACAACTTTCTCCCATCTCCCGACTGCATCTCTGGAGCTCAGCCACAGTGATCTTTGGGTTCTTCTTTACCTCTCTCACCAAGGCTCTTCTCCCCCGATAGCTCAGTTTGGCCGGACGGCCAGCTCTAGGAAGGGTTCTGGTCGTCCCAAACGTCTTCCATTTAAGGATTATGGAGGCCACTGTGCTCTTAGGAACCTTAAGTGCAGCAGAAATTTTTTTGTAACCTTGGCCAGATCTGTGCCTTGCCACAATTCTGTCTCTGAGCTCTTCAGGCAGTTCCTTTGACCTCATGATTCTCATTTGCTCTGACATGCACTGTGAGCTGTAAGGTCTTATATAGACAGGTGTGTGGCTTTCCTAATCAAGTCCAATCAGTATAATCAAACACAGCTGTACTCAAATGAAGGTGTAGAACCATCTCAAGGATGATCAGAAGAAATGGACAGCACCTGAGTTAAATATATGAGTGTCACAGCAAAGGGTCTGAATACTTAGGACCATGTGATATTTCAGTTTTTCTTTTTTAATAAATCTGCAAAAATGTCAACAATTCTGTGTTTTTCTGTCAATATGGGGTGCTGTGTGTACATTAATGAGGAAAAAAAAATGAACTTAAATGATTTTACCAAATGGCTGCAATATAACAAAGAGTGAAAAATTTAAGGGGGTCTGAATACTTTCCGTACCCACTGTAATTGTAACCCTGTCTGTGGAAACCCAGCTAAAGTACTTTTTTTTTTTAAACAGTGGATGAGTAATTCACTCCTTGATTTGTTTAATAAAAGCCTCCTTTGAGATCGTTTTGACAGACATGCTTATTGTGTATTATTTTCAACGTGTTTATTGCTAAGTTTAGTGTGGCAAAATAGCAGCGCAGCCGTAATTATTTGCGTGCAGTGTATCTGGTTGCCATGACAACCTGCTGCTCTTTGTAATCAGAGTGAATTTGTAGATTTTCTATAGCAAAACTAAAATGTGTTTAAAAGTGCGACTGACCAAATCGTCCGGCTCGGTTTGCCCCCCCCTCAAACTCGAAGACATGATTTGACAGTTTACCATCTGATCTCACTCAGTGACTCTAGGCTACGTAGGACAGGACGAAACCATGCAGTGAATGGGGGGAGATAATTTCACCGGAGATGCAGAAATAAGCCTAATTTTGTTTTATTTGTAACTCCTTTGTAGATACATTTATAATTTCTATTACATTACTACTACTACTGTTACTACTAATAAAACAGATCTCTGGGGGCCCCAAAAGTGTGTGGGCCCTTAGAATCATCCTAACTTTCCCCCCCTTAGCGGCGCCCCTGCATCTCATGAACACTTGACAATAAACGCGGAACACACAACACGTGGTAACACTTTAGAATACTGTTCCGTCGTTAATGAATAACTACACAGGAACAAATGGCTAATGCACTATTAACATTGTAGTAACTACTATTAACTAACAAGACACTCTGATTAACGTTTAAGTAATAGCGCTAAGTTGAAACGGGTAGTTCACTATTAGCTAACCAATAACTACTATTTTTTTCATATATCCTGAGTACTCCTAAGAACTACTTTATACAGGTTCATAATTAATGTGAATTATGCATAATGAATAATTAATTCTAAAATGAAGATCATGGTAACCCACTAGTAATTATCAAATTCTTCTAAATGAACTACTAATTACTTGGATCAGTATTCTAAAGTGAAAATCGTCATAACTTCCTAATATTGACTGATGTCATTGTGAGCTTTTGAGATATATGTAAGGTTTTGGATAGTAATGACTCAAGTGTTTCTACATCCTTCTGAAGAAACTACTAATTATTTGGATCAGTATTCTAAAGTGAAGATCACGGTAACCCACTAGTAATGATTTAAGTGTTACCAAATCTAGCTACATGAATTACTAACCAGGATCTTACAAAAACCTCAAAAGTTTACAATGACTTCAGTAATTACTAGGGAGTTATCACAATCTTCACTTTAGAATACTGATCCAAAAAATTACTAATTCCTTTAGAAGGATGTAGTAACACCTGAATAATTACTATTCAATACTTTAGAAAAACCTCAAAAGCTTACAATGACTTCAGTCATTACTAGGGAGTTATCATGATCTTCACTTTAGAATACTGATCCAAATAATTAGTAATTCCTTTTGAAGAATTTGGTAATACTTGAGTCATTACTAGTGGGTTACCATTACCTTCACTTTAGAATGAATTATACATTATGTATTATTCATATTAATTATCAGCCTGTATACAGTAGTTCTTTCTTAGTAGTTCTTGGGGAGGTATGAAAAAATAATAGTTACTGATTAGCTAATAGTGAACTACCACATTCGACTAAGCACTATCACTTACTAATTCATTAATCAGAGTTGCTTGTTAGTTACTAGTAGTTACTAGAGTGTTAATATTGCATTACTCGTGTTCTTGTGTAGTTATTCATTAATGATGGAACAGTATACTAAAGTGTTACCCAATACGTTATTTATTTAATACATACTTATTTACATTTCAAATTTGCACATATCATAACTGTACATAAATAATTGTTTTTTGCTATTTTGCACATTGTCTATTTTGTATATTTGTATATTATTCTTTTTATTATTTGTCTTGTCTTGTCGCTGTCATTCTGTTGCACTGTGGAGCTTCTGCCAATAAAACAAATTCCTCGTATGTGTAAACATACCTGGCAATAAAGCTCATTCTGATTCTGAATGTCGGAGTTGAAGGCAATGACATTCTCCCAAGGGATGCCTCTTTTGCTATTGAAAACAGGTAATCAAAACAATATGCCCAAAATTACAAAATAACCTATTTGACAAAGTTTATGTAAACTGTGATCATGTGAAACTGAAATAAAAATGTTCTAGCTGTTATAATTAAATCCAAACTTAGGTAAACACAGTGCATTTCCCTCACCTCAATACTTCGGACAGCTTTTCATATAGGTTTTCTGCATTACCCACATTGCATATGGGCATTTCAAGGAACTTCGTTGTCACTTCCAGATTGGACTCATCATAAAGTCTTGCAAGGATGACAAATTCTTTGTCGGTTTTTCTGTTGTTTGATTCATCACACAACAATGAAAAAGGCTGAGATTTACATATCCTTGCTACGTCCTCATCAAGCTCCACAGCTATGGCACCTGTTAAGCAAGAGAGTCCAGTTACTTTAGGCTACACCATTGGAACATTATCAAGGAGTCAATTATGCTCATTTCACATGCTATCGGAAATTTCCTATTTCCCACTTATGAAGTCGTGATTACGAGCTTGTCGCATTCAAGTGCTTTAATGTTGGAAAGAATAAAATGTAGCATACCATTGGTTGACAATCATATAAACAATCTGCACTAGATAGTTTGCTGACAATTCTGGAATTTCGGTCAAATACATGCTTATTTCACTGCTTATAAAACATACAATATGCTTCAAATGATCGTTCATATCTAGCCTATAAATACACTACTTTAGCGACAAGACAAAGGGATGTAGTTGTTGTGAGAACAACATTGACATCAGCAATGGTTGTCCCCTGCACCAAGTTTAAAGTTTATGGCCTTCCCAACTCGGAAACTGGTATCAAAATTGTTTCCCAGTAGTAAATACGACTTGAGAGGCATTCACGTCTAATTTCTGATTAGGAAACTCGTATATACGATAATTTCAATAGGATGTGAAGGCAGCATAAGATTGTCCTGTTTATTCTGAAGCAACATACTTTGGAAGTCTATATCTTACCTTTGATGAGTTGCGTGGCTTTTGTTTTTTCCCGCCGAGTACTTCCTAGCGATGGCAGTGTAAAGGGTAATAGGTAAATAAGGGAAACAAAGTCCATTTAGCTCAAAGGGAATTATTTATGATTTTATAGGGAATTTGAACAGAATCACTGTTTTACAGCTGATCGCTGAATCGGCCTGCGATTCACTGAACGAACCGTATGATATCAACGCTGCACTGGATATTAAAATCCAAAATATAGTGAAAACACTTAATAAGCACAGTAGCAAGATCGGCAAATTAAGACATTAACTTGTAAGCACAAAACACAAGATACTTCTCTTTTCAATATAAATAAGATTTTATTTATATAAACCTAAGACATGTAAACTAATCTAACACATGAACACACGCATTCACACATTGCAGAAAGAGAGAAAGTAAGGAAAGGATGAGTTTAAAGAATGAAAATGTGAAATCCCAAGTTTACAGCAATGTGCAATTGCATAGACCTAAACAACCATCAATCACTTAATTAACCCTCGCATTGAGTTTCTCAATGAGGCTAAAATTTATATTAAACACACCAGCTCAGCTAGAACCTGGAGTTTACTTGCTTGTTGCCTTTGTGTTAAAGGATTCGTTGTCATCTTTGCAGGAAAGGGGGTTTCCCGAGGTTCATTGGTCGTTTGTAGTGGTGTCTTGGGCATTGGCTCTTGGCTGAAGTTGTGGAGTTGTGGCTGGTAGAAGTTTTGAGGCAGTCACAGGCTCGAGTTGAACTCGGAGACAAGGCGTGGCGGCAAAACTTAAACTGACAACACGAAACTCACACCGGAAAAGAAAATAAACTAAAGTAAAAGAAAGAAAGGCTGTAACGAGACTAGATGGCTTTTCTTCTCATCCTGGTGTTAGGTAGCAGCTGGCATGTAGGCCAGAGCATGCTCAAAGAGCAGCGTCAAAACGTGGTGGCAAAAGAAGAGGAAGAGGAGATCTTAGAATAGCGAAGAAGCAGAAAAAAGCATAATTTGATGGTGTCCTGAGTATTTAAACTCGGCTTTCAGACCATCCTATCTGGACGTCTTGACCAATTAGAAATGATCTTAGCCTAGGGGTGTTGCTCTGTTTCTTTCCCATCATAAATCCTGTATCAGTCACATGGTCCGAATTTTCCCGCTCTTGTAAAGTATAAATATGTGATAATTTTGGACATGATTTCTATAACAAGATTATGATACATTTGACAAAGAATTGGTTGGAAGAAACATTTAAAGCATGATTTTTCAAACGCATACATACCAAACATGAATATGACCCTTTAAAGTCGTTCCATAGTTATTAAAAAGACATACACAATATGTGATTAAACATGATAGTTAATTGTGTGGGTTACATACATGATATGGAGTTATGCATAAATATGATAAGTCTCATAAGTCCTTTTAAGATGATTTTGGTGCAACTATATGTGAAAAGGCAGTTTCTGTACCATTCTGTGAACATAAGGACATGTTCTGTGTCTAGAGAGTCTAGAGAGGTTAAAAGGTCTCCTAAGGAATTTCAGTCGGGTTCTTTGTCTTCTATGTGGAGACCCGCCCAAGAAAGTCTGTAGCTCGTGATTTCTATCACAGATTTACATGTGACAGCCATCTCTTTGATCATCAGTCCTGATTACTTGCCCCAAATTTGACAGTTTCCTTCCTTCATTGGACTTATCAATAAGTATTCTTTTGTCTTAATGTTGCAAGCTGTTCTGTGAAAGAGGCTTGCTGGTTAGCTTGCTCCAGACTCAAGGCGCCACGGTACCATGGACAGATTTATGACGAACATCCTGTTGTCTCGGGATCCTGGGCCTCTTTGTGGAATTTGGCTCTTTTGGTGGTTCTAACACCAATCTGATAGAGTCTTAAATTGTCTGATTCGCTCTGATATCCTACAGCAGAGTCAGGGAACATGTCTGTTACACTACGGTTGAAATCATTGCAAAAACTTAAGCCCACATTATTTTTGGCGCAAAGCATTGACATGTTCACCTCTGCTTTTGTCACTTGATCGGCCTCAGAAACGTTTGTAGTCACAAATGAAGTAATTGGCTGGGCATGTATCTGCGCCTCTTGGGCGTGCTTGTGCTTTGCAGATTTGTCATGTTGGCTCACATCACTTTTCCCTCTGTGTGATACACTAAAATCAGTGTAGCATATTTTACAAAAAGCATGACTTTGCCCGATGTTGCTCTTGGTTAAGTACGGGTAAGCCTCCTCCCATTTGTTAAGATACTTGCACAAAGTTTTCGCCTTTTTTGCAGGCACTCCAACACCATCTCGCTCTCGTTTCTCCATCCTCGGGTTGCTGTTCTTCTTCTTCGACCGCTATTCTTCTTCTACTTGTTTTATTGGCGTTTTTTTATTTTATTTTTTATTTTTTTTTACAGTCTATGGTGCCGTTTGAGTGAGTTACAGCTAACGTTAATGTTCTGTATACTGCCACCTGCTTTACCGGAGGCGAATGTATATCAATTACACCCAGTGGGATTTTTGATAGAAAGTTTAAAAATACGGGCAAAATACAGGAAAATATTTAAACGGGATGATAGCGGGACAGAATGGTAAAATACAGGAGAATCCCAGGAAAAACGGGAGGGTTGACAGGTATGGACATCGCGTCGGTTTCATATTGATTACTTTATCACAGAATATTTATTTTTGATAAGATTTAGAACTTGCTTAGTTTAAAAGTAGACATGTCAACCTTTCTATAGATATATCTCTCATGTCTCTTTGTTGAGTATTTGCTGAGTTTCAGTTTATTTTAATGACGTGTTTCTAAATGAAGATCACGCAGACCAAGGCGGCAGACAGCGCACCCGGTTTGTTTTCTTGAATTTCTAAATGTACAAAGTTTTGTTGTTATTATGTGTATACATGTAAAAGTAGACCCTTTACAGATTCGATTGATGTATTGCTCTTTGATGTATTACTGGTTTTCCATTTGGCCCTCCTATTTTTTGTAAAATTACATCGCCTGTTCGAATAGGATCCTGTCTTTGTTGAGCTATTCTATACGACTCGTCCTGGAATCTCACTCCGGCTCGCTCCCTGAGAGCACCGGCCACTCCAGCGCCGTGATATAGAAATCTATTAGCCGGATTCACTATAACACATGATTCCTGCTCATCTTCTAACCGCCCCTCTTTGAGAACGATTAAGTTTTTTCCTCTCGCGAAATACACTCGATATATTTCGTCATTGCCTGGTGTGAACTGCCCATCTGGACTTTCTGGACTATACCATTGTGGAGCACTGGGATCTAGAGCACTTACTTCTTCCTCTCTTTGAGGTACAATGCTGGGGGCTATCGATCCTCTCTCGGACCCTTCACCTGCAGCATCTTCGTCTAAAGAGTCCCAACTTCTCACGGGGATATTTTTAATCTCTCCCCCGGACTCATCAAAGACTCTCACTCGCGGAAACCCATCCTTTCCTCCTTTACTTGAGTATATAAAAGGTGGAATTTCCGCTCCATTTAGAATTCTGATATTCACCACGGAAGCGATTAACTTAATCTCTTCCCATGGTAACTGGCCGGATCCGCATTTACCTTGCGTGGAACTAATCCAGACCAGTCTTCCACCAAGATCCTCCGGTGTTAATGTCAGAGTGCACATCTGCGCCATTAACTCGCTCCGGATTCCCTTGGATTTAACTTCATACACTAGCACTACTCACACTCTGAGTTTTATGCTTTTACTTCAGGTCTTTTCAAGCCTGCGCGCGCGTTTACACAAACCCCTCTGGGTTGTCACTGTTCAACTCTAGTATGTAAGGACTTACTACTTTACTCACTCAACAGTTATCCCTGAATTTTCTACCTTAGCCAATCGAGCCCCACGTTGGGCGCCATGTTTTGCTAGTACACCAGAATAAAGCCCTAAAACATAATATTCACATTCCTAATATCCATAAACAGTTCACAATTAACCGCTGTATAGTTACCTCGTGTCCTGGTGGATGCAGACGGAAACATCAATGAGTGCTTAATTCACGAATATCCTAGAAAAGCTGACCCTCTTCCTTATTGGGAGATGAGGAGATTTGTAGAAGTAACATTTTATAGGAAAAGTAGAAACATTTTTGATGTGTATATAGAGAAAAAATATACGAGTGACAAAATTGGCTTAACTTTTATGAAATGTGTGGTTGACAGAATACCTACTGATGGGACATTTACAAGAGAATTCGATCATGAAATAACAAGAGAGGGTGTCTTATCAGATCCCTACCCACCTAATGTGTTATTCCCTGATCGATCCTCTACCAGAAACTATAGGAACCGGTCAGAGGGCATAGAAATTGATTTTAGTGATTTTTTAGTCCAGGGAGTGCAACGACATCAAAGTAAAGAGATCAAGAAGCAGAAGAAGAAGGAACGGTGCAGGTGTGCCCAGGAGAGAGCTGGAAGATTCAAAGATCGTCTTCAAGATGAAAGCAGTTCTGAAGCTGATACGGAAGCAAGAAACAATAAATAAACGAGTTGCAAAATTAATAAAAGAAGTAATGGAATTACAAGGTTTTTCAAAAGATATACAAATGTTAATGAGTGATCAAGAGAAAATGGATTTTCAAGGTTCAAAAGGGTAAATGTCAGAAAATGTTTAAAGGTTATGTTTTATTTTAGAAGCACAGATGTTGAGTGCTTTGTGGTTTATATCTGCTATGTAGTTGCTTCGCATATTTTGTAGAAAGACGGTGAAGTGCGAGGAGATGCATTTCGCACATGGGTGCGAGATGGAACTTCTAGCCGAACCGTTTCTTAGAATTGGATAGCACTTGCTAGAGGTGTTACAGTGTGGTTTATGATATATGTGCTTAAGCCGAGCTCATAGAAGGTGTTGCTATTTTCCCTATATCTGAAAATAGAACCAGACATGCTTGCTATTAAGAAGTGATGTTTTCAGTGTGAATTATTTTTTTCCATTTGAACTTTTGATACTGTTGTGAATTAGACTCTGTGACAAAGGTCATGCATCCTGTCTGTAAGGAGGGGGCAGTCGCAGGCAGGAGGAGGGTATTATGCAGAGGTTATAAAATACCTGTGAGACCCTTGTCCAGGGCCGACAATTCGTGGTGAAGACTTTACTCGTTGTTATTTTATGTTTTGTACTTATGAGTTATTGTTTTTAATAAAACGAAACCATTGTATTGGTGATTCGTTAAACTTTTAAAACAAGTCTCTGAGTACTTCATTAATAATAACCAGTTATCTGAACCTGAAATCTATCGCATCGAGCTTCAAGTGGTCTGAACTTGACTGAGCTAGGACGGACACTGGAGAAAAGGACCTGAAACTTCCTAAAGACATCCATCCAGACACGAGGTAACTATACAGCGGTTAATTGTGAACTGTTTATGGATATTAGGAATGTGAATATTATGTTTTAGGGCTTTATTCTGGTGTACTAGCAAAACATCAGAAAAAGCATTTTGTCATTTGTTGAGGATCTTGTCCATCAGATGTTCATCGCGTTCATCTGATGTTCGCAACTGTAATGAATATGATACTTATTTTTAATAGGCAGGGAAATTCCCAACATTAAACAAATAACCTTTTACATGCAGCACGTTTGTGTTGCAAGAATGTACAGGAAACCTTCAGATATAAAAACACTGACTCGTTGGATGATGTTTTCTCATTAAGATTGTAAGATTCACTGTTAATTCAATAGAATATATGAGAATACTAGTAAATAACAATATGGTGGTGCAGTGGCTTCACTTCTATGATGTCATCAGCAATCCAGTTCTCTATAGATCAGTGATGTAAACTTATAATAATGGATTACTACAGTCACATGGACTTAACGGACACATGCACGCAGCAGCCATAAAGTCATCACGACACATCAGATTTTCTCTAATATATTGCTTTAAGTCAAACAACTTGTTTTCATAATCCTTGGAAGTCAAACTCAATCGAAAATAAAATTTGATTAATCTCACAGCCCTAAAGTACAAGAGAGACCTCACTTCTGGATTGCAAAATAACAAAAACGCGTCAGTGATGAATGTCTTGATATTATTACATGTAGACATGGTTGGCAAGATACAGTTAGCATAATATTTATGTAGCAATAATAAACTGTAAGTGTATTTCCTTAATTTACCCAGCACCAAAAGAAGAACAGTTATCATAATTTAGCCCTAGAGCTCGTTTAATACCGGGTTCAGGTATTCATTCCTACTTACAAGAGAAGCACAGAAGGATCAGTTGCAAAGCTTCATGACAGTGTATCTAGCATATGCATTTCCTAAATACATCTTATGTAGAAGAATAACTCATTTTAAAAACAACAGTGAAGAACAACATTAAAAAAGTGAACCAAAAAAGTGACCTGAACAAGAACAGTTTGTAAAAATCATCTACAAGTAAGCAAACTACAAGTGATCCACATGCATTATAAGAAAATTAAACATAATATGAAATTCATAAGAAAACACAATGATATCATTTATAAAGCAAAATGGCATTCAAGAATGAAACTTTTTGACATTGTTCTTTAGGGAGGAAGTCCATCTTTGAGTTGATCTGATCATCTGAATCTCGCAGGTGAATCTGCTGGTTTAGAAGATGAAGATGAACTTTAGTCACTGTGAAAACGTTAGATAATGTTTCTTTGTCATGTCGCTTGTTATGGCTGGTCAGGAAAGATTTTTTCCAGATGATATTTTACTGCTTGATGCATTATTGCGTAGCATTTGATGAGAAGGCAGCATCAGATCTGAAAATGCTGGATCTGAAGATGATCTACTTAGGACTCATCCACACGAAGCCAGAGCTTTCCCTGTACAATCTTTTATTTTCTCATTCTTCCGTAAACACGGCGTTGTCTCAAGAAATATCTGCGTACACACAAAATCACTGAAACTGACTCAAAATGATGTAGTTTTCATGCCAGACCAGCATGTGGCGCTGTAATTCTGCCACAGAGATACACTAAAAATGGAGAATAAGAGTTGGAGCATGTGGATAAACTTTGTGCGCTGTATATAAACCCAACACAAGAAAAGCTAGTAAAGCTAATAGGCTTCTGCAGCATGAACATGTCTGACTAGGGTAAAGACTTGTGATGACACCATCGTTTCACAAAATATATAAGGATTGGCTGTACACACAAAATGCAAAGGTGTCATTTTCAGATTTATCCACTCTGGGAGCCGGTTTCAAAAAAATAGCGTTTTCAGGCTCCCAAAATGCCCGATCCGTCTGGACGAAATGCCAATATGATACACAATTTTTACGTATACAGCTAAACGCGTCTCCGTGTGTACAGGGCCTTACTGTGATTGGTTTTTGTGTGACTGTGTAGAGCAGATGAAGGATTGAAGCGCTTCCCACATGCAGTGCAGTGATACGGTTATTCTCCAGTGTGGATCCTCTCATGTGTTTTCAGATTTGATGACTGATTGAATCTCTTGTCACAGTGTGAACACTTATAAGGTTTCTCTCCAGTGTGGATCCTATTGTGTTTTTTCAGATGTACTGACTGACTGAATCTCTTGTCACAGTGTGAACACTTATAAGGTTTTTCTCCAGTGTGGATCCTCTCATGTCTTTTTAGGTCTCTTGAATGAATGAATCTCATGTTGCAGTGTGGACACTTATAAGGTTTTTCTCCAGTGTGAATCCTCTCATGCAGTTTTAAACACTTTGCTGAAGTAAAAGTCTTTTCACACTCAAAGCACATGTACTCTCTCACAGCAGTATGTATTTTCTGATGTTCTTTCAAATCTTGTAGATGGAAAAAACTCTTACCACACAAATGGCATGAATGTGGCTTCTCCTTTGAATGAACTTTCAGGTGTTTCTTTAGAACTGAAGCCCATAAAAACATTTTACCGCATTGATCGCATGTGTGCAGCTTCTCTCCAGTGTGGATGTTCATGTGATCCTTAAGGTTTGCTGATTGTGTGAAACTCTTTCCACACTGAGTGCAGGTGAAAGATTTCTTCGCCAATCTTTTCTTTAAATCTTTCTGTTTGGTTTGAGAGCAACTCGAAGGTTTTTCTCCAGTTTTGAAATGATTTTTCTCCTCAACTTCATCCGATTCTTTATTCTCCTTTTTTTCTTCAATCAACTCTGGAATAAAAGTTAAAAAATGGTTCAATTTTCAGTGTCTTGTAAAAAGCTGAGAAATGTGCACATAAAAGTGAACCCTGAAGTAATAGTGCAGGGCTCCAGACTAACATTTGAGAGCAGTGCCATTAACTTTTACAGACGGTGGCGCCAGAAGCAGATTTGGTAGCGCTGAGGGCTCTTGTGTAGGGTATCAAAATTAAATATAGTTTAATCATAAAATTACTACTGTTTTGCATTAATAGTGCAGTTACAAATAATATTACGTTTATTTCTTGGTAATACACATTTGACAGTAAAGCACTGAGCTTGAGTTGGGAGGCATACAAAATTTCCTTTTATTAATATCAGTAATGTGCAAAATCTAATTTTCATATAGAAAAATTGATAGATTCTACTCTTACTAAATGTACCATTATTCTTCTATAGTATTATACAGAACATACCAACAACTTCAGTGATTATAATTGAGGAGCGATTCAGTCGCAAAGTCAAGAAAAGTTTGGTGTTTTGTGACTTTTTTACTACATATACAAAAAAAGTGCAATACTTTGACAAAATTAGATTTCTAGATGATTTGATATTTTATAATAGTGATTTTAGAATTTCAATATATAAAGCAAAAAGTAGAAATTAATGACTAATAAGCCAATAAGTGCTCATCTGCTGCCATTTACTGGTTATAGTGGTAATTTTAATTTTTTATTTTTATTTTGCACAAGTGTTTTACCACAAAACTATATTTTGATATACATTGTGTTTTGTCCCATTAAAAATATAATTTTAATGTGGAATACATAAAAAGTTGTTAAAACTTTTCTCTCAAAAGGTTGTACAAACCCTGAAATTAATTATGTAATAACACCATGGTTATAGTTAGCGTTACTGCTTCTGGGTTTCTGCGTCAGCGCTGTTTGATCTGTTCATAACAGAAATTGGTGCAGAATTTGAATGCTTCTAGATCTCGCAGCGCTGTGTAGTAACAGTGTCACGAGATCAACATTGGTTCCTGAGTAAACCTGTTCTGAGCTTGGACCAGTTTGCCTACGTTGCACTCAATTATTGGTCCGAGCTGCTAAATGGTCTGTGGTGTTAAATGTGACCATTTAGTCGCAGTCTGGAGCCCTGCAGTGGAAAAAAGACAATTGTGTTAAAAAAAAAAAATACTATAGACCAAAAAAATTAAAAAAAAAAAAACACCTTTCTATAGGGAGAACTATAAAATATGTTTGATCAACTACACAATTGACCATGCACAGGGAGCTTGATTGACAGGTGATCTGACCAATCAGAATGCAAATTTAATGTGCCACCATTGCTATTCACCATCTTGCATCTATGGCTGGTCTCCAAAGAGATCCATGTTAAAATGGGGTAAAACAGATAAACTGAATTGAAACTTTTTTCAATGAAACTAAATATAAAAATGTGCGGACTGTGCTGTTTTTGGCTGCCACAGTAAAAGCAATAAGCTAAAGGAATTCCTTTAAAATACTTGCTTTGCATACCAGAAAATCTGTCCATGTCCGACGCTGTATACATATGGCTTGCAGCGCTTAAGTTAAAATAATAGTGTGAAATATTAAAATAATATGTTAAAATAATGTGTGCTCATATCATTCTGTGGACAAAATCCTGTGAACTTCGCCCTGATCGGGAACTGAACTGAGGCACTACAGCAATCTGTCACGTCACATTAAAGAGCCACAAAAGTGTATTGTTTGAATTTCTTTAAAACTGACAAAATTTGAACGCTGAGAGTCCTGAGTAGGGCTGTCGCGATAACCGCAATATCGCAATACCGCGCTATTGACGAGCATAACCACAGAGGAATGCAACAACCGCAGCAACCGCGATATTTCCGTGTTTTTTTTTTTTTTTGTAAGGTTACGCCCTTCTCGTTTTACACTTCGTGCATGTGTACTGAATATTAGTAATGATAACATAATGTGTACCATGCTGATTTGTACAGAGGCTCAGTAAATTTGCACTTAAGCCTAAACAGACAGCGAATGAGAGCGAGATCGACTGATCGCGTGCGATTACCTGCGTCTGTCCTTCAGGCTGAGTCATGTATATTTGTGAAAACAGGTTGTCATGTCCAAGGAAAGCGAAATCTGTCTTGACGCAGTGCTGGTCAGCTGAGCCTTTAAAAGTGGCGCTCAAAGTTAAAATGATTTCAGCAGCGTGTTTCATTACATCTCTCTTTGAATGAATCAGCGTTTTTGAACGTGTAGTTGAATGAACGGTTTAAAGACTCACTCAAAGACACTTCCTTGACGCAACAATGAAACTACACTGACTGACAGCCCGTCCAGAACACGCAGGTGAAATATCAACAGAAAAAGTCTCTTGTCAGTCAGATTCGAGGATCAGAACTAACTGTTATATATATATATATATATATATATATATATATATATATATATATATATATATAGGCCAACAATAGTCTACGATCTTATTGTCAGGTTCACGTTTTGTTATGTGGACCGTTATTTTATCATTCTTTTCCGTTTACTTCACTTTCTGTTTCAACGCGATTTAGTTTCGGTTTCTGAATATGACCTGGTTACATCGTAACACATACACAGATTATATATATATATATATTATATTATATGCGGTAATACCGCATACCGCGCTATTGAGCCACTCAAAATTACCGCAAGGGAAATTCCTTCACCACGACAGCCCTAGTCCTGAGACCTTGTTTCATACATAAGTAACATGCTCTGTCTTGTCTGTCGGCACGTTATCAGTTTCCTCTTTGCACTGCAATGTATTTTTTACTGCATGAGAACATGATATTTAGTGTGAGAGCGGCATTGTTTGTTGGAGTTAGCAACAGTAACTAAGGGTGGGTGGGTCTTTGCCAACATTCAATTACTCAAAGCAAAACTGATCAATAATAACTAAGTAAAAGTGAAAACTAACGAGATAGATCTCTCTCCTACTGACTTACAATTTAAGTTAAGATTTTAACGGTATTACTATTCTTATGATACTGCACATCAGTACAGTTCTTTAATGGTATTCTTTTCTTCACTAAAAAGATGGTCCATTAAATACTGGGTTCTGGTACCCATGCTTTCTTACAAGAGGAGCAAATAAGGATCAGTTGCAAAGCTACATGACAGGATATCTTGCATCAGCATTTTCTAAATACATCTTAAGTGGAAGAATTAGTAATTTTAAAAACAACAGTGAAGAAAAAATAAGAATGCACAATAATAAGATATTTTGACATAGTTATTTGGGGAGGAACTCCATATTTGATTTGATCAGAATCTCAGCTGAATCTTGAATACTTACTGTGATTGTTTTTTGTATGACTGAGTAGAGCAGATAAATGAGTGACACACTTCTCACATGCAGTGCAGTGATATGGTTTCTCTCCAGTGTGGATCCTCTCATGTGTTTTCAGATTTGATGACACACTGAATCTCTTGTCACAGTGTGAACACTTGTAAGGTTTCACTCCAGTGTGGATCCTCTCGTGTCTTTTCAGATTTGCTGAATCACTAAATCTCTTGTCACAGTGTGAACACTTGTAAGGTTTTTCTCCAGTGTGGATCCTCTCATGCAGTTGTAAACACTTTACTGAAGTAAAAGTCTTTTCACACTCAATGCACATGTACTCTTTCACACCAGTATGTATTTTCTGATGTTCTTTCAAAATTGAAAAACGTGAAAAATTCTTTCCACACAAATAACATGAATACAGCTTCTGCTTTGTATGAACTGTCAGGTGCTTCTTCAGGACTGAAGCTCTAAAAAATGTTTTATCACATTGATCACATGAGTACAGTTTATCTCCAGTGTGGGTGTTCCTGTGTTTCTTAAGGTGTGCTAACTGTGTGAAACTCTTCCCACAGTGATCACAAGTGAATGGTTTCTCTCCAGTATGAACTCTCATGTGAACAGCAAGACTATATTGGCATTTCAAACTCTTTCCACATTGATTACACGTGTACAGTTTCTCTCCTGTATGAACTTTCATATGTGTCATAAGGCTTCCTTTTCGTGCAAAATTCTTCCCACACTGATCACATGTGTGTGGTTTCTCTCCAGTGTGGACACTCTCATGTGTTTTCAGATGTGTTGGCTGACGGAATCTCTTGTCACAGCGTGAACACTTATAAGGTTTCTCTCCAGCGTGGATGTTCATGTGTACCTTAAGGCTTAACAATCGCGTGAAACTGTTCCCACACTGATAACAAGTGAATGGTTTCTCTCCAGTATGAACCCTCATATGAACATTAAGACTATGTTTGCTTGTCAAACTCTTTCCACACTGAGTGCAGGTGAAAGATTTCTTGGCTCCTCTTTTTTTTAAATCTTTCTGTTTGCTTTGAGAGCAACTCGAAGGTTTTTCTCCAGTTTTGACATGATGTTTCTCCTCATCTTCACTCAATTCTTCTTTCTCCTCACTTTCTTCAATAAACTCTAAAATAAAAGCAAAAACAGTTTATTTGTCAGTTACTTGAGAGAAAGAAAAAAAAACTGAAATGTGAAAGTACACAGAAGTGAACCCTGGTGTAATAATGTAAATACTATTTCTATACAAACTTTTGTTCCTTTTGATGCAATTGACCTATCGGTAAGCCCCGCCCCCCTTAGTTACTGTTTCTCCCTCGGACAAACAAACGGAGTTGCTCACAGTCTTTCAATGACAGCTACAATGTGAAAACTTTGTCCCACAATGTTTGTGCACAATTTTGGACACAGAAGGCCACCAAATGGGAATTAAATATTCCATGGAGGGATTTATAAAATATTTAAAAATAAATACGGTGGGCAACTCTAAGTGAGGGTTTACAGATCATAATGCAAGCAGGAAAAGTCTCATATTACGGTCGGTCATCACGATCGCAGATGACAACATGCAGGCTCAACACTGTTCATGTATCGCAGGGTACGATTAAATTAATGTACATTTAACCAGTTTAATATGGAGAGGCAATGAAATGTAGACCTTCGTTTATGTGTTTTTGACCTACACTGTACAAGACGCCAGAACAGTCCGCTATTTAGGTTTGTACGTTAGCATGAAATCACTAACGTTAGCTAGTTTTAGCCAGAGATACCTTGCTAAAGCACAAGATAACATTAACGGTCTAATTGAGCAGATGAAAATTGTAACTTAATGAGTGTATGACAACCAGAAAATGAACATTTTTGTCTTCATTTGTATTGGGGTTGAATACTTTGGGACATTTTGTTTGGATTCAGGAAATGTAATAAAATAAATTATATTGTCCATCATCTCAGGATACCTAGAATCAGTGTTACAAGTACCACAGGCACATCGTTTTTCCATTTTTGAAGTATAAACACCATAAAACCGATGTGAGCTTCGGATCTTCCAATGTTTCTCTATGGCACTGAAACCTAAAGATGTCCGAGTTGACATCTTGATACTGATACTCGACTGCCATTGGCTAGTCTGCGTTCGAGGGGAGGAGCTTACCGATAGGTCAATTATACTTCCCTGAAACTTTTCATGAATGAGGTACATTAATGTTCAAAATATAATTTTTTAAAACATTATAGACACAAATCCCATGTTTCTATAAGGAGAACTATTAAATGTGTTTGATCAACTAGTTACATTATTATCCAACATACATTTTGTTGAAAAAAAAAAAAAAAGTGTCCCTTATTATTCCCTGCTCCATCTATATTATTCAACAGCACTAAAGATTATTTCTATTACAACAAACTAAATGTAAATCTGTGTTCTTGCTCCGCCCCTTTTATCAAGGACGCATCAAGAGATGACTTGTGCGAACTAGGGATGGGCATTTTCCAAAAATATCGCATTTGAATATTTGGGCTCATAAAAAATGAATATTCAAATGTGTGTTTATTTACATGAGGTTTAATGAGAAAGACGTTATTTTTAATTATCAAGTTTTTGTCACGATTTCGGAACCGGGGTGTTTTTAGGGGTGTGATATTCAAATGACAATTGTTTTCAGCCACCACATTTATCAACGTACGATCTTTCATACGATGGGATTGGCGGCATACGAATGTTTCATAAATCACACGTGAACTCTGTCGCAATTTGATTTGTGTGCTCGGATCTGCGCTCGTTTCTACGTTAGATTGATAAATAAGGCCCACTGTGTTTACATTGTTTCACATGTTAATTCTGAGAGAAACAATAATATCCACATGCTCGGGTGACAGTTTGTTCCTCAGTCTGATAACAATAAGAATACGCGCTGAAAAGATAACATCTGCTAACAGTTTCTTAGTGTTTTGTATTAAACTACTCTCCCTTGAGGAAACTTTATATACAGTGCCCTCCATAAGTATTGGAACAGTGAAGACAAAATTGTTCTGTTGGCTGTGGAGTCAACACAATTGCAAATATGATGAAAAGATGAATATGAGACAAAACTACAGAATGTCACATTTTATTATTAGCCATTTCAACACATACATGGTTTACCAAATAAAAAGAACAGCACTTTTAGAGTTCATCCCACTCATTGATGTGAGCATAAGTATTGGGACAGTTGAACTTAAGGCAGATATAAAAGATTAAAAGCTATTATTTAATTGCAGATCCCTTGCGCTCAATCACATCAGTGAGTCTGTGACCCATAGACATCACCAGACTCTTGGTCTCATCCTTTGAAATACTTTTCCCAGCCTTTAATGCAGCCAATTCCAATTGTTGCTTGTTTTGGGGAGTTTCTGCCTTTACTCTCCTCTTCAGCTGGTGAAATTCATGTTCAATCGGGTTTTAAATCTGGAGATCGACTTAGGCAATCTAAGACTTTCCATTTCTTTGCCCTTATAAATTCCTTGACTGAACTGGCAGGGTGTTTTGGGTCATTGTCCTGATGCAATATGAAGCACTTCCCAATGAATCTGGTGACATTTTCTTGAATATTGGTAGGCAAGATGGTTTTGTACCCTTCCAAATTCATTCTGCTACTGTCATCATACATTAAGTCATCAGTAAAGTTGAGAGGGCCTGTTCCAGAGGCAGCCATGCATGCCCATGCCATGACACCACCTCCACCATGCTTTACAGATGAGGCTGTATGCTTGGGATCATTTGCAGTTCCCTTTTTTCTCCACATTTTTGCTTTCCCATCACCTAGATAAAGGTTCATCTTTGTCTCATCGGTCCATAAACACAGTTCCAAAACTCTTCTGGCTCACCTTTGTGCTTTTTTTGCAAACTCTAATCTTGCCTTCCTATTTTTGGAGCTGGTCAGAGGTTTGTATCTTGCTGTGTAGCCTCTGTTATTCTATGTCAAAGGCTCCTGAGGACAGTAGATTGTCAGAGCATCACCCCAGCTTTCTGGAAGTTGTTGGTGATTTTACAGACACGTCTTATAGGGTTCATTTTCACAGCTTTATGATTTGTCTGTCATCAGCTACTGTTGTTTTCTCAATCGATCAGGTAGTTGTTGGTTGCTGGTGTCGCTGGTGGTTTCCAAACTCTTGATTTCTCCATGCCCTTTGTTTTTTGCTAGAGCTCTAATTGACTTCCTCTTTTCTTTTAGCATCCAAATTGCTTGCTTTTCTCTCAAAGTCAGCTCCCTCATCTTCATCCTGGTTTGTGTGTGTCATCATCGAATGCAAGATTCAGAATGTAAAAATAATGGCTATAACTGATACGACATATTCCCTGCTTTTAATATCTGAAGAATTAATGCAACAGGGCACACTTAGAAAGACCTGTGAGGCAACTGTTCCAATACTTATTCTCACATCAGATAGGGGGATGAAACTCTAGAAGTGCTGAACTTCTTAGCTGGAAAAACATCTATGTGTTGAATCACCCAATAATAAAATGTGACATTCTGTAGTTTTTGTTTCATATTCACCTTTTAATCATATTTGTAAATGTCTTGACTCCACAGCCAACAGAGCAATTTTGTCTTTACTGTTCCAATACTTTTGGAGGGCACTGTATGTCTCAAGATCATTTCACTATCAGATGTCTCTTCTCGGCTCACTCGAGTACAGCTGCGCTTACCTGCAGTTGTGAATGCAGTGATGAACAGCTGTCTTTCCTCAGCTGATTGATTTCAGCATTGATTTCAGCTGACATGATTTCTCATTGTGGTGGTGATATTATGATAAATCAGTTTCACTAATTCATTTGATCAGAAGTAATTACATTTTGTCAGATCATTTAGTAAGATCATTTTGGTCAAAGTAAATTCAAACTTCGCAAGGCAGATGATGACAGTCTGTGATCAAATACTATCAAATACTACCAAGTGCGTAAGTGTTTTGCTTAATACAACTTTTCTGTCTATTAGAAGTTTATATATGCTAGGTGGGAAGATTAATTCGTTTACTGCTTGTTTTATTTAAAACGTTTATGCTGTGCACGTTGTTTGCCCTTAGCTGTAATTAGAAATTACAAAAGACTGTTTGCTACCTGTTAATTTGCACTTAAGTACTGGCAAACTGTACCGCACTTAGTTTCGATTCGAGCCATTTCCGTGCTATAGGCTTTGCTGTGATAATTAGAAAGGCGTTGACAGCTGATTTCACTCAAGTAGATAAGTTGTGTATTTAAGTAGAGTCGGAAGCATCCAGCCCTCGTGTTCAGCCTCCTCGTGTGAAGACCTACAAGTGTAAAGACCTGCGACTTTTTCCTGCACGACTTTAACAGAGCAACGAAACCGGCAACGCACTTGAATATTTATTCTTTTTTCCCTTTTCTATCCTCTTTTTCCCACCTCCATCATGTTTCCAATACATTCCAGTTGTCTCGCAACAACGCTCTTACATCAAACACAATCTTGCTCACCTGCGTTCTATCTGCACCTCTTCTTCTATACCTCTCTCTTTTTCTGTGGGTCTTTGGAACTGCCAGTCTGCTGTCAACAAAGCAGATCTTATCCCAGCTATTGCTTCCCAAATTGCACTCAGCATCTTGGGCTTGACTAAGACCTGGATTTGTCCAGAAGACTCAGCAACCCCTGCTGTTCTTTCTAACGACTTCTCTTTGGTGACTTCGATATTCATTTGAACAAGCCTTATTCTTAGCCCTATTCTTTCCATTCACTCCTAGTATCATTTGACTTCAAACGCCTTAACACCACAAGCATGCACAAATCTGGCAACCAACTGGAATTAATTTACACACGCAATTGTTTGGTAAAACCCCTACACACCTCTGATCACTACTTCATAACATTTAACCTACATCTTGCTACTTGTGAGCCACCAACACCTCTACCCATTACCTTTAGATGAAACCTTTGTTTCCTTTCACCCTCTCATCTTTCCTCCTCTCTTCCCTCACCCACTCATTTCTCATCTCTGGATGTGAACGCAGCAACTGACACTTTGTGCTCCACTCTAACAACTTGTCTAGACAATATATGTCCTCTCTCCTCCAGGCCAGCACATGCTGCCCCTTCTAACCCCTGGTTATCAGATGTTCTTCGTGAGCATCGGACCAAACTCAGGGCAGCAGAAAGAAAATGGTGCAAAACAAAAGATCCATCAGACCAGAGTATGCATCAGTCTTTGCTTTCATCTTTCTCTGCTGAAGTCCATACTGCCAAGTCTTCATACTTCCATAACAAGATCAACAGTGCATCTGACACACGCAATGTCTTCAAAACATTCAACTCTCTCCTCTGTCCGCCTCCACCACCTCCTTAACAGCCGATGACTTTGGCACATTCTTCACAAACAAAACTAGATCAATCAGCAGCCAGTTCTCTGCCCCACACATACAGGAACTCATACCAACCACGTCAACTGCTAAAACTCCCCTCTTCTCCTTCTGTCCCCTCACTGAGGCAGAAGTATCCAAACTTATCCTCTCCAGCCATCCTACAACATGCCCTCTAGACTTTACCAAATCAGTGAACATAATTATTTAATTAAATGAGACACAACGAGATGTAACGTTATACAAGTTGTTGTAAAGCATCACAGCTAGCTTGATATTAGCAATATCGTTATATTTTATAAAAACATGTAAAAACATTACCATATAAGACATAGCTGGTAAGTTGACCTGAATTTGCTAATATTATTACCATCAAGTCTAGTGACAGCTTAGTAACATTGTTTGCACAGCTAATTGGTAATTTTTTGTCATGTGGTGTGTTTATAAGGCTTTGGAAGATGGGAGTGTGAAGATCTGAAGCAGTGGAGGCCAGCTGTTATGAACCACCTCTACTGGACTGCATCTTCCACTCCTGATGGAGATGCAGATGTGATGGAGGCCAAGTGGAAAAGCATGGTCAGCAGTTAATGTGATCTAAACTTGTGCTTGCTTCTCCCAGCATATGCATCATGCCTCTTTGAGTCTCTGAGAGAGGAATACTGCAGGTCACCACAGACTCCACGAGAACGCAGCACCGTCTTGTCTTCCACTACACCTGCTCCTCTTTCCAGATCCCTCCAGAGGATCAACAAGATCAGGCTGTTGGCGTGCATCTAGCACACCATTCACCATTTAACACACGTTAACAACACATTAGTGTGATACCCAGACTGAAAGATTGTTAAATGTTTTTAAATGGGTCAGATGGTATATTTTTCTTTCGGTAGTATATGTTTGGTGCATATATATATATGTTAATTAACAGTTGCAATATTGTGTTTTTAGTTGGGTATTAACAGTGCTATGAAATAACATTTGTTATGATTTAGTGCTGTATAAATAAAACTGAATTAAATTAACCATAAATGCAGATCTGCTTGATATATATCTAATGTAAACTTCATAAATTTTTATACAGTAAGACAATTTGTGTTTGTGATTATTTTTTATTGATGGTCAACAAAATGGGGCCATTCAAAACCTTTATAAAGTCATCCTTCCTCTGTAAA
Source organism: Spinibarbus caldwelli (assembly GCA_039654775.1). Classification (NCBI taxonomy): domain Eukaryota; kingdom Metazoa; phylum Chordata; class Actinopteri; order Cypriniformes; family Cyprinidae; genus Spinibarbus; species Spinibarbus caldwelli. The sequence goes on from CM077228.1 coordinate 30,593,399, forward strand.
CAGTCTTCTAATGTCTGACACACATGCAGGTATAAGGGCTGCTCAGAACACCATAGGCCCAGAGGACAACTTATCTGTATGCTGTCAATATTGATTGTCTTATTCCAATGGCATCTAAAAAGTGTGACTTACAGGTAGTTGTGATCTATCTAAATATAGGCAACTTCTAATTGAAGACAAAATTATTCAGATGGTTTTAAAATGGTTTTCAAATTTTTAATATACTATGTATTTATACATACAGGTATTTAGCTCAGAGTAATAAATGATCTCTGCCCTAAACACACTCATGTCTGCTGGCCTGGAGAGGTCTGTGCTCCTGTCTGAAGTGCATATAGGCTATCTGTAGCACATACGGGTTCAGACAGCAAGCCTCAAAGCCTGGGTGCAGACTCAGACACTGCAGATCAAGTGTGGGGGTCACATTCTCCACTAAGACCCGGTATGCATCCAACTCCCTGCAGCACTGACTTTCCTCAGCTGTGACCATGGCCTTGCATTTACCACACAAACACTTAATGAAACACAAACGTGTTTATCTCCCTCTCTCTCTCTCTCCTGCGGTGATGAGAAACCGCTATATCACGTAACGTTAGTGTCGGATATTAACGAGTGTGACGCCTGATCAACGCTTATTAGTTTCTGTTGCTGGTAAGTATCAATACTCATAGATCAATACTAGCTTTGCTATTACCTGATTACATATCGTTAGCTAAGGTGTGTATATCTGTAAGCTAACACTGGTTTCACCAAGACACCTGCCCTGTTCTCCTCGCACATCAACTCAATTTGTTTCCTCTGACCGGTGTTCTGTGTAATCCTGGCCTGTGCCTGCTCTCTTGGCTGCATAGCAGGCTCATAATTTTATCTGTGGTCCGTCATACGAGTGTAAATAAACATTTAAAATTTCCTCAGCATCCGAACTGTCATTGCGATCCATTTCTTTCCTATGGTTAACATGGACCGCTCTCCCTCTCGTTATATCACTTCCGGTTTTGGCAGTTTTCAGATGCGGAAGTAAAATTCTCTCACAAAAACGACTCCAGAAGCCTTAATAGCGTATTTTAAAGTTTATTTTAAAGAAAATCCAGTTCCTACATTTTTTTTCTATACATTGACTCACTGGAGTCTCTAACCTGGAATATGCCCTTTAACTTTGTGGTTTATTTATAAAGATAAGGCTTATTTGAAAAATTGCTTCACCGATTTCAGATATGTGAGTGAAACCTCTGTAGTGGTTAAACATGAAATAAAATTAGTTTTGGGTCTGTCTAACAGGTAATCTTTTGGTCTCATGAATCTATTATTTGTTCCAGGTCATATCGTTTTGGCTGATCACAAAGTTGTTTCATATTTATTTATTTATTGAATTTAATCATAGTGCAGCACTGACTTTGTAGCATACGTTTAACTGAATTGTTTGCTTTTGGCTTTATTTCCTATTATATAAGTCTCTTATACTTTATACTTATATAATTTATAAAAGTATATATTTAAAAGTATATATTTTGTAATATATAACGTATATTTTATGCGTATTATTGTTCATTAAAACTGATAGGCTTTTTAACAAAAAAAGGCAAAGTTATGCTTTATGTAATATTTCATTTTATTATTCAAACAGTGAAGATAATCAGAGTATGTGTGGACATATTGCCTAAACCACATGTTTAAAGTTTTATAAATGTGGGTGAATCGTTGTTGGTAACTATGGACATTGAATCATTGTATACTAACATTGATCATGCAGTGGGACTTGAGGCCGTAAAATATTCTTTGGCGATAGACCTCCTGAAAGTTTGCCACCTACTTTTTTTAATCGTAGAATTGAGGGAGTGGATACTTAAGAACAATGTGTTTTTGTTTCAAGATGTTTTCTATAAACAAGTAAAAGGTACAGCTATGGGTGCTTGCTTCGCTCCGAATTATGATTGTGGGAAGAAAGGTATATCTTTTCGACACGCAACTTTTTTCTAGATAAAATTGTTCTGTGGGGTATATATATTGATGATATCTTGTTGATTTGGTCTGGTTCAGAGTCTGAATTACACTTGTTTCATGAATATATTAATGGCATAAATCGTAATTTGAAGTTGAGCTTAGAGTATTCAGGGACAGAAATTAATTTCCTGGATCTGAAAATAACTAAGGATGCTAATGGTGATTTACATACTTCGATTTTTAGGAAACCAACGGATTGAAACACCATTCTTAGAGCTGATAGTTTTCATCCACCTTGGCTGATCGAGAATACTCCATATGGTCAGTTCCAAAGACTGAAACGTATTTGTGACTCAGAAGATGATTTCGAAATTCAATAACAGAATATGAATACGCTGGTAAGTGGTCCCTGCAGTAAGTGGTAAGTGGTCCCTGCAGTATCTCCCAAGATCGTTTTGAGAGAGTATCCAGTCTGATGGCCCAGTATCTGAACCTGGACAGACAGGGGCGCCGCTAAGGGGGGGAAAGTTAGGACGATTCTAAGGGCCCACACACTTTTGGGGCCCCCAGAGATCTGTTTTATTAGTAGTAACAGTAGTAGTAGTAGTAGTAATGTAATAGAAATTATAAATGTATCTACAAAAGAGTTACAAATAAAACAAAATTAGGCTTATTTCTGCATCTCCGGTGAAATTATCTCCCCCCATTCACTGCATGGTTTCGTCTCGTCCTACGTAGCCTAGAGTCACTGAGTGAGATCAGATGGTAAACTGTCAAATCATGTCTTCGAGTTCGAGGGGGGGCAAACCAAGCCGGACGATTTGGTCAGTCGCACTTTTAAACACATTTTAGTTTTGCTATAGAAAATCTACAAATTCACTCTGATTACAAAGAGCAGCAGCAGGAAGCACGTGAGGTTGTCATGGCAACCAGATACACTGCATGCGCATTATTACGGTTGCGCCTCTATTTTGCCACACTACACTTAGCAATAAACACGTTGAAAAAAATTCACAATAAGCATGTCTGTCAAAACGATCTCAAAGGAGGCTTTTATTAAGCAAATCAAGGAGTGAATTACTCATCCACTTTTTTAAAAAAAAAAAGTACTTTAGCTGGGTTTCCACAGACAGGGTTACAATTATCTACAATTTATGAAGCTAAAGGTTTTTGGGTTAAGGTTCATAATGTAGAACATTTTTAACATTTTACGCTGTATGTGCATAGCTAGCTAGCAAACAAGGAATACAGCTGTTAAGCTAATAGTCGCATTTAGCTGAGCAAGATCATGATTGAGAAATGTTGGATACTACTGGAAATGCTGTTATGGGGTATCCTATTTATTATCTTAGGATTTTTTAGTTTGCCCCAGGGAAGCATTTCTATTAATATAACTGATTAAGTAGTCAAACTCATTCCATATCAGCAGAATAGTGTGGTACAGAAAGTCTATGTCCATAGAACAGGTTCGGAATGAATGTTACTGATACCTAATGGTCAAAAGCAATAAAAAAAAAAAAGTAATAGGTCAATATTATTAAATTGCAGACAGATATTTTGAATAGCTAGGTTGGCTTGTATTGCCAAAAGTATTGGGACATCTCCTTTTAATGAACAAGTTTGACTACTTTAGTAATTTCCATGAGTACAAATCTTAATGTTTAAGCATATAATGATATTCTAGGGAATTGTGTGCTTTTAATTTTATACCAATAGTTTGGACAGGACCCTTTTCTATTCTAACATGACAATGCCAAACACCAGTGACTTGTACATATGCGTACAATCATTTTAGACACTTCCAAAACTGTGGCAACAAAGATGGAAATACAGTTTTTAAATACATGAATTATGTTTCCATTGTTGTTGCCACAGTTGGAAGTGCCTTTTCTGTTCTAAAGAAGGAGGTGTCCCAATACTTTTGTCCATATAGTGTACAGGTGCATCTCAATAAATTAGAATGTCGTGGAAAAGTTCATTTATTTCAGTAATTCAACTCAAATTGTGAAACTCGTGTATTAAATAAATTCAATGCACACAGACTGAAGTAGTTTAAGTCTTTGGTTCTTTTAATTGTGATGATCAAAAACCCACCTATTCACTATCTCAACAAATTAGAATACTTCATAAGACCAATAAAAAAAAACATTTTTAGTGAATTGTTGGCCTTCTGGAAAGTATGTTCATTTACTGTATATGTACTCACTTGGTAGGGGCTCCTTTTGCTTTAATTACTGCCTCAATTCGGCGTGGCATGGAGGTGATCAGTTTGTGGCACTGCTGAGGTGGTATGGAAGCCCAGGTTTCTTTGACAGTGGCCTGCAGCTCATCTGCATTTTTTGGTCTCTTGTTTCTCATTTTCCTCTTGACAATACCCCATAGATTCTCTATGGGGTTCAGGTCTGGTGAGTTTGCTGGCCAGTCAAGCACACCAACACCATGGTCATTTAACCAACTTTTGGTGCTTTTGGCAGTGTGGGCAGGTGCCAAATCCTGCTGGAAAATGAAATTAGCATCTTTAAAAAGCTGGTCAGCAGAAGGAAGCATGAAGTGCTCCAAAATTTCTTGGTAAACGAGTGCACTGACTTTGGTTTTCAAAAAACACAATGGACCAACACCAGCAGATGACATTGCACCCCAAATCATCACAGACTGTGGAAACTTAACACTGGACTTCAAGCGACTTGGGCTATGAGCTTCTCCACCCTTCCTCCAGACTCTAGGACCTTGGTTTCCAAATGAAATACAAAACTTGCTCTCATCTGAAAAGAGGACTTTAGACCACTGGGCAACAGTCCAGTTCTTCCCAGGTAAGACGCACAAGAGGAATACAACAACTGTAGCCAAATTTATTGACACATCTGTGTGTGGTGGCTCTTGATGCCTTGACCCCAGCCTCAGTCAATTCCTTGTGAAGTTCACCCAAATTCTTGAATCGATTTTGCTTGACAATCCTCATAAGGCTGCGGTTCTCTCGGTTGGTTGTGCATCTTTTTCTTCCACACTTTTTCCTTCCACTCAACTTTCTGTTAACATGCTTGGATACAGCACTCTGTGAACAGCCAGCTTCTTTGGCAATGAATGTTTGTGGCTTACCCTCCTTGTGAAGGGTGTCAATGATTGTCTTCTGGACAACTGTCAGATCAGCAGTCTTCCCCATGATTGTGTAGCCTAGTGAACCAAACTGAAAAACCATTTTAAAGGCTCAGGAAACCTTTGCAGGTGTTTTGAGTTGATTAGCTGATTGGTATGCCACCATTTTCTAATTTGTTGAGATAGTGAAGTGAGTTTGTGGGTTTTTGTTAAATGTGAGCCCAAATCATCACAATTAAAAGAACCAAAGACGTAAACTACTTCAGTCTGTGTGCATTGAATTTATTTAATATACGAGTTTCACAATTTGAGTTGAATTACTGAAATAAATGAACTTCCACGACATTCTAATTTATTGAGATGCACCTGTTCATTGGTGTTTGGTGATGAGTTTTTGGCTCAAGGTATGTATTTGAAGTCACACCAGAGGTGTTCAGCTTGGATTAGGACTTGGCTTTATGCAGACCAGTCAAGTTCTTCCACACTGACTGAATCAATCTTTTTTTTTTTTTTTTTTACTTTGCCTTATACACAGAGACATTGTTGTGTTAGATTAGAAAAGGGTCCTGTCCAAACTATTGGTGTAAAATTAGAAGCACACAATTCCCTAGAATATCATTATATGCTTAAACATTAAGATTTGCACTCATGGAAATTACTAAAGTAGTCAAACCTGTTCATTAGAAGGGGGTGTCCCAATATTTTGGGCAATATTGTGTATGTTTGGTGCGGTAGGGGGCCCAACCTCATATTCTTTCATAGGGCCCAAAATTGCTAGCGGCGCCCCTGTGGAGAGACGTCATAAACTCCATCATTTAAAATGATTGTTATTTATATATATATATATGTTTTTTTTTTCTCTCCTCTCTTTACATGTTTCTACGTCATTCAACAACTCAAATTCTTAAATTTAATTCCCAAGATCTGAAAATTTGGTTTGAAGTTCTAAAATTCTTAATAGGTTCTTGAGTTGTGTTGCTGCAACTTGAACCTTGATGACTTCGCATCAGTCAATCATGCATTATAATATGATATTATGATAATTTAGCATTATATGATGAAATAACTTTAGTAATTATAACTACGTATTAATGCATATTTGTCATGTTGACTGAACATAGGCCTGGTGGTGGTGCTTAATATATTGTTTGTCAGTTAGTGAAGGGGCACCTGCAGGATTTCTTCCGAGGGTACGCACTTATCAGAATTGCCGGCCTGAGTCTGACCCGAGCCCGTCTTCCCGTTCTTCATTTTTTTTCAGTAGAAACAACTTATAATCAGTGGTGGAAAGAGTACTGAAAATTTGTACTTAAGTACAAGTACTGTTACATTGCTGAAATAATACTCAATTACAAGTAAAAGTACTGGTGCCAAAACAGTACTTAAGTAAAAGTACAAATTACTCTTCTCAAAAACTACTCAGAGTACTAGTTACTAGCTGGTGATATTTAATGATTTACCAAAAAAAATATTCATTCATATTAAAGATCTATGTGGATAATAGCTGCTTTGAACAAAACCCACTTTTAACTTATTAGCAAAGTACGTGAATTATGATACAGGTATTTCTAACTTCAATACCTTGAAAAATATCAATATTAAAGTCCCCATGAACCGGAAGTTGCAACTGACTTCAGTGTTGTCATGTATTTTCAAGTGAAACAGAATAGGTGTGTTCGACTTCATGCAGCGCCGCACAGACCTATCGCCGAGAGTAGCCGCTTGTTGTCGGGGGCTGAATTGAAAGCAGAGACGTGAAGTCGGACTCTTTCTTCTCCCGGTAGTGATGCTCTCGCGGTGTTTGGATACTCTTATAACAGATGAAGTGAATAACATGCAATATTTGTCAAATGCACGGACGTTTCAGAAATGTTTTCATGAGCAACATTAACACTTTTTATATACTGCTTAATACAGGGCCATCTGTTCAAGAATAAGGTTCAACATAAACACATACTATTTAAATACCAATAAAGTGGGGGTATATTTGCTTTTATCATTTTTTTTATTAAATGTGACTCAATATAACATTGCGACTATACAATAAAAAAGCCTTTACCCTTTCTAAAAACAGATTTGTGAGCTGTATTGGAATTGAAGATGTTAGAAACACACGTCATTGTTGTCATGTGGTGAATTTGGCCAATCATGAAACAGTTGTGTCGTCATCAGCGCTCCCGCAGTCACTCTGGAGAAACTGCGCCGGCTGAGTCAGTCGGCTGCTCTCGAAACGCTATCGCGGTACTTTGATGCCACACGTGACACTGATGTGGCGTCGGCGCCGGTTCAAGTCGGACAAATTTTCGAACCAGCATGCACTGCTTCAAGTCAGCTGCCGATCGGTTTTCATGGCGCTGCATGAAGTCGAACACACCTAATATTGGATAAAAGACGGGGTTTTATTGTGGCGCACCTCCTCTCCACCTCTTGCTCTTAGCAGATTCATGGTTAAGTGCTTAAAAATATCTGCTTGTTACGTCTGACATCACGCTTCACCACTTCTGGGTCCTAACGATCTGCCAGATGCATCAAGAATACACCAAACTGTGCTAATATACACCCACAATAATACTGTAATACTGAAAAATTATAACACTAACCTTAACTCCATACTGAAATCCCAGATGACCAGAATATGATTCAGCTAAAATATTAGTGTCTGAGACACTGTGAGCACAGAGACTGTAGTGTGCACAGCAAATTTTTATATGCTTAGCTTAAATATGTAGCATTAAATAGTGCGCATAAATGGCTGTTGAGATAGCATTCTCAAATGAAATGATAGAGACTTGGACCCGGAAACAGCGGTCCTTACGTCATGAATTAACAAGAGGATTCTCCCCAAGTTGTCAAACTGACGTCATCAGAGCAAGAACGCCATTCCAGAGTGGAAATAAATTTTCAGTTTTTGATTAAAGATTACGATGGCAGAAAAATTTTTTCCAGTGTATTGACTTGCACGGTTTAATTGTTCACCACAAGGTAATGTGCACTAAAAAAGTAAGTAGGGTCATTTTTGATTTCATGACGACTTTATTTTCAATACCATTGGCAAAACTACCACATACTGTATACTGCCATATAGATATTTTAATATCTCAATTTTTTTTTGTCCATCCATTTTTTTCAAGGCAATCATTATTTCAAGCTTTGAGTGGTTTAATCCAAATCTTCTAAAAAGACATAGATCCCGTGCGGATATTCAAACTCTATATTGAGAGGAGGCAGAGTTCAAACTCGCCATCGGAGAGGAAAGAGCGAGGCGCAGCTTCCTGTCGGTGTATATACGGTAGATACTGTGGAAAATGAGTAATGGAACCGTGTTAGATATTTCGGTATCGGTATCAAAATATAGATATTTATGATAACACTACCATGTAGTTTGTTTCTCCAAACTCTGAGTCCATAAATTACGCTGAGCTCCCTCACTGTCCGATCAGATCTTCACCTGCTGCAGCGGCGGCTTTTCCCGGTTCAGATATCAGGGCTTTTATTAGTCCGTTTTCGATCAGATATCTTTATTGGCTACTGAAGTGCCGTCAAAGGCTTGAATACAGTGTTTCCCCTACCATTATCTTAAGGGGTTGGCCTGCCACCCCGATGGCACCCCCCACCCCCCTTGAAGGTCAAGATAATATTCTTTAATTTTATTTTCTCTATAGCACCAGATCACAACAGAAGTCATTTAAAGTTACTTTTCCTATAGAACAGGTCAATACATTGTTCTTTTATTAAACAAACTAAATAGCCTTATGTTATTTACCTTATTTACACAACGGCATGTCATTTCAGTCTCTACGTTACATAATAGTCGCGCTCTCTGCACAGTGGAGTTTCGCCCCGATGCGCGCACACACACACACACAAATGTACGCGCACACACAAGTGAGCACACTCCCACTTGTATTTCTAAATGTTAAGCCGCGAAAATACGATTTAAATATGAATTCTGCGTGTCTCTGTGTAATGAATGGCGCAGATGCGAGGGTTTGTTTACTACTTGTACTGAAGCGAGGCTTGCAGTGATATTAGCGTATGCCGTCTCACTAATGAGGACATAAATACATGAACAACATCTCCAGAACTGCTCTGAGAGTCACTTCATGAGCATCTGACCGTTTAATTTGAGTAAAACTATCCTCATATCATATACACACAGAAATGTAAAGGTATTCACGGCAACCCGTCAAAATACAATTTCGGTTTACGTTGATGTCATTGCGGCAGAAATAGCCAACATTACTACTGTTCAGTAGAATGTATGTAAATAGGCTACTACTAAAATTATTAAAACCTTATGTTTAAGGTCAAATTGTTAATCAAACTATATTTTTTCAATGTTTTTAAATTGTAATATTAAGTCCACTTTATTTTCCAAAAAAGTTTAATTTTTATTAATTAAAAGAATGTTTTATACCTTAAAAATTGCAATACACAACACAGAATTTCTGAGGGGAAAAAAATCATAGGGCTATTGTAAGAATAAATGAAACTTGTTTTTATGCTTTCAAATAATTAGACATGCTAAAACAGAATTTGGTAACAATAAAACATAAGGTTGGAAAAAAATTCATAGGGCCCTAAACATAATTTTGGTTAAACTTTTAATAAATTTATGTTAAATTGTTCAAGTTTCATGATTTTAATTAACTAGACATGCTTTTTCATTAATAAAATTGAATGTAACCATTAAAAAGGAGTCCAGAAAAAACACTGGAATATCAATACAAATTGTGCGCATACTCCGTAACGAACTATGATTTAAAAGTAACAAAGTAGATTATTTTGCTAAATTTGTACATAAGTACAAGTAAAAGTACAGCTTTAAAAATATACTCAAAAAAGTACCCGAAAAAAAACTACTTAATTACAGTAACTTGAGTAGTTGTATTTCGTTACCTCCACCACTGCTTAAAATACACAGTAATTTTTGCTCATAAAGGTAAGAGTAATACATCATTCGGAACTGTAAAGGGTCTACTTTTATTTGTGTGCATTCACAATATCAACAAAACTTTGTGCTTTTATAAAATAAATAGGAAAACAGAGGATGCGCTTTCTTCCGTCTAGGTCTTGAACAGGAGCGCTTCACAATGAACCAAAACTCAGCGAATTGGCTCACAGTTATGATAAATATATCTATAGAAAGCTTTAAATTACTACTTTAAAATGATATAATTCAAATTAAAAGCAAAAACTCTTTCTTTATGCAATCCGTAAAGATGCATTTCTCTCTAAAGGCACGTCCAATGAGGAGATGGCGAGTCATTTTCTCATCCCCGTCTAAAATATAAAAATAAGGAAAAGCCTGAAATAGGCCTGATTATAATTTGTGTATTTTATTATTGTATACAATTAAAAATAAAACAAATTATAATGGCATACATGTAAAACTTTGTCCTATAATTGTATAGCTGCTTATATTTTCTGATTTTTATGTTGCTCTGTTCTGAATACCTTAAATTTAAAGGATTTGCTGCAACGCAATTTTGTCTGTCTGTGTGAATTATTTATTGGCCTATTTTATTTTATTTTATTTTTTTTTTAAATCCATGCAGCAAATGCTTTAAAAACAGCTTTAAAAATAACTTTATTGCATTCCAGATGCTTTTAAAGAACTTTTCACAATAAATTTTACAGGTAGCTTGAATGTAAAACATTGTCATGAATTCGTTTTATTCCCATTTGTAAAATGCTACTAATTAATTGTTGTAGTCTAACCCGATCTCATGAAAGTGCGTATAGCACGATTTTCAGTTTCAATTTGGCATAATATTTATAAGCAGAAATTTGCTTTTGGTGTGCAAAAGACTGATAAATTCATAATTAATGGCAAGGCTGATTCAGTTGACAGAAATACGGGACACACAGGCCTATAATTTACTGCTGAAATATTTGCGGGGCAAATTTCAGTCTGAGCACTCAAGGTACGGACAGTGCGTACAACCTGCAGTCGCCACTGAGTGTTTCTCAGGGGGGGGGGGGGGGGGACAAAAAAATAATAAAAATAGAAATTATAATAATATAATTATAGCAGCACCACATTTTTATGTCAGTAACGGTAACAGCGTTGTAATGGGGGAAACAGTAGCTATGTTTCCATCCAAAGATTCAAATTTAAATTATGCGCAAAACTGGAATATCGCATAAAACATATGCGAATAAAGCACCGTTTCCACCCAACGAGTCAAAGAGAACAAAATCGTCACTTCCTGGTAAACCGTGGCACTAAATATCACTAAGAATATAGGAGAAGCCATTGAATATAATAATTTTCATATATGATATAAATTACTTGTGCCTCAGAGAGAGCAGATGTAACACAATAAATGCTGTCACTGCGTTCGGAGGATGCCAGCTGTTTGGGAACACAGTCGTGTAAGACAATTATACAGAAATACTTTGATTACAGACTTTGCTCAGGCTTTTCAGAGTGACTACAACAACTTATAGATGCTGTGAACGAGATAAGAAAAAATGCGCATAATTTTTTTAATGCGCATTTTCAGAATTTATGCGCATCTTGGCGTTTCCATCCAGCGAATTTTTTATGCGATAGTCCAAAATGGAACGTTGGCTAAACATCTGATGCATATGGCACACTTATCTAGAAACACTTCAGGAGTTTCGAAGTCGTCGTTAGATTGGTTAAATTATACAGGATTTCCGGGAGACGTGTGTCGCGTTCTTTAACCTTCTGCCTGTAAACAAAGATGCCGTGGCGCCAAACCCCCTCACGGAAGAAGAAAGCCGTCGTGTTTACAACTGTGATGATCACAGTTGTAATCAGCATCAAATAAACGCTGGATTTTCAAAAGTATGTGAAATATTTAAAATTCGCGGCATAGAATCTTTAAAATACGTCCGAGAGTTTCACACACCGGTTTGTTATTATGACGACATTTCCATGCCCCGAAAGGTGATCCAGAACGAAACGAACTGTGACTGGTTGTTTGACATGTCGCTCAAACGGCCTCATGGGCGGGCCTTGGCCAATGAAAGCTACTATACATTCAAGACCTTCAGCCGTCAGTCTGAAGGTCTGGCTACGCGATACTAGAGGAGCCAATGCGCAGTCATTAGCGCAAGTTTGCAAACGCTGCCTGTTTCTGTAGGAACCGGAGCTTCTAACGGCAGCTATGCAGTGACGCAATAGGCACGTTTGACTTGGTAGTGCTTCGCAGAATGATCACTGTATGACATAAAAGTACAGCGAGAGCAATTCGAATGCATAGGATCCGTCTGCTCTCTTATTACTCTCACGGTACTTTGATGTCATACAGTGATCATTCTGCGCAGCACTACTTCCAAGTCAAACGCGCCTACTGACTATACTAATCAACAATTGGCGCTTTCATTTAGTAGGCGGGGCTTATTTGCCATGTTGGGCGTTGCACTTTCTCCCATTCATAAGTATTAGGAGTGCACAGTCTTCATGTATATAAAGTCTTTGCTCTAAAGCGCCTCATGCTGGCAGAGAACAAGCCCGTATACACAGCCTGATCTCACGGCAAATCGTACATATTTTACGAGGTGGCTAATTCGTACGATTTTTGCTAAATCGTACGTACTTTACGAGTTGCCAATTCATATGAATTTGTACGAATGACCTACACCTAACCCCGCCCCTAAACCTACCCATAACTGGGGTTTAGACAAATCGTACGAGTGAGGTCGCACGAATTAGCCACCTCGTAAAATACGTACGAATTGGTCGTGAGATAGGGTTGGTATACAGCAACATGATTTTGCTGTTGCTCACTCTTTTTTTCTGTGTTCTGCAGCAACTGAACACTTTTCATATTTTTTTTTTATCCTGGCTGAAGACCTTTTGTTTCAATCTATAAAAATAATCATCCTATGTTATAAAGTTAAATATATTAATAAGGTGAGACTGAGTGTCTTATGTTTATTTGACAGTGATTTCACATTTATTGTTTGTATGAAGACTAAATACAAATAAAAGGTTTATTTGTTTTATTTATTTCCATTTGTTTTCTAAAATATTATATAGTTTTATAGGAAGAGGTTTCATAGACTTGGCAAACTGATTTTTCATAAGTTGTAGGTACAGACTGTTGTGGGCATTCTTGGCAGTCTTTCTGGGGATACTTTTTTAATTATATATATATATATATATATATATATATATATATATATATATATATATATATATTGTTTATATTGTATCGACTGAAATTAAGAATTGTGATATAAATTTTGGCCATATCGTCCAGCCCGCTTTTAAATAGTCTTAGACTTAGTCTAGTCCAGAATTTAATAGGCTTATTTCCTGGAGGAAGACTAGAGCTACTTCAAGTCTAAATTGAGGCTTAAATTAAACCAGGAATCAGGTTTAACCTCAGATTAACATTGTGTTTCCAGTCTTTATGTATCAAAATTATTGGCGCCCTTGGTAGGTATGAACATGTAAGCCTATGAAAATATATCTGCATTGTTAACAATTTAGATTTCTTGTTCCAAAAAGTAAATTTTAATTTACTTTTATTTGTTTTTTGAAAGAGAAATAATTCTGACCATGTATTCTCTCTCTATCTTTAAAAGAGCTGCTTTATGTAACATCATAAATAAAAATTTGCATGTTGCAAAACTGACAACAACAGATTTCAAATAGACTTCTAGGCATCCCTGACGTCTGATGCGTGCAGTTTACTTTGCTTGCTTTAAAAAAAGTTCTCTTCTTCAGTAAGATTTTGTTTGCTTTGTTTTTTGATTGCAGTATTTTTCCACTGCTATTGTTTTCTGTGGATTTGCTTCTAAGTTCCATTAAATTTTAAGCTTTTCTTTGTTCATTCCATTTTATAGCCAAACAGTCATTAAAGATGTATGAAAAATAAACACCAACCTCCTTGTCCCTCGTGTTTTATTCTCCAGGTTTCTGGTTCCTCTTGTTTTATTCTCCAGGTTTCTGGTTCCTTGTGTTTTATTCTTTGGGTTTCTGGTTCCTCTTGTTTTATTCTTTGGGTTTCTGGTTCCTCGTGTTTTATTCTCCAGGTTTCTGGTTCCTCTTGTTTTATTCTCCAGGTTTCTGGTTCCTCTTGTTTTATTCTCCAGGTTTCTGGTTCCTCGTGTTTTATTCTTTGGGTTTCTGGTTCCTCTTGTTTTATTCTTTGGGTTTCTGGTTCCTCGTGTTTTATTCTCCAGGTTTCTGGTTCCTCTTGTTTTATTCTTTGGGTTTCTGGTTCCTCGTGTTTTATTCTCCAGGTTTCTGGTTCCTCGTGTTTTATTCTCCAGGTTTCTGGTTCCTCTTGTTTTATTCTCCAGGTTTCTGGTTCCTCGTGTTTTATTCTCCAGGTTTCTGGTTCACTCATGTTCTCCTCTTTAACAAACACCATCTTCTCAGCAGCAGATCTCAGTTCAGCTGATCCTCCTCCAGATATTCCTGCTTGCTTCAAAACTTACTCACGACTGTGAAGATGAGAATATTACAGAGATTTATTGAACAGATAAAAAATAAATAAATTCCATTTACAGAAACAACATTTCTAACAGATTGTATTAAAACAGCACCACACCAAAACAAAACCAGAGCGCGGTGAAACTGAACTTCTTCCTCTGAGGTTTAATGGTGTTTGGCAAACAATTGTCTGTGTTTTAGCGCCACTCGCTGGACTGGAGCGAACGCTTTTTTTTCAACATCGTGTCATATGACGTCACATAAGGGAGTCGTGTGCCGCGCGCTTTCTTTTTTCTTTCTTTTTTTTCTTTATGCTTTATTGTCAACAAGTAGCATGTACAGTGCCATATCCCACTATATAACAAAAAACATTTCACATGCCACAACAAGGAACAAGGAAAGAAAAGAAAAAAAAGAAAGAAAAGAAGAGAGGGTACATAAGCATCAGTTTACAGACAAATATATATTATACATATATTTACATTGCCATGGGATATTACAATACATTTTAAAAACAGAAAATATACTTTGCAGGGCAGCACATTAATTTTATTTATTTTTTTATTGCGTAAAAATGTTAAAGGAGGCGCATATATTAATCGTTTTAATTGCCTTACTATTATTAGATTTTGACATCACATCTACATACATTTTAATCTCTTTTTCAAGCACCATAAAAAGAGGTTTGCCTTTTGTAAACTTGCATTTATGAATGTGAAATTTACATAAAAATAAAACAAAATTTATAATAAAACCAACATCCTTTAAAGAGCGATCCTTGATATAATAACCCAAAATCACATGTTTATAAGATAAGGAAAATGTTTTTAAAATATTGTCAGCAATGAAAACCTCCACATTATTCCAAAAATGCTGAGTATATTGGCAGGACCAAAACAAATGAGAAATTGTTTCAGCATTCACAGAAAGAGCATTTTAAATTAGTATCAATTTTAAATTTTTGTAGGAATTCTTTTGTAGGATAAACTCTATGAATTAATTTATATGAGATTTCCTTAACCTTATTTGTAAGGAAGAATTTTTGAGGTAATGACCAAACTTGAGTCCAATTTACATTATTAAAGATATTGTTCCAGTAGAAAACAACATAAGGCTTAGAAATAATCTCTTTTAAAAACAAGGATCTAATTTTATAGTTGTTAGGCTTTAACCCAGAGAAACAGATAGAGCCGACTGAGGTATGTTCAGGTTTAGGAGGACAGACAGAAAGTGCGGATGATACACTGCTTTTGAACAGCATATGTACACCTGCAGGTATGGCCCTAGTAAGCACCTTGAATTCTTTTAATGTAATAGGTATTTTGTATCTTGAGAAAAAGTCTGCAAACGTAAATAAAGTTCCTTCATTATTAAATAACTGACTCACTAATAACAACCCATTACTAAACCAGTTGTGAAAAAATAAAGACTTATTTCTATACAAAATATTGGCATTATTCCAAATAAAAAAACTTTGAGGGGAGAAGTTGTGTTTATAAATGAGAATCCAGGTAGCAAGTACTTTTGAAAGTTTGATTGGAAGTTTTTCAATTTTATAATTACACATCAAAAGAAATTCTAAGCCCCCCAAATGAGAGAAAATAAACCGAGGAATTATATTCCAGATAGATGAAGAATTTTGAAGATATTGTCTTATCCAATTTATTTTAAAGTTACTGTTTAGAGAGCTAAAATCAATAAAATTCAAACCGCCTTTATCATATGAGTTCAGTATTACTGATTTTTTAATATAATGAATTTTGTTTTTCCACAGGAATTTTGTCAACATGCCGTCAATTAGTTTACACGTGTGTTTGTCAACAGAGATCGATTGAGCAGCATATGATAATCGAGAGATGCCTTCTGCTTTAGTAAGCAGAACTCTGCCTTTGAGTGATAAATCTCTTTGCAACCAATGGTTCAACACCTTACGTGTCTTTTCAATAATCGGAAGAAAATTGGAAGGGCATCTAATTTTATCATCTTTGATTATTTTAACTCCCAAATAAGTAACACTCTCTCTTACAGGAATATTACAAATTAAGGATTCCAAACAATTACCAACTGGGAGTAACTCACATTTGTTAATGTTAAGGCGAAGACCTGAGGCTTTAGAAAATGGCTTAAGAGTCTCTAATGCTACAGCAACCTGAGAGGCATCCTTCAAAAACAAAACAGTGTTGTCAGCTAACTGACTTATTACCACTTCAGTGTCATCAACAGTTATTCCTTTTAAAGGGCTTTCTCTGATATGCAAATTTAGAAGTTCGGTAGCTATCAGAAACAGATATGGAGAGATTGGGCATCCCTGCCTGACTCCCCGATTGAGAGTAAATCTAGTAGAGGTACCACTGCTGAGTTTGATAGAGCTATTGCAATTAGTATAAAGCATTTTAATAGATCTACAAAAGAAGTCATCAAATCCCACCTTGCGAAGAGTCTGTCACAAAAATTCATGCTCCAGGGAATCAAAGGCTTTATAATAGTCTAAAAAGAGAATAAGATTATCATTAGAGAAAGAGTCAGAATAATCTCGAATGTCTAAAACCAGACGTATATTATTAAAAATGTGCCTTTTTTGTAAAAAGCCAGATTGACATTCATCAATTAAATTATTCAAAACACATTTTAATCTTTTTGATAAAACCAAAGCAATAATTTTATAATCGTTATTTAGCAATGTAACTGGCCGCCATCTATCAATTAACAAGGGATCTTTATTTGGTTTTGAAATTGAAGTTATAAGTCCTTGACACAAAGTCAGAGGAAGCAAGGTTCTTTCTATACTCTCTTTAAAAACTTCAAACAAAAAAGGAAATAAAACTTTGTTAAATGCTTTATAAAACTCAGCCGTTAACCCGTCTGTTCCCGGAGACTTATTATTTTTCAAAGAGTTAATTGCATCAGTAATTTCTTGTAAATTAAGAGGGGCTTCACATATATTGAACTCTTCATTACTAATCTGCTTCATATTATGTAAGGACTCAAAAAATGCAGATGTAGATTGTTGACAGAAATTAGAAGCATACAAATTACTATAAAACTCAGAACAAAAATTTGCAATAATTTTAGGGTCCTCCACAATATTACCTTTAATCCTAAATTTTTCAATATGATTATTTTTAGCTTGTTGCCTCTCAAGTCTAAAAAAAAATAAGCAGAGCTCTTTTCGCCCTCTTCAAGCCATTTCCTTCGAGACCTTATAAAAGCTCCTTCAGCCTTTTGTTTGTAAATTTCCTCTAGTTTAAGTTTCTGTTCAGTGAGTTCTGCTTTATCGAATTCTGATAATTCTTCTACTCTTTTAGATGATAAAGTAGATATTTTAAATAAAATTTTATCCTCTTCAGCTTTCCTCTTTTTTGCAAACTCACTACAGTACTTCCTAAAAAAAATTCCTACTTCAAATTTGAGAAGTTCCCAATTGCTACAATATTTTTTTTTCAATTTTTGCTTTATTCCAGTAAGTCAAAATCATTTTTTCTATGCCAGTGATTACTTCTTTATGTTGAAGTACTGAATTATTTAATTTCCAGTATCCAGACTTTTGAGTTCAATTTACAGAAGATCTAAAGGGAATACTTATTGAAATAGCCTTGTGATCCGAGAATGGGGATGGTATTATATCAGTAACAATATTATCTAAATCCTTAGATGTAAGCCAATAATCAATCCTGGACTGACTAGATAAAGAATTATTACTCCAAGTAAAGCATTCTTGTGTTGGGTGAGATTTTCTCCATGTATCAATTAAAGAAAATTTCTCCATAAACATAATTACATAATCAGGACTTAGATTTCCAGCCTGAGGTGGCCATCTATCTAATCTGTTGTCCAGGACGACATTGAAATCACCTCCAAAGATCAGAGAAGAGTTAGGATATATCGCTAACATACGAGTCACCCGATCACCTAATCTGTCAAAAAAGGCATTATTTTCTCTTTGTAAGTTGAAACCATAAACATTAATAACAATACAGGTTGAATTTAAAATTTCAAGGGCAAGCAAAATGTAATGTCCGGGTGTATCACACTCAGAATGTAATATTTTCCCTTTAAATCGATTTTTCAAGATACAAACCCCAGCAGAATGAGTAGTGCCGTGAGATAACCATAAATCTAGTCCCCATTGCGACCTCCAAAAATTTACATCTTGAATATCAGAATGGCATTCTTGTAAAAAACAAAAATCTGTATTAAAGCGTTTCAAGTACAAAAAAATGGCTTTCCTCTTAACAATGTTACGTAACCCTCTACAATTAAGAGAAACAATAGATAAAGACATAAAACAAAAACCTATAGAAAACACAAAGTTAAACCCAGAAGATTCCTATAAAAAATTATAGCAAATCTTAAACGGTTACAACAGGTGTATACAGGGATGAGAACAGCAATCCCTTTTTAATGCAAAGAAAAATTTTTTTATTATTGCCTCTTTTATAAATTTACAAATCAAAACATTTAAACTGGAGTTTCAGACTCATTCAAGTCTTTAAACAGAATAAGGAGAAGAGTACCTCACTTTTTAATGCAAGGAAGAAAGGAATTGTATTATTGCCTCTTTTATAAATTTACAAACAGAACATTTGAACTGGAGTCTCAGTCTCATTCAAGTCTTTAAACAAAGTAAGAAGGAGAGTACCTTTGCACTGAAAGAGGCTGTAAACATTTATTTTCTTCCAGATCCATTCACCTTCATTATAGTAGGACATCCCGCGTAATTTAAGTGGGTGGCGAAATCTCAACGCCATCTACAAAAGCACGGCCACCAACGAAGAAAGCTTTCTTGTTTTCCTTACGTGCTTTTTTGACAGCAGGCCATAATTTCAGCCTCCTTTCTCTGTCAGCAGGAGTCAAGTCCTCAGTGATCCTCAGGTGGTTGTTCTTCAGAAAGTCTGCATCTTTGGCAGCGCGCCAGACAGCATCCCTGAAAAAACGTGATGTGAACTGAAATATAATTCCTCTAGGAGTGCTGCTTCCAGGTTTGTTACGACCAAGACAACATCCACGACGTCAGGCAGTTTATCTTTATGTTGCGGCAATATATATAAATATATATATATATTTGTATATGTATATATATATATATATATATATATATATATATATATACAAATATATATATATATATATATATATATATATATATATATATATATATATATATATATATGGAGCAAGGCGAGCGGGGACCCATTACATATACATATCAATGTTTGTGTTAAATAAAGGATATAAATAAACACAGAGAGATGCTTTTGCCTTCATAGTGCTTGTCTTATTTGTATTATATAAATACTCAAACATTCAGTAAACTTATATAATGAAAGACCTACACAAATGACAAAAAAAACAAAAAACAAAAAAAGCAACATGGGCTCATTAATTACATTTATTTTAAATCATATTTTGCGGTGTTATGAAAGGTCTTACAATTGTAGTATTTAAAAAAACAACATTGTTTTGTTCTTTTTTTAAAAAGCCTTTACATTCATAACAGGCTAGGTATGTAGTAAAAGTCAGCACTGTTCAATATAAGCCAGGGGTGTCAAACTCAGTTCCTGGAGGCCGAAGCCCTGCAGAGTTTAGTTCTAACCCTGCTCCAACACACATACTATGCAGTTTTCATTTAAGCCTGAAGGACTTGATTAGTTGGATCAGGTGTGTTTAATTAGGGTTGCATCTAAACTCTGCAGGGCTGTGGCCCTCCAGGAACTGAGTTTGACACCCCTGGTGTAAACAGTATCTAAAGCATCCCGTAAGACTTCCTGCTGTTGTCTCCTCCTTGAATGCTTCCGACATGGCTGATGTGCACTGCAAAACTGTACACTTTTTTTTTTTTACTGGCTACCAAATAAAGATGTGTGTAAAAAGCTTAACCTTGAGATTTACAATTAAGCAATTCAAAGCAGCTTTACCTTCTTGAAGTGCTGTGGTACTCCCTGTAGAGTACACGCACAAAAAACAGTCATGTATGATTTATTATATGGCAACAGTTGTCTATGGCTAAATGAAACGTCATTATAGACACTTTAAAGGCATTAGGAAATATGAAAGGCACTAAACACTAAAACAATTACCTTCACTCCTGAATGTCAATTTCCCATGTAGGTCAATGTGGACAGATTGCTCTGCTTGCATCTTCAAGGCTTTGGTGTATTTCTCATTAATCCTTTTGTTATGAAGATGAAAGTACAGACGGAGAGAGAACATATAATTAAGTTTATCTTTCATTTGACGAACATCTTGGGGTACAGGTCCTTCCTTGTAAAGGAATAGATTCTCATGTCTGTTTATAGTCAGTGGCACTACACACATGTGATACTCCAAGGGCATCGCAGGCTTTTCTGGGTCCATGGGCATCTTTTGGGGAGACAAAAATACTATTTCTCTCATCAATACAAATTACAGGTGGCTGCTCCTGGACATGCTGCCTTGCCTTTGGGTTTTCTGATGATGGCCCTTCTGAGGAAAAATAGACAAATACATAAAGACAATATGTAGACAAAGACCAATAAATATTAAACATTCAGAAATACCAGAATCAAAAGCACATACACTGGCTTGTTGGTAATTTTGCTTGTAACAGCAAGATCTGCAAACAGTACAAAAAAGATGAGCGGAATTAAACTTAATATGGATGACTTCAAAATGTAACTAGTAACATTACACACACCATGATTTTGGAGGTGCTTTTTAAAGTCAGGGGCACTACACAAGATGTGCTGGCACTCAGGGCAATGCCAGTGGCACCTCTTTCATTGTTGGGAATTCTAACAAAAGCAAGGAATACAGTATTTTTCTAGAAAGAAAAACATTTTGACTAACAATCAACAGGAAAAAACAGGAAAAATGAATTTGTATTTTAGTTCCAACACACATACCATGTAGTTTTCAAATAAGCCTGAAGGACTTGAATAGTTGGATCAGGTATGTTTAATTAGGGTTGAATCTAAACTCTGCCTGGCTGTGGCCCTCCAGAAACGGAGTTTGACACCCCTGTTTTAGAGAAAATAACAATCCTCAAATAGCAACACAAACTCATTCAACATATAGAATGTAGAACATTATAAATGACAAATCAAATAACATTTTCCATGGATAGGTTTTTGGATGTTCTGTTCAAAATAACTTAAGTTAGTAAGATTGTGGAAATGCAATGGCTTCTTACCTGCCTTCTTAACTGATAGCCAGGTACACAAAAGGTGAAGATCAGAGAGCCAGAGAAAGAATGGTAGTTCTTAAAATAACGGTTTAATTAAATAGTAAGAAATACTAAAAGAAAAAAAAGTAAGAAAAAAAAAATGAATGGCTATCAGACAATGATATAATAACAAAAAGATGTGGTTAGTGTTGCACATATACCTTCTATAATTCCAGTCAAACAACATTAGTTTTGTATGATTCAGTAGATTCATGCTAGTATTTAAAGGTAAAAATAATATTTGAAGTTAATCATAGCCGCCTAACATACTAATATCAACGATTATTATAAATATAACACATGGTATACAAACTATGTTTGTAATTTTACAAATTAAACTAAAGTAGGCAAAGTTACGTTATCGTTCACTAAAATAAAAATTAAAATCAAACTTACAAAGCAACAATTATCGATTTAATTTACAAACTTACCGCTACAACAATCGCCGCCATTACTGAAGTGTTTAGCGTCTGTCGTAGTTACATCTGATTGGCTGCTGCTGCGTTGGTCGATACTGATTGGCTGCTACCGAGTGGCAGGTCCCTCCTACCCTCCGGCTGCCAGTAACTGCCTTCCCCTGCTTCCGATTTTTTTATCTGAACCCTGCTGGTCTTTTTGGCAGTCGGTGACGTCACCGCTCACTCGCTCACTCAGTCAGCGTCGAGTCTTCTGAGGAGAGTTCAGCAGTAGGGCTTCAACAAACGATTATTTTGATAATCGATTAATCTAACAATTATTAGAACAATTAATCGACTAATCACCGATTATTTCACTGATTAATCAGTAGACTTTGATTGATTATTCAGCTTTTGCAATTAGTTAAAATATTAAGTTATACATATTCTAACATAAATAAAGGTCACTTCAGCTTTAGAAAAGCATATTATGTAATTACAATTATTATACAATTAATTGGTAACACTTTACAATAAGGTTCATTAGTTAACATTAGTTAATATGAACTAAGAATGAACAATACTTCTAGAGCATTTATTAATCTTAGTTGATGTTAATTTCAGCATTTAGTAATGCATTTATTAAAATCACAAGTTGTGTTTTTTAACATTTGCACTGTGAACTAACATGAACAATGAACTATATTTTTATTAACCAACATTAACAAAGATTAATACATAAATGTAATAAATGTATTGTTCATTGTTCATTCGTGTTAATTAATACATTGACTAATGTTAACAAATGATACTTTATTGTAAAGTGTTACCAATTCATTATACAAATAGATGTATTTGGCACACAAAATGAGATGACAGAGAGACACTCTCTCAACATTTAATTAGCTACATGAAAAAGTAACTGAATGACACATCATTCTACCTAACATCTCCTTTTGTAAGACCTATAGATAAGAAACAAAATAAAGGTAAGTGATAAGACGCTTTGGATAAACTATTTTATTCACAACATAATGTCTTAAAATACCTTATAGGGTTAGGATAACCAAAGCAGTCCTGAGCTAGATCAAGCTTTGATCTCTGTAAACCAAACTATCACTTTAATTAAATAATTTTTTTCCCACTAATAAAAATATTTTATCATTAGCTAGCTCCACACTGGAGAGCTGCTTTATAACAGAAAATCAAGTTGTAATTCTAACTGAAAGCGACACTGACTCTGGTTTTTCATGTTTAATACTGTAAAGCTGCTTGAATTAAGGCTATCTAACGTTATAGCATAAAGTACTATATAAATAAACATGATGCGACCGGACTTTACTGGAGTGCTGAACTGCAGAGCTCATGCAAACATCCATATCATTGCATTTTTAACTGCTGCTTTCACACTGCTGTCAGTTTTTGTTGTGTTTATTTCGTTACTGAGAGGAAATCGCGCAATATATAATTACATATTCATCCAAACGCCGCGTTTGCTTTGCTCTGAAGCGCTGTGTGTCTTCTTCTCTTGAATTGCATCCAGGAGGGCTGAACGACAGTATGGCGCTACAGCGCCACACTGGTCAAACCGCATTATTTCAGGCTCTTACAATAGGTAATATGAGATAGAACGACTACTCGACAACAAAATTATTTGTCGACAATTTTTTATTGTCGATAATGTCTACTAATCGTTTCAGCCCTATGCAGCAGTTCACGGTATTTCACATATTTACACAACTATCAAACACACTTTATACAGTTTGTTTAAGTGACACTTTATAGGCTCATTTCTGTATTGTTTTCATCGGGTTCAGAGCTAATTGTGCGTCTTTTCTGGCATCTTCCTGCTGAAATAAACATTTAACATTAGTGCAGCGAGCATTTGAGGAAAAAAAATATGATGAATTAATTCAGACCTGAGCGAGTTTGAGTACTTTTGTATGTTCATTTGTGTGATTGTGGAAAGTTTGAGATCTGTGAGGGGAATTGATGGGAATCGACCTCAAGTGTTGCTTCTGTATATTTTATTTATTTGCTTTGTCGTGCTCTTTATTTTTTACAGATTTTATGATCGTTATCAATACTATTACTACAATGAATAGAAATATTATGCTGCTATATAGTCATTTATCTGTAGTAGTTGATGTCAATGTTTGTTTTAGTATTTTTGATGTTTTATCCATTACATATTGTGAGAATGAGAAATAAGTTATCTTTCAGTCTAACATATAGGCTGTCATCATATATCCCGACTCATATAATCGGTTTCTAACAGCAAACACTGAGAATAAAGTGAAATGATCTGCTGATGATTCTTGAATGAGTGTTGATATTAACAGAGCTGCTGAAAAGGCTCATTTCATGACAATATTTCCTGTTTTCACCTCATTTATTATGCTGATGTCTTCAGATCTCCTGTAAATTGCCACACTGTAAAGAGATTACTGTAAATTTTACAGTAACTTACTGGCAGCTGGATGCCAGTAAGTTACTGTAAAATTGGTTACAGTATAATTAGTGTATTTTCATTTACAGTACTATAATGTCCTTATTGTATTTCCATTTGCAGTATTATTACCGTATTGTCATTTACAGTATCGGTACTGTAGAGTTTATTTTCATTTATTTTAAACATTTTTTACATGTAAAAAACAATCCAATTGCCTTAAAGCACTGTAATCCATGATTTTTACCACCCCAACCCCATAAAAATCACAATAACTCATGAGAATTAGTTCTGATAATATTCTTTAATTGTTGAACATTTTCTTCTTAAAAGTACAAATTACAAATCTTGACCTCTAGGATGCACTAGCTAAGAAAATGGCATCACCACAGTCCCCTGGGCAAGACATACTGTACACATACTGAAAAGCAAAACAGGCCTTACAAAAAATAAAAGTAAATAAAATAAAATAATGCAGTAAAAATTAGTTTGTGTTGTTGTTAAATTTCAGTAATTTTGCCATTCAGACTGATGCTTTTTCTTTGCACCCTCTTTCCAGAATTCCATCTGATCTGTGACTTTCAGTGCATTTGGTGACACAAAGGTTGATGGTGTGAATGAACCTGCAAGCACAAGAAAAATAAAAAAGCATTTTTTTCAAAGCAGTGTTTACAGAATTTGCCTCAACTGTCAAACTTGGTGCTGTATGCACTTTGACGTTAATAAAAATGTTATATACTACATCTGAACACACCTACAAGGAAGGTACATAATTAGTTGATAATCCATCACATTCAAATGATTAAAGCTCCATTTTTACAATGCATTCTCAATCAGTAGAGCAAAGTGCTAGAATACCAAACTAATGCGTTTGATTGATATATGCGTTTGATTGAGTGGATATCCACGGTTTAGCACAGAGATACACAGGATATACTTCAAATAAAATAGGCTATGCTGAATAGTTACATTGGCTAAGTAGCTTATTTTTTTTTCTTTAAAAGACAAGTATAATTAATTATAATTTGCACTTACAAATTGCATAAACATTATGAAATTGATGTTTTAAATATAAAATTTAGAACACGGAAATATGAAATGACAAAAAAATAGAATGATACTTCTAAAAATGATCCTAAAATTACCAGTAGGTGGCAGCAAACCACTGCCTTAATGACTCGGTCATTTATTCAATCAATTCATTCAAAATTGCTGATTCATTCAGGAAGGAAGTAAGAAACTGTTTTTATGAATGGCTCAGTGAATCGCTGATTCAAGGTGTTCTAAAAAGGTAAATTCATTCAGTAATGAAACACTGCTGAGTGCTGAGATGCACAACATGGCTTTGTTTAGAACCATTTTCACAAAATAGAGCAAAAAGACAATATTTTCTCTACGATTTAAATCACTTAATAATAACTTGTTTATTGAATTTTGTTGCCCTGACACCAAGTAAACTCTGCCATAGACCATGCTAAATGCTAACCAATCTGTTCATATAATCGTTCTAAATGCATGTGTTTCCTAGAAAGTCTGCTCAAATAATAGGTGTACCATGATAAAAAAAAATCTATATTTGTTGCTATACAGAAACAATCATCTCATTTTGACAGATGGTGAGATCGTTATTATGAATTTATAGGCTACAGTAAGTTAAAGATACCTGAAGCATCTGCATTTTGCTATTTAAAGGGTTAGTTCACCCAAAAATGAAATTCTGTCATTAATTACTCACCCACATGTTGTTCCAAACCCCTAAGACCTTCATTCATCTTTGGAACACAAATTATGATATTTTTGATGAAATCCAAGAACTTTCTGGCCCTGCATAGACAGCAACACAACTGAAATGTTCCCAGGCCCAGAAACGTAGCAAGGACATCGGTAAAATAGTCCATGTGACATCAGTGATTCAACCGTAATGTTATGAAGCTAAGAGAATACTTTTTATGCACAAAGAAAACAAAAATAACGACTTTATTCAACAATTCTTCTCCTCCTCATACTGTCTGCAGTGGATGCTCATGCTGACGCATGTGTGTTTAACGTAAGCAGCACCATGTACATGCTTTGTTTACATCAAGCAGAAGCAAGCGCATGCGTCGTGATACTCTCTCCACAATGGCGGCACGCCGCTGCAGATGTTATGAGGAGGAGAAGAATTGTTGAATAAAGTTGTTATTTTTGTTTTCTTTGCACACAAAAAGTACTCTTGTACCTTCATATCAGTACAATTGAACCACTGTATCACATGGACTATTTTGTCGATGTCCTTGCTACATTTGGGCTTAAGAACATTTCAGTTGTGTTACTGTCCATGCAGGGTCAGAAAGCTCTCGGATTTCATCAAAAATACCTTAATTTGTGTTCTGAAGATGAACGAAGGTCTTATGGGTTTGGAAGAACATGAGGGTGAGTAATTAATGACAAAATTTCCATTTTTGAGTGAACTAGCCCTTTAAGTGCTGGTTTAATAGAAATAATTTTAATGCGCATGAAAACTCAATCCTGATGCGCACAAGACAAGGTAATAAAAACATTTGGGGCTTTACTGAAAACATTCAATGGGGGGGATTCAATAGGAAAAAAATTCAATAATTAAACAACACTGCGTTGTCAGCGTTGGTATTATATCAGACACTTGCATTCATTTGTGGGGAAGTCGTGGGCTAATGGTTAGGGAGTTGGGCTTGTAACCTGAAGGTTGCCGGTTTGATTCTCGCACTGGCAGGAATTGAAGGTGGGGATTGTGAATGAACAGCACTCTCTCTGCCTTCGATACCATGACTGAGGTGAACCTTGAGCAAGGCACCGAACCCCCAATTGCTCCCCGGGCGCTGGAGCAATGGCTGCCCACTGCTCTGGGTCATACTTGACAATACGTCATGACTTTCACTTTCACATAGTGTATGAGTGAAAAAAACGCACAGCGATATGAAGGAGGCGGGGTGAAGTTACGAGCTTTCGCTGAGAGATGATCCAATGGCGTTACGAAGTTTTACTGACAAGCTTATCATTAGTTAAATGATCTATGCTTATCATTGGTTAAATATTTATAAAACCCTCTGATTTAACGAATTATAGCCTAATAGAGATATGAAGTTTGGATAGTTTTTCACGGCACACCCGACTGGTCTAGGGTATGGCAATTGCCATACTCTGCCATACGGAAACGCCGCGCCTACTTCAGCTGCCTTAACCACCCCTAGCGCCATCCAGCGCCGCCCCTGTTTGATTCCCAGGGAATGGATAACTCAATAAAATGTCTACTTTAAATAATGTAACTTGCTTTGGATAAAAACATTTGGCAAATGCATGAACATAAATGCAATGTAAAACAAAATGTATTTTAGGTTACCTAATTCTGCATTTCTGTAAAATGGACAGCTGGCTATATGATGATTCTGCCCCTCATAGTCAGCATCCTGTTTTTGATTGGAGAAATCTCCTGTAACAGATATAGTCACAACAGCCTTCTTTCGTTATTATAGATTATGATCAGAAAAAAACTACTGTACAATAATATAATACAAATTTTATTTCTATAGCACATTTAAAACAACTGCTGTTGACCAGTGTTTTCCAGCATCATTACATACAGTCATACAAACAAAACAAAACACTACAAATTTAAAACCTGATCACTCTAATCAATAGAATAATAGAATTTACATGTTTAATAAATGCATAATATTTATTAGCAAAACTTGCTATATTAAGATATTGCTAACCCGTTCCTCTCTTTAAAAAGTCAACACGTTCTGTGAGTTAGTGGAGATAATTTGGTTATTTTAGTAGTTTTAGTTAAGTTGATGGAAGCTCACCTGTTGTTAGCACCACTACAACGGCAATCACAAGAAAAGACTCAAAAACAGCTCCGATGCAGACAAGATGACCACAAGACCAGAAACTTGAAAATAAAATACAAAAGACGTTCTTAACAGTGGTGTTCTTAACTCAGTTTTCCTCAGTATTTCATGTTAGCTGGCAGCTGGCTGGTTTATGTTACGTTACGTCTGTCACTGAATTTAGGGACCGCCTCTAAAGTTACATATGACATTGGTTTCTAACTTAAATAGCATTTGAAGAGAATTACCTTGCTTGCAATAAAGAGGCAGTGTAGAAAAGTTATTATGCTTCTTTGTGTTCAACTAAGCATCCTTCGGCATTAACTTCGGCTAACTGACATTAACTTACCAGCTGATATGTTATCATCGATACAATGGTATTCACAAGAAGAGGATCCAAAATACATCTCTGATGTTGCAGACGACATCCAGACTAGAAACTTGAAAATAACAAACAAAAGAAGTACATGAAAATACTGTTTAAAATCTGCACTGAAACAGTGGTGTTGCCTAACGCACTTTACCTCAGTATTTCACGCAGTGTTTGAACTATATCGTGGATTTTGGGGGAGCCCACTTGTTTTTTTTTTTTTTTTTTTTTTTTGTTTTGTTTTTTATAACAAGTGTATACACTACTTGCTTTATGCAAGAACTATATAGGATAAATCACTATACAGGATTTACCCTCCCACACAGCAAAAGGACTCCGCGGTGGATCGGCCGCGGAGGTATCGCAGCTTCCGGAACGTACCCGCGAAACGGACCCGTATCGGCGTCCACTTGCGCGCAGTGACGGATCCGCAACGAAGGCGGATCGCGGATCCGCCGTGGCTCCGCGCTGCATCCGCTCCGCATCCGCGATGAAAACCTTACCTCCGCGGCGGGTCCGTTTGGGACCCGCAAATTAATACATACATATTAATATCCGCCGCGGACCCGCAACGGACTCATAAAAAAATCCTGGCTCATCTGGCCCGGATCCGTTTTGGACCCGTTTATCTCATTTTCAAAATCCCTTTTGTTCTTGATGTAGGATAAAATAGGATAAAACTAAAACCATCACTAGGCCTAGGCTACTACAGCAATATAGACCTAAGCTTAAATCTGCATTGCCATGTATTTTTAACCTAACAATATTGTAAATAGGCCTAACAGAAAAGGTTCAAGTCAAGACATCAATTTACTGTACAAAAGTAATCACTACTCAATAGAAATATAAAATTGATATTTAAATTTATGGAAAGTTATAGGTTATAGCCTATTCTGTTTTTGTTAAGTAGCTTACGTTGGCGAGGCTACTCTACATTCATTTTGTGGTCAAAACCTAATTTAGTGGTGTATAGGCCTAGGTCGGTGCAAACATAAAATATTTTATCTATTAAGCTACAACTTCAATGAAATGCTGCGCTATGCACAGCTAAAATATCAGAAAATGAATAACTGGTGAACGACAAGAAGTTCAATACAAAGGTTGTTTATTGCTTATTTCTCCTATTACTCCGTTTGTGTGGATGGAGGCGGGACACGTCTCCTCGTTGCCCGATCCACTGCCAGGTTGAACCACCTGATTGCGTGCTTGGTGATCTCCGCGTCCGTGGCTGACTGTGTCACCGTGTTTTTCCTCACAGCACCTGTAATCAAACAGACAGATATGTTTATGTTTATGGTATGTAGCATCCAAAGCCAAGTATGCTTACACAATACAATATATGAGATAGGCATTAAGGAGATTAAATTAAAAAAAGAAACATGACTTACAAAGCTATAAACAGGGTTGTGGTGGTTAAAATAAGAGCTGGGTAAACTATGAATTCGTGATCAGGGTAAGGTGTCCATCCAAAATGTTCAAACAATATCAGTGGTATTAAATGGTTCCTTGATCAGAGCACATATTGTATGTGGATAAATCAGTGTGGTTTTGTAATGTTTTAAGTTTGTTAGGGTCCTACATACATTCTATTTGGAGGTAAACTCTTAACATTACATTACATAAACTCTTAACAGGTGGATAAACTCTATTTCTGACATTTGAGCGGTGGGTAAACTCCATTTACTTGCGTTTAGTCTCCACTACAGTCCTGGTTAACATTACATTAAGTCATTTAGCAGATGCTTTTATCCAAAGCGACTTAACATTCAAGCTACATGTTGCAGCAGAGACCTTAGTGTTAGGTTAACCATTCCAAAACCAACACTAAATTAAAATACAACTCACATGGTAATTTACAACCCACACAAAACTGCATTCCATCAGTGTGTAGTATTATTATTATTATTTATTTATTAAGACAAATGTACACGAGTGAAGCTATCGCAACCACCAGGCAGCCAATACGTTTGCGTGTGTTTACTTTGATAACATGATGGGCCTGTTACCCACACCTGGGGTGCGTTTCTCTTGACATGACAATCCAGTGATTCCAATCCCCAAACTTCGACCATAGTTGCGCTCTTACGGACAAGTGCAGGTACGCCACTGTTTCACCTAAGATTGTGCTGGAAGTTGGCATCTCCACTTTCTAGAAGCACACCCATGGTCAACGCCGTTTACAGTGCCAGCAACAAACTGAAGGAATCAAAAGGAGGGAGTCTCACAGCAGAGGGGATCCCACAGCAATTTCGAAGATTTACTGCATGTCAGAAAGGTAGGCTTTTTAATTATTATCATTATTGCACTGCCTGATAGTGAACAGGAATATTTTTAGTAGCCTATACACTCAAAAAAATGATTCGGTCTAAATTTACATTTTACATTTACATTACATTTATATTTATACATTTAGCAGACGCTTTTATCCAAAGCGACTTACAGTGCATTCAGGCTATACATTTTTTTTTTTTTTTTTTTTATCAGTATGTGTGTTGGGAACATTTTATGTAATTCAATTGCATAACAATTTTCCGTCCATTTAGATTACATAGTTTTAACAAACAAATCAATAAACGTAATGTGATTCATATGCATCAGTCATACGTGAATGAAATAGGTAAGATTTATGTAATAATTCACAGCAAAGTCCCCACACTGCTCAGTGTTCATGTGTTTCCACACTACAGAGTGTTCAAGTAGCATTGAAGCAGTGCTGGAGTTAAGAAGATAATTATGTGATGATTGACCATTAATGATGAACAGCTGCTGTTAACAAGCAGAATCACCGAAGGAAAGAGAATCACAAGAACTACAACTGACTTCAGCCACAGCCGAAGATGAAATCAACTGAAATAAAAGAAGACATTAAATCCTTTAAGATCTGATTAAACAACTCCTAAATCAGCATCAGATTGACCAGAGTGCCTTTATTGCTGTCAGACTTCTAGAGAAGCTCTTATTGAGAATTAACAGAGGTTTAGATGCTTTATTGTTTTGTTTGAAATCACCATCAAAGAGACCAGTGTTTCCTTTTGTTGGGCTCTTGACAGTTTGGTGTTAAAATTATACTGGTTGATTTAACTCTCTGTTCATATTAAACACACTTTGCTTAGCCAGCAAAGCCAAATGAAAAAAAAAATTAATAAAAAAAAGTTATGATCAACTTCATTTCAAGACCAATATCTGATTACATGGATGTTGTATTACTGTAATGTAACATCCAGCTTCAGATCTAGTAGTATTGTAAAAATAAATCTGATAATTTAAATAATTTACAATCACTTTGTGCACAGAAAGTTTTCATCTGCAGCATTACAAAGACCACAGACATCAAGAATCAGCGTATGAATCTCAACAAAATGCTTCATATTGCAATGCATGCTGGGTACCAGCATAGTACAAGACTCTCCCATGTATCCCAGCATGCATTGCAGCATGAATAAACAATGCAGCTGAATTGTCTGATTATTTTCTTTTATTCTTACTGTTTTATTCTACATTTGCTGTTTTAGTTGTGATTTTTTTAGTAGCTTGTTTTGTGATGTTCAGAGTTTTATCTGAATATTTTGTTGATTGTCACCATTGTTGAGATGCATACACTGATTCTTGATGTCTGTGGTCTTTGTGTTGCTACAGATGAACTTTTTTGTGCACAAAGTGATTTGTAAATTATCTGGTATTTATAATACTGCTAGATCTGAAGCGATACAACATCCATGTAATCAGATATTGGTCTTGAAATGAGGTCGGTGGATCATCTGCCCACAACTCTTTTTTTTTTTTTTTCTTGGCTTTGCTGGCTAATTTAAGCGTGTTTAATATGAATACAATTAAAGCAAGCAGTGTAATATTAACACCAAACTGTCAAGGGTCAAGAGCCCAACAAAAGGAAACGCTGGTCTCTTTGATGGTGATTTCAAACAAAACAATAAAGCATCTAAACCTCTGTTAATTCTCAATAAGAGCTTCTCTAGAAGTCTGACAGCAATAAAGGCACTCTGGTCAATCTGATGCTGATTTAGGAGTTGTTTAATCAGATCTTAAAGGATTTAATGTCTTCTTTTATTTCAGTTGATTTCATCTTCGGCTGTGGCTGAAGTCAGTTGTAGTTCTTGTGATTCTCTTTCCTTCGGTGATTCTGCTTGTTAACAGCAGCTGTTCATCATTAATGGTCAATCATCACATAATTATCTTCTTAACTCCAGCACTGCTTCAATGCTACTTGAACACTCTGTAGTGTGGAAACACATGGACACTGAGCAGTGTGGGGACTTTGCTGTGAATTATTACATAAATCTTACCTATTTCATTCACGTATGACTGATGCATATGAATCACATTACGTT
Source organism: Spinibarbus caldwelli (assembly GCA_039654775.1). NCBI lineage: Eukaryota > Metazoa > Chordata > Actinopteri > Cypriniformes > Cyprinidae > Spinibarbus > Spinibarbus caldwelli. Next base: position 30,626,460 of record CM077228.1, read on the forward strand.
TATTGATTTATGTTAAAACTATGTAATCTAAATGGATGGAAAATTGTTACGCAATTAAATTACATAAAATGTAAATTTAGACCGAATCATTTTTTTTGAGTGTATTTTCCCTACTAAATAAGTGACCTCGTCAGGTTTTCACTGACGTGCTAACTATTGCATTGTGTTAAACATAACGTCAGGCATGTAGGCCTACCTGATTGAAAATCTGTGTATGCAAAGTAGCCATCAGCTGCTCAGGGAGTCATGGTCATACTATGTTTGATTTTGAGTTTAAAAAAAAGAAGACATCAAACGTCAAAAAGTCTATGGTATAGTAGCCAGTCTAAAAAAGGCTACACGGTCATATTGGTATGATGGTTGCTACGATTTTTAAGGCTGCCCAAACATTTACAAACTATTGACTTTGAACGTATTTAATATTACTTTGAATTATATACTTACTGAAAAGCAACGTCTTCGTTGCCATCCTACTGAAGGGCTTTTTGTTATTAACACCCTTCCAGTTTATCTGATGAGACGCCTCATCTGTGAAGAGCCTGCCCAGGATGTTCCAGGTCACCCTCTTCACATCCTGGCCTCCAACGGTGGCTAAAGAAGAAATCTAAAAGGCAAAGACATCTTTTTTAAATAGACAGCAAGGTAAACATTTCTAAACTTAAGTTGCATTTAAAGGTGCATTCAAAATGTTTTTGTTCCTGTTGAAAGCGTCCAGAAATGTAGAAAAAGATAGACAACTTTTATGTTTCTTCTTTTTCTGTAAAGAAAAAAAATCCTGTTCTCTTGGATTATTTTTTTTTCTAAACATGTACTTGGCTCACACCCTCATGGACCTGTGCCACCTTTACACACAATGTCAAACCAGGGAGATTGTTGCTCACTGACAGAATCTTACCACTGGGAAAAGGCATTTCAGGACAGGCCTGTTCAGGGCTGCTTCAATAGAATATTTGCAATAATCATGGACAATCAATAAACCTAATGGCACCATTCATATTAAGTAAGAAAACTCACCACTCTCTGTCGAGCTGGGCCATTTGACGGTTCCTTTAAAAACATTTCAAATGCCTCCACTGCCTCCAAATGTTCCAGGGGAAAATGGATATTGTCAGGCATCTCAACATCTGGCCCCGGGGTGCTGTTCAGCCTGCTGCTGAGGTAGTTCACCCTTGCCACAAGCTGGTCTTGTTGCTGTTTAATGGTTTCCAGCAGGCTGTTGACAAACATGAAATATAGCTAAAATGTAGTGTATAAAATATATCACGTTACAGTGTTTATCCTCATTACTCATAATACTGACATTAGTTATTGACATTAGTTAATGACAAAAGTTATTGACAAAGTTTTGTTGTGGCGCAGAATGACCCTCCAGTATTTGTCAGTTACTGCTCACCAGAGCAGGGAATGGTATCGGTCATTCTTCCCCCTCGCCATGTTGGTCTGTAGGTCAGGCTTGAACAGGGCTCCTCTGTTCGCCGCATGTTGAGGGCTGGTGCGGGGGGTGGAGGGAGTTGTGGAGGGCCTGCCGTTCCTGGCCCATAGTGAGGTGGGTGGTGTGCGAGAGGGTGAAATTTTTTTATTAAATGGTAGTCATCTGTCAACCATGACTGATAATACACATGGGGCCTTTCTATTCACTAATATTTCAGAAATCAGTTCCTACCTTGAGTAACTCTCCGCATGTTAAATGCGGGTGCAGGGAGTTGAGGTGGTGAAGGGTGTTGCTGTCCTGCCCCATGGTCAGGTGCTAAGGGAGAGAAATTAGTATTAAATGGTTGTGATCTGTTAACCATGGTAGGCTGCGAGCTACAGGGCCAAACAATGGCAAACAAAAAATCTCTGGTCATGCTGAACATTAATTTGTATGTTTCAACATTTTGGTACACTACCTATTTCAACCCCATGAATGGATTGACATTGAAAATCTGAGATGGTAATGCAGATGCAATCTATTGATTTGAAACAGTGACCCTTGCTGTGTTAATATCGATGGGGCCACTGTATTCAATATTATTTCAGAGATCAGTCTTTACCTAGACAGTTTTCTCCAGGTTGAGGAGTAGTTACTCTGCTGCCTGGCACTTGGCGAGATGGTGGAGCCGGAGGAATGGATACAAGGAGAGGGGAATATCTTTAGCAATAAGAATGTTAACCATATCTCTAAAATAATATTATGATTTGTTATTTTGATGTTAAGAGATTATTTCTTACTCTGCCAGTGCAACTGGCTTGAGCTTGAGGCTTCAACTGATACACCAGGCAAATTGAAAGGTCGTGACGACCTCAGAGATGCAAAGTCACCATTTTCTGGCTCTTCTTCACTCTCATCTGAGTCCCCGAAACGATGGCTGTTAAGTAACCATATCATTATGGTTATTGCAATCCCAAAATTGCCAAATATACATATAGTGCAAGCATCTCTGGTCTATTTTTGAATGCTACGGGAAATAACCTTCATATTACTGTAGAAACATAACAAAAACAAGATAGAACACACTTACACTGGCTTCCTGACTCTTTTCTCTGGCAGCTCACCCTCCTGCTCTGCATCAGACTGTAGCTCAGAGGTGTTGCAGCCGGTCTGATATTGATTCATAAGCCTAATGGCGTCTTTGTAGTTGTCTAAAAAAATTAACATGAGTTTCATTGCTCAATTTCATGTGCATTTTCAGAACATAGAATGAATAGGTTATTCCAAGCAGATAGAGAAGCAACCATGAAAGTATTTTTAAACAAGAATTTTATGAATTGGCATACCACAAGTTCTGACGACCTTTACGTCATATCTTGGCCAGTTTGGCTCATGCTTCTCCTCATTAGCAGCTGCCCTTTTCACACGTTCAGTGCTCTTAAAGTTGGGCCAGTACACCATCCCGTCATCATACCAGTCAATTGGCACAACAGCAATGTCCTCGCTTGCTTGAAATTCAATTAGATGAAAAGGCATCCTTAATGTAGGAAGAAAGAAAAGGGGTATTTATTCCTCATCAAAAAAGGAATAACATGGACTAAAGCATGCACAAGTGTACAGTGTATACAAATAACCAAGTAAGATGGGCTGAAAGTTAAGCTGAATGGTGCCCCAAGGTGGGAAGAAGTATAAGGAAGGAAAAAGTAGTCATAATAGTCAGGTAGAACTTCAGCTCAGCCGTAAAGTAGGGTACTATTGCAATTTTTTGGCAGAATGTGTTGGGGTGTTGTTTCATAATCTCACAAAAATCATTGCATAATGCTAATAATATAGTGGACTATGTACAGTCCATGGTATTGAGAAAGGTGGGACATGTATCAATGCATGTTAAATTCAGCATAAAATATCATTTCCCCTGGCATTTTGAGGGATAATATGTCATCTCGTATTTTGAAAACATGAAATTATGGTTGTAGTGTATGGAAAAATACCAACTTTTGTGAAATACTTACAGCACATTTTCATCCAGAGTAATATTCATAGTGTCATAGTCAGAAGTCAGTAGTCAACTATATTATTAGAGTTTTTAACTTGAACTGATTGTTTAAACTGATTGATTGAACTGATTTTTTTTTTTCCCTTTAGTGGAGGAGGGGTATGGCCACGAAACCATCCCTGTACGGCAAGGCTCCGGGCAAACTCAATTGGCACGTAGGGCCTCATTGACTGGAGTTTGCCTGACATCCTGTCTACTATTAATGCCGGCAGTCTTACTGTTAACGGACCCCGGAGCCAGGTCAGGAGCAGTTTCCTTACGACACCCAAACACACTAGATGCATATAATCCAAGGGAAACTGCGATATCATGCCAACCTTGACGTTTTTAAATGGATGTGGCCCCTCGTGGTGGTGTAGTTCATCATCCATCAGGTTGAATGAGATGTCAGTTCTCTGGGGGCGCTCTGGTCCAGGGAACGTCATACGCCTGTTCTGGTATTGCCCTGGGTGTAGGCACTTATCGCACCCATGGTAAGCATTATGGGCCTTTGTCTTTTTTCACAAAGGCCCGTGCAGGGGCATCACAGACTACCGTGTGAAGCTCAATTTTAAGGTTCTTATCTCCAAAGCAAAACCCAGCCTCTAGCTCCTGTAGTTCATTGACAAAATCAGATAGGAACTCTGTGGCCGAACTAGGTTTTTTTGGTCCACAGTACGCCCCAATGACCACAGGTTCCTTCATGGGGATGGTAACCAGTAAGCCAAGGATGGGCCACAGCTGTACAGTGGAACTTTTAAATAAAGGTAGACCATCTATATTAATCTGCAGCCCCAATGTCATGCCCTCTGCCAGTGTTTTGGCATATTTGCTTATAGTGGCCTTCAAGGAGGAAAGGATGCCAAAGTGATGGTAGTTCCCCCCAGCCTTCTCCTGAATAGCATAATGCGTTTTCGTCTTGAGAAGTGTCCTACCATCCTTTGGCAGATTGGGATGGGTTACATGGAGTATACTCAACAGTGCAGTCAGGGCAACGATGGAAATGCCAAAACTCACTGCCCAGTTGGCAATGTTATCGGAAAGTGATGTTAGGTCATCATCATTTTCAGAATCCGAACCTGATGTCCCATCCCCATCACACCAATCACAATACACAACATCAAAATCTGCCTCCAATTCCATGTCCTCTTCAGTAACAACTTGCACCTCTGGCATTGCATGTGCAGCTGAAGAGGTTGGGACAGTGTTCTCAGAAAGAACTCTGTCATCTGCCCCTATTCCTGTCATGTCCATATCAGTCATGTCTGTCCTAATTTGATGAAGCCTTTTTTGAACGTCTACACGTGTCCTTCGTCTTAAGGATGATAAGGAGTCAGGCCCAGTCTTTCTATTCATCTTTGTTCTAAGAGACATTTCAGGAAGACAGGTTGAAATCAGATGTGTAAAATTGATAATTGTTTCTAATGTTGTATTTAAATAAATACATTGTTGTCTGTTTCATTGCTACAAACTAGGCAAGAACAGAGAAATAGAGCATGAATGAAAAACTACTATTTACAATTACAAAAAGGGTCTTTTTGAAAGGACGCCTAGACTTTTCTAGACATAAAAGCTTACAGAAGCTACATTTTTGAGAGAATCATCCTCAAATTTGAATCAAAACATGATCAGACATTCAGTTTTATATTTAGGTTTTTTTCAGACCCTTAACATTAAATCTCATAAATTTTTCCCTAAGTGAATTTCAATAAAAAAAAAAAAAACGCGAGTCACTTACATGTATATTTTACTTTGTTTTACTCTGTTCCTATACTACTTTGAGTTATTATGACTCTTGGATAACAAAATTTCAAGTGTCTAGTTTAAAATAGGACCAGATTTATGAATATAGACCATAGGGTTTAAGAGCTGCAGACATTTTTGTTTGTGTATGTCGTTTTCAGAAAATTCTCAAAAATAGGGGCGCAGGTTAAGAGGTTAAAACCGTTTTCCCGGTTAGCGGGGGTGCATATAACGCTCAAAACCAACATGAAAAACGTATGAAGGTAAAATGATGTCAAAAAGATTCGCATGCGCAGGGTAAGATTTGTGAAAGTGTACATAAGATAGCAAGCGTAAATTAATTTTGCATGCGCAAGAAAAGATTTGTTAAAGTGCAAATTGCATTTCAAGCGTAAGAAAAAAAGATTTGCAGCCTTTTACTGTTTTTTTGTAAGTGTATATCATGTATTGTGAAACTGCAACTTCATGCTAAGGCAAAATAAATATGATCTGTATTCTTCTGACTTTCATTTTTCCACGCTTACACTTTTGGCACTGTTGTTTCACCCAAATACAGCCAAAAGTATTGCAAGCCTGTGCCCAGTGTTTTGCAAGCGTAAACAACCGAATGAAGAACTGCAAATCAGATTGTCCGCCTAAAACCAATATGTGTATTTAGAGGAAAAAAAAAAATCGTTGCAACTGTCTAAATGACTTCTTGCGTGCATAGAGCAAAATGTTCCCCAAATAACCGACTATGTACGCCTCGTCTTTGCGCTTGCAGTTTTGGCACGATTCTCTCACTGATTTCAGATTTTCAAGCGCATGTGGAAGGCGGGACCTTCTTCTTGTAGCCAATCAAATGAGGCTCTTGCTGACTCTCGATTTACTCTTATCTGATTGGTTCAATAAACACTCCAGACGTGAGAACACATCTTTATCTTAATTTTACTCAGCATCATTCTTATTGTGGGGATGGTATTTTTAATGCACAGATACATATAAAAAAATCAATTAATAATTAATAATACAATAAAATAAAATAATAAAATAAAACAAAAAAGCATGATCCTTTATAAGCTGTGTAGGCTATCATTAGGCTGACTACCATGTGTTGATTCTGAATTTCGAGCTAATATTAGGAAATGACATTTCTGTGTATTCACTCTATTTATCCTAATCATCCTCCTCCTCTTCAGCAGACCATATATTAGTTTGTAATCTTGATGCTACTGAAAGTATCTGCACTACTATGCATAATTTCACCATGTCTCCTGATCAGGGTTGATGCCAGATTTTTGTTTTTCCTTTAACATGTATTTAAAGGAGATTTTACTGTACTAAATATTTACCCCAAATTATGCATTTACCATCTGTAATGCCATGTGAAACCACTAGATGGATGTATAACCATATAAAAATATCAACATTACTGTGTATTTCATGGTTTCTGGGAATATTTGATTCAGACATAGTTACTTTGCATTTGGTTTTTCATTTGGATGCATATATTTAGACATTATTAAAGACTATATTTTGTCAAAGTAGTTGTAGTTTTTTTTAAATGCTGATTTGGTTTGAAGTGTCAATGTTTGCATTACAGTCAAATCTGGAGACAAATCGCTATTAAACATTTTGATTGTAAAGTTTAACTTCATTTCAGGGGTGTAGGCAGATTATCTAAAATCTTAAATTTCAATGCTATGTCGAACCAATCCAATAATGTTCACTCTAGCTTGAAAATCAGTATATGAGCACATGGTAGTCAGCCTAATGGTACACAGCTTCTAAGGATCATGCTTTTTGTTTTATTATTTTATTTTATTTTATTTATTTATTTTTTAATATATATGTGTGCATTAAAATTACCATCCCCGCAATAAGAATGACGCTGAGTAAAATTAAGATAAAGATGTGTTCTCACGTCTGGAGTGTTTATTGAACCAATCAGATAAGAGTAAATCGAGAGTCAGCGAGAGCCTCATTTGATTGGCTGCAAGAAGAAGGTCCCGCCTTCTACATGCGCTTGAAAATCTGAAATCAGTGAGAGAATCGTGCCAAAACTGCAAGCGCAAAGACGAGGCGTACATAGTGGGTTATTTGGGGAACATTTTGCTCTATGCAAGAAGTCATTTAGACAGTTGCAACGATTTTTTTTTTCCCTCTAAACACACATATTGGTTTTAGGCGGTCAATCTGATTTGCAGTTCTTGATTCGGTTGTTTTCGCTTGCAAAACACTGGGCACAGGCTTGCAATACTTTTGGCTGTATTTGGGCGAAACAACAGTGCCAAAAGTGTAAGCGCGGAAAAATGAAAGTCAGAAGAATACAGATCATATTTATTTTGCCTTAGCATGAAGTTGCAGTTTCACAATACATGATATACACTTACAAAAAACAGTAAAAGGCTGCTAATCTTTTTTTTCTTACACTTGAAACGCGATTTACACTTTAACAAATCTTTTCTTGCGCATGCAAAATGTAATTTACTCTTGCTTATATGTACTTTCACAAATCTTACCCTGCGCATGCGAATCTTTTTGACATCATTTTACCTTCATAAAAACGTAGCTAGTAATATTCACTCAGCGTTTTGTTTTCTTGTTAAACTGTGTGTAAAATGAGCGGTGATCGTTAAATCACCCTACAGACCGTCTATTTGCTGGATGGTTTCAAGGTAACGTTAATAGTCGGTAGCTAACATTAGCAGATAAGCCCGTATTTTTTGACGTTCAAACAGGCGCCAATACCCATTAATGTCCCAGCAAAGAAAGTCTCCAGTGATATGACTCGCGGCTCGGCTCTTGGTTTACTGTGGTTCAACCGTTACAGTAAAGGCGCGTCCGCGTCCCCGGATCCGATGTGGGTCCGCTCAGGATCCGCTGATTGACAGTAGAATTTACAGCGCCGCCCGGAGGCGGAGCTGATCCTCTGGGCGGCGCCAAAACGAATGTGACTGTCATGCGGGTTTGGCGACTTGAAGGCGGATCCGCCTAGGAATCTCCAGCTGTGTGGGCTATTATACTTTATCGACACAAATTGATAGGTGGAACAACAAACAGCCACCCACAAATAGTCTATAAACAAAGTATCAGGCTGTCTTTGAGTTCACACGAACAACGGTTAAAGTTACTCGTCAGGCTACAGATGAATACCATAATTCCTCTGTTCAATTAGGCCTAAGACATCGAGAGTCACACAGACCTATAACAACCCAGCCACAACACATAATTGCGAATAACATGCCTTACCTTAACACAGAATCGACCACAGAGGCCTGAATTGATTTCAAGGACTCCGCGCGCAGATCAATGGCCTCCAATGTTTATACTTTTTCTATGAATCTTTAACCTACTAAACATGAGTGGAATTTGCACCGCAATTTGCACCGCAGCGCCCCCCACACCTTGATGCTCATGACAAGAATAGCATGTATAGTTATCTTTATGGAAGTGAATTAGGTTTAAATTGCCGTCATGCATGAATGAATGATATTTTTGCAATTTTACACGATGATCACATTACACAAAACTGATATTGCACGTCAAAATAACACATTGTCAATATTTTTTGAGACCCCCCAAAATTTCACAAATCACGTTTTCAGGGGAGCCCATGTCTTATTAAGGGGAGCCGAGCTCCCCCTAGCTCCCCCGTAGTTCGTACCCTGATTTCACGTTAGTTCGCTGTTAAGATTAACGACTCGCCAGATTAGTTAACTTGCATTACAGGACAGTAGAACGTATAAACGTGTTTATCGGTTTAACTAAGGTTTATTTTGACTAGTATAGGTGACCTTAACTTACTCACCAGTCGACGTTATCATCGTTACGGGCGGCATTCCAGCCGTCAATCAGAAAAAAAGGCTCCAAACACTGATCTATATTAGAGAACATTATATATAGATCAGTGGCTCCAACTCCCGACATGAAAAATGACACGATGAATAATGTTAGTTAACTGTTAACAAGTGAAAACACCTTAAAATATCTCAGTTTTCCATAAAACAGAAATAATATACTAACCTTTTTGTCGAGTTAATGCTGGTACAACATTTTTCTTTTGTCCTTTTACCGCCACTTCCACCAAACAGTGAAAAAAGAAAACAGTGGTTCTTCCTTGTCATTGGTCAGTTTTTCGCGGGCAAGTTCACTACTGTAAATTTACAGTAGTTTACTGTAATACAGTAAACTAATTTACAGTAGTTTACTGTAAATGGATTTAGAAATACCATAGTGACCGTATATTTTCCCATAATCCTTTGCTGTTTACAGTAAAATACTGTACACACATTTTACAGTATCTTACTGTACATATTACAGTAAAATATTGTTCAAATTACAGAAATCGTTTACAGTGCACTTAAAGCTCATTTCAGATTTAAGAATTTACCTTCTTTTGGAGGGATTTAAGAATTGTGCTATAATAACAAACAAATACAACTCATTATGTACACTGTAAATACTTTAAGAGACAGACATGTAGATGTTTGTGAAAGATGTTTTCTCTGTTTTGGAGGGATGATCATTTTTAAATCATACCCTATTTATTGCATCAAAATTTGTAAATACTAACTATAGCCAAGTTAGGGGTGGATAATTTTATCAGTTGTTTATTATTCATGCAACAATATATTACTGTTATAGTTAATAACCATTGCTATACAGCTGATAACTTTGTCTAGTGCTCTTATGAATGTTTATAACATGATTTGTGAAAATTTAACTACTATACTGAATGACAGAGCATAGTCTTCTTCATGGCTAGTGTTTGCGTTCATTTCATTATGTAACTACAGATATGTGTACTAGTGTTAAATACTGTTTTTGACAACTTTGATAACATTTCTGACAGATAATATCTAAAGTAATTTTGCATTTTCCTTACCGAATGTTGTATCCTGTCAGCAATAACCTGTCCATGGGCTTTTTTGATTACTGTCAGTTTGAGTGCCGGCAATGCAGTGTTGCCAGATATTGCTATTAAAAACAAAAATTGCCTAAATAAAAATAAACCGAAACTATTTCAAATCTTTTGCAAATAAGATAAGATAAAGATATCTCTGACACTAAACTACAACTTCTTACTTTATTAACTTTCTAAAGTGCCAAATTAAGTGGAAAATGAGGGCTAAAACGCTTAAAATAGCTGGATCTGGCAACACGGAGGCTGCGCCCACGCCCTCACTCACAGCTCTAAAGTTCACTCCGAGACCAGTCGGATCTGGCGAGATACATCTGATCTCGCGAGATCTCATGCCACGAGATCTCGTCACATCCCTAGTGTCAACAGACTGAGGGTATTTGTTGGTTACAAATCTGTGCATTTATTTCTGAGTTTCTGCTTTCAAATGTTTTCTTACCATTATTTATATTTGCACAAATTTATTATTTTCTATTTTCTATGGTTCTTGATATCTGACTGTATTTGAATGAAGACGCAGAATAATGTTAGGATTAGCAATAATTTATGAATTAGCATCAGTTATTTTTAGGGTTGTTCCGATTACGATACTAGTATCGGAAAATCCACCGATACCACAAAAAATTCTGGCATCGGTATCGGCGAGTACTTGAACATGTACCGATCCGATATCATTTTATTAAACAAGACCTACAGTTATGCGCGCTAGCTTTGCTTAATGCTGCAAATCGGAAATCAATTCTTCTTCGCTGCTCAGAATGCAAACACAGGAAGTTGTGGTGTGTTGTCACAAGCAACCACTATTTAGAGCAGCGAAGAAAAATATACAAACGTCCTAGCACATTGCCAGTAAATCACTCGCATATGCGACTAAATCTTCACCCTGGGCGACTAAATTATGTCTAATATTAGCCACTGGCTAATAAATGCTCAGATTTTACTCGCCAGTGTGTGAGCTGGAGGCTATGTATAAGTTTAGCACAGATATATTGTCACTCGCCGAACACACTGACTAAGCGCTTCAGAGTTTCACTCTCCGTCAAGCGATCTATTTTTCAGTTCATCTGAATGGATGCGCAGCGCACCTGTATTTGACGTACTGTAAGCTCTAGTGTGAAGCGCTTTGCTTTTTTCCTCACACGCAGAGAGAGAGAGAGAGGGAGCGAGAGAGTCTTATATGTGGTGCGTCAATTCTGCATGGTAATATGTAAAGGATATTCTTTGTTGTATTTTCCTGTCAAAATAACGGAGTTCCTTTGGAATTCTTCAGCTTAACTGCCGGGTTCTCTGGTAGTAGGTGAGCTAGTGCGCAAACGACAATCTCGTTGGCTAGCGCTCATCTATTATCATCCCTGTTTTGATTTCAGCAAATCAGTTCGAGCCAATGCAGACAACGTGATTAATATTCATGAATCCAGCAGCTCATTAATCCTTAGTGCGTTTTATATTGTTCTTAGTAGAATTCATAGTATTATTGATAGTTTTTTTTTCCATTTTTTACAGAAACACTGAATGACCAAAAAAGCACCACCACCAGTCCTAAGTTCAGTTAAAATGACTAATATGCATTCATACATGGTTATCAAGTTTTAACTCTAATTGCTAAAGTTCTATCATTAAATAATACTTGATTATCATAATATATTTACAACCCCAAATCAGAAAAAGTTGGGACAGTATGGAAAACGCAAATAAAAAAAGAAAGTAGTGATTTCTAAATTTACTTTGACTTGTATTTCATTGCAGACAATATGAACACAAAATATTTCATGTTTTGTTTGGTCAACTGCATGTCATTTGTAAATATACATCCTTTCCTGTCATTCAGACCTGCAACACATTCCAAAAAAAGTTGGGACAGTAAAGCATTTACCACTTTGTAATGTTGCCATTCCTTTTCACAACACTTAAAAGACGTTTAGGGACTGAAGACACTAAGTGATGAAGTGTTTCAGGTGTAATTTTGTCCCATTCTTCCTGCAAACAAGTCTTAAGGTGGGCAACAGTACGGGGTCTTCATTGTCGCATTTTGCGCTTCAAAATGCACCACACATTCTCTATTGGAGACAGGTCGGGACTGCAGGCAGGCCAGTCAAGTACCCGTACCCTCTTCCTCTTTGTAATGTGTGCAGAATGTGGTTTTGCATTGTCTTGTTGAAATATGCATGGACGTCCCTGGAAAAGATGTCTTCTTGAAGGCAACATATTGTGCTCCAAAATCTCTATGTACTTTTCAGCATTAATGGTGCCATCACAGAAGTGCAAGTTACCTTTGCCAAGGGCACTGACACAACCCCATACCATGACAGACCCTGGCTTTTGGACTTGTTGCTGGTAACAGTCTGGATGATCCTTTTCTTCTTTGGCCTGGAGCACACGGCGTCCATTCCTCCCAAAAAATACCTGAAATACTGATTCATCTGACCACAGTACACGTTTCCACTGTGTGAAGGTCCATCCCAGATGCCCCCGAGCCCAGAGAAGTCGATGGCGCTTCTGGACACTGTTAACATAGGGCTTCCTTTTGGCACAGTACAGTTTTAACTGGCATTTGTGGATGTAACTACGTATTGTGGTACTTGACAAAGGTTTGCCAAAGTAGTCCTGAACCCATGTGGTGATATCGCTTATAGATGAATGACGATTCTTGATGCAGTGCTGCCTGAGGGATCGGAGATCACGGTTGTTCAGCTTAGGCTTGTGCCCTTGTCCTTTACGCACTGAAATTCCTCCAGATTCCTTGAATCTTTTAATTATGTTATGCACTGTTGAAGGTGAAATATCCAAATCTCTTCCTATCTTTCTTTGAGGAACATTGTTTTTAAACATTTCAGTAATTTTCTCACGTATTTGTTGGCAAACTGGCAATCCTCGGCCCATCTTTGCTCATAAAGGACTAGATCTTTCTTGGATGCTGCTTTTGTACCAAATCATAATAACAATCACCTGTTGACATCACCTGTTTCAAATCACATCATTATTTAACCAATTTACCTCATTACTAGCCCTAAATTGCTCCTGTCCCAACTTTTTTTGGAATGTGTTGCAGGTCTGAATGACAGGAAAGGATGTATATTTACAAATGACATCAAGTTGACCAGACAAAACATGAAATATTTTGTGTTCATATTGTCTGCAATGAAATACAAGTCAAAGTAAATTTAGAAATCACTACTTTCTTTTTTTATTTGCGTTTTCCATACTGTCCCAACTTTTTCTGATTTGGGGTTGTATAATGCTTGACTGACTGATGTTAAGAGTGTACTTTTAGATATTTAAAAAGATGTGCCATTTTCAAAACATTATATATGTAAAGCACACCATAAAATAATTGTATCAATTCATACAGGGCTAGTAGTACATACAGCTGTATAACCAGATACACACCCAGGTATTGGATCAGTACTCCGTATCAGCCGATACCCTGAGCCTAGGTATCGGAATCGGTATCGGAACATCTCTAGTTATTTTATGATGAATAGACAGACAGACATAAAAGCTTAAAAGTGTAATTTATTATAAAAACAAACTCAGTAGCTGATATATTGTTGATTTTGGCAGATTAGCTCCTCCCACTGCAATTGCATCATCAGTGAAGCTCCTCCCACAACAATCACAGAACCCTGCAGAATGAAACGTGCTGAAGATCAAACAGGTTGGTGTTTATTCTTGATTTCTCATTCATTCATGATGCTGAAGAACATTCATGACTCATAGAGCCATAAATCATATCATGTTCCAGAAATTCCATCCAACAATTGCTGCAGCTGTATAAAATATGGAAAAACATGAAGGCAATAAACACAATTGTGACAATATATTATTTATCTGTGTTCTTCAAGCCATATCTGGTGTTTTTATAACAATAGAGTGTATTTATAATGCAATGCTAATCAACATAACCTTTTTCACTTTGCAGAATACTTAAAAAGAAGTTAGTTTCTATTGTTTTTATTCAAAGCCACATTAGATCACATAAGGTTATTTCAAACTCTTGACTTGCATTAAAAGTGAGTTTGGAGCAAAAACATGGTTTTAATCTCATAAAGCTAACATGCTTGCTCGTTCTTTTGCACCTGCCACTAGGAGCGAATATGTTTTATGAATAATTTTGAATACTGAAGCTCATTTTAATGTTTCTTTTCCCAAGAAGGGCGTTTAATACAATTTCAAAGAAGTTGAAATGAGAAGTTTGATCAAAGAAATGAGGGAATAAAACTGTGAATATAAAATGTAATTAGTAATTACATTCAAGACAAAAGAATAATATAATCAGATTCAGAATCAGAATGAGCTTTATTGGCCAGGTATGCTTACACATACAAGGAATCTGTTTTAGTGACAGAAGCTCTACAGTGCAACAGAAAGACAGCAACAGGACAGGACACAGATAATAAAAGAATAATATACAAATATACAAATAGGCAATGTACAAATAGCAAAAACACAATAAATAATATAGACAATTATGGTGTACAGGTCTGATATGTGCAAATTTGAAATGAAAAAATAAGTATGTGTGGTGAATAAATAATTTATAATAGTGTTCTGTGTTCCACGTTTAATGTCAGGTGTTCATGAGATGGATTGCCTGAGGGAAGAAACTGTTCCTGTGCCTGGTCGTTCTGGTGCTCAGAGCTCTGTAGCGTCGACCAGACGGCAACAGTTCAAAGAGGGAGTGTGCTGGATGTGAGGGGTCCAGAGTGATTTTGCCAGCCCTTTTGCTCACTCTGGATAAGTACAGTTTTTGGAGAGTGGGGAGGGTTGTACCAATGATTCGCTCAGCAGTCCGGACTACCCTCCGTAGTCTTCTGAGGTCAGATTTGGTAGCTGAGCTGAACCAGACAGTTATTGAAGTGCAGAGGACGGATTCAATGATGGCGGAGTAGAACTGATTCAGCAAGTCCTGTGGCAGGTTGAACTTCCTCAGCTGGCGAATGAAGTACAACCTCTGCTGGGCCTTTTTGACAATGGACTCAATGTGATTGTCCCACTTCAGGTGCCCAGGAACCTGAATGTCTCCACTGCAGTCACAGTGCTGTTCATGATGGTGAGTGGGGGGAGAGCAGGGGGTTTCTCCTGAAGTCCACGATCATCTCCACAGTTTTGAGTGTGTTGAGCTCCAGGTTGTTAAGACTGCACCAGACAGCCAGCTCCTTAACCTCCTGTCTGTAAGCAGACTCGTCACCGTCCTGGATGAGGCCGATCAGTGTGGTGTCGTCTGCAAATTTCAGGAGATTGACAGAGGGGTCTTTAGATGTGCAGTCGCTGGTGTAGAGGGAGAAGAGCAGTGGGGAGAGAACACAGCCCTGAGGAGCTCCAGTGCTGATGGTGCGGGTGCTGGATGAGAATTTTCCCAGCCTCACTAGCTGCTGCCTGTCTGTCAGGAAGCTGGTGATCCATTGACAGACGGAGGTGGGGACGGAGAGCTGAGTTAGTTTATTCTGAAGGGTGTCCGGGATGATGGTGTTAAAAGCGGAGCTGAAGTCTACGAACAGGATCCTCACATAAGTCCCTGGTCTGTCCAGATGCTGCAGGATGAAGTGCAGTCCCATGTTGACTGCATCATCCACAGACCTGTTTGCTCTGTAGGCAAACTGCAGGGGGTCCAGTAAGGGTTCAGTGGAGGACTTCAGATAAGCCAAAACCAGTCTTTCAAATGATTTCATGACCACAGACGTTAGAGCCACAGTCTAACGTTAGAGTCTGTAGTCATTAAGTCCAGTAATTTTGGGTTTCTTTGGGACGGGGATGATGGTGGAGCATTTGAAGCATGAGGGGACTTCGCACAGCTCCAGTGATCTGTTGAAGATCTGTGTGAAGATGGGGGCCAGCAGGTCAGCACAGATTTTTAGGCAGGCTGGTGACACACCGTATGGGCCTGGTGCTTTCCTTCTTTTGTTCTTCCTGAAGACCTGGCGCACCTCATCTTCGCTGATCTGAATTGCAGGTGTGGGGGAGAGGGGGGTTGCTGGAGGTGTGAATGGTTGTGTGGAGAGGTGTTCAGGGCGGGTGTGGGGTGTTTTTTCAAACCTGCAGTAGAACTCATTCAGATCGTCTGCCAGTTGTTGATTCTCCAGAGTGCTGGGGGATGGTGACTTGTAACTGGTGATATCTTTCATACCTTTCCACACTGAAGCAGAATCACTGGAAGAGAATTTTTTCCTTAGCTTGCCGGAATAATTCCTCTTTGCCACTCTGATCTCCTTTTCCAGTGTGTATTTGGCCTGTTTATACAAGATTTTATCCCCCTTTCTGTAAGCATCTTCTTTGGTCTGACGGAGCTGTTTGAGTTTTGCAGTGAACCATGGTTTGTCGTTGTTTTAAGTTAGATGAGTCTTGGTAGGAATGCATATATCCTCACAGAAACTGATGTAAGATGTTACAGTCTCTGTGCGCTCGTCCAGATCATTTGCAGCAGCTTCAAAAACAGTCCAATCAGTGAGAGAGGAACAGGCTTGTAAAACCCGCTCATGTTCATTAGTCCATCTTTTAACAGTTCTTAATACAGATTTTTCAGATTTGAGTTTCTGCCTGTAGGTCGGTATAAGATGAACCAAACAGTGATCAGAGAGCCCCAAAGCTGCCCGTGGGTCAGAGTGATATGCATCCTTTATCGCTGTGTAACAGTGATCCAATATATTACTGTCTCTGGTGGGACATGTTATGTGCTGTCTGTATTTTGGCAGGTCGCGGGAGAGATTTGCTTTATTAAAGTCCCCGAGAATGATTAAAACAGAGTCCGGGTGTTGTTGCTCAGTCTCTGTGATCAGATCAGCTAGTTTCTGTATATCTGAGCTCACGTGCGCTTGCGGAGTAATGTAAACACTCACGAGAATGAACGAGTGAAACTCCCGCGGCGAGTAGAAAGGCTTGCAGTTAATGAAGAGAGTTTCTAGATCAGAACAGCACATCTTCTTTAACACAGTTACATCTGTACACCACCTCTCATTGATGTAAAAGCACGTCCCGCCGCCGCACGATTTCCCCATTGATTCTGCATCGCGATCTGCTCTGATCAGCTGGAAGTTAGGCAGATGAAGCGCGCTGTCCGGTATAGCGTCGTTCAGCCAGGTTTCTGTGAAACATAGAGCAGCAGAGTTTGAAAAATCCCTGTTTGTCCAGGAGAGCAGAAGGAGTTCATCTGTTTTGTTGGGTAGAGAGCGGAGATTCACTAGATGGATGCTAGGCAACACCTTTCTAAATCCACGCTGTCTGAGCTTCACGAGCGCGCCGGCTCGCTTCCCCCGTCTGCGCGTCCTGAAGCATTTGACCAGAGCTACGGCTCCACCAACTACAATTTCCAGCAAAACGTCCGAATAATCAAAAACCGGTAAAAGATTTTGTGGTGTGTTCTGCCGAATGTTCAGCAGGTCATCCCTGGTAAAACTGATAGTGTCTGAGAAACGAAAAACAAACAAAAACAGTATAAACACTGAAGAGCAAAGCGCAGTAGCTGCCATCTGTGGCGCCATCTTAGATTGCCTTCAATTATATATATACAGGGCTTGACAATAAGCACTCTCATGTGGTTGTCCTTCGGACAAGTAAATTTGTCATTTACTTGTCAAGAGTATAAAAGTTACTTCCCCAGAGAGAATTTTTTATTTTTTATTTTAGTTGAGTTATAAATATAATTATTCATTGTAGTTATACAAAACACATTTAGTTTATTTTGTTAGCTTTTCCTTTTTAAATAAAATAATAAAGTGTGATAACACTGTTATATTTTAAAATAAAAAGGGAGTATTATTTACAAATATAATTATTTTATATTAAACTTAAAAATAAAATGCTAATATTTACTTTTTTATATATGAATTTTCAAACTTAAATTTTAAATTTTTTAATTAGTTCAATTTAATCAGACAATTAGTATAAGACGACATTTGGGCTGTTACCAAACAAATGAAATCAGTATCAACAAAATTCATCTTTGCAATGTAGGAAACACAGAAACTGCATCTTAAGTGGAATAGATATATTTACCCACTGTTTAATGCAGCTCTGAGGGACATGGAATGCTTTAATCTGCAGTTACAAATGAATAAATAATGTTTTGATTCATAAAATATTGAATACTGATATTTGAAATTATTAAAAAAAAAATAAAAGATACTTTAAATGTGAAATTAAAACCACCAGTAGGTGGCATCAAGTCACTGTTTATAAGTGAGTCATTGCGACTGAACCGAATCATTTAAACGGTAGATTCATTCAGGCACAAAACGCCGTCATGTTGCTCAGAGATGCAAAACAGCGCTGTGGCTGTGTTTGGAATGATTTTTGTTGGTGAAACAGAGCAGAAACAGAAAATATGGTGTCTAAAACGTAAGTCTCAATGTTAACTTCTTATTGAACTGTTGCATAAAATCACATTTGTAATCTTTTTGTAAAAAAAAAAAAAAAAAAACGGCGCTCGATCTTCGAGTGAAACTATATGAAATTATATAAATATATACATTTTCTGCTCCCATATCTTGAAGTTTCTGATCATTCTTCATGCACTGTAGTACTGAATCATGCAGTGAAAGAACGCACTCGCACGTGCGCTAGTCTAACCTAGACGACTTTACGTAATGTATGCGTGCACTCTGTAGGTGTGTTTTGTTTGATTCTTGCAATACACTCATTAAAACAACAAATTATCACAAACAATATATACCGCACACCCCTATAACAAAGGCTATATCATAAATAAAAGCAGTCATTACTGTTTTTGGTATTGACTTTTTCAAGTTACTTGTCCGATTGGGCAAGTGAAAGAGAAATTTACTTGCCCAATTGGACAAAACATTCACTTGTCCCGGACAAGTGGACAAGTGTTAATGTCGAGCCATTTATATATATATATATATATATATATATATATATATATATATATATATTTCCGCTTGTCCCGTCCAGCTCCGCTCCTCCAGAGCGCCATCCAGTGCCCGCTCCCCACTGTTCAATTCAAACAATAAATACAGTTTTGGTGCTCCTTAATGCAGCATGAGTGATCGCTTTAGCGCCTCATTTCAAGGGGCACATGAACCCATATCTTTCTCTTTACTACTATAGTATGAAAGTTTTTGCCATGAAAACAGCCTAAAATGCTGACATGGCATTAAATAAAAATATAATACTATTACTACTATAGTACAAAATGAACACAAATGAACATCAAAAGGTAGGCTATTTAATAAAAGAGCCTACTGTACAACCTGAAATGTCTCATGTAATCACTCATTCAGGGTTTCAAACTGTGGAAAACGTGTAAAGCTTGTAAACAATGCCACGTATCAATAAATTTACCTCAGCATAACATTCAGCGTTCATAAGTTCATCAGTCAGCTAGAAAAATTTATAAAGAGGACCATTTTGCTAAATTAAAGCTGATTATCTGAATCAAGTGTGTTTAACAAGAGAGACATACAAAGTGTGCAGTGCTATGGGTCCCCAGGACCACAACTGTAAATCACTGCCTTTATGAGCACCTCCCGAGCTCATAGTAATTTTTAAATGTTTAAAAAATATTGGAGTCTGCCAGATTTTGACCAATGTAAAGGCTCTCCCCATTCCTAAATCATACACAACCACATCACCTTACTGTGTTTCCCACAGGGTTTTTTGTTTTTGTTTTTTTGAGGCTGGACCTTGTTCTGTCTGGGCTATCTGGGGGCATGGCCTTGTGTAAGAAATTATGTACATTTTAAAGTTAAATTTGTCTATATGGTGCACTTTGAGAGTTTAGTATTAAAGGTGCAATAGGTGATTGTCTTCAGAAACATTTTTTGTTATGCTAGTTGAAAGTCTCTTCACATCCCGATAGCAATCATTAAGTTACGTGGTCTAAATGTATTTACATGTATTTATATATTCTGTGGAAGGCATAGGACCAAGAAATATTGTTTTGATTGGCTTTCCCACCTGCCTGTCAACATATGTATTAGCTTTCCTCTACACACCCGGTTCGTGCAGACAGGATACGTCATCAGCGCGTTTACAAACACTATGCAGACAGAGCGAGAATGACAGGCAAACATCAATAACCTGATCTTCCTTCCTGGTATTGTACTACATTTACAAACTCTACTATAAAGTTTTCTCACCGATGAATGACACATGATGTATTGTAGTAATGTCGTCTCTGGTCGTCTGATCTGTGTACGTTCAGGGGGCGTGGCTTTGGATTTGCAGGGAGAGTGGGACATTCGCTTTCAGTGCTATCAGGCTAAAGTTAGCATTTTCCAAGATCTCCTACTGCACCTTTAAGAGCACCTCATGCTTAGTTTGGAATTTTAACAAAGAAAAAAGTCTATGTGTTGACTCAGCCCTCTTTTTTAGTTACTGTAGTCTCTTAAAAGTTTTGTGAATAAGTTTTAAGCTAAATCTCCTAACTAGGACACATAGCAGTAAGATCAAATTCTCTGTGAAAATGGCCACAGATTCTGCCTTTCCTTTAGAAGCTGGAGAACCACTTAAGATTTCAAAAGGAAGATTCACAGTTTGTGGCCACCATCAAAAAAAAAGTCTTGGGTGACTTATCCAAATTGTCTATAATATTAATTGTTTAATTATTTTTATTTGTTTATTTTTGTGTAGATTTAAGGGAAGGAAGAAAAATGAGGAAGTCTGGGAACGACTGAAGAAGACAGCAGTGAGGGAAGGAAGTAATGATCAGAATGTAAGTTCTTTGAGAATGTGTGCATTATTACTGTAAGAGCCATTTTTGGTCTTTACTTTGAATTGTGTATGTCCAGTAGGGGTCACTCTTGGGGTGATAGTTCACAGAATATAGGTGGGAACCTTCCTTCAGAATCAGAATCAGAATCAGAAAGAGCTTTATTGCCAAGTATGCTTGTGCATACAAGGAATTTGTTTTTGTGTCATAAACTTCCAGTACACAGAGACAACAACAACACACAGACAATAAAAATATAATGAGAATAGAAAATTACACGTAAATATAAATAGACAAAAATTTGAAAAAATAAATTGAGAGATAAATAAGTGGTGTGTACAGTTGTGCTATAGATGATAAAATGGAATAGAATAGAATGAGAAGCAGGGATGTGGTAAGATGGAGGTGGCAACAAATATTAAGTTATTGCACATTGTTATTGCATAATGGGGGGAACATTTAACTGTTCATTAAATAGATTGCCTGGGGGAAGAAAGTGGTAACAGGTAACAGGTGTTGCTGGAGGGAAGGTGCACACAGTTTTTTGACCGCTACGCTAGGTAGTTTGTACCACGTTAAACAAGTCGATTGTAAAGGTGAATGACTGGTGGATTTATTGACTGTTTCTTTGGATTCTTGCCTACATGGAAATGAAGACCAGTACCGGTAAAATAAATCTACAACAATGAGCATTTTAAACTTAAGTGTGGACATTCTAGTTAATAGTAATACAAGCGTGCGCGTCCAATACAAGCAACGTCCAGCATCCCTCAGCTGCTTAAAGTATTAGACTTGGCTGCTTACATTAGTCAAAAAACTGTTTATCAACCCGAAAGGAACTGTGTTTAAAGCCTATATCTTATGTTGGAGCTTCATCATTTGCCGAAAGGAATTAAGTGAATTATTGAAAGAGCTTTGCATCGGCTTTATTTACGTCTGAGATCAGCTGCAATCACGACGAGAGGACGTCGCAGCTTTTGCATCTGTGGATAAACACGCACGTCTTCTTACTGGGTTACGGACCATCCATCAGCGTAACGAAAGACACCGGAGCTGTTCTACAAATGTCATGGCCATCTAAATTTGTGTTTTCATAAACAATCTTTCTATAATAAACAAACAATCTATCACAGTCAATAGTTAGCCTACCTCGTCTGAAAACGGTTGAGATGCATATGGACATTTTCAAAGATATTTTCAAAACCATTTCTATGAAGTATTCAACAGAAACCTACCGATTACAAGTAAGAAAAGTGTCAGGAACAGTATGTAATATTTGTGTGATTTTAGGAACTAAACTTACCTGAAAGCAGTGAAATCAGCAGCATGTTTTGCTGTTTGTCAGTTGCAGTGTTGCCGCCCCCTATTTCTATGGCAACTCTGCTCCACCCTCCAGTGTAGAATGACTTGAATGTTCAATGTACACGCATTAAACCACGTCACAGTCACAGAGCATTTACTAGGGGTGTAACAGTACACGTATTTGCACTGAAAATTGTCGGTACGGGTCTTTCAGTTCGGTACGCATATGTACCGAACTAATACAGCTTTGTTTTAACCACTGCATGAGTGGAACTTCACTGGAAACTTCCAGTTTTATATATTGTTACTTTTGATAAGAAACAAAAGTCTCATCTTTATAATTATGTCAATTTTTTCAGTAAATTCAAACAATAATTGCCGTTTTGATGCTCAGATTACCTCTCTTGTCTAGCCCTCTATATACCTGTTTGCCAGTTGTTCGACCCTGCCTGTATTTCTAAATAAAGCTTGCCCTTGGATCTGCACGTCTCATCAGCCCCATTACAAAAGTACAGTTTCAACTTATACCTTCAATGTGACTGTAATGGTAGAAAATGGTAAAAATTGAACATATAGAGTAAATAATTGTACATTAAAGACTCGTAGTATGTTGTTTAGGGTCAGATAAATATTTTGCGATTTGGGGTATTTTCATAACCATAAAGAATATTTACATCTGAAATGCTAATTTGTGTAGTGACATAAAAGGCTATAAATATCATATTTTAACAAGAATAAACAACCAAATTCCACATGTGATTGCAAAAGGAAGTTATTACGAACACTCGATGGTGGTTTAAAGTGAGTTTTGAGTAAAAGTGTACTAATAATCTCATAAATTGTCTCATATGTACCTTGATGCTATAGCTCTAATGCAGATGCAGAACAGGTGCATTTCTTCTTCATGATGTATTTTGTCATAATAATTGACATAAGGTTGTAAGAAAATGTTTTGTTGTATTTTTTAGAAATACTTTTGATAATAGTTGGGTTAATGTATACTGGGATTGTATGGAGTTTGTTGTATGTTGTTGAGTTGTGCCTTTTTTATTCAGTCAAACATACTGTGTTTGGGAGCAAAACTAATTATTTTGTAATTAAAAAATTAAAGATTGCAAAAAAAAATTGAAAACAAAATAATTTGCAGTGCATGTAAATCTTTGAAAAATCGTATTTTTCTTTGTGCACTTCAAAAACTTCTCATCACGAAAACCACAAATGTTGCCCTCTTTTCTGCCGTCTTTTTTTGCGGGTGTAAAACTTGTTTGAAGTTGAAAAGTTTTACTTGCGAGTGAAGCTGTCTCAGTGGGCGGTCTCTACCCCTTTTCTATTGGTCACTCTCGATTGAAGTCACAGGTCGACCACGCCCGTTTCCCCGGAATCCCCGCCACTGCCGCCGCAGTCTGACAGAAGAGCGAGCGAGGTTGTATCATGGTGAGCAACAGGTCGTTTACTGGGTAAGATAACTAATTTAACATCTTAAACTCAGTGACAAGTGAACTTAATTATTCTCTCTTCTCATGCTCTCCCATCTAAATACGTAAAGTTAGCTAAGCCCGTTGTAGATTTGATTAGCCAACAGTATAGCTAGCTACCAGAGCCCCCAATACCCAGATAGCACACGTACGTCTGCAAGATGTCTGTTAAAGATCTCTTGATCTGGAAAGCATCTGCTGTCTACAAACGTCTGACAGACGTCTTTAAGATGTTTATGATTTAGAATGTATGTAAAACTGACATCTGAAAGTATGTAAAACTGACATCTATTTGACATCTAAAAGGAGACATCCTATAGACGTATTGCAGATGAGCAAACACTCTAAAAAATACGTCTTGCAGACGTCAAATAGACGTCTCCAAGATGTACATGTGCTATCAGGGTAGTAAAGCGTCAGGCCAATATTTTCAGATATCATAGATTATTATGGCTCCAGTGAAGTTAAGGGGGGGGGCATTTCAATCCCATGGGGGGACACCACTTATAATGCGCAATGACAAAATAGACATGGATGCGCCCGCTCGCACACATACAGTGGGGCAAAAAAGTATTTAGTCAGCCACCAATTGTGCAAGTTCTCCCACTTAAAAAGATGAGAGAGGCCTGTAATTTTCATCATAGGTATACCTCAACTATGAGAGACAAAATGAGAAAAAAAAAAAAATCCAGAAAATCACATTGTAGGATTTTTAAAGAATTTATTTGCAAATTATGGTGGAAAATAAGTATTTGGTCAATAACAAAATTTCATCTCAATACTTTGTTATATACCCTTTGTTGGCAATGACAGAGGTCAGACGTTTTCTGTAAGTCTTCACAAGGTTTTCACACACTGTTGCTGGTATTTTGGCCTCTAGAGCAGTAATGTTTTGGGGCTGTCGCTGGGCAACACGGACTTTCAACTCCCTCCAAAGATTTTCGATGGGGTTGAGATCTGGAGACTGGCTAGGCCACTCCAGGACCTTGAAATGCTTCTTACGAAGCCACTCCTTCGTTGCCCGGGCGGTGTGTTTGGGATTATTGTCATGCTGAAAGACCCAGCCACGTTTCATCTTCAATGCCCTTGCTGATGGAAGGAGGTTTTCACTCAAAATCTCACGATACATGGCCCCATTCATTCTTTCGTTTACACGGATCAGTCGTCCTGGTCCCTTTGCAGAAAAACAGCCCCAAAGCATGATGTTTCCACCCCCATGCTTCACAGTAGGTATGGTGTTCTTTGGATGCAACTCAGCATTCTTTCTCCTCCAAACACGACAAGTTGAGTTTTTACCAAAAAGTTCTATTTTGGTTTCATCATTCTCCCAGTCCTCTTCTGGATCATCCAAACGCTCTCTAGCAAACTTCAGTCGGGCCCGGACATGTACTGGCTTAAGCAGGGGGACACGTCTGGCACTGCAGGATTTGAGTCCCTGGCGGCGCAGTGTGTTACTGATGGTAGCCTTTGTTACTTTGGTCCCAGCTCTCTGCAGGTCATTCAGTAGGTCCCCCCGTGTGGTTCTGGGATTTTTGCTCACAGTTCTTGTGATCATTTTGACCCCACGGGGTGAGATCTTGCGTGGAGCCCCAGATCGAGGGAGATTATCAGTGGTCTTGTATGTCTTCCATTTTCTAATAATTGCTCCCACAGTTGATTTCTTCACACCAAGCTGCTTACCTATTGCAGATTCAGTCTTCCCAGCCTGGTGCAGGTCTACAATTTTGTTTCTGTTGTCCTTTGACAGCTCTTTGGTCTTGGCCATGGTGGAGTTTGGAGTTGGACTGTTTGAGGTTGTGGACAGGTGTCTTTTATACTGATCAAACAGTTCAAACAGATGCCATTAATACAGGTAACGAGTGGAGGACAGAGGAGCCTCTTAAAGAAGTTGTTACAGGTCTGTGAGAGCCAGAAATCTTGCTTGTTTGTAGGTGACCAAATACTTATTTTACCGAGGAATTTACCAATAAATTCTTTAAAAATCCTACAATGTGATTTTCTGGATTTTTTTTCTCATTTTGTCTCTCATAGTTGAGGTATACCTATGATGAAAATTATAGGCCTCTCTCATCTTTTTAAGTGGGAGAACTTGCACAATTGGTGGCTGACTTTTTTGCACAATTGGTGGAATACTTTTTTGCCCCACTGTACAAAAGTTCACTAGTTTTTAAAGTAATTTTTTAAAGATATTTTAAAACGTTTCCTGCATGGATTAAAAATATCTTTTATAAAATTGCGTTTTTGAGGTACAAAAAAGGCTAAACCACATAAAAGCCAAGTCGCATTTTATTACATTCACGAATAGCCTAATGTAAAATGCTAGTAAATAAAGCTAAATGTTTACATTATAGATACAGATAAACATTACTAAAATCTATTTTAGTTCTTCTCACTCCGTAGGCTAACAAATCCTTTAAATTTAACGGTATTCAATGAAACTAATGAAAAATAGTACAAATAGGCTACAACATCAACTCAAAACTAATTCATTGCTGCTGAAACTGGAACGGTCGTAAGGCTCACATAGCTTGCCTCTCATATTTTGCACGAATCCACTCAAAAATGTTTCCATGTTCATGATGTATTTGAATACTAAACTATTATTTATTATGATTTGAACTTCACTGCACGTAAATCATCCTTCACATGTGCAATGTTTGGTGAGTGAACGCAATGGATTGTACTTCGGACTATTTAAATTGAGTAGTGTAGCCTAACTTTTTATATGTTTGGTTGGCTTATTTTATTTTCATAATGAACAGGCTGCGATGTTATAACTAATATGTTGTGTGTGCGCGGGTGAGCGAGGTGTGCGCCTGCGCGATCATTTGAAATTTGTTCCTTATGACAGCACAAACAAAGATAAGAATGAGAAATCATATAAAACAATAAAGGATATACTTTTATTTGTGTACAGTCACAATAACAACAAAACACTATGCTTTATAAAATAAAGAAAACAAACAGATGTTGCTTTCTGCCACATAGGCTACTGATTTCCTTTCCATGAACTTGTTGCATTAGAAAAATGGACAGAAATTCAGCATATAGAACTTGTCGCAGTTTTCTTTCATTTCTGTGAATTGTCAAATATATTTTGCGAATAGGACTATTTATTTATTTTATATATGTGATTTTATTCCGTTTTTCTCCATTCCTATAATTGCTTATATTTATGTTAAGCCACAAATATTTACAAATATTAATTTAATGCCGGTCTGGGACAAAATTTCTCATCCAGGAATAATGAAAGAAATGTTGGCAAAATTAAAACAATGTGCCTATCTTTTTGTGTAAATTCACATTTGTATTGGTTATTTATGAACATCACACAATACGCTAACATTAATATAACTTGAAAAGAGTTTGTAACCCTTTTAAAGCACGATATGAAATACGGTGAGTCTGGTAAATCGTGAATTAGTGGTCATCAGAGCTCGTGCAGCCAGCCGCGCTGGAGAAACTGCGATGACCGTAATCAGTGTCTGCTTGCGAATCGCTCTTGCTGTAGCCTACTTTGATGACACACACTGCTTCAAGTCAGACGCTGATCGATCCGCGCAAATCAAAATTCATCATATGCGCTCAGACGGTGCGCATATGCTCCTCAAAATAATAATCTATTCCTGGTCTAAATAATGGCAGCGACTATTTGCACTAAGTGTAGGCTAAATAGCGATAGATGCTATTTACACTAAGTGCAAATAGCGATAGATGCTATTTGCGAGAGATGCTAATTGCACTAAGTGCAAATAGCATATTTTCTTAACGATAGATACTATTTACACAAAGTGCAAATAGCAATGAATTCTATTTACACTAAGTGAAAATAGCAGTATTTTTTAACGATATGCTATTTACACTAAGTGCAAATGGCAATAGATTCTTTTTACACTGTTAAAATAGCAAGATTTTCTATTTATACTACTTATTGCAAATAGTGGCAATTATCTGCACCTCAGTATTGTAATACATTATAAAAGTACGCAATAATAACGTATTGAGTGTACATTATAGTTTTAATTCAAAGTAGGCTATTAAATGGATGCCACCTTATTGGGATAATAAAGCCCTCCCTACACCTACCGTAACCCTACCCGATACTTTATTTTCAGCTTTTTGATTATTTCCTTGATTTTTATTGAAAATAAATGCGATATGAGATCGCATCAAAAAGCACATGCTAATCTACACCACTGAAACTGATGTTGAATGAGTGTCTTTTTTGCAGTGTTGACTGTCCCAATCACACGTTGGTGGGTGGAGCTAGTGTAAATAGCCTTTGCCAACAAGGCGGGCTATTTGCACTTAAATAGACACTCCACTAATTAATTAAAATTTGTTAAGAAAACTGGGGGGGGGCACAAATTCTTTCTGGGGGGGGGCAATGCCCCCCTTTACATTGGTTCAAAACAGTACATTGCAAAGGTCATAAAAAATATAATATGAAATGTGTATATATACACACACACACAAAGTTGTTTGTAAACATTAAGGTTTTTTAATGTTTTTTTGACAAAGTCTCTTCTGCTTATCAAAGCTGCATTATTTGATCAAATATACAGTAAAAACAGTATTATTGTGAAATACTATTACCATAACGTTTTCTATTTGAATACGTTAAAATGTAATTTATTCCTGTGATGCACAGCTGAATTTTCAGTATTCAGTGTCATATGATCAGTCAGAAATCATTCTAATATGCTGATTTGTTGCTCAAAAAACATTTATTATTGTCAATGTTCTTTGATGAATAGAAATTTATCTGAAGTAGAAATTGTTTATAACAGTATAAATGTCTTTACTATCACTTTTGATCAATTTAATGCATCCTTGCTAAATAAAAGTATTAAATTCTTTAATTTCTTTCCAAAAAAAGTCTTACTGACCCCAAACTTTCGAACAGTAGTGTATATTGTTACAAAATCTTTCTATTCCAGATGAATGCTGTTCGTTTGAACTTTCTATTCATCAAAGAATCCTGAAAAAAAAAAAAATTGTACACAACTGTTTTCAACATTGATAATAATAATGTTTCTTGAGCAACAAAATAAGCATATTGCTATATTGTGACACTTAAGACTGGAGTAATGATGCTGAAAATTTTGCTTTATCGTTTTTAGCTTTATGTATATATATAGCGTGTATTTATATATACACGCTGTGGTATCAAATGACCCAATAAATACGCAATTTCCTGATCAATTCTCAGTTGGGAACAGTAATAACAAACCAGGTAAATTAGAAATTTATTTTGATGATCTCCTTGTCCAAGGAATCCAAAAAGACTGGAGCCGGTCAAAAAAAGTCAAAAAAGAAAAGAAGACGGAACGGAGGAGACGGAAGCAGAATGGAGTTGGAACATCAGATCATCTGTAAAATAAGGGGAATGATCAGATTACTTAGAAGACAGGAGGATGTAAATAAGAAAATGATGAGATTACTAAAGGAAATGATTGTTTTGAATAATTTTCATATTGATTTAGAATCGTTATCAAGTGATCTTAAAACTTTGAAAATACAGACTTCTGCGCTAACATCTAAAAAGTCTTAGAAGCAGTTTAAAAGGTACATTCTGTCAGAGATGAGAGCAAGTTTTGCTCAACTTGTGGTTAGCATTCGTCACTTGTTACTTGTAGTGGAGTCTTTTTCACTGTAAGGTATCTGTACGTTTACTCAAGTATGGTTTTCAGGCACTCTGTACACCTCTGCAGGGCACCTAGTTTATGTTAATAACCGAGTACATTTCGATACCCCAGTCAAAGTCCAGACCTCATCCAGACTGAAATGCTGTGGTGAGAGCTATGCATAAACAAATGCCCACAAACCTCAAATAAACTACAGCAACATTGTAAAGAAGAGTGGGCCAAAATTATTTTTATTTTTGGCTCCACAGGATTTGGAATGTGGCCCTCAGAGAGCTGACCTTGACATTCTTCAGTCAGCAGCGACTTCACACTTTCTTCTCTCTTCATTTTTAACTAATGATCCATTAAGTATTATATAATGTTTGGTAATGATTTATTAAGTTATTATAAAGTGTTTCCTGGAAGGATGTGGGTGTGTGTCTGTGTCATACTGAAAGTGATCAAGCAAGTGGCATGCTGCAATATAAAAGTTTTGTAAGCAGTTGCTTTCTGTTCAGTGAGTTTCAGGAATCGACATAAGCAGTGTGTGTTACATACTGAGATCTGTATCACTCAGCCGGAAGACCTCAGAAGCACCAGCAACACAAGCCACAGCTCAAACGGTCTTCAGGTCTTCAGAATAAACCCAGGTAAGCAAAAAAAAAAAATAAAAAATTAAACTAACTTTAATTTAAATATGTTTTAAAGCTGCGAATAGCACCCTGTTGTACAGCAATGCACATGCGCAATGTGCAGAATGAATGATATCGATTGCTTTTTCTTGGGTTTTGCTTGGTCTTGGGTTTTTAAAGGAAATGGTGTGCGTGTGTGCATGTTTATGAGGTATTACATGTGAAGGTGGTTTATGAGGACACTGTAGGTTTAGGTGTAGGGTAAAAGAAAATACAGTTTGTACAGTATAAAATCAATTACTCCTATGGAGAGTCCCTGTAAAACATAAAAAACTGTGTGTGTGTGTGTGTGCATATTTTATTGGTGTTGGTATATGTTTTGGTAACACTTCATAAGATTAAGTAATATGCTAACAATTTACAAATCTGTCAAGTTATCTTAAAAAAATAGCATGAAATAATCAAACAGATCCTTAGTAAATGGTTAATACACTGAAAAAAATATTCTAAAATTTTAAAGGTAAGTGTTTGCAAACAATTTATTTTAGCTACATTTAAATAAAAAAAATGTTGAAAGTCAACTAAATTTGTTGTTAAATTTGTTTGGTATCTGTCTATACCCAGCCAGCCCTTGTATTGCAGTACACACTACAAAGTATTCAAAACCTGTTGTTTAAACGCATGAATAAATAATTTACAAAGCTTTTTGCATCCCCTAATATAAAGTGTAAACTATTTATCAGTTGTAAATGTTTTACAAACCTGCTGGTTACAGGTTGTGTGTGTGTGTGTGTGTGTGTGTGTGTACACACTGGGGTGAAAGATCTACGAATGATGAGTAAAACATTTACAACCGATGAAATGTATTGGACACGACTTGAGAAAAAACTGTGTAAAAGAGGGTGCAGAAACAGACTGGAGATTCTCTGCAGAGTTTCCAACTTCATTGTCTCTGATAATAAAGTCTAACTTCTGTCATCAAAACCTCAAGACTTCGAGAGTGATTTCTCAGAGAAGTGGCAGAAGCCACCACAGACGTATAAAGAAAAGAGCATTAAATAGTTATTTATTATCATTTTAATTGAATTCTGCAGGAAAGTGAAAATTGTGGGGGAAAAAGCATAAAAATGCCCTAACAATGCATAAATGATACTAAGACAAAACACTGTTTTGAGCTAGTTATCTCTGAAGTTATTCCTAAATTATTCTTTCTCTTTATTTCAAGAGGCCAATATAAAGAAAAAACAATGAATTGGAGTGATATCTTCTATCCTGGAAATCTGGAAAGAAGGGAGAAGCTGATCCGCAAAAATCAAGAGCTTCTAAATTTGATGGAAAACAACTTCAGAGCCACAAACCAACTCATTGAGACTCTTAAGAAGCACTTAGGTTGGCCTTTCAGGCCAATCACCCTGAACGAGAAAGCTACTGTGAAGGAGAACTGTGATGTAATCATTGAACGCATACATGAGATCCAGGCAGAAGTGGAGAAGATTGACACGCAGCTGAAGGAGAAGCTGGAACCTACACTTTATGAGAAACTGAAAAACATGAATCTGTCTGTTCATGACTATCAAATAGTCAGAGAAGTTGTTCATAAAGTTTGTGGTGCTGCAGAATTAGCTTCCTCTCTTACAGTTGGTTGGCTAATTAAAAATGGAACAATTCTGAAAAACATAACATCCAGTTTTTCTAGAATTGGAACAGGGCTCGTAGCTGAACTTGCACTTGGGGTGGTGTTTATGGGGATTGATATGATTATCGGGGCCATTCTAGGGAGTATTGAGCGTGATGAACTTGAGAAAGCCCTAAAAGAATATGACAATGCTTTGAAAGAATTCAAACCAGCATCTGTAGAATATCAGGATAGCATAATCGAGGTCAGAATAAGAATTGAGATGAGCCAACACAATATGAGATGAATAAGAGATTAAACTATGATGTAGAAAAATCATGTGTTTAACTTTAAACCATGTATACCATAAGTATACCATAAAAAAAAGTAAAATATGTATTCTATTTATCATTTCACCCGTGAAGCTCTATATTTCTGCGAATACCATATGCATTTACTGTTTGGGTATTCATAATACTAAATGTATTCAGATAAAATCATGTTTGTTCAATTGTGTATGCTACAATCTTTCTGTCTGCTAAAATCATTCTCAGTTCACTGAAATAAATTGTTTAACAACATTTACCAATATCTCCTGATATTTTTTTTTTTCCATTTTTTTTAATTAAACCTAAAAAACACAATTATTATTATTTTATTTTTTTTACTTTTTGCATTTGACAAGATTAAAATGCAATGTAATGGATTTTTTTGTTTGTGTGTTTGTTTTTTAATACAAGTGCTATCCTCTTTATCAACAGAAGCCACCAGAATGCTGTCTCTTCCGTTCTTTGGCAAGAAAGATGAACTCAAGAAAAAAGAGCTGATAAGGTCCACCCAGACCCTCCACCACTATGTGCACAAATACTTCAATATCACCAACAGGCTGCTGGTGATACTCAATACTCACCTGGAGCAAAGCCCTTCCCCTGCAGTCTCAGCAGATGAAAGTGAAAGTATCGAGAAAAACTGCACCAGGGTGAGAGATGTAATGCGCATTATCCTTGATGCTTCTGAGAGGGAGGACAAACATGTGCGTAAGAGCATTGAACCCGCTCTATATGACCAGATTGCTTTCTCTGGAGTGTCACAGAAAGTCAAGGCTACAGTGATAAAGGATCTGCATCAAGACACTCTGGGACTCTTGGGGAATATCTTCGGTCCTCTAGTCACTGTTCAACTGGTAAACAGTGAACTGGGGAGTGTAATGCCTCCAGTGGAACAGCATGAACTCCAGTCTGTTCTGTCTTTGGCTCTGGGAGATCTAGTGCAGAGCAGTGAGAGAATCACTGAGCTTCTGTGTAAACAAGGGAACCAGCAGAAGAGCCTGGATGAAGCCGTAGCGTTAGTGGAACATGTGCTCTCTGTCCTGAAGCCACCCTGTAACTCCTACAACGACATTCTGAGTGAAGTGGAAGCCTACGTAACCATCATATCTGAAAACATCTAGAGCACAATTATAAAGACAATATTTTCACAGAAAATATAGTAAATAAAAAGATGATGGCTAAAAAAAAGAGAGAAACATAAGACAAAACTAAGATTACAGTTCAGACTTTGGCACTGCATAAAACACTCCTGATATTATGTTGTAATCATTTCATTTCTAAACATATGTTTCATTTTTTTTTGGATGAACCCCCTCTCATTCCCTAATCAAACTTACGGAAGTCTTTCAGTCACTTTCAGTTTCTGTTCCTGGGAAAATCAATGTATTTGTAATTGTGTTTTATTCTTTTGAAGGTGTTTATTAAATGGTAAATTGGGATTAAAATATATAAAAATCTGCAAATATTAGATTTGCTTGTATGGAGCAAGATTAGTCTCAATTCACACAAAAAACACGATGCACACATGCGTAGCCAAATTCACATGCATGAAACCTAATTCACATGCACGAAATACATATATACAGTATATTCACAAAAACCAATTCACGTGCACAAAATAAAAATACATATTCATAAAATATGTTTCACAAACGCAAAACACAACTGTGTACAAAAAGTTTTGAATGTTTAAAATTTAATTTCAGATTTGTTCATAAATTTAAAAAAAAAAGTGACTCAGTGTTTTCAATCCCCGTTCCCATGGCATGAAGTTGATAGAAATACACCGAGAGGCACTATTGAGTACAATTAACTCAATATTTATTAGTCTCTTTTGTAATTATGTTGTATTTAGACCTAAAAACTTGAGTCATCTTTCATCACATTACATTACATTTAGTCATTTAGCAGACGCTTTTATCCAAAGCGACTTACAACTGAGGACAATGGAAGGAATGATGACATGACATTTTCACATGTAATGAAGTGGATTTGTGTTATTGTCACTGATGACTGTAAGGAGGGCCACGGCAACATCTCCAAACTCATCAGACTTGTCCTAAATGAATAAATGAAAGAGATACAAATCACAAACAAATCCATGGTTTCCAAAAACAGTTAATTATTTTTTAAACCATCAATGATTTTTTCCAATTTAAAAATGTTTTTTCAAATAATCTCACAAAGACTGATGCTAAGTTAAAGTTCACCCAAAAATGAAAATTCAGTCATTATTTACTCTTATGCCATATAGCCTTTCTTTTTGATACCACAAAAGGACAAATTAAAAAATGGTGAAAAACAAAACAAATTTTAATTTATTATTTGGCAAAAATTATGTTGGTCTGGTGTGGAGGACTGCGTTTATGAGAATATATTTGCTAAACATTTCACTCCTGCTCACCCAGGAAAGATGAAGACTGTAGAAGTTTCAAGGTTGAAAACAATACACAAAACATGATTTTGTTGTTCTAACAGCCAGAAAACAACAGATATATTCACCTCAGAAAAGAAAGTATGTACAAAATTGTCTAGGATCCATGTGTTGCATGTGTGTAATTGACTGAATGTTCATTTTTGGGTAAGCTATCCCTTTCAGAAAAAAACAAAACAAAAAAAAAAAAAAAAACCCATCACAGATATACTAACATAGATGTAGATGTGCAGGTTCTGAAAAAGCCAAACCCACAGGAAGGAAAGTGGAATGGCCGGGTGGGTAAGTCCTACAAAAACAAAATAACGTACACATCTTTAATGCAACCAGAATAGAAAAATAGCAAAAATAAAGTTGACTACTTTCAGTGACAGTCAATGTTTAATTTTGAAAAGTCTTTACCATTCAGTGATGTGGCTCTGTTGAAAGGCTTATCCCTAAAAGTAAATAGAAACATTATTTCCGGGTTTGATGAAGGCCCGCCTTCCGAAAAACGAAATGTTTTGTGATTGGTTAGCTGTCCCAGTGCGTTGTGATTGGCGAACAGCTTTGTTTCAGTACTGCCCCGCCCCTTGCCAAAACAGCAAGTTCCATCTGCTCTGGTAAAGTTAAGGATGGAGTCAATACTGCCATGTCAATTTGAGCCGGATTCAGACCCTGAGAATATTGAACAAGAGGATCGCGCAGAACCTTTGCACGCACGGATATTGCAAGACATATTAGAGTGGTAATTTTTTAGTTTCATTTTCACTTTTGAGATTCGCGATCGCACATACTCTGTTTATACTATGGAGCAGCAGTACTTCCCACAGATTTTACAAGATTAGAGGTTTTGTCAGTGGTACTCAGAATCTACAAATCATTTCCCATCGTCCTCAGTTATCTCTTTTACTTTAAGTGGTAAGTGAAATTTTATTTTGCCTTTGAGACTTCACAATTTCCCCCCCAAAAATCTGAGATTTTCCATTTAACCTCATATTTGTTGTATTAAGTAGAGCTTAGCCTGTTAGAAATGCATGTTGGTCAAGCTCCAGCTCTTTTCGTAAATTAACTGTAAGCAGACAAAATATGAACAAACCACAAAAGATGTCAACCCTGTCATGGACAACTTCAAAGTAGTATAAATATATTTGCATTGTATAGTGATTATAAAATGTAGATTTGCAGAAAGATAATGTGTCCCTTTACCAACAAAACATTTAAGATAATTGGAAAAGTCTTTTGATAATAATGAAATTACGGCCAAAATATTTATTGCCCAATAAAATATGCGATAGTTGCACATTCTTTTCTAAATAAAATCTAACAACAAAGATATTTAGTCAAACTTTCAAACAATCCTGACTGGCCCTCATTTGTTTATTAAGAAATCACCCGCAAGGTTTTGCCAACTTGTTAAAATAATTTGTTTATTTTCATAAAAGTTGAAGATGACAGGGTGGACAACAAGATGACAGGATGGACCCTGGCATGACAGGACAATTTAATGGGTTTTCTTTAATGGGTGAACTTAGAGAACAGGAACATCAGAGAAGCAACAGGAACAACAAGAAACCCTTAAGCAATATTAAAAAGAGTTTCAGGAATTCTGCATCACTCTAATTGATCTTCCACATACTTCCAAACAGACAGAGCAATCTGTAGAGAGCGCCTGTTCCGAGCTTGTGGTTCTGGCGTTAGGCAAAGAATCTGCCAATCATGGTACTGTCACAATTTGCTGTACAAGGAGCATGCTGGAGGCACAAGGAAACGTTTAACAGTCTTTAATCAAGGAAACACTGGGAATAATCCACAACAGGAGCTTGGCAAACACACGAAGCAACAAGTAGACCCAACAAACACAAACTGAATGGACTGGGGCTTATGAACACAGGACAATTAGGAAAG
This sequence comes from Spinibarbus caldwelli, assembly GCA_039654775.1. Taxonomy (NCBI): domain Eukaryota; kingdom Metazoa; phylum Chordata; class Actinopteri; order Cypriniformes; family Cyprinidae; genus Spinibarbus; species Spinibarbus caldwelli. The sequence goes on from CM077228.1 coordinate 30,662,519, forward strand.
AACGAGACACACCTGGAATCAAATTAACACAATCAACGGGAGACAGAAACTGGGTCACAGAGCACAAATACAACAAAAACAGTCCAGGGGCGTGGCATTACTCCCCCCTCCCGGGGGAGCAGGCAGACAGAGACCAAGGAGGCGACGAAGGAGGAAAGAGCCAGGGAGGAAACAGGAGGGGCCCGGAGCAGGAGGAGCCCAGATGGACCCAGGCCACAGTCATTATGTCGACTCACGGTGGAGCCATGGAGGAGGAATGGCGGTGGAGCAGGTGATGGAGGATACCGAGGCGGAGATGGAGAGCCAACGAGCCAGGGGGATGCTGAGGATCCGGGGGGCAAGGGTGGAGCCGAGGGCTCTGGCGACCGAGGCGGAGGTGGAGATCCGCGGCGGAGCCGGAAGGCGCATTCGAGGAGCGGGCACTGGAGGGCGCTCTGGAGGCGCAGGCTCTGGAGGGCGCTTTCAAGGAGCGGGCACTGGAGTCCTCTCTGGGCCGGATACGGACACAGGGGGGACAAAGGGCTCTGAGGAAGGAGGGAATAGAGGGAGCAGGTCAGCCTCCCAGACAATTAAATCCTTTTCTGCCTCTCCTCTATCCAGGTCCATCTTAAGCTCACCCTCAGCCATGGTGCAGGGGGCGGAGCTCCTCTCTGCACTCATACCTTTCGCGGCTTTCACCCTCGCGATGGGCGTTGCAGCCGGCTCACGCACTGGTCTGACGAGTTGGGCTCTACTTCCGGGGAGATCCTCCACTCAGTCGCTCCGCATTGCACTTGCTCGTTGATCGAGGCGGGAATTGGCTCTCCGTCATTGGTGGGCCCGGGCTGATGCTCCGCAACGTGGGGAGATGGTGGGCTGGGCACTGGGTCGGGAGTGAATCTGGCGAGATCATCCTCGGGAGAGATGGTGAGAGCCGATCCGTTTCTCGACGGAATCCACTCCACAAAGACGGCAAAATTCGCTCAAGGACCATCTTCGGATGACGGCGCTCTGCACGCAGCGTTCAAACTGGCGTTGTAGAACGCACAGAGCGCGTCGTCCGGGTAGCTGGTGATGTTTGCTAAGAGCAGGAACAGTCTTGTATGGTCCTCCAGTGATCTCTCCCCCTGCTCCAGCAGGAGGAGGAGATATTTTGGGGCAAAGGAGGGCATCCATGGGAAACACAACAGAAACAAAACACTGAGGAAAAAAAACGGGAAACAAAAACGGAGGGTAGACACACAGAGGTAACTGTTTTTTGGTGGGGTCTTCTGTCACGATTCACTGTACAAGGAGCACACTGGAGGCACGAGGAAACGCTTGACAGTCTTTAATCAAAGAAACACGGGAAATAATCCACAACAGGAGCTTGGCAAACACACAAAGCAAAAAGTAGACCCGATAAACAAACTGAATGGACTGGGGCTTATGAAAACAGGTGTAGCAAATTTAGCTCAAAAGGGAAATGTATATAAATAATTACAATTAATTATGATTACAATTATTTATATCATCTGACAGTAATAAACTGTAGCAGAATTAAATTGCCATCAGCTGATCTGTTCGTCTAGCGAACATTCAGTGTAAGTTCATATCAACTCTAAGAAAGGATATTTCCGTGGCCACAGAAAATACTTTCCTATTAATGCATTAGAGCAGTGGTTCTCAACTGGTTTGGCCTTGGGACCCACGTTTTCCCATGGTCATCAAGCCACGACCCACTTATATATATATATATAATTTGTTAAAAAATAAAAACAAAGCAAATTTATTCAACAAAAATTAAGACTGTTAAGAATATTACTAATACTGAATAAATAGCCTATAAGGTAAGGCTATTAAATAGCAGTCCCAAATTAGTTTTTGTTAATACAATTAAGTTGGTATGAGACACCACAGTCATTTAAGCATATACAAAACACAAAGTGGAAATAACATGATATTTTTGGGTTATGGAAACAACCGTTACCATGAATAACATGAACTGTTAATAACACATGAAAACTGCTCCTGAATAGAATGAATATCATACCTTCATGCAAATCCTTCCCAGCTAACACACGCAGTACTAGTTATGTGATTTATCAGTACTGTACTTTTATTTCACGCGTTGCATGTTCATAGTTTCTGCGCTTTAGTGAAGTGATATACAGCGCGGCGCCGCGTTCGCGCGCTATAGATATGGCAAGCCCTTAGGGTCAGAATTACGCTATAGATTGATCGTGTTTACAGCCAAACGCCGTCAAATACGGCGTTTTAAACAGTATTTGCGCCGCAAAATGCGCCGTTGTGAGTACAAATGCCGTAAAAAACACGCGAAAATACATCAATGACGCCGTATCTGACGGCGTTTTAGTGTGCATGAAAAGCGCCGCTTTTTACGCCGTTCATATTGCCATATGACGGCGTAAAAAAGCCGTTTTTTTTTGCACAGAGCGCGCGTTATTTACGACGGTTTCCTTATAGTATAATGAGCCACGCCCACTGATTTCCACAGCCAGTAATACTGAACTGTTCTCACCCAATCAATGATGAACAGAACCAGACCCGACTAATTCACCATGGATCGTTTTAGCGGAAGAAGTGCCTGTGAACTGATAGGAAATATTTATGTACAAAGTCACTTTATCTCTACTAACATTGAACATAGGCCGATTCCACGTCTTTATCATACTTTAATTGTTAATTACATAGACAGCATTTTAGCATACCAACCCCATCTGCATGCTGCTAAGCGATTGTCTGCGCTGCTGTCGCCACAGTCCTGACATAAACGAGCATTTGCATGATGCTGTAGTTATAAAAATACACGGTTTTAAACGTATTTTAATATTTTTTTATTGTAGCGTCATGTTTAGGATTAATCTCCAATCTGTCTATAATATGCTATCCAATAACTGCACTCAGACCCAGAGGATATGAGTCTTTGATGATCAGATCAAACCAGTTATTTTTCAGTAATACCGACTCTAGGCTTGGAATACTATTTGTTTATTTGAATGACTCAAGTTTGATTTAACATCAAATCGAAATACGGACAAAACAAAATAAAGAGAAATGACAAACGGTTTGATTTTATTACTATTATTATTATTATTATTATTATTATTATGTCGTTCTGTATGAATAACGGAAAAATGAAGCTAGATCTTTCGTAATTTTTGTTCGTGGATAAAAAATTTGCTTATGCATTTTATTATGATGATTATTATTAATAATAATAATAATAATAATAAAAAATAGGCCTATATTAATAATAATAATAATAATAAAATTAAACCGTTTGTCATTTCTCTTTATTCCTTTTTAAGTAAAATCTAACTATCAAAAATGTTCGTATTTCGCTTTGGTGTTAAATCTCAAACTAAAATCATTCAAATGAAGAAATATTCCAAGGCCCGTTTATTCAAAATAACTGCTTTGATCTGATCTTAAACTAGACAGATTGGAGATTAATACTAATAAACATACCGCTACAATGAAAACCATTACATTAAAATACATTTAAAACAGTGCATTTCTATGATGCAGTAACTTCAGCAGCGTGCAGATGCTTGTTTATATCAGGACTGTGGTGACAGCAGCGCGGACAATCGCTTAGCTCACATAATGTAACCATTGCCTAAATCACTGGTGAAGCAGTGCGTCACCGTAATGATTGATCTTCAATCTTTTTTTTTTTTTTTTTTTTTTTTTTGTCAGCAGACACCCTTTGGGCTAAATTATTTACTTGAAGGACCCCCTGAGATTTTAAGTAAATATTTCAGTAATTTAAAATGTGCTGGAATTAAAAAAATTACTCATACACAGACTGAAATCATTTCACCAAGTTTTATGTCGAAAACCAATGGATTTTAAACAAATAGAAAATATTGGTTCATCTGATCTTGCTCAAAGACGCAGGTATAGACAAACACAATGTGCTTAAGTAAACAAACAATCAATTTTAATCTTTTATGTCTTAATCACTGTGCTGCAAAAAATGTATGTAAACTCAGTGTTGCCATTACCTGGAAAACTTACAAATTTTCGTTTCATGTTGAGTTTCAGGATTCTGTTGTTTGTTCCTTCATATTCTGCGTATTTTAACACTTTACAACATCTTAAAAACATAGTCACTCACTGTTTTAATGTGCTCAAATATGGAGGATTTTTCTGAAGAAAAAAACTGCCCAGAACAAACACTTATGAAACTAGTCACAAAACAGAGTAATTGTGGGTTTTCCAGGTAACAGCAACAAGGTAGTCACTTATTGAGTTGACGTACATTTTCAGCAGCACAGTGAATGTTTAAGACATGAAAGAATATAATTGTTTGTGTTTTATGCTTAAGCACATTGTGTCTGGCTATACCTGTGACTCTGAAGACCAGATGATGTTTTGTGAACAGTAGAATGCAGAAAACCAACTAAATTCCAAAGGGTTTACATTTTTACTTTTATTACTATCATTTTTTTTTTTTTGTGCAAACAACCTGAATCTTTACTTTTTTTAAAAAACAGCTCTGTTAAACAATTTGCTGCAAGATTTAAGTGGATTTCATGGCCAAAGAATAAATAAGTCTTAACACACTTGTATGGGATCTAGGAGCTTTTTATTTTAACAACATTAAAAGTACACATTCCCAATGACACTCGTGAACATAAATCAAAATGACAGCATCTTACAATATTTTACATCATAATACAATGGCAATCAAAAGAGTTCAATAGTATAAGTGACAATAATTGAGGTCCAAACATATGGGGGTGGAGTAGGGGTGTGGAAACATTTGACTAAAAAGTTTTGTGGGTGATTTGGACAGTTGTTTTGGTATCACAAACATTAAGGTGGAAAACACAAAAAAAAAAAAAAAAAAAAAAAAAAAAAAAGAGTACAAAAACAAAACAGCATGTGATTGTACAACGCTCTCTTCCACACTCAATAACCATGGCCGAGGTGTCCTTGAGCAAGGTACTGAACCCCAACTGCTCCCTGGGTACTGCAGCAAAAATGGCTGCCCACTGCTCCATGTGTGTATGTGTATGTGTATGTGTATGTGTGTGTGTGTGTGTGTGTGTACTTGGATGGGTTAAATACAGAGCACAAAGTCAGAATATGGGACATCATACTAGGCCACACATCACTTCACTTTTTCATCTTCCGACATAGTTCAATTAGGACATTTATGTAGCTTTTATATTTTTATGTAGCAAAAAAAAAAAAAATAAAATAAAAAACACACACTACTGGTGTGCATCTTGAGACAAAACAATGACACTGACATAATTTAAGAACAGTCAGTGCAAGTTTCTTTCAGTTAAAACAGCTCAAATATGCATTTTAGTCAGGGACTAAGCTGAAGCCTTGTCTGTGAAACCAGGGGTTAGTGTTAAAAGAACTGTTGCCAAATATATACACCATACCAGTATTTACTTAAATCCAAACAGCAAATTTTTTATATAAATGCAACAAATGAAGAGCCCAGAGGTGCATTTCATTGTCTACGTCCAATATACCTTCACTCTCCAGGAAATGGAAGAGTTTGTAGTAAACATTAGTCAGTCCCTGCCACGTCACCCCAGAGCCTCTCAATTCTTCGGTCATGAGTGCTCCTGCCTCTTCCAGATCCCCTGAAAATGTTCATAATACAGAAAGCATTGTCTTCTCCTCCATGATCCGTCCTATCCCTAGAAGGCACTCCACATCTGGCCACGGCGTTTAAGCAGCAATGCATTACAATACTGCTGCGGTTGTTGGTGAAGGCATGGAGGAAGACTATAAGATGGCTGCAGCTATTGATACCCTCATGAATGACAATTCTCCATCTAAACCAAAACATAAATGAGAGAGAGACATTAGACAAACAAAACAATTGTACAGTACTTATTTTAATGTCTCATGCTTATATATAGAAAAATATATTAATATTGTAGAATTTTACTATAATTAAAAAATAAATAAAAATAAAAAAACACTATTGCTACGTAACCCATGTATATTTACCTTATCAATTTATGGTTGCCAATTTGCCATCAAGGTGCCACAGGGTGTCCGGTCCAGCGACACTGTAGAGTCTTCTCTGTTGTCTTTTGGGATATTGCCCTAGGGTCAATTCAAAAACTCTGCACTGTTTCTCTGGACCCAAACACCATCTGCAGTAACTGTGCCCTCACAGCCTCAGATCCAAGCTGGTCATTCCCCAGCCATGAAGTCAGCAACCATTTCATCGAGCGCAGCATCTCTTATGTCGGAATATGACACAGAACCACTCAAATTGAACTCCCTGGAACAAACATAATGACTGTTAATTTTCAATATATAATTCATATTAATGCAGAAACAATTATATACTACCACTCAAATGGATTAATGATGCTGAAAATTCAACTTTGAATCACAGGAATAAATTATATTTAATATATTACAGGGATAGGCAACATCGGTCCTGGAGTGTCAATGTCCTGCAAAGTTCAGTTCCAACCCTAATCAAACACACCTGAACAAGCTAATCAAGGTCTTCATGATCACTAACCCTGCGTCCCAATGTGCATACTATCCACCCTATCTGCCCAAAATAGTATTGAAAATTACTACGATCACACAGAATTTAGGATGGATAGTATGCACATTGGGACGCAGGCTTAGGCTACAGGCAGGTGAGGTTTTTTCAGGGTTGGAGCTACTTCAGGACTGATGTTGCCTATCCCTGATATATTTAAATAGAAGTGTTATTTCAAGCTGTAGTACTTCAGAATATTACTGTTTTTACAGCATTTTTACAGTATCGAATAGATGTTGCCATGGTGAGAAGAAAAAACTTCATTAAAAATATTTTTTAAAAAGTACAGTTTACCCAAAAATAAAAATTCCATCATTATTTACTAACCCCCCAGGTCATCTATAATGTATAACAGTGGTTCCCAACCACATTCCCAGAGCCCACACTCTTTTCAGGTTTTGGAGTCGCTTAACGGGCTGAATCAGTTGTGTTTTATTAAAAGAAACATGCAAGATGTGCCGTGTTGGTTTGGTGGGGTGGGATCCAGAAACATGGTTCAGCGCCACTGATGTCCGTTTTAGCAGAACAGAAAACATGATTTCAGAAGAAAACATTTTTCTCCATTTAATGCAAGTGAACAGAACTCAGCTTAGACCATTTTTGATGTTCGAAAAGTCCTTGTTTAGATTATTAAGCATCTTCTCTAGCAAAATGAGCAGTTATTTTTCAGGAAAAATAATAATGTATATGTGTGTATATATGTGCACTTTTTATATATAATTGCCACCACATCACGTGTGACCCTCTCAGCTTGCATACATCACAGTTGTGAACTGAAGTAAACCATCTTGTGAATGGACATCACAGAGCTTTTTGTTTTTAAATAAAAATCTTACTTGCGCTTAAAATATGGATTTTGGGCTGTCAAATGGTCTATATTGAGCCCTGTTCACTTGCATTAATAAAATCCTGGAATGTTTATCTCAAAAACAGGGGTTCTCAACTCTGGCCCTTGAGTGCCACAAATTTTTACCTCGAACCTTGACCAAACTCACCTGCTTGTAACTTTCTAGTGATCCTAAAGACATTGATTAGCTTGTTCAGGTGTGTCTGATTAGGATTTTTAATGTTTCACTCACCTTGTTGTTCATGCACTCTGTCATTGTTAGTGACTTCTGCTATTCATGGGTTTCATGTGATGCCACACAGTGGTGCGGCCGCCATTTGTAGGACCGAATTGCAGTTCTGTCAATATGCAGTGCTGTGCTCTGGGTTGTGATAACAGCAAATCACAATGGATTACTTACCAAGAGATGGGGATTTCTCGTAAGCATAGATGCGTTTTTACATTTTAGTATTTTAGTTAGCAAGTTCATAATGAAACTTGCAAAAGGTTAAATTCGCGTGCGAGACTGCTGATTTTCCAGAAAACCTTTGTTATGCTCCACCTAAAGCTAATAAATCAACGAGATGTTTTTGATCTAAGTACAGTTATGTGAGTCTAGAATGTTTACGCTGCACTAAATTTTGACGAGCAACACTCCGATCCGCAAACAAACAGATGAAGAAGAGGAGGATGATGGTCCAGCGCATACAAGGAGAAAGGTTTGTAGTTTTAGTTTCCACATTCTTATTTTTATGAATTTAACAATGTAATTACTTAAAGGATGTTAGAGCGAAGAGGATTTGTTTGTACTATTAGTATTATAATTCTATAGAAGAACGTTCTTTTCAAATAATCTCAGTTAACTAAATATATAAGCTAGTTGCAGGGATTTTTACATTGACAATGTACTGCAATCAAATTTAATGCATCAATATGTCTGAGATCATCTGCAGCAGCTGTGTTCTGCTTTTACAGTTGCTATGAAAGCAGACTTATATGTACAGGTGCTCACCAAAACACATGTAACTGACTACAACAAAACACAGAATCACAGTTTTGTGCTACTTTAGTTGCTTCTTCACTTAGCATATAGAGACATACAGGAATAACTGAATATTTCTCTTAAATGTGTCACAAATGTCTTTTAACCTATGTTTTGTAGTAACCAAGAGAAGTGTCATCGCAGAAGAAATGGCAGACGTTACTCCTCAGACACCTGTGAACACCGAGCAGTGCTTGGAGTCAGACAGTGGACATCATCTTTATTACACTTCTCTGACTGAACTAACACGGAGCAGTTAGAGTCGATGAGAAAGTAAGTTCAAGCACATGTCTGCACTGACCATGATTATACCATGTAATATAATGTTTTCTGCAACTATTGGGGGAATCTTAACGGAAGAGAAAAACTGACCAACAGGAAGCTATGGATCTATTGAATGTGTTTTTTTTTTTTTGTTTTTTTTAAGTATTTTATTGTGGTATTCACTGTTATTTTTCTGCACAATGATGACTAGTGAAAAGTGTTTCTACCAAGTTACTTAAAAGTATAGTTAACCCAGACTTTTGTCATCATTTAAATTATTACATTAATTCCCCGTCATTTTTTTCAAACCCCTGACTTTTGTTTTTCTGCAGAACTCAAAAGAAGATACTTTGAAGAATGCTGGTAATCAAAACCAACAGGTTTGTCACGTGTAGATGACATAAATGGAGTAAATGATTTTCATTTTTTGGTAAACTATTTCTTTAATTAGGATGATACACACTTTAAATTTCAATCATACTGGACACAGCCACTTAATGTGCTAGAATAAATGGGTAAATAATAAGTAAATAGTCTTTCAAACAACATGTGCTTTAATACAATATAATATGTATATATGATGGGGTGGAAGTATCACACGACAAGGAGAGCTCAAATAAATACCCCAGAGGGTGGATTTATTCACAAAGAAAGGGTGCAGAGTGAAGAGTAGCTTGCTGAGGAGGTGCGGTGCTCTCCGTGGGTGATTTCCTTGGTGCGGTGAGTCAGAGCTGTGCTCGTGGCAGAGCTGGATCAGTCACTCGCTGGCGTCTGAAATCAAGAAGAGTAGGCACGTTAGTCCTCTGCATAGAAGAGACCCGTCTCTTCTTTACCCAGCCTCGCACAGCTTATCTGGCCGCAGGCAAACAAGCCTCAGGTGTGGCCGATCCAGCCGTGATGAGCGGGTGCAGGTGTTTTGCGTCCGTCTCCAGGGCAACGCTGATGAGTGTTCGGGACGCTCGTCACATATACATACATATATATATATATATATATATATATATATATATATATATATATATATATGTGTGTGTATATATACTTTTTTTTTTTTTTTTTAAATTTCATTCAGTTTAGTGCATTCAGTGAAACCTTTAGTATACAGGTGCATCTCAATAAATTAGAATGTCGTGGAAAAGTTCATTTATTTCAGTGATTCAACTCAAATTGTGAAACTCGTGCATTAAATAAATTCAGTGCACACAGACTGAAGTAGTTTAAGTCTTTGGTTCTTTTAATTGTGATGATTTTGGTATGTCTGTGATGACTCCAGGCCCCCCCGGTGCCATGGCAACCTATCTGATAACACTAGTTTTATTGGTCAAAGGAATGCGGGCAGAGCAACATTTCCCTTTAGGAAAGACATAATGCCCATAAAAGTGGACTCATCTCTATTTAATTCATAGAAAAACCTTTCTTTGAATTAACACCCATATCCTTCAGGTCATTGTGTATATTGTTACTGTTCGTGTATATTGTCTTTTGTACTGTATCCTGTTTTATGCATGTTTATGATAGATCACTAGTTAATATTACCTCACTTATATCATGTTTGATCTCTATCAATTCGTCTTCGGATGATCTAAATGACAGTGTATATTACATGTTGATATCTATGCAACATATTAGTGTTCTAAGAATCTTTAATAGTTCTTTAATAGCAACCCCATGCAAATCGCCATGCTCAGAGACAAAGAGTTGTAAAACCTTCCCTCCAAAGAGACTGGAGACCATTGGCTCTTTGACTCCCCAGAGGTGTGACCTCTATACCAGATAAAGGTCTCATTCACAGGTCTGGCCCTCTCTTTCTAAAAACCTCCTCTTCTAAAAAAAAAACCTCTTCTGCAAAAACGTCTGCTGCAAGAAAAAGCTCTTCTGCTATCTTCTGATTGCTCCGTGAGGATGAGGAAGATGTGAGCTAGGACTTTTCTGGACCATTAAGTTTTTGTGCCAGGCTTTATGGCCTTGTCTTTCCATTCAAACAAAGATTCTTGGATCTTAGCTGATGTCTCTTAACTCTTCTTTTCTTCACTTTTCATCTGGGAAGAAACTCCCAATCACCACTGAGTCAGAACATCTTTGGAATTCATCACTCTTCAACCCGGAAGAACATGATTGCGAGTCCAAAAACCTTGAAACCATCAAGACGTTTCATCCGAGACCGCATTCCGTCACGACAAAGGAAGTGCAATTATAGTACATTTAACTAAACGAAACAGAGGTTTACTATAAGTTATAGACCCCGTCATAAACGGCGCTGATGGTTTTACTCAGGTGGTTAAATGACTTTTTCCTTAACTGCATTTTCTGGTTTTCCTGATGGTTTCATCCATCAACTCTCATTAGCCCTTTCCCCATGTATGAGCGATTGTTTGCTTGTTTGTTTGTTAGACTAGTTTGTGTTAGTGTTTAGTTAATAAAACTCTTGTGCACAAATTACATGAGTTTCTGATTCTGCCTTGCATATTAATGTCCCTTTACGATTTTGACCCTTGCTACATGCTCTCATGCATTAATAGGAAGATATTTTCTGTGGCCACGGAAATATCCTTTCTTAGAGTTGATATGAATTTACAGAATATTTCAAATATGAAGTTAACAAGCATAACATTATAATCCTTTGGAATAATAGTAATTTTACGAGAGTTTAAAGACAAGGTTTTAAGTAATCACTAATGTCATGTGTTGGATAATAGCAAAGGGTTGGTGAGAGTGTATTTGTGGGAAGTTCATAAAACTTAAAAACGATTCGTGGAGTAAAAACTATCCAAAATTCGTTAGACCATCAGACCTAGCAGAAAGCTAGCTTTATGTATGTTAGCTTTAATGTAACTGTTAACCATCGGTGGCCGCTCCTAAATGAGCTGAATAAGCGTCGACGGTAATTAAGGAACAGATTGACAGACAGCAATGTTTTAACAAGTCTGAAGAAACAATCCTTACCTCAGTAAAGTTGATTGGAGCACATTGGGTCCAGAATCTCCTGTCAGTTGTCGATTGCAATCCTCCAATGTCCGCTTACTAAGCAAAATAAAGTTTTGACTTACCATGATCTTAATTTGATGTGAATAACTAAAATGATCAGTTGGTCTGGTCTGGTTCTGTTCATCATTGATTGGGTGAGAACAATTCAATATTACTGGCTGTGGAAATCAGCGGGCGTGGCTCATTATACTATAAGGAAAACGCCATAAATAACGCGCGCTTTTGTGCAATCAGAACGGCATTTTTTACGGCGTCCTGTGGCAAGCCAAACGGCGCTTTTCACAAACACCAAAACGGCGTTAAATACAGCGTTTTTTATGGCGTTTGCTATCAGGACGGTGTATTTGACGGCGCTAATACTGTTTTAAACGCCGTCAAAAACGACGTTTTGTATGTAAACACGATTTATCTATAGCGTAAATCTGACCTTTTTGGCTTGCCATATATAGAAGAGTGCGCGCTACGAACACTGTATAACATCTGGCAGGACAGGATAGTTCGCTTTTCTGAGGTGAGAGACTTTTTATTTCATAGCAAGTTATGAAAATAACGATAGAATAATGACACTGACAATAAATCTGTCTACATCTCATCTGACCGCAGCTACTGAATCTGGACAGCGCGTTTTTCTCAGGAATTATTACTGCATCTGACAGAAGTGTCAACAGCTTTCATGCATGTTTTTTAAAATAAAAGTCTCGCATCAGAAAAAAAAAAAAAACATTTAGAATTAAGTTTTTGTTGTTGATGTCATTTTCTGTGTATGTGGTTGTGTATGGCCATACACTCCGCGACCCACTCAGAACGGTCCCGGGTCGCAACCCACCAGTTGAGAACCACTGCATTAGAGCATGTAGCAAGGGTTAAAATCGTAAAGGGACAATTATTTAGGCAGAATCAGAAACTCATGAATCAGAAAACTTGCATGTTGTGCACAAGAGTTTTATTAACTAAACGTTAACACATAACTAATCTAAACAAACAAACATACAGTCACTCATACATGGGGAAGGGCAACTGAGACTTGATGGATGAAACCATCAGGAAAACCAGAGAATGAAGCTATGAAAAGAGTCAGTTAACCACCTGAGTAAAACCATCAGCACCGTTTATAACGGGGTCTATAGCTTATACTAAACCTCGGTTTCATTTAGTTAAATGTACGATACTTGCATTGCCTTGGTCGTTGAACGAGTGTCCGGATGCAGTCTCGGATGAAAGTTGTGATGGTTTGAAGGTTTGGTGGTGTTGGAGTTCTCCAAGTTGTTCCGGGTTTGAAAAGTGATGAATTCCAAAGATGTCCTGACTCGATGGTGATTGGGAGTTTCTTCCCAGGTAGAAAGTGAAAAAGAGCTAAGAAAGAGATCTGCTGATTTCCGAGGATATTTGGTTGAATGGAAGGTCAAGGCCGCAAGGCCTGGCCCAAAACTTAAAGGGTTGCTGAGGAGCTCACATCCTCATCTTCTCTGTATCTAAAAGAAACTCGACTGGGTCTTTGTGGTCAAGAGTCATCTCTCAGGCTGGGGAGATCACCCACGGCTCTATGTTGGGGCCCCCTGGGCGCGCCCGTACCAGTTCAGGCTCTCCGTGAGTCCCTCCACACGGGCAGCAATCAGAAGATAGTAGAAGAGCTTTTTGCATGAGCCCATAAATGTCGGGGAAGAGTCACACCTTTCAGGATGGGCTTGACCAATGAGAAAGGCTGAATTTCCAAGCAGGAGCCTGGAAATATTGGGGGTTTTATGACCCTTTGTCAGAGCATGGTTCGAATGGCTTTGGCCATCTATACTTTGATTAAATTACAAACACACATTGTATTCTATGCGGAGGTGGTGTACACCAAAGTGTGCGTCATCAAATGAGCATTAATTTGGTAGGAGACACGATATAGGTGGGGTTACATTAACTAGTACTTCACTCGTAAAGCTTGCATAAAACAGCATACAATATACAAGAATAGTAATAATATACACAATGACCTGAAGGATACGTGTGTTCATTCAAAGAAAGTTTTTTCTATGAATTAATTAGAGAAGAGTCCATTTTTATGGGCATTATGTGTCTTTCCTAAGGAGAAATGAAGTGTGGGTTGCCCGCATTCCTTTTAGCAATAAAACTAGTGTTATCAGATTGGTTTCCCTGGTAACTGAGCCCTTTAGGGTGCTCTTTCGGGGGAAGGGTCCATAGACCCTCACAGATTGTTTTCTGAATGAGAGGGTTTGCTGGATTGTTCATTAAATATAATGAGTAAATGTGTGTCTGATTGGTCTAAACGCTACACAGGACAATAAGGAAAGAACGAGACACACCTGGAATCAAATGAACACAATCAACAGGAGACAGAAACTGGGTCACAGAGCACAAACACAACAAAAACAGTCCAGGGGCATGACAGGTTCCAACTGATGTCCTCCTGGGGACCTAGCCAAAATAACTTGTTTGTGCCATTGCGCTGCAAACACTTGACTTTAACGCTGTGCCCTTCTACATCCATGATGACACCTGGGTAGCCTTCATTATTCATTATTCATAATTCACAATGCACCACTCTCCGATGTGCTTTGATTAAATCACTTCTGGTCTCATTTGGATATCTTGTGTCTTTCCACTTGCTGGGGACTTATCAGATGAAAGTGAAACATCACTTAGTGACCTCCTGAAGTTTAAAGCAGGAGCAGTCCAAAACACCTTCCTCCCTTTTACACAGACATGAAATGTCTCTGTACTTCATCTGTCCAGGTGTCAAACTGATTGCTTGATGGATTCGCATTGTTCCTTTTACAGCAGCTATTGTAGGTACCTACAGTGAGATATTTATTTATTTATTTATTTATATAGTTTTTAAACACATGTAAAAAAAATCTTGAGACTTGAATTTGATTGCCTCTTGCAAAGTACAAAAAATATAAAAAGAATAACCAAAACAAACCAGGGTAGATGAACTATGGAATATGCTAGATTACTGACTGTAACTTTAACTGACTATTACCTCTGACTTGGATTCAGTATCCATCTCTGAGACAAAGAACAGCTCAACAGATGTGTCCAAACTTCTCAGTTTGTCATAGAAGCTCTGGGCATCAGGGATGTCTCCTCCTTGGGCCACAATCCGGTCTGCTGACCTCTTGAGGGCCCCACCCACACCGTCTGGTGCCCTCTTCCCGTGGCTAGCCTCAAAGAAATTCCATGTTATTCCCTTGAAGCCATACTTGTAGGGTTCCGTTGAGAGATGGAAGAAATTTCCCTTTTGTCTGTATTGTGTTGCTGAGCCGTTGCTAAAGAAATGAATTATGCTGAGGGTGTCTTTCTCTCACTACGTTTAGAATTGGATCAAGGTGGGCCCAGATAGCTACAGGGTAGTGTCTTTTAGAGGGTGATATGGAGCAGAAGGTGTGCGGTGCCTGTTCAGTGTAGAGCACTCCAGTGTGCAGACTGGCCTGTTGGTGTGAGCCTCCAAAATGCACAGACTGGATTTCTTAACTGTACTTGCATGTGTAATTTTCACTAAAATCCACATGCAAGACACACTCATTGTTCTTCAGGTTCCTCCTGAGCTCCCTGTAGATGTCAAACTGCCATTTGATGTTGAAAACATGGCGTCTAAAATGTAGATGTGTGTAGGTCTTCCTCTGTTGTTATTTCTCTTTCTTATTCCTTTGTGACCTTTTCCGTCTTCCACTGATATAAAGAAATGTTCTCTTGCCCAGGAGTTTTGCTTGTTTATTGCAGATGTTATGAATTATTCTATTAGAGATCTTTATATTCTTTATTTGAGACTGTTATTATGTAGAGACTGTTATGTTGTGAATAAAGTCAACTCACCTCGATACTTTCAGCAGTTAATACATTAAAGTGTGTCCTTAATGTTTTATTATTTAAAGATTTAAAGTTTGTTTTAAAGTTTATTACAGAATGTTTACAGGGACGTTTGTCAGTATCATTAATTCTGTGAGGCTATATGAATCAAATGAACATTTGTATAGTGTTTCATCCAAAGGCTTCTTCCTCATTCAGTTAAACATAAAGGGTTTTCTTTGCCTTTGTCACCTTTAACTTTCTCATTGGAGAGCATTATTTGGAACAAAATATGAATTATATGTATTACACTATATTTCAGTGCATGGCATGGAGTCAAAGAATCACCTGAAACAAACCGTTCACCTTCATACAGACAATGGTATAAATTGAAGTGTTACTCAAGTTATCAAGATTGTAATGTTAACAATTGCAATTCTAAGCAGCAGTCAAGCGTGGTATAAGAAAGGTCTAATTTATGCTTTCTGCAAGATGACAGACAAGGAATGTAAACCAATGATAACACTGCAGTTAGCTTGAAACGAGGGTCACTTCAAATAAGAAACTGGGCTGGCATTTTTTGGATGTATTTTTGTCTACGGAGGGATCAAGCAAATAAAGGGATAGATGGACAAACAAACAGATTTAAAGGCTGGTTGTGCATGATGGGTTCCAAAGAGTGTTCCTGTGTGTTTGTCATTGTATTTGCATTTTATTATAGTGTCTTTGTACGCGAGACGTGCGATGCACGCAACAAAAGAGAAACCCCTAAAAACGTTTGATCGAATGCGATGTTTACCAGATGCTAGATCTTTCACGGACATCTCCACAACGTACTTGTGCTATCTGGGATATTGGACAAATATTATTTGATAATTAAAATAAGCAGTTCACTCACTCAACATGCATAACAGCATGAATAAATTATGCAGCTTAATTGTTTTTCTATTTTCTGTAGCGTTTGGACCAGTCAGAGACACATTTATTCATTATATTTAATGAACAATCCAGCAAACCCTCTCTTTCAGCAAACAGTCTGTGAGGGTCTATGGACCCTTCCCCCAAAAGAGCACCCTAAAGGGCTCAGTTACCAGGGAAACCACCTGATAACACTAGATTATTGCTCAAAGGAATGCGGGCAGAGCAACCTATTTCCCCTTAAGAAAGACACATAATGCCCATAAAAATGGACTCTTCTCTAATTAATTCATAGAAAATCTTTTCTTTGAATGAACATACATATCCTTCAGGTCATTGTGTATATTATTACTGTTCTTGTATATGTTTTTGTGTATTGTATACTGTTTTATGCATGCTTATGACAGATCACTAGTTAATATCACTTTAACTGTACCATGTTTGGTCTCTATCAATTTGTCTTCGGATTATCTAAATGACAGTGTATATTACATGTTGATACTTATGCAACACATTAGTGTCCTAAGAATCTTTAGTAGTTTTTGCATTAACCCCAGGCAAATTACATATGCAAATTACCATGTTCAGAGACAAAGAGTCATAAACTTTCCCTCCAGAAGTGCAAGTCCCCATTGGCTCTTTGACCCCCCCAGGTGTGTGACCTCCATAGGGTTTAAAAGACTTCACTTCAGTGACTCACCTAGGCTTTTTAGTCTCTTCACTCGTCTCCCATCCCCTCTCCATCTTCTGGTTGCTAAGTCCCAGGGCCGGTGCTACCGCGTCTGGTAGGCCTCAGCACAACCAGTCTGCGGTTCTTTTAGATCCTAAGAGGATGAGGAGGATGTGAGCTCCTCAGCAACCCTTAAGTTTTGGGCCAGGCTTTGCGGCCTTGACTTTCCATTCAAACAAATATCCTTGGATATCAGCAGATCTCTTTCTTAGCTCTTTTTCACTTTCCACCTGGGAAGAAACTCCCAATCACCATCGAGTCAGGACATCTTTGGAATTCATCACTTTTCAAACCCGGAAGAACTTGGAGAACTCCAACACCACCAAACCTTCAAACCATCACAACTTTCATCCGAGACTGCATCCGGAAACTCATTCAACGACAAGGCAATCCAAGTATTGTACATTTAACTAAACGAAACAGAGGTTTAATATAATCTATAGACCCCGTTATAAATGGCACTGATGGTTTACTAAGGTGGTTAACTGACTCTTTTCATAGCTTCATTCTCTGGTTTTCCTGATGGTTTCATCCATCAAGTCTCATTTGCCCTTTCCCATGTATGAGTGACTGTATGTTTGTTTAGATTAGTTATGTGTGTTAGCGTTTAGTTAATAGAACTCTTGTGCACAAATTACATGAGTTTCTGATTCTGCCTAAATAATTGTCCCTTTACGATTTTAACCCTCGCTACATGCTCTAATGCATTAATAGGAAAGTATTTTCTGTGGCCACGGAAGTATCCTTTCTTACAGTTGATATGAACTTACACTGAATGTTCGCTGGATGAATAGATCAGTTGATGGCAATTTAATTCTGCTACAGTTATTACTGTCAGCCGATATAAATAATTGTAATTAATCATAATTAATTGGAATTATTTATATACATTTCTCTTTTGAGCTAATATGCTACATTTCATATCTTTTTTTTTTTTTTTTTTGCTGTTGTTTGTTGTGAATTTTGTTCAGAGTTGATCTTTTTGTTTTGTTGACTGTCACCATGAGTTTATGATGACAGTGTTGATGTCTCAAAGCCCATTTTAAAATTCTTGCTCAGAAGATGTAGTACAGTGAGAATAAAGTTTTACAATTTATTAATGCAGCAACCAAACTCGTATTTACTTTGAGCCAGTCATCAAGAAAAACATCACATATTAACCAATTTATGACAAATAAAATAAAAAAATAGTGCTGGTAATAAATAAAATAAAATAAAATAAAAAAGACGGCCAACAAAAACCACAAATAATCTACAATAAATAATCATGGTAATCCATGTTTTACTTTTTTTCAAACAGCTTTTTAGCTTCTTTACAGCTTCAAGCTTCTCACTATATGTAAATTTAAAAGTTTCTTATATAGTGGTTTATATAGTTACAAATGCTGGTTTTGTTCATATATGTAATGCTATGTACATATAAATTTACATCATACTTTGTCATATCTTAATTCATTACAGATCAAGAACTCTGCAAATTTATTTGTTTCAATGAGTTTATAGTTTACATAACAAGGTGAAACACTCATAACAAACTAACTAAAAATTCATGTCATCCCAATTTTACTAAAAAAAAAAAAAAAAAGAACAGCAAAAAAGAGACATCCTCTCATGCTCAAAAGTGACATTAAACCGGTGTTCTGACTCTCTGTGCTCATTAAAAATCCCATGGCACTTCTCATAAAGAGTAGGGGTGTCCTGGCCAAATTACCTCCACTGGCCCTGGTCAATCATGGCCTCCTAATAATCCCAATTTATTGAATTGGCTCCATCACTCTCTCTCCTCTCCAACTTTAGCCGGTGTGTGGTGAGCGCACTTGCACCGTTGTACTGCAGCTGCCATCGCATCTTCCAGGTGGTCGAGGAGAGACCCCACCCAGCGATACACAATAAAGCGCTATATAAATGTCTCATTCATTCATTCAAATCATAAAACTCATTTTGTGGAGATGCAAAATGCCACCTGCATCATGATAATACACAAAGTGGCATCTCAAAACTTTGTTTTTGTTTGTCATAAGCCCATCACTCTATATTTTTTATTTTTGATTCTTTATCGGCTTGCCACTGGTGCACCGACAGAGGCCCAGCCGCGGCAAGCCACTGGTGGCGTGCCGCCCAAAAAACGCTGGCAGACCGCCAGCATTTTTTTAGACTGCTTGGCTTGCCGATGGTGTGCCGACGGTGGTCCGACAGTGTCAATCTGCTGAATTTGTGCCACCCAAAAAACGCTGGGGGACCGCCAGGTCATTGTTTGCTGGGCAGTTTCTTATTTGAAGTGACATATAAGGAAATAATGTACAAGTTACTGAAGTTGTAAACAATAATACAATATTGGGCAGCGAACACCATGTACAATGCAGCAACATGCACACAATACTGTCAACAACCTCTGTACTAGATGCTACACTAAGCTGTGCCACTGAAATCAGACTGATGAACATGATTGTCACAATATGAATTTATTTGAATAAAGTTTTTGGGTGAACATCCCTTTAAGGTCCATGTTGTAGAGATACTTGCTCATTTAACAGTATTGCTGTGAAAGCTGACAGTAATGAATAAAACTGAACAACATTCCAACTACCATACATTAAACAGCTGCCCTGTGTATGCGTGCCCAAATTGATCTAAGACAAGCAGAAAGCAGAAATAGTTTGTGAAGTTGCTGACAGATTTTGGGTTTCCCATTTAGCTCATAACTGAATAAAAAATGTTATGCGACCATTAAGGAAGGATTGTTACAACTGCTAGACTGATGCAGGTACAAGGGACTTAATCCTGTAATGAGCAATCAACAAATCCTTCTTAAATTAAAGATTAAGAATTTCAGTGGGCCGCTACGTCTTGCCCAATTTTGTTCTCCAAACAACGTGAAAACTGAAGTCAAAGAAAACAAATATAGTGAATGTATTTATGTAGGCTGTGCTACACATTCGCAAAAAAAGGGTTAAAATATAAACATCACATTCTAAAACAAAAAAACTTTTTGCCCGCCATTTTAAAACAAAACATATCTAAAATGCTGTGGTAATTACATGTATACCCCCTTTACAGTTACTGCTCTAATAAATACAACATGTAGAATATTAAACCTACATTTAAAATAAATATTTTCGCAAAATGTAAATTTTAGTCAGAATTATTGCGCTCTTATTCTCCTCAATTATTTCCAAAATTAGGCAAGGACACAACCATCAAATGTAAATTATGCACTGGAGAAACATGACTCAAGTCCACACGCATCTGTCGAAGCATCTGACAGGGCAAACCACAAACAATACTGTATTTGTTTATTGAAGCACTTTCTCTGCTTCTTTCAAGTTTTGTGCTCTGTGTTTGACTCAAATAATCCCATCTATTCCAGTTATAAAAGATGCTGCTGGTTCAGATTTAACAGATCAAGTCATGCCTTGACTGGACTCTTGTTGTGCCAATTGTGATAAGATTTTTAGTAGTATGGCTGTCGCCATCTTTGATAATACTTTACTCACCGTTTCTATAGTTAGAGATAATAATCACAAATAGAATACCGCTTGACTTCAGTTACTTGTGCATACAGACGGCATCCGAAACACTATTGTAAGCAGTTGTGTGTAGAGAACATTGAGACTCACATCTGTAAGTAAATGCAGTTGTTACTCCCAAACAGTGACAGTGTGAACATAGCCTACCTATGAGTCATAACAGTTTGTCCTTTTGTTTTTCTTTACTTTTATTTTTTTTTTTATAATTAAAAATAATTGGGTTAAATTCTTATGCTTTTCAACTCTGGACAAACTTAATTTTATAATTTACAATTATAAAATAAATTTATAAAAAATGTGTAATTTTATCCAATTAATCTAAAACATTATTTGATTATTAAAATAATCAATAGTTGCAGCCTAAAAAAATTAACCATTCAAATATAGACAACAGTGCACTAAACAGCTGTTTACATGTAGGAAGAGGTTTGGTGGTGGAAAGTGGGAGAAAGGTCCTCACCCAAAGTGGCCCGTAATTTCCACAGCTGGTGCACCCAGAGGTTGTGGTGAGCTGGCGGCAGAATGAAGGAGATCAGCTCAAAATCTGCTTTACAATATTAAAGCTTGGTCATATGAGGTAATTCTTCTCAAGTGGTCTAATGGTCCTCATTGGAAGTTTGTCAACACCCCCTAGTTGTCACTGGACCCTGATAAAGATTGACACATAAAGTTATTAAATAAAAGCCTTGACAAAGAACTCAATGCAGAACTCATCCTGTCGGACAAACCCAAAGTGTACAAGTAGTAAGATGCTTCTCAGACAGTGTGTGAGTACTGGATTTTCTATTAAGATAGGGAATCCAAATACGAAAAAAATCTGATTCTAAGTATATTTCAATGTTTAAAAACAAAAAAAACTCCTGGAGGGAAACTGTCCTGCAGAGTTTAGGTCCAACTCACCCACCTGGAAGTTTACAGTAATACTGAAGACCTCGATTAACTGGATCAGGTGTGTTTTGTGCGCTCATGCCATCTTGTTATTACTGTAGGCTCGAGATGGCAACGTGATATTCTATTCGGAACCATTTACATCTTCAGAAAGGGAATTGTGCATGTATAATGGCACCACTATCAATGGCTAAATGGATCTGCAGAGGTCAGGTGGTACAGTGGTCACATGGTACAAGCAGGAGCTCTCAGTAAACTCATTTTACAAGCTGCAATTATGAACTCTGAGGATGTAAACACTTTTTATAAGCTGAAATCACAATTACGACATTGTGTGAACACACCTTTTAATTAGAGTTGTAGCTGAACCCTGCAGGACAGTGGTCTTCCAGGAACTGAGTTTAAGACTACTGTCTTAGCTTCTCTGTTGCTGACAACAGGTTTTATAAGCTTGTTTTCACAGCACTTAAAGAAGTAAAGCTTATGTAGTACAGAAAACACTGTATCATAAGCTAGATGTGTGTAGATGAACACAGTGTTGGGATTCATTCTGAAACATGCAACAATATTTAATTATATAAGCCACATCACGACTTCAGTTTTATTTTGATTATTCGTGCAACCCGATCTTTTGCATCTTGATTATTACATTGGGATTTCAGTTTTGAGCTTAAGGAAAATGAATGTGCAAAAATATTTATATATTTACATATGTACTAGGGGTGAAATGGTTCAAATTTCAAATTACTCACATTTTGGTTTGCATTGCGGTATTAAAAGCCCACCTTCGGTAGGGTTCGGTATGTGCTATGTACAGAGAAAAAAAGGGCTATTGTCAAACAATTATAAATAATCCAATTACAATCAGTAGCACAAATAAATACAAAGCAAACAAACAAATACAATAAACAGCGCTTTTCAGGTTTTCTGACAGAGAAGGTTTTAGAACTAGAGACACGCATCCAAACTTTAGTTGAGGATAGTAAGAATGTGAGGGCTGTAGATACTGCTTTGGATGCGACTAGCTCAGGGAGTCCTGTACATTGTTCGGTTCCAGTTGAGCCCGTGCAGCAGGGCAACTGAGTGACTGTGAGGCGGCCTAGTTGCGGGTCAAAACACTGCTCTTCCGTTCCGATCAAAACATCAAACAGGTTCTGCCCACTCAGTGAAGCACCCACTTAGAAACCTGATGAAAGTGCTCTAGTTATTGGCGATTCTATTGTACGGAAAGTGAAAATAGAGACACGAGCCACCATAGTCCAATGTTTACCGGGAGCCAGAGCGCCTGACATCTTGGCAAATTTAAAAGTGCTGGCTAATGCTAAACGTAAATTTAGTAAGATTGTTATCCACGTCAGCGTTAATTATGTTCGACTTCGCCAGTCGGAGATCACTAAAAATAATGTTAAAGAGGTGTGTGAACTTGCAAGTACGATGTCAGACACTGTAATATGCTCTGGTCCGCTCCCTGCTTACCGGGGTGATGAGATTCATAGCAGACTGTCGTCACTCAATGGCTGGATGTCTGAGTGGTGCCCGCAGAATAACATAGGCTTTATAGACAATTGGAAGAATTTTTAGGGCAGACCTGACCTGTTGAAAAGAGATGGTCTTCACCCCTCCTGGGGTGGTGCCGCTCTTCTCTCTAGAAATATGGCACATAGTCTTAGAGTTCGTATTTGACTAACTGGGGCCCAAGTCAGGAAGCAGACAGACTGGCTTAACCGACCGTCTGCTAGCCGCCTCACGCCACAGAAGTCAGTTAATTCTCAGCACATAGAGACTCCTTCACCTAGATATCACACTATAGAGACTGTGTCTGTTCCCCGTACTAGAAAATACAGAAAACTTCCAACCAAGTAATAGTAACAATTTAACTGATGTTCAACAAATAAAAAACAGATATAATAAAGATAAACACTAGGGGTGCGAATCTTTAGTCACCTCATGATCCGATCCGTTTCCGAGAGTCACGATCCGATTCCAAAACGATTCTTGATCTACTTTTTTTTTTACCCTTATTAATTAATTGGTTTACCGACTTGAGAATCTTAAAATACTTACATTTGCATATCCTTACATAAGTTATTAAGTACTTTTTAAAATAAATACAAATTTAAAAAAAAAAATTTAAAACAGTGGTAGGCCTATGTTAAGAATTTTAAATTAATCTAACTGCAAAACATGCAAGCAAGTAGCAAATAATAAAGATGAGCATAGAAATAGAAATAAACCTATTACAAACAACTAACAAAGAGTGCTTTCAGGTTTTAAGATTATCTGAACGTTTTCCATTCAAGAACTGTGAGTGATTTTTCTTCATCTTTACTGTTGTTTTTACTATGACATCATAGACAGCGTGAGATCTATTAAGTTGCATTCACGCACGGATCTCTTTTGAAATATAAGAAGTAATGTGGTTTGTCCTGTCCATTTAATCCCTTAAGAAATAACTGGCTGTGTTTACATTAATTTTGCATCATAAAACCATTTTGAGACGCAAGTGCATTAAACCACTTATGGCCCTTTCACACAGGACGCGGCATGCGCTGCGCTGGCCGCTCTGTTCCGCTCTGTGATACAAAGCGATTTGCGCTACGCTGGCCAGAGCGAAATAGGCGGAGTTTTCAAAACTTTTACCGGGAGTTTGATTTGGTGCCCCATTTCTATTGGCCGCGTGGGTAATCGTCACAGAGTGCAGCGCAAAAGTTGAACAATTTTGAACTTTGACCAGGGCGCGTGCGCAAGCTCGCCCATGTGCGCTCCACGTGCGCTTTAGTCGACGCATAAATAAACCGTCCTCGCGCAGCGCAAGCCATTGAAATGAATGGGTTTCATAGCGCAGCGCTTTCCGCGTCCTGTGTGAAAGGGCCATTACACGGAGTCGCGCACAGCCGCATGCGCGAGCAGTCTTCACAAACAAAGCTCGCGTCAGCATTTCAAATTGAAAGCAACCTTCTGTAAGTGAGGTTCATATTTTAAATATATAAGTCCACTGCATTCCAAACCACATAAATGATGATGACTTCGTTGAGCATTTGTAAGGAAAATACCGATGGGCGAGACCGCACACTTCAATCGCAACGTCAAACAAAGTGCGCGTCTCTCACAGCGCATCCTCTGCAATGAAGCACACGAATTTCCTTGTAATTCGCTTCAACCTTTCCGAACTTTATGAAAGATTATTTTACGGAAGGTTCGAGTGGTGTATGTGAGGAATTGGAAGCAAGCAGAATATGTGTGTTTCTAAAGCAAACTCAGCGTCATCGCGCATCTGGTTAAAAACTAAGCTCAGAATCGATTCTGAAATTCTCAGAATCGATCCAGAATCGTTGGAGAGAGAATCGCGATGCATCTATTTTTTTCTCCCACCCCTAATAAACACATGATAAAGCTTTGCTTATTGAATATTAGATCCCTTTCTACAAAAGCACTTTTTGTAAATGATATGATCACTGACCATAAACTAGATGTGCTTTGTTTGACAGAAACCTGGCTAAAACCAGATGATTACATTACTTTAAACGAGTCTACACCCCAAGATTAATGTTACAAACATGAGCCGCGTCCAAAAGGTAAAGGGGGAGGTGTTGCTACAATTTATAGCAATATTTTCAGTATTTCTCAGAGGTCGGGTTTCAAGTATAATTCGTTCGAAGTAATGGTGCTTCATATAACTTTATCCAAACAAGTGTTAATGATAAATTCCCTGTGATGTTTGTACTGGCTACTGTATACAGGCCACCAGCGCACCATACAGACTTTATTAAAGTATTTGCTGATTTTCTATCAGAGTTAGTGCTGGCTGCAGATAAAGTCCTAATTGTTGGTGATTTTAATATCCATGTTGATAATGAAAAAGATTTGTTTGGATCAGCATTTATAGACATTCTACACTCTATTGGTGTTAAACAACACGTGTCAGGACCTACTCATTGTCGAAATCATACTCAAGATTTAATACTGTCACATGGAATTGATATTAGTGGTGTTGAATTTCTGCAGCAAAGTGATGATATCTCAGATAATTATCTAGTCTTGTGCAAACTCCATATAGCTAAAACTGTAAATTCTACTCCTTGTTACAAGTATGGTAGAATCATCACTTCTACCACAAAAGACTGCTTTGTAAGTAATCTTCCTGATTTATCTCAATTCCTCAGCATATCCAACAGCGCAGAGAAACTTGATGATGTAACAGAAACTATGGACTCTCTCTTTTCTAGCACTTTAGATACAGTTGCTCCTTTACGCTTAAGGAAGATCAAAGAAAACAGTTTGACTCCGTGGTACAATTGAGCACACTCGCACCCTAAAGAGAGCAGCCTGGAAAATGGAGTGCAGCTGGAGGAAAACAAAACTAGAGGTATTTCGTATAGCTTGGCGGGAAAGTACCATATCCTACAGAAAAGCATTAAAAACTGCTAGATCTGATTACTTTTCGTCTCTTCTAGAAGAAAACAAACATAACCCCCGGTATTTATTCAATACAGTCACTAAATTAACGAAAAATAAAGCATCAACAGGTGTTGGCATTTCCCAAGAGCACAGCTGTAATGACTTTATGAACTACTTTACTTCCAAGATCGATACTATCAGAGATAAAATTGTAACCATGCAGCCGTCAGCTACAGTATCGCATCAGATAGTGCACTATAGATCCCCTGAGGAACAATTCCACTCATTCTCTATTATAGGAGAGGAAGAATTGTATAAACTTGTTAAATCATCTAAACCAACAACATGTATGTTAGACCCTATTCCATCTAAACTACTAAAAGAGCTGCTTCCAGAAGTCATAGATCCTCTTTTGGCTATTATTAATTCATCATTGTCATTAGGATATGTCCCCAAAACCTTCAAATTGGCTGTTATTTATTAAGCCTCTCATTAAAAAACCACAACTTGACCCCAAATATCTAGTTAATTACAGACCGATCTCAAATCTCCCTTTTCTGTCAAAGATACTAGAAAAGGTAGTATCCTCACAATTATATTCCTTCTTAGAGAAAAATGGTATCTGTGAGGAATTCCAGTCAGGATTTAGACCGTATCACAGTACTGAGTCTGTTCTCATTAGAGTTACAAATGACCTGCTTCTATCATCTGATCGTGGTTGTATCTCTTTATTAGTTCTACTGGATCTTAGCGCTGCGTTGGACACTATCGACCACAACATTCTTTTGAATAGACTAGAAAACTTTGTAGGCATTAGTGGAAGTGCCTTAGCATGGTTCAAATCGTACTTATCTGACCGCCATCAGTTCGTAGCAGTGAATGAAAAGGTATCATATCGATCACAAGTGCAGTATGGAGTACCTCAAGGCTCAGTACTAGGGCCGTTACTTTTCACGCTTTACATGTTACCCTTGGGAGATATTATCAGGAGACATGGTGTTAGCTTTCACTGTTATGCTGATGATACTCAGCTCTATATTTCTTCACGGCCTGGTGAAACACACCAAATTGAGAAATTAACGGAATGCATAGTCGATATAAAAAACTAGATTAGGAGTAATTTCTTACTGCTAAATTCTGAAAAAACAGGTGTTAATTATCGGACCTAAAAAACCCACATGTAATAACCTAGAACACTAACACTTGACGCTGCTCTGTGAATTCTTCTTCATCAGCTAGGAACCTAGGTGTGCTGTTTGATAGCAATCTTTCATTTGAAAGCCATGTTTCTAGCATCTGTAAAACTGCGTTTTTCCATCTCAAAAACATATCTAAATTGCGACCTATGCTCTCAACGTCAAATGTAGAAATGCTAATTCATGCGTTTATGACCTCAAGGTTAGACTATTGTAATGCTTTATTGGTTGTTCTGCACGCTTGATCAACAAACTACAGTTGGTCCAAAATTCAGCAGCTAGAGTCCTTACTAGAACCAGGAAGTATGACCATATTAGCCCGGTCCGGTCAACACTGCACTGGCTCCCTATCAAACATCGGATAGATTTTAAAATCTTGTTAATTACTTATAAAGCCCTGAATGGCTTAGCTCCTCAGTACTTGAGCGAGCTCTTATAGCATTATAGTCCTCCACGTCTGCTGGGTTCTCAAAACTCTGGCCGTTTGATAATATCTAGAATATCAGAATCGACTGCGGGCGGCAGATCCTTTTCCTATTTAGCACCCAAACTCTGGAACAATCTACCTAACACTGTTCGGGAGGCAGACACACTCTGTCAGTTTAAATCTAGATTAAAGACAAATCTCTTTAACCTGGCTTACACATAACATACTAATACGCTTCTATTATTCAAATCCGTTAAAGGATTGTTAGGCTGCATAAATTAGATCAACCGGAACTGGGAACACTCCCCATAACACACAATGTACTCGTTACATCGTAAGAAGAATGGCATCTACGCTAATATTTGTCTGTTTCTTTCTTATTCTGTTTCTCAGTCCATATCCGATCAGATGGTGGATCAGCACCAAGAGATGATGTCTACAGCCCTGATGATGTCTCTACAGACCAGGACACCTAGATGAGCCCCAGAGACATATCCCAGTGAAGACCTCGACTAAAAATACAATAAAACTAAAAATATAATAAAATACCTAAGTACATAATACTGTTATTGTTAGAAACTGCAACAATATAAAAATAGAAATATAATACATTTATACATTTAAAATTTTAATTAAAACATAATAATATACAAATATGAAAAATGGATAAATACATTCTAAAATAATAAATAGTATAATATAAATATGTATATATATGTGTGTATATATATATATATATATATATGTATATATATGTGTGTATATATATATATATATATATATATATATATTAGTGATGTCAATTGATTAAAAAATTTAATCACGTTAATCACAGTCATGGACTGTGATTAATCATGATTAATCGCACATTTAAAATACTAGGATTTACCTGTAAATGTGTTGAAATGAAATGCATGCCAAACTAGTTTAGGGAAACAGAACCTTTCACACTTCCGCCAGGTATGAGACATAATCCTTATTATTCTTTTATCATTATTCTTTTGTTTTTATTCAGCCATTATCAGTCTTTATACTGGCAATAAAACGTTTACCAAACCACATGGCTTCAATCCCAGTTTACATTTACCCAACTATTATCAAAAGTATTTCTAAATAAATACAACAAAACATTTTCTTGCGACCTTACGTGAAGTATTATGACAAAATGCATTATGATGAAGAATTGGACCTGTTCTGCAGGTGCATTAGCGCTAACATTAGCATCATGCTACATAAGACAATTTATGAGATTAATAGTACACTTTTACTCAGAACTCACTTTAAACCACCATCGAGTGTTTGTAATAACTTCCTTTTGCGATCACGTGGAATTTGGTCGTTTACTGTTGTTAAAATATGCTCTTTATAGCCTTTTATATCGCTGCACAAATTAGTATAGATGTACACATTCATCTCAAGAAAATCACATACAAACCATATCCTATCGTAATCGTGTGTTTATTATCTTGTATAATCTATAGTGGCTGTTGTCATGTTTATTTCTGCTGTGTAAAAGCCTTAACATGTGTGCTCTGGCTGAAACTCACGTTGTTTGTGATGTTACAACCGCCTCTTCATTCTTAAGTTGCCAGGTATACATTCCAAGTATAATACACATTAGTAAAAGGATCTGTTTTAATTTTCATTTGTCTATATACACTTTGGGCGGCCGCGGTACATTATAAAAATAGCCCAAAAAAAACGCAACCCAAGTAATTCAACTCTGTAATTTTTCCCGCGACTGTATTTTCAAAATAGCCCAATTGTGCCGCTGCCTGGCAACACTGGTTCACTGTACCCTCATCACACACTGATAGATAACCTTCCGCGCTGCGATGACGGGAAGAAGTTGGGGTCAAGCATTATCACAAGATTAATTTGCATTAAAAAAATATTAACGCGTTAAAAATTTTAGATTAATCGCATGCGTTAACACGTTAACGTTGATACCCCTAATATATATATTTCAGTAATTCAACTCAAATTGTGAAACTCGTGTATTAAATAAATTCAGTGCACACAGACTGAAGTCTTTGGTTCTTTTAATTGTGATGATTTTGGCTCATATTTAACAAAAACCCACCAATTCACTATCTCAACAAATTAGAATATGGTGACATGCCAATCAGCTAATCAACTCAAAACACCTGCAAAGGTTTCCTGAGCCTTCAAAATGGTCTCTCAGTTTGGTTCACTAGGCTACACAATCATGGGGAAGACTGCTGATCTGACAGTTGTCCAGAAGACAATCATTGACACCCTTCACAAGGAGGGTAAGCCACAAACATTCATTGCCAAAGAAGCTGGCTGTTCACAGAGTGCTGTATCCAAGCATGTTAACAGAAAGTTGAGTGGAAGGAAAAAGTGTGGAAGAAAAAGATGCACAACCAACCGAGAGAACCGCAGCCTTATAAGGGTTGTCAAGCAAAGTCGATTCACAAGGAATGGACTGAGGCTGGGGTCAAGGCATCAAGAGCCACCACACACAGACGTGTCAAGGAATTTGGCTACAGTTGTCGTATTCCTCTTGTTAAGCTACTCCTGAACCACAGACAACGTCAGAGGCGTCTTACCTGGGCTACGGAGAAGAAGAACTGGACTGTTGCCCAGTGGTCCAAAGTCCTCTTTTCAGACGAGAGCAAGTTTTGTATTTCATTTGGAAACCAAGGTCTGGAGGAAGGGTGGAGAAGCTCATAGCCCAAGTTACTTGAAGTCCAGTGTTAAGTTTCCACAGTCTGTGATGATTTGGGGTGCAATGTCATCTGCTGGTGTTGGTCCCTTGTGTTTTTTGAAAACCAAAGTCACTGCACCTGTTTACCAAGAAATTTTGGAGCACTTCATGCTTCCTTCTGCTGACCAGCTTTTTAAAGATGCTGATTTTATTTTCCAGCAGGATTTTGGCACCTGCCCACACTACCAAAAGCACCAAAAGTTGGTTAAATGACCGTGGTGTTGGTGTGCTTGACTGGCCAGCAAACTCAGCAGACCTGAACCCCATAGAGAATCTATGGGGTATTGTCAAGAGGAAAATGAGAAACAAGAGACCAAAAAATGCAGATGAGCTGAAGGCCACTTCAAAGAAACCTGGGCTTCCATACCACCTCAGCAGTGCCACAAACTGATCACCTCCATGCCACGCCGAATTGAGGCAGTAATTAAAGCAAAAGGAGCACCTACCAAGTATTGAGTACATATATATACAGTAAATGAACATACTTTCCAGAAGGCCATCAATTCACTAAAAATGATTTTTTTTATTGGTCTTATGAAGTATTCTAATTTATTGAGATAGTGAATTGAGGGTTTTTGTTAAATGTGAGCCAAACTCATCACAATTAAAAGAACCAAAGACTTAAACTACTTCAGTCTGTGTGCATTGAATTTATTTAATACATGAGTTTTATAATTTGAGTTGAATTACTGAAATAAATGAACTTTTCCATGACATTCTAATTTATTGAGATGCACCTGTGTATACACACACACAACATAAAAATATTAAATTAAACTATAAATGTAAATTATAATAAACAAACAAATATATATTATAAAAATAGACCAAGAAACAAAAAATGCTTTAAACTATACATCACAATTATAGCAAATGAATAAATCATATAAATGAAAAACTTCAAATAATGAATAAAACACAAATATAACAAATACATTAAATTATAAATTAAAATGCCCCATCGGGACAAGACCACGAGAATCAGATAAGCCCTTTACACAATCTGACATGGCTGCGGTTGGAATTGAACTGCGGGTTTCGTCTGGCCAGAGGAGAACTGGCCCCCTGACTGAGCCTGGTTCCTCCCAAGTGTTTTTTTTCTCCATTCTGTCACAGAGGGAGTTTTGGTTCCTTGCCGCTGTCGCCTCTGGCTTGCTCAGTTGGGGACACTTAATTTCTAGTGATTATCGTCGATTTGATTGCACAGATACTATTTAAACTAAACTGAGCTAGACAATGACATCTCTGAATTCAATAATGAAATGCCTTTAACTGAAAATTGAGTGTTTAATCTTATCATTATACATTACTGACACTCTATCCTCCAATTTGATACTGTTAAGTACTTTGACACAATCTGCATTGTTAAAGGAAAACGCCACCGTTTTTCCATATTCCAATATGTTTTTCCCTCAACTTAGACGAGTTGATAAGTACCTCTCCCGTCTCAGTGCATGCACTTAATCACTCTAGCGCGCGGCTTAGGATCCAAACAGGAATGAATTTATAAGCTACCAAACACTTCCGTGTTTTCCCTATTTAAAGACATTTACATGAGTAGTTACACGAGTAAGTATGGTGACACAAAATAAACAGTGGCGATTTTCTAAGCGGATAAAAAATTATAACTGTAATGTATGGCGGAAGAGTACTTCTCTCTTCTCGCAGCACTTCGACCTCGGCGCAGTAATATTATCACTCCTGAAAACTCCCCCTCTCCCTCTCCCTCTAACTTCCATCAATAGAACCAATATTACTGCGCCGAGGTCGAAGTGCAGCAAAGTGCTCTTCCGCCATACATTATAGTTATCATTTTTTATCTGCTTAGAAAATTGCCCCGTTTTATTTTGTGTCACCATACTTACTTGTGTAACTACTCATGTAACCGTCTTTAAATTAGGGAAAACATGGAAGTGTTTGGTAGCCTCTAAATTCATCTCTGTTTGGATCCTAAGGAATGAATGGTGCTAAGCTAAACGCTAGCATAGTGGCACCGCACGCTAGAGCGATTAAGTGCATGCAGTGAGACGGGAGAGGTACGTATCAACTCGTCTAAGTTGAGGGAAAAACATATTGGAATATGGAAAAACGGTGGCGTTTTCCTTTAAAAGCGCTATATAAATAAAGGTGACTTGACTTGACTTGACTTAAGTGAGCCGCGGATGGCGGCAGGCTTGCGTGGGCCGCGAATGGCGGCCTTGACTTCACCGTGGACAGTTTATTAAACAGTTTATTCATTTATTAAACAGTATAAATTACAATACAAGCATAAATTAAAACACAAGTCTAACCTGGCATACGGGTCATTCTTCATTTGTGGTGGCAAGTGGTGTCCCTCTATTTTACAACAGTTGAAATTGCATTTGTAACAAATATGGATGTTCCTGCCATACCTTAGAGAGGTATCATGAAATGTAATTGAAACAATATAACTTTTTTAACACAAATAAAGTGGTTATATTGTGAATATACGTTTTATTTAACGTATAATTTTATTCAATTGTTTTAAAAAATACATATTTTGTTATATTTAATAAAAAGGTTGTGTCCCCCAAATTCATGTCTGTGGTGTTACATCAATGGATGTAGCCCCTTTAAGAAAAGGGGGAATGCTATTTGGACTACTTCCTGTGTGTAAAGGGTGTGTAAAGGTCACTGCAGGTGCTGGTTGATCTGAGGGGTGCATGGGGAGTACATTCTTTCTTATTAATTTTCTTAAAGTTAGCTAAACTTCTGACACTTTCATGTGTCACACTTTATTAGTGTCTGTGGTGTTATGTTGTTAACTTGCAGATCTGACATATTTTAATCAAAATCAGTATTTCCAAAATGTCCCCTGATCTTGAAATCATCATGATGGCAGCCTCCATTTTAGAAAAGTCTGGATTTAGGCTGATTTGTCTGTGGTGTTACTATCTTTTCTGGTAACACCACAGAGCCTAGTAACTTTTATATTACGTCTGTGGTGTTACTTCAAAATGACATAGATATAAGTGGCTGTGTCACCAGTGTGTCATGAATCGAGTCCGTAGCCTTCCGTCTGCTCACCACCAGATGTTGTCTTCTCTTTAAAATGACTCTCACACCACACAGACTTTTACATGTCACTCCGGACTACAGTTCGTATGATCCATTGCACTGATTACACACACACAGCTGAAGGCACTGATTACACATACACAGCTGAATCCATTCAGACACGCTTTAGGAGCCTTGGACTTCCTCTTTCAGATCGCCGAGTATTGTTCTAGCGTTTAGCACTCTCCTAGTGTTAGCTGCCTTACCAAGCCATTCTGTGTTTCTGTTTAGTCTCTAGTACTGTTCTGCGTTTATCACTCACCTAGTGATAGCTGATTTACTGAGTCTAGTTTCCAGTTCTAGTTAGTCTTGTCATTTCATGTTGCCTTGTTTCCTGTTTCCTGATTCTTGCCAGTGTATCTTGGATTAACCCTTGTCTCGCCGTTCAGACTCTGTTTGTACCTCGTTTGGATTATTGCTCATGTTATTGGACTACCCCTCTTTTCAAGCCCTCTGGATATTGTTCGCCAATCACAGACCCACGCTTACCCTAGGATTACTCTTTGTCTTGCCTGTGTTATACCTGTTTGCTGATGTTTTGACCCTGCCTGTATTTTTGACCACGTCTTGGAATAAAGCTGGCAAATGGATCTGCACGTCTCACATCTTGTTCGCCCCGTTACAGAATGCTCGGCCACACAAGGATCCAGCAGCTTTTCAGATGAACATTGGCCAGGTATGAACATTGCAAGACTGTTATTAGCCCTCGAACAGGACACACGTTCACTTGAGAACTATATTCAAGAGTATTTGAACTTTGCTTATTATTCTGATCTGTCAGACTGTTTTGATAGACTTTTTCTGTGAGTGCGTTAATCAACCACTGAAATCTAAGCTAATTCACGAGGTTCCGCATTTGTCACTCAGTCAGTTTATGGATTATGCTTTGATGACTGTTGGTTCAGCGTTCACTGTGGGTGTCGCGGAGGAATGCGACACCGCACTCACTCGTGTAATGGCAGCCGCACCAGAGCACGCTCACAAAATAGCGGCGACAGTGGAGCTTGATCGCAAAATGGCGGACACAACAGCATCCTGTTATGTCACAGCTGCCAATCCTGAGTCAAGCCAATACACCGCTGATCATCATGAATCAAGTCAAGTCACAGTTGATCATCATGAGTCCAGTCAAGTCACAGTTGATCGTCACGAGTCAAGTCAAGCTACAGTTGATCTTCATGAGTCCAGTCAAGCTACCATTGATCGTCATGAGTCAAGCCAAGTCACAGTTGATCTTCATGAATCAAGCCAAGTCACAGTTGATCTTCATGAATCAAGCCAAGTCACAGTTGATCTTCATGAATCAACTCAAGTCACAGTTGATCTTAATGAGCTAAGTTAAATCACCGTTGATTGTCATGAGTCAAGCCACATCACAGCTGATCACCCAGAGTCACACCACATCTCAGCTGATCTGCCAGAGTCTCGTCACATCTCAGCTGATCTTCTATAGTTTTGTCACGTCTCAGCTGATCTGCCAGAACCACACCATGTCTCGTCCGATCTGCCAGAGCCTCTCCATGTCTCATCTGACCTTCCAGAACCACTTCACGTCATGTCTACCACCCCAGAGCCACATCCTGTTGCGGTTGTTGTACTGCAACCCTCCACTGTCCTATCAAGGGAAACTGTCATCAAGCGTCAGAGGCTGGCATCCAGTGTGGAGGATCCACCGCTGGTGTCAGCACGCACTGCTGGTATCCCCCAACCAGTTCACTTCAACCCTCCTTTTCCTGCACTAATTCCCCTTTCTGAAGCACTTCCCATGATGGGGATCGCTTTATGTTGTGTTTGGGCTGCATACACTACCATAGAACTGCCCCAGGCAATGGCACCCACTGCAGCTTCTCCAGAGGTGGCGGCACATGCTGCAGAACCTCCCGAAGCGGCGGTGCTCGCTTCAGCTCCTTGTATGGTGGTGGCGCCCAGCAATGTACTCTCAGCCTGTCGTGTCGCGGTCAAAGAGACTGTTACTACTGTAGAACCTCCAGAGGTGGCGGCAACCGCTGCAGAACCTTTGGAGGTGTCAGTGGTATCCACTCACCAACTCTTTGGCTGTCCTATCGCAGCCAGAAGGGCTGTCCCTGAACTCTCGTCCTGTCCTGTCGCGGCTATGGAGGCCATCTGTGAACTCTTTGCCTGTCCTGTCACGGCTAAGGAGGCCGTCTGTGAACTCTTTGCCTGTCCTGTCACGGCTAAGGAGGCCGTCTGTGAACTCTTTGCCTGTCCTGTCGCAGCCAGAAGGGCTGTCAGTGAACTCTCGTCCTGTCCTGTCATGGCTATGGAGGCTGTCTGTGAATCCTCGTTCTGTCCTGTCACAGCTAAGGAGGCCGTCTGCGAATCCTCGTCCCGTCCTGTCACGGCTAAGGAGGCCGTCTGTGAACTCTTTGCCTGTCCTGTCGCAGCCAGAAGGGCTGTCCCTGAACTCTCGTCCTGTCCTGTCCTGTCATGGCTAAGGAGGCCACTTATGAAATTTTGTCCTGTTCTGAACCGGCCGAGGAGGCCATCTCTGAACTCTTGTCCTGTGCTGAATCAGCCATGGTGGCTGAGTTTGAACTGTCCATCCGTTTAGTCTCATCTAATGTATCTGGTTTTGAACTGTCTGTCCTGCCTGTTTCTGTCAAGGAATCTAAACTTGAGTTGTCTGTCTGTCTTAATGCTGTCGGTCCTGATTTAAGCCCTGTGTCTGATGTTGAGCCATGTGTTTGCCCCATTTCAATCTATGAATCTGTTATTTGCCCCACTAGTCCAGTCACGACCCGAGAAACCTTACCCGAGCTCCCTGCAGGCTCTAGTAGCCTTGTCAAAGCCCAAGGACCTGGCATTGAACTCTTAACCCTGCCTGTCATGAACTCAGAAACCATAAATGCACTCTATGTCTGTCCCGTTTCGACCAAAGAGCCTGATTTTGAACTGTCTGCTTGTCCAGGTTCAGTCACTGAAATGTCTGTCAGTCCAGTTTCCCTCAATGAGTCTGTTTTTGAATTGTTTGTTTTGCCAGTTTCTGTCACTAAACTGTCTGCTTCAGTCTCTGTCAGTGGACCAGATTTTGAGCTATCTGTCAGTCCAATTACAGTCAATGAGCCTGATTATGAACTGTTTCCCCACTCAGTTGTCATCAGGAAAATTACTGATGAACTTGTTGTGTTCCCTGCCTTGGCCCTTGGGGCCATAAATACTCTGTCTGTCTCGTGTGTCTCAGTGTTCCCTAGGTCCCAGTCTGTCATGAATCCAGTCCGTAGCCTTCCGTCTGCTCACCACTAGATGTCGTCTTCTCTTTAAAATGACTCTCACACCACACAGACTTTTACATGTCACTACGGACTACAGTTCCCATGATCCATTGCACTGATTACACACACACAGCTGAAGGCATTGATTACACATACACAGCTGAATCCATTCAGACACGCTTTATAAGCCTTGGACTTCCTCTTTCAGATCGCCGAGTATTGTTCTAACGTTTAGCACTCTCCTAGTGTTAGCTGCCTTACCAAGCCATTCTGTGTTTCTGTTTAGTCTCTAGTATTGTTCTGCATTTAACACTCACCTAGTGATAGCTGATTTACTGAGTCTAGTTTCCAGTTCTAGTTTGTCTTGTCATTTCATGTTGCTTTGTTTCCTGATTCCTGCCTGTGTATCTTGGATTAACCCTTGTCTCGCCGTTCTGACTCTAGTTGTACCTCGTTTGGATTATTGCTCATGTTATTGGACTACCCCTTTTCTTAAGCCCTCTGGATATTGTTCGCCAATCACAGACCCACGCTTGCCCTAGGATTACTCTGTTTTGCCTGTGTTATACCTGTTTGCTGATGTTTTGACCCTGCCTGTATTTTTGACCACGTCTTGGAATAAAGCTTGCAAATGGATCTGCATGTCTCACGTCTCGTTCGCCCCGTTACAGAGTGTTTGATTGAAATTATTTAAAAATCAAAATCTTCTTAAGCTTTAATTTTACTGGATATAGCATATTAAACTAATTTTAAATGCATAGCAATATATTTTATTAGAAAAAAACAAACAAGCATTTTTACAAATTCTGCCTCTCGTTTGCCACCCCAATTGAAGAATGACCCATATACAACACATCAATTGAAGAATGACCCATATACAACACATTTTTTCATTAAACAACATAATATACAATTATTCACTTTCTCTTTATTCATTAAGCGTAATATATCAGAGTCATATGCATACATGCAGTTAATAGTCATTACAATTCAAGTCTTATCCTAAAACACCTGACCAAAAAAATAAACCAATATTTTTTGCTTTCTTTAGACAATATACAATATTACTCAATATTACTATTACTTACCATGGTAATGCCATAAATGAGTCCTACCTGTCACAATACTCTACCTTCTCTTAAAAATAACAATTTTATCATAGTAAAATCTACATATCGTTCCCAACAAGATTATGTTTTAGAGTAAAACATGTTTAAAAATTAGCAGACAGGCAGTTGATTCAGCCTAAATGATAAGCTATTTCCTATGGGGTTTCATTTGTGCCAAAAATAAGTCGACTGCTTTGTGCTTTTTACTATACATTTGACTTTGTTTACAGTCATTGGCTACTTGACGTCGTCTTAATCTGTTGTCCTGCAATCTTTTTCTCTGTTGATTTTGCTGTCATCCTTATTGTCGTTTTGTTCTGTTGTGTGGGAGTGTTCTAACTTGTGTTTTGTTGCAGTTACTCAGTAGCTCACCTGCAATCAAGAGGGTAATTGATGTCACCTGAAAGGAGCCATTTAAAACTCCAGGACACATGCTCTCACTCTCTCTCTCTCTGATCCTGCAGCCAGCTTGGCAATAGCTGGGCTTGTTTTTGTTACAGTCCCTTCTTCTTTTCTCTTTTGTTATTTAATAAATCTTATTTTATTTGGTAAACTTGTTTTGTGTCCTTGATGTTGCTTCCCCAGAGCCAGGGTTGTAACATCTGTCATCTTATTCTGTTGTCCTGTTCTGTCATCTGAACTGTTGTCTTGTTTTGCCGTCTTGTTCTGTCATCCTTACTGTCGTCTTGTTCTGTTGTCTTAACTGTCGTCTTGTCAGTTTAACAGTCTAAACACTTATTTGGAACTTATTTGCAATATAGTGGCTGCTTATGTTGGTTCCTTACAATAAAAGTAAAAAAAATAAATAAATGAATAAAAATTAAAATAAAAAACTTAGAATGTTACAGAAGCAGCAAAGCACAAACAGCATATTTAAG
This sequence comes from Spinibarbus caldwelli, assembly GCA_039654775.1. Classification (NCBI taxonomy): domain Eukaryota; kingdom Metazoa; phylum Chordata; class Actinopteri; order Cypriniformes; family Cyprinidae; genus Spinibarbus; species Spinibarbus caldwelli. Next base: position 30,701,064 of record CM077228.1, read on the forward strand.
CAAAACCAAAAGTAGGGGACTGGAGAATGCCTGACTCCATTTTGTCTCTAAAACTGAGGTAAGAGTCATGCAGAGGCAACCGCAATGTGACATCACATGTGTTGGCTTCAGAGAAGATTTGCACACCGATGTCTTCAGGATGGAGAAATTGTATTGTGGGTTTGTTTGGAAATCCTAAAGGTGGTATGTTGTCGGCACCTGAGATGAAAATTAGGATTTCTTGAAGACTCACGGGCCTGCTCCTCTCTAAGGAAAAAAACGAAAAATATTTGGACATTAAAAATTTTGAAGAATTTTTTAAAAGTTTGATAATATCACTAACTTAAATTTGAAGACTAATCAAAAGAAACAAATTAAATTTCAAAACCAAGAAAACTAAATTGGAATTAGAGATGCACTGGTTGAGCGGCCATAAATCAAAACTGGATGTTTATTGGTTCAAAACACAAGATCGACAATAGGCTGTTTTATATTTTATTTTGGTTAATCTCTATTCCGGACTTGCACACAAACTGTATTGCAATCCTAAAATGGAGTCCTAAATTGATCTGTTTGCAACAGTCTGTGTCTGTTTCTTCTTCTTGCTAATAAGTGTGAAAACCCCACTTTAAAAGGCACACTGAACGCCAGTAATGTATTGCAATTTGATAAGAAAGTATACTGTGCAGTAGGGATGGGTATCGTTTACATTTTATCAATACCGATACTGCTTATCGATACCGATTCTTATTGATACTGTTATCAATACTACTACTCTATAATTTGGTGCAAAAAGACATGATGTTGAAAATTTCAAGTTATTTTATTACTGTTGAACTTTACAGCACTTTACAAATACCTCTAAGCAAACAGAAGTAGGTCCATAAAGAACATTTTTTAAATAAAAAGGCCCTTCAAAGAGAGAGAGAGCGAGAGAGAGAGAGAAAAAGCGAGAGACAGAGAGAGATTTTCTTAACTAGCACAGCACAACATATTTTGACAACATGCATAGGAGCACAACAGAATGTAATAGAGTATTCTGGCGTCTCCAGCAATCTTTATTCAAGAAAATCAACATATTGACTTTCTCAGGGTGCAGGCGCGATCTCTCCTTACAGTGAGTGTCCCCGGCTGTCGAGAACACTCTTTCGCACGGAGTTGAGGAAGCCTGAACACACAGGTAGATGGTGGAAAGCTTTTGAAAGAGAAGGTAAAGTGTCTTTCCCACCACCAGAGGACAGGGTCTTCAGACATGGGGATGGGAGGGAAGGCTCTGTAGACTGACAGTTCTTTCTTCATCTGCTCATGGAGTGTAGTGTGTTGTTGTTGAATGAGGTCTCTTCAGCTCTCTGTCCTCTTCTGCAAAAAGTTCCTCTAGTGCAGAGACTCTTTGTTTTGGAAGCTGAAATATACAATTTACCATGTTATTGTAGTCATTTTTATTCCTTTCTTGTTAGAACACAGCATAAGCATCACACAAATATCTAACTTACCAAGTCCTCTTCCTCTTCATGCTCTTCTCCATCTTGGGTCTGTTGCTCACCGCACACTCCCATTAACTCATAATCCTTTTTTGACAACTGAGAGGGAGATGCCCTCCTTAATGTCATGTACATTATTACATACATTCATTATTAAAGAAAAAACTTCTCATAGTAAACACTGCTCATATTCTGAGAAAAAAAATAAATAAATAATGACTACTTACTTCCTTGACTGCTGCCTCGACTACTCGATCCTAGACTTCACTCTTTGTCACCTTTGCCTTGAATCGAGGGTCCATGGCAGTGGCCTCCTCGAGGAACGCCATCACATCATCATCCTGTATGTGTTTTGTTTTAAATTAATTAATTGCTCACTCATATTGACACATTACATTAACATTACTTGTCTTCATCATGCATAAACTTGAAACAGGCTGCCATGAGCTCTTACAGTACAATACAGAATTATAGTTTGTTTACCAAAATCTACAAGATTCAGCCTAGCCAATTCATGAACTTAAATCTACTAGTTCTACTAATGCTTATGTGAAATCCAACTCATTGACTTACCTGTCTCTCTTCATGAGCCGTTTCGCTCGTGCATCCAAGAAGGTAGCTTGTATGGCAGGGTATTGTTCAACAAATCTTTCAATCATGAGGAACAAGGAATTCCAGCAGGTCTTGACGTCCAGTACAACAGAATGGTTTGGCAAACCTGAAACATAATAGCCAATTGAAATAAATTTAAATGAATAATTATTAATAATATGCATTAATAAACGCCAGTGCATTCATGAATTAATAGTAACTAATGGATGAATATTACTGAAACAATTACTTAATTTCTTTCTTACCCAAGAGATGCTGCTTCTCCTCAAAGATGTTCTTCACAATGGATGATCTTTTTATCCATACAATCGCATCCCTCATTCTTGCTGACCACTTGGAGATGGCTGGGATGTTGTACACCTTTTGTGCAGCAAGATTAAGGGTGTGTGGAAAGCATCCAAGCTTTCTGATCTGTAGCTGTCGTATGGCCACTTCCATATTTGCAGCATTGTCTACAGTAACTGCTATTACTTTCTCTCTTAAACCAAATTCTTGAATGACTTCTCCTATCTCCTTTGCCACAACTGGACCGCTCTGAGACTCATAAACAGCTTGAGTAGTGAGAACTTTCTGTTTTAGCTGGCCTTCCTTAACATAGTGGACTGTCACAGTTACATAGTGATCTTGTGTTATGCTTGTCCATCCATCGCTGGTTAACGCTACTTTGGGAACACTGGTAAGGTCATCAATTATTTTATTTTTTTCAATTTCATACCAAGAAGGTATGAAAGTGTTTGATAATGTCCCTCTTGAAGGGGGGTGGTAATTGGGGTTAAGGGCTGTGGTCATCTCCCTACAGGAAAATATTAACATTAATATACAAAACCTACATACAATTAGTTAACTTAAATCAGTGGTTCTCAAAGTGTTTTTTTATTTTTTATTTATTTAATTTTTAATTTTTTTTTTTACATTTAAGTACAGAACAGTTTTTATTCATCTTTTAGGTACAACATTTTAATCTAATTTTCATTTTTTTCTTTTTTGTTTTTTATTTACCCGTTTGTAAGCAGTGTGCAGCATTAATGTTCAAACTGTGTATTTACAATGTTAAAGTGGCTGACAACAATTAATATTCTTATTAGGAATAAAACTGCCTCATTTTTGAACTGTGCAGAGCTGTAGCTGAATAGTTAAGCCTACTGCGCTACTGTATTTTAATGTTGGTCATAATGGTGGTACTCGGAGAGCCAAATGTTTTCTGAGGTGGTACTACAGCATAAAAAGTTTGAGAACCACTGACTTAAATGATTGCCAGGAGAGGACACACAAACGGATACACATTTCGTGCACAAGCTAGGCTTACTTATTTATTACTTACTATACCTGAACCAGCTTGACTCGACCTTAGTGAAGGGCAATAAATCTTTATAAATTTAGTGACAGCCCTATGACACTCTGCTGTTTTGTCCGGCGTCATCTTTCCTTGCATCGCTAGAACAGTACCGTTTGTCCTGAAGCTTATCAGTAATCCGGTATTGAGCCAATTATGTACCGGTCCAAAAAAAAATACCGGTTCTCGGTACCCATCCCTATCGAGCAGCCTATTTTATTTTGGATTTTATATTGGATTTATTATTCTCCTCATGTACAGCACTTTGGTCAGCCTCTAGGCTGTTTTGAAAGTGCTTTAAAAATAAATAAGCTTAAACTTAAACTTCTGTGATCAAAGTTGGATTTTCAGCATCATTACTCCAGTCTTCAGTGTCACATGATCCTTCAGAAATCATTCTAATATGCTGATTTGCTGCTCAAGAAACATTTGTGATTATTTTATGATTATTTTCAATGTTGAAAACAGTTGTACACCAGTTTTTCCCAACCTTTTTTCTGCTGCTGCACAGTTTTGTTATGTAAAAAATCCCACCGCACACCACTAAGTATTATAAAAAATAAATAAAAAAACAAAAAGGGGAAAAGTTTTTTTTTTTTTTCAATAATTAAACATTGCGTCATCAGAGTTGATAATTTGGCTTTATATATGATCAGAAACTTGCACTTAATTTCTGAAAATCATACTCAAATGGAGTTAATAAGGTTTTTGACGAGCGATTGACAGAGATCTGTGTTTTCTCCATTATTAGAACGGCCACATCTGAGGCAGTAAATTAATAGCATCACGTTTTCATCAGTTTGCAGGTTATAAAGTTTATTGTAGCTATATGGGCAGTCAGTTTCTCTTGTTGTTAATGATAACGATGACCAATTGCACTGATTTAAAATAATAATAACAAAATATAATAGAAGGAAGTTTTTGATAATCTTCCATGGCACACCAGACAACCTGTCACGGCACACTGGTTGGGAAACACTGGTCTACACTATGGTTCAAAAGGTTGGAGTGATTAAGATTTTTTTTTTCTTTGGGAAGACATTAAAAGCAAGGATGCATACAATTGAATTAAAGTGCTAGAAAAGACTTTTATTATGTTACAAAATATTTTTTTTTAAACTTTTTTTATGCACAGTACAAATGATGGACTCAGAAAGAGTAGGTGTGTTACTGGCCACTGTTTTAATTTATGTCTAATGCAAAATGCTTTTGTTGTATTCCATGCTTTTTCGGCACCATAGCAATGTGATGGCAATGCCACTTCAGCTGGGTTTGCCTGCGCTGGATGAGGGTAAGGAGCAGAGACTGGTGGCAGCAAGTTGTGCTAACAGAGTTTAGCGATTCGGCTCTCCAGAAATGCAAAGCTTTCTTCCCCATCGTTTCTAATCTGGGGTGCATTTCCCAAAAGCAACTATGGTTACAAGCGCCATAGTTACCAATAGAGTTCAGTGGAACGAGCATAGTTAGCTAACGATGATTTTGGGAAACGCACCCCTGCAGGTGTGTGTCAAGTCATTCATGTACGTCACGAGCACATGCACACTTTGGTCAGAGCGGCAATAATGTGATTAGGTGCATGTAAATGCGCTGATTGAAAATTATCAGAAATCTTTCTTAAGCAGCAAATCAGTATATGAGAATGATCATGTGACACTGAAGACTGGAGTAAAGGCTACTGAAAAATTCAGCTTTGCCTCACAGGAATGAAATGCATTTTAAAGTGTATTAGAAAAAGGGTATGAAACTGTTATTTTAAATTAAAAAAAAAAAAAAAAAAATATATATATATATATATATATATATTTAACAATATTACTGTTTTGTACTGTAATTTTGATCAAATAAATATTGCCTCGGTGAGCAGAAGAGATTTCTTTCAAAAAACAAAACAAAAAAAAAGATTGCAGATTTTTGACTGGTTGTGTACATACATTAGCAACATTAACAAGATTATATCCTCGAAGAGGAGGAAGAACACCAACTTTAACAATTTTCTCATACCTTTGCCATGTGTTATAATAAAAACAATAAACCTGACTACAATAATATGGTAAATTTTATTAAAAGATTCCAGTTTGCAAGGAATCTCTGACTCTGCACTAGAGGAACTCTTTGCTGAGGAAGATAAAGTGCTGAGGAGGAGTCTTGTTCTACAGTGAAACACTGCATCAACCCTCCATGAAAAGATGAAGAGTGAAGTGTCTCCCTCCTGTCCTTCCCTCAGAAGAGCCTGTCTTCTGCTGCTGGGGTAAGAACAACACTCTTCCTCTTCTCTCACAGCCGTCCAGCACCTAACTCTGCCTCCTCAGCACTGTCTGAAAGAGTCTTCTCCACAGTCAGTAATCAGAGATCACAGACTCTCCTGAGAAAGTCAACACGCTCATTTTCCTAAACAAAAACTGTTTATGTTTTTTGGGGTGAGGCAAATTATACAGGAGAGATGCTAGAAATCTCTATATTGTTCATTTGATATATCTTTACTGTTTATGAATGTTGTTATTTTCTTTATTTCTTTTATCTTCTGAGAAGCTCAAGAACTATGGTTCTTTGGTGATTGTAATATTGTTTAGGTTTATCTTCTGATAGTGAAGCAGTATTAAAGCACATCAGCACCAGACATTTGTAGCAGTTGCCTCATATAGGACACTCAGGAAACTTATTTCTGCAAAGTAATAATGAAGTATCTACTGAATTGTTTCATATCTTTTTATCATGTCTTTATTTTTTGCACCAAATTATGGGGAGTTGTATCAATAAGAGTACTGATAATTTTCACTGATAACATCATTAACTATGCCCATCCTTAATGAGACACAAACTTTCTCAGTTGATTATATTGTGTAATCTATGAATTGATGTGGTCAGTTTTCTGTGCTCATGACTTGGTAACACTTTGCATGGTTAAAGAACAGGTGTAATGTTCAAAATGCTTTGGCTTAGTATTTGTAAAAAGTAGCACTGAATAAATTTTAGTGTTTTTGAATTGGTTTGCACTGCATGTATGTAATGAATGTATTTACTATAAATCCCCTATAATTAGATTACTATTAGATTTTATAAGGTTTCTTTTTTGCACCAAAGATGAGTTTATTAGTTCTATATGTATTTCAAGGTAATGGTCGGAGCACATCCTCAAGACCCGGACTAAAGGTGAGGTGTAAATATTAAAAACAAAGGTGGACGTGGTATTTTGGTTGTTAGGACATACTTGGTACGTCGCTAATATGATCCGGTACTGTCACGTCCTCACAATGTGCCAGCTTGGTCGTTAGGACGTACCCGCCACGTTCCAGCAACGTACAACTATAACGTCGCCACAATGAATATGGGAACGTTATTTGGTCTGGTCCAGTCCAGTTACGTCGTCACGAATTGTAGGGGTTATTCATTCAAAAGTTAGCTGGCTCCGGTAAAGTTATATAGGCTAATTAATCAAAGACCCGTTTTGTATGAAAGTTATACGGAACGCAGTTTGTACCCTATTCACACACATATGCCATATGATATGACTACCAGACCATGCAAATAACAAATTCTTAATTGATAAGTAATCATTCGTTTTGCACAAATCACCGTTTCATTTGTTAACATAGCCATTTGAGGAAGGCTTTATCACCAAGCGGAATCCTCTGCCATCTGGTCGCTCCCGGTTCACAACGAGCGGAACTCGCGCTGACTGCAATTCCCTTCACCATCCGCGTTTTGATTTCGGCAAATCAGTTTGGGTGAATGCAAACAACATGATTATCATGAGCACAACATCCAGCTAGGCAAGAAAACATGCAATCTACCTGAAGGATGACTTCTTTCACTATTTCACAGCCCAGTGGTTTGTGTCCCAGACAGCACACATATGTCTGGCCGACGTTGGCCCAATATTGAAACGTAGGCCTCATTACTTAAAACATCTAAAAAACATCGGCCAGGCGTAGGCCGATATAATTCGGTCAGTACTCTGTTTTCCAGCTCATCAATCATCGGCCCTGAGTCGGTTCACAACCACAGGCCGATGCCGCGCTTATCTGTTTGCGCGAGCCCAGTCTCTTAGCAACCCACAGAGAGAAGAGACTCATCCCGGCGACAGCTGAGGCTTTCAGGTAAGATTTTGCTTGGGCTATATTAGAAAAAAAAAAAATACTATTTAGTTCATTCTGTGATGATTAAAAGGTAAAATGCTAAAGCGAAGCCCTAACTGCTTTTTCATCGTGCTTTGTACAGGCTGCCAGAAAGAATCCGTCTCAACGGTGAGATATTGTCGCTGTGGCTTTTTGAACTACAAAACTGAGTTTTAAATTCATTATTGAAATATAATTATTGAATGAGACTGTAAGTTGTTAATGTAATGTTTTAATTCTAGATATTTAATTGTGTAAACGCTGTGTGTGCGTTTAGCTCTGCGCGAGCGGGTAGCAGAGTTGCCATGGAAACCAGGCGTCAACACAACAGATGGCAAGCGGTAATCCGTCTCTTGCTGCGGTTTTCATTATTTTTAGGTAAGTTTAGTCCCTAAAATCACACAAATATTGCATACAAACGTTCCTGACATGTTTCGTTCTTGTTATTGACATGTTTCTATTAAATATTTATTTTAGAAATGGTTTAGTGTTTTCAAAAAAGTCCGTTAGCATTAGCAGTTTTCAGGTAGGCTAACTCTATAGATTGAGCTCTTGTTTATGAAACTTTGGGCTTTCACACCCCCACAGGTGCGTTTTAGGACACACTCAGAGAGGAAAACACCCTGGCAGGTGTCGATTTAAAAGTATGCACATTCCAACCTTATTTGTAAATGAAATTCATCTCCAATCCTTCTTCTATTGTTTCGGGTTTACTTTTCCAAGTAAAAACCACCAAGTAACGTTTACACGTAGTTACGTTATAATACGTATTCAGAGGGTGGGGAGATGGGGGGATTCCCCCTGTATATCTCTGCAGCGACTGAATGAATTTTTTATTTAATTTTTTATTCACAGTGAATAGGAGTTAAAACTCCCGCCCAGATGACACTACTCCAATAACAGACTGTGCAAAATACCGTGCAAAAAAATAAAAATAAATAATAAATAAATAATAAAAAAATAAAATTAAATAATAATAATCATATTTAAAATATTGCCAAGTAACGTTGCAAACAACAAAATCAGAGAAGGACTTTAAAAGCGACACAAGTATACGGAAAACAAAGGTATTGTTTCCTATTTTTTCCTGATATTTGTTATTTAAAATTTTATATACATTTTTATAAACCACTTAGGCATGTTGACAATAATGTCTTCAACATTGGCTATGACCAGATATGTTTTTAGTGGACTTTCAAAATTTGCTTTGCTTGAGAAAGCATGAATATATAGTTTTGATGTTTTTTTTATTTGATTTAGTCGAGTTAGTTTTGCATCAAACACAATGTAATTTTCAGCAATCGAGATCTGGCAGCAGTAGCACATTTTTCGGCTTGGGCGAGCGCTTCGCAGACAGCTTACCTCGTGCATTAAATCAGCCGCTTGCCAGCAAATCACTGACAACGTGCCTCAATCCTGAAGAGTCATAGCGACAGAGCGGAGGCGAGACAGCTGCGGAGAATCCGCTCACCCGGAAGCTTCCGTAACTGACGTAGATTTACAGAAAATTACCGTTGTTTTCAAATAAATAATTTTAAATACTTATTCCTAACACTTTATTAAGCTTTAAGTCATATCTCAAATGACAAGGGATCAACTTATAATCATGTTTATATTAATTAGCCCGTGAACTCATTCTCTCAGACAGCCTGGTTATGCGGCGCATTCGCAGCTTATATGGATGGAACGCCACTGGTGTATATGAGAGATATGAGAGATTTTGATAGCTTTATAAAGGTTTTGCTGGCAATTTGTCAATGGGTTTTTAGAAATAGGCTAATTTACTGAATCAATGACGTCACTTACATGGAGAGTGCAATCGACTGAAAACAAATTCAAATGCATTTTGATCTTTCATGGTAAACATATTAATAAAAAATTGTTCTGTGATTTCAGGAAAACAGAAAGAAACTCTACAGAACAGATGGGAAGCTCCAAGATTTCAACATTTCTAAAGGAGCTGCTGAGTAGAAAATAACTTACAGGTGAACTGAAGAAGCTCATGAAATAACTCAGTATGCATTTTTCAGAATATATTTCACCTATATACCCATGCACCCGTTATTTCCTTTAGCAAAATTATATATATGTGCTACTAATAATATAATCTTAAAATAACAGAATATATGTTTTTAGGTTTAGGTCAAGTATCACTTACGGTTTCATGTCAAGGCCTTCTTAAAATTATTGAAATTAATCAATAATACTGTGGCATGTGTAGTCCATTCTATAGAGACTGTGCCTGTTCCCCAAATAATGAGGACAAAATACATTTACTAAGGGATCACTTGAAACACTTTATCAATAAACTGATTTTTGAGAGCATTAGTGGCAGGGTGCCAATTTCTATTTATTGATAGGTGAAGTGTTTCATGTGATTGAGCCCCTGCCTAAAGTTTTTGGATGTGCGCATATTACACCTTCTTGTGATTAAACCAGAGATATATATATATATATATATATATATATATATACACACACATACATACAGAGGGTATGGAAAGTATTCAGACCCCCTTAAATGTTTCACTCGTTATATTGCAGCCATTTGCTAAAATCATTTAAGTTCATTTTTTTTTCCTCATTAATGTACACACAGCACCCCATATTGACAGAAAAACACAGAATTGTTGACATTTTTGCAGATTTATTAAAAAAGAAAAACTGAAATATCACATGGTCCTAAGTATTCAGACCCTTTGCTCAGTATTTAGTAGAAGCGCCCTTTTGATCTAATACAGCCATGAGTCTTTTTGGGAAAGATGCAACAAGTTTTTCACACCTGGATTTGGGGATCCTCTGCCATTCCTCCTTGTAGATCCTCTCCAGTTCTGTCAGGTTGGATGGTAAACGTTGGTGGACAGCCATTTTTAGGTCTCTCCAGAGATGCTCAATTGGGTTTAAGTAAGGGCTCTGGCTGGGCCATTCAAGAACAGTCACAGAGTTGTTGTGAAGCCACTCCTTTGTTATTTTAGCTGTGTGCTTAGGGTCATTGTCTTGTTGGAAGGTAAACCTTCGGCCCAGTCTGAGGTCCTGAGCATTCTGGAGAAGGTTTTCGTCCAGGATATCCCTGTACTTGGCCACATTCATCTTTCCCTCGATTGCAACCAGTCGTCCTGTCCCTGCAGCTGAAAAACACCCCCACAGCATGATGCTGCCACCACCATGCTTCACTGTTGGGACTGTATTGGACAGGTGATGACCAGTGCCTGGTTTTCTCCACACATACCGCTTAGAATTAAGGCCAAAAAGTTCTATCTTGGTCTCATCAGACCAGAGAATCTTATTTCTCACCATCTTGGAGTCCTTCATGCAGGCTTTCATGTGTCTTGCACTGAGGAGAGGCTTCCGTCGGGCCACTCTGCCATAAAGCCCCGACTGGTGGAGGGCTGCAGTGATGGTTGACTTTCTACAACTTTCTCCCATCTCCCGACTGCATCTCTGGAGCTCAGCCACAGTGATCTTTGGGTTCTTCTTTACCTCTCTCACCAAGGCTCTTCTCCCCCGATAGCTCAGTTTGCCCAGACGGCCAGCTCTAGGAAGGGTTCTGGTCGTCCCAAACGTCTTCCATTTAAGGATTATGGAGGCCACTGTGCTCTTAGGAACCTTAAGTGCAGCAGAAATTTTCTTGTAACCTTGCCACAATTCTGTCTCTGAGCTCTTCAGGCAGTTCCTTTGACCTCATGATTCTCATTTGCTCTGACATGCACTGTGAGCTGTAAGGTCCTATATAGACAGGTGTATGGCTTTCTTAATCAAGTCCAATCAGTATAATCAAACACAGCTGGACTCAAATGAAAGTGTAGAACCATCTCAAGGATGATCAGAAGAAATGGACAGCACCTGAGTTAAATATATGAGTGTCACAGCAAAGGGTCTGAATACTTAGGACCATGTGATATTTCAGTTTTTCTTTTTTAATAAATCTGCAAAAATGTCAACAATTCTGTGTTTTCTGTCAATATGGGGTGCTGTGTGTAAATTAATGAGGAAAAAAAATGAACTTAAATAATTTTAGCAAATGGCTGCTGTAGTGTATGGGCTAAAGATATTGGAATAGTGAGGTCCCTTTAAGAGGACAAAAGACTGGGAGGGGCGTTACTAGTTTTTCCCCGGGGGAGAAGTGGAGTTTTTGCTAGTTTGGTTCTAAGTGCTGACTCAAGATGTATGTTCTGTTCTGATTGCATCGAATTCAGTAAAGGTTTCCATATTACAACAGTCTCCTCCTGTCATTCAAGTATCTTACACTGGCGACGAGTGGATTCGAACAGACTGTGCAGATAAGTCGATGAAGAAGCTGCAAAGGTGAACGAAATACACTGCTGTCTAACTGCGATCATGACTATGCTCGGCCGTATCGAAGAGTTTGATGAATGCGAGTAATTCTTTTGAAGAATATATAGAAAGACTGGAATGTTTTTTCCATGCAAATGACATTGAGGACGACGCAAAGAAACGTTCCGTGCTGCTTAGTGTGTGTGGTGCAAAAACATATTCCACATCACGTTCAGTGCTCGCCCCAACACAGCCCTCTACTGTGACTTATGCAAACATTGTAGCTGCGTTGAAACGCCACTACAGTCCAGCGCTGTCAGAGATCGTTCAGCGTTTTCAGTTTCACAATTGTAAGCTGAAAAGTAATCAAAGCATATCTAACTACATTGCTGAACTTCAACGTCTCTCTGTGCACTGTGCTTTTGGAGATCAGTTAGATGCAATGGTGCGCGATAGACTCGTATGCGGGGTTGTGGATGAGGCACTACAACGACACCTACTGGCTGAACCCACGCTCACATTTAAAGAGGCAGAAGAAAAGGCATTAGCCTCTGAAACAGCATTGTTAAATGCTCGTCTACTTCGTCAACAAGAATCACTGCCTCAAGATGATGCTCACTATGCAGCCCATACACATGTATCAGCACACAAAGTTGCAGCTACAAGTGAATATCAAAAACATGATAAACCATGCTACAGGTGTGGCGGCCAGCACATTCCACAAGCCTGTAAGTTTTCCACTGCTATATGCCATTATTGCAAAAAACGAGGACACATTGCCCGAGTGTGTTTAACAAAGACTAGACACAGTAGTGACAAGGATTCAGCTGGTATCACAGCGGAACGACATACAAACATTATAACTCACGATCAGTAAAATGAGTACTCTGTTTACAGCTCCACTACCACATCAAAAAAAGGGGGGCAGAAGCCATATTTGGCCACTGTGATACTGAACAAACAAGCACACACAATGGAAGTGGATTCAGGAGCAGCATGCTCCTTGATTAGTGAGCATACTTATCACTCACCGTGGCCCTCTCAAACCCCTGAAATGCATGCAGACAGCGGAGTACTAAAGCAGTGGTCACAAGCAACTTTGGACGTGAAAGGAAAAATATTTGTGGATGTACAAAGCAACACAAAACACACTGCCGTTGTTTGTCATCAGGGGCCAGGGCCCTAGTCTGCTGGGACGGGACTGGTTTGATGCCCTTGGAATATCGGTTGAAGGAGTCCACAGAGTACAACTTCAGTCCATAGAAGAAATACTGGCTGAATATTCTGAGGTATTTCAGGACATTGGGGTTTGCCGGATGCACCCAATCTCAATTGACATTGATTCCACAATTATGCCATGTTTCTTCAAAGCCCGCCCAGTCCCTTTTGCTTTACGGCCACAGCTTGATGAGGAGCTGGATAAATTGGTGGCTCAAGGAATTTTTGAACCTGTGCGGCATGCAAAGTGGGCCACACCCATAGTGGCCGTAGCAAAAAAAGACGGGGGCTTGAGGATTTGCGGTGATTATCGTTGTACTGTCAATACGGCTGTTAAGCCTGATGTGTACCCCATACCCACAGCATCTGAACTGTTCTATTTGAAGCAAGCTTATCAGCAGCTTCCATTGGATGACAAAGCAGCCGACTTGCTGACTATTAACACTCACCGCGGACTTTTCCGGGCTCGCCGATTGCTGTTTGGAGTATCAACAGCCGTTTCAATATTTCAAACATTTATGGACACCCTGCTCGCAGGAATCCCAGGTGTTCAGCCATACCTGGATGACATCCTAATTTCAGGCCAGACCGTGGAGGAACATAACGCATGGCTAAGGGCTGTACTGAAGTGCTTTGCTGAAGCTGGTTTGCGACTAAAAAAAGAGAAAAGCATTTTTGCAGCTGCCCAAGTGGAGTTCTTGGGGTTTCGGGTGGATAAGGATGGCATCAAACCAACCAGTGAAAAAGTGGAAGCTATCCAAAAGGCCCCGCCTCCACAGAACAAGAAAGAGCTCCAGGCGTTCTTGGGGCTTCTTAATTTTTACAGCTGTTTTCTTCCTAACAAGGCCACTGTCCTGGAGCCCCTGCATCGCCTCCTTGACCAGTCCACTACTTGGCAGTGGGGAGCGAAGCATGAGTCGACATACGTTCAGGCGAAACAGTTGCTGCAAACGGATAAGGTGCTGGCGCATTACGATGAAAAGAAGCCCCTGGCAGTGGTTTGCGATGCCTCGCCCTATGAGCTTGGGGCTTTATTGTCTCACTTGGAGCGTGATGGCCAGGAAAAGCCCATTTGCTTCGCCTCCAGAACAATGACCACCACTGAGCGAAATTATGCCCAGATGATAAGGAAGCATTGGCGGTTGTTTTCGCTGTCAGAAAGTTTCACCAGTACTTAGCAGGCTGCTACTTTGTAATTTTTACGGACCATAAGCCCCTGCTTGGACTCTTGCACCATTCCAAGCCGATGCCTGGCATCCTTTCACCACGGATGCTACGTTGGAGTTTGATCATTGGAGCTTATGACTATGAGCTGTGTTACAGACCTGGCAAGCAAATGGGCAACGCTGACGCCCTGAGTTGCTTACCTCTGCCTGCATCTGACGCAGTTACGCCACCACCGTTGGAAGTATTGCTACTGGAAATGGTGCCAGATGCGCCTATGCATGCTGAAAGGATTTCTAACCTTACACTTAAGGACCCTGTCATGTCACGTGTACTATGCTGGGTACTACATGGGTGGCCGACTAACATACCAGATAGCCGGTTCAGACCATTCATTTCGCACCGTCATGAACTCTCCGCGCATAAGAACTGTGTGCTTTGGGGAAGCTGTGTGGTTGTTCCTAGCTCGGCACGGAGAGAGGTACTGGCTATACTGCATGATGCACACCCGGGCATCGTACATATGAAAGGACTTGCAAGGAGTTATGTGTGGTGGCCGGGAATGGATGGAGATATAGAGGAAACTGTCAAGGTATGCAAAACCTGTCAGATGTCACGTCATGCACCCGCTAAGGCAAAAGTGCACCCTTGGGAGTGGACAACAAAAAGATGGTCCCGGCTGCATATTGACTTTGCTGGACCTTTCCAAGGCAAAGTATTCCTCATAGTGGTTGATGCGCAAAGCAAGTGGCTAGAGCCGTCTCTGATGAGTTCCATGTCATCATCAGCAGTTATTAACACACTGAGACTGCTTTTTGCAACGCATGGGTTGCCCGATGTCATCGTTTCAGACAATGGTGCTGCTTTCACATCCACAGAGTTCCAAGAGTTTGCAGACCGCAATGGTATTCGTCACGTCACTACAGCACCATATCACCCAAGCTCGAATGGTCAAGCTGAACGCATGGTACAGACAACAAAGGAGGCCCTGTCTCGTATCACTCAAGGCGAATGGCAGACGCGACTTGCTCGTTTCTTGCTGTCACAGCACGTAACACCCAATTCATCAACTGGAAAAAGTCCTGCTGAGTTGCTCATGAATCGGCGACTGACCACTGCCCTGGATTGTTTACATCCTGACCATGGAGGTGATATGCTCCGCAAACAGGAGCTGATTGCTGAAAAATGCCCTGGCACTGTAAGAGAGTTTAGACCGCATGACTTGGTGTACATGAAAAGTTACACCAGGGATTCTAGGTGGATTCCGGGAGTCATCATTGAGGTCACAGGCCCCTTGTCATATAAGGTCAGGACCGGTGATGGGCAGGTGCACAGACGGCACATTGATCACCTGCGGAACAGAGAGTGGATCCATCAAGGCCCGAGTCAGATGGCTACACTGTCTCTCTACCAGAGCCCTCAGAGGCTGAAATGCCTGAATTACAGCCGCCCGCAATAGAGCTGGAAAACCCCGGTGAGGAAATTGCTGGGGCCGAGAGTATGTCAGAGTCCCCTCCTTCTAGGAGGTACCCCGTGAGAGAGCATCGTCCCCCAAGAGGATTTTCAGATTTTGTGGACTGGGGGAAAGGGGTGTAGTGTATGGGCTAAAGATATTGAAATAGTGAGGTCCCTTTAAGAGGACAAAAGACTGGGAGGGGCGTTACTAGTTTTTTCCCGGGGGAGAAGTGGAGTTTTTGCTAGTTTGGTTCTAAGTGCTGGCTCAAGATGTATGTTCTGTTCTGATTGCATTGAATTCAGTAAAGGTTTCCATATTACAGCAGTCTCCTCCTGTCATTCAAGTATCTTACAGCTGCAATATAACAAAGAGTGAAAAATTTAAGGGGGTCTGAATACTTTCCATACCCACTGTATATATATATATATATATATATATATATATATATATATATATATATATATATAGCAAAATAAGCACAAATAGGGGCAGTAGCCGCTATGGTGATTGGCCTGTAATGAGGTCACAAAATTGTAATACCAAGGATTTATCAAAGTCCACTAAAGGAAGTAGAGCTTTTTGGTATTTTAGTTTGAAATGGCCTTTTCTGATAATGTTTGGGGCTCAGACACACTCTTTTAGTTTAAATTAGATTAACATACATATTTTTGCCAAGTATTCACACAACACACCTGATAACCATGCACTCCAGTTATGTGATGAAATAAATAATCTTTTGTCTGAAATAATGAACAGCAGCTATGCTAAACTTTATCCTTTTGATTTCTTGTTTCTATCTCAGGATGCCCATCCCAAGGTTACTAGAGATTATGCCAGCTCCAGATTGGATCCAGCCTCACTTGTGAAGACTTCTGATGACGGCGACTGTACATACAGGCTGCATTTACACTGCAAGTCTTGATGACCAATTCTGATTTTTTGGATGACGTGCTTACATTTCTTTTAAAAGTGATCCGTATCCGATGTGTACATTTTACACTGTACTTGATGAAACAAGCCAAAATTAGCATATGACATCACAAATCAATTTGAATAGTACATTGAGTTTAATTTATTGGCATGGAATTCATATAGAAACGTTTTTAAAGCAATAGTTACATCTATACATCAAAATAATTATTTAGCCAAGAACAAATTCTTCAGGACAGTGATGATCTTCAGCTCCGCAGAAAGCTTGCGAGTGGAATAATACTCAGGTGGTAGATAATGTTAAGCATGTCGCATCGTCTGTGTTTTTTTAAGTAATTAAAACCAAACGCGTTCATCAGTGAATGTATATCAAAGGTAGGGACATGTTTGTGTGCATTTAATTTTGTGGTTTCAATGGAACTGAAGCACTCGTCTGTGCATGAGCCGCCATCACTGACAACAGCAGCAACGAGCACGAGCGTGATTTCAAAAGCAACACATTTCAGCATCAGATCGCCTTTTATTTAACACAAACGAACAAAATTAATACTCTGATACTCAACTAGAGATGTTTCATTTGTTACAGGTATGTCTGTACTGCGAAATGTTTATAAAAAAAAAAAAAAAAAAAAAAAAAAAAACACTTTTCAATGACGTAGGAGTCGCATTTACAGGAGAATATCCAATCTGATCGCTTACACGGAAACGCACGTATCCGATTCATATCTGATTTATTTCCACATATGAACGTGGCCTGAAACCGATTGGACAATATCAAAATCCATGTGATTTTTTTTCCCTGCTTAAACGGTCGTGGGCCATATCCGATTTATGCCACATAGGAGGAAAAAATCTGAATTGGGCCACTTGACCCATGCAGTGTAAATGCGGCCTAACATACAAAGCTGACAAATATTATCCTTTTATTGCCTAGAAGGGTAAGTTTGACGATTTTCAACTCGCTTTGAATTATTATTGCAATGTCTCTAATATCTCTAAATGAACAATATTTACTCTTTCTCTGAGTTATGTGAACCTATATGTCCCCTTTTATTTGTAAGCAGCACTCCACAGGATGATGCAAAATGAAATGATGAGTTTTGACAAAATGACAAAAAGACACTTTTTGCAACATCAAAATGAAAAAAAAAGCTGTTTTGCATCGGTTTTGCTGACAAATAAACTGGGTATCTCGGAGAAAGAATAAATATTGTTCTTTTACATATGTTACCAACATTGTAACAATACAAAATGGATTGAAAATTGATGAACTTACCCTTTAAAAATGTTGAAGGCTAGTGTTTAACTGAAAACATAACTAGAGACTTTAGTAAGATTTTATCAGATTTTTTTTTTTTTAAATTATCATGTAGCCTAATTTAAAACATTTTAACTGCTTACTTATTGTTCGCCTGGTTTTTATTTTATGTAACTCTTGTATTATTGTAACTCAGTTTTTGCCATGAAGATAGCCTTTGATGCTGACACATGACTTGTATTATGAAATACTGTCGTATGGACATTATTTTGTTGCCAGAAGATGGTCTTCCTCAGTGAGTCTCAGTCACCTCTGGCTGATTAAAGGATGTTGTAACCTTGAAATATGCATTTCCTGTAAATCTACTTTGAAATGATTGTGAAAAGTGCTATACTTATACAACATTTAACCATGGTTAAATAAAACTAAACAGTAAAACTATAGCAAGCGTGATTGTAGTAAGCATGTTTTTTTTGTTTTTTTTTCAAAACATGGTTTTGATGCTGTATTCTACTATAGATATATTATAGTAATATTTCAGTAAAACTGTGGTAACCATGACTATAGTAACCATAGTTTTTGAAATCATGGTAAATGTTGTAACTATGGTTTTACTGTAAATGCTGTAGTAACTGTTGTTTTTGTAGTTACTATGATTTTACTGCAACAGTCATAGTTAAACCATAGTAACTGTAGTAAAACTATGGTAGATTTTATTTTTACTATGGTTTTACTACTGTAAATGTTGTAGTAATGGTTATTTTTGTACTTACTATGGTTCTACTGCAACAGTCATAGTTAAACCATGCTGTGGTAAAATTGTTAATTTTCAAAAGACAACAAGTAATCATGAATTATCGACGCCTGTTCAAAGCATCTGATAAATGTAAATGTATTTGTATATCTAATATGTTAAATGCAAATATTAATAAATTTGCAACTGTTATTGAGAGTGGTGTGTATTGTTTTATTATAAACCAGTGGCGGCGGGTGGTCTGTAACGATGAGCAAAACGCCGGTGAACCGCGCACACGCAGAGCAGCCGGTATTTACAGCTGCGTCGTCCAAACATCGGCCGGAGAGCATTTCTGATTAGAGGCCGACGTCGCGGCGACGTATTCCTGATTAGCAAACGCTCCCTGAGCAACATCGCGCTGATGGAATTTTGTACATCGGGTCGACGTCGGCACGACGTATGTGTGCTGTTAGGGATGCATTATAAGACAATTGAACATAATATGAAACTCATAAGAAAACGCATTTATATCATGAAACAAACTGATATACAAGAATAAAACTTTTTAACATTGTTCTTTTGGGGAGGATCTCCATCTTTAAGTTGATTGAATCTCACAGGTGAATCTGCTGGTTTTGAAGATGAAGATGAACTTTATTCATTGTGAAAACTTCAGATAATGTTTCTTTGTCATGTCACTTGTAATGACTGGTTGGAACAGATTTATCCAGATGATATTTTACAGCTTGATACATTATTGTGTCATATTTGATGAGGAGACAGCATTAGATCTGAAAATGCTGGATCTGAAGATGATCTGCTTAGGGCTCATCCACACGATGCCAGATGTCATCGTTTCACAAAACATACAGATTGGCTGTACACACGAAAACAAAGGTGTTGTTTTCAGATTTAGCCACTCTGAGACCCGGTTTCAGGCTCCCAAAACGCCCTATCCGTCTGGACGAAACGCCGATACGATACAAAATTTTTACGTATACAGCTAAATGTGTCTCTGTGTACAGGCCCTCACTGTGAATGTTTTTTTGTATGACTGTGTAGAGTAGAAGAACGACTGAAACACTTCCCACATGCAGTGCAGTGATACGGTTTCTCTCCAGTGTGGATCCTCTCATGTGTTTTCAGATATGATGAATGATTGAATCTCTTGTCACAGTGTGAACATTTATAAGGTTGTTCTCCAGTGTGGATCCTCTCATGTGTTTTCAGGTCTCCTGACCTTTTGAATATCTTGTCACAGTGTGAACATTTATAAGGTTTCTCTCCAGTGTGGATCCTCTCATGTGTTTTCAGATATGATGAATGATTGAATCTCTTGTCACAGTGTGAACATTTATAAGGTTTTTCTCCAGTGTGGATCCTCTCATGTGTTTTCAGATGCGATAAATTATTGAATCTCTTTTCACAGTGTGAACATTTATAAGGTTTTTCTCCAGTGTGGATCCTCTCATGTGTTTTCAGATGCGATAAATTATTGAATCTCTTTTCACAGTGTGAACATTTATAAGGTTTTTCTCCAGTGTGGATCCTCTCATGTGTTTTCAGATGTGATAAATTATTGAATCTCTTTTCACAGTGTGAACATTTATAAGGTTTTTCTCCAGTGTGGATCCTTTCATGTGTTTTCAGGTCTCCTGACTGTTTGAATCTCTTGTCACAGTGTGAACACTTATAAGGTTTTTCTCCAATATGGATCCTCTTATGAGTTTTCAGGTCTTCTGACCTATTGAATATCTTGTCACAGTATGAACACTTATAAGGTTTCTCTCCAGTGTGGACCATCTCATGTGTTTTCAGATGTGCTGAATGACTGAATCTCTTGTCACAGTGTGAACACTTATAAGGTTTCTCTCCAGTGTGGATCCTATTGTGTATTTTCAGTTGTCCTGACTGACTGAATCTCTTGTCACAGTGTGAACACTTATGAGGTTTCACTCCAGTGTGGATCCTCTCATGTCTTTTTAGAACTCCTGAAGCATTGAATCTCTTATTGCATTGTGGACACTTATAAGGTTTCTCTCCAGTGTGGATCCTATTGTGTATTTTCAGGTCTGCTGACCGACTGAATCTCTTGTCACAGTGTGAACAATTATAAGGTTTCTCTCCAGTGTGGATCCTATTGTGTATTTTCAGGTCTGCTGACCTATTGAATCTCTTGTCACAGTGTGAACACTTATAAGGTTTTTCTCCAGTGTGGATCCTCTCATGCAGTTTTGTACACGTCGCTGAAGTAAAAGTCTTTTCACACTCTGAGCACATGTACTCTCGCACAGCAGTATGTGTTTTCTGACCTACTTTCAAATTTTGTAGATGCACAAAACCGTTACCACACAATTTACATGAATCTGGCTTCTCCTTTGCATGAACTTTCAAGTGTTTCTTCAGAACTGAAGCCCATAAAAACATTTTACCGCATTGATCGCATGTGTGCAGCTTCTCTCCAGTGTGGATGTTCATGTGATCCTTAAGGTTTGCTGATTGTGTGAAACTCTTCCCCCACTGCTCACAAGTGAATGATTTCTCTCCAGTATGAACTCTCATGTGACGCTCAAGACTTGTTTTGCGTGTGAAACTCTTTCCACACTGAGTGCAGGTGAAAGATTTCTTGGCTCTTCTTTTCTTTAAATCTTTCAGTTTGGTTTGAGAGCAACTCAAGGATTTTTCTTCAGTTTTGACATGATTTTTCTCCTCAACTTCACTTGGTTCTTCATTCTTCTCTTTTTTTTCAATCAACTCTGAAATAAAAGTAAAAATGGTGAAATGTGAACATAAAAAGTGAACCGATGTAACAGTGCAGGGCTCCAGACTAACATTTGAGAGCAGCGCCATTAACTTTTACAGATGGTGGCGCCAGAAGCAAGTTTGGTAGCGCTGGGGGGCTGGTGTGTGCGGTATAAAAAATAAAGATAATTTAATCATAAAATTACTTTCTTTTGCATTAATAAGTGCAGTTACTAATAATTAGAATATTATTAGTTACTAATAATTAGTAATAAGTTACTAATAATTAAATTAAACATTTAATTGAGGTGCAATTCAGACACAAAGTGTAGAAAAGTTTGATTTGTAACTTTTCTTACTTCAAACACAAAAATAGTGCAACACTTTGACAGAATCTGATATCTTGATGATCTGATATTTTATAATAGTTATTTTATCATTTTAAAATATAAAGCAAGTACAAATGAATGCCTAGCCAAACAGAAAACAAGATAATTTTTCTTACCCCATTGGCAGATTATTTTGCTTGTTTCACGCAAAACCTCACTTAATTTTGAATTTTTTTCTGAAAACAAGACAATTTTTACTTGTCTAGAAAATCCTTCTTGATTTAAGAATTTTTAGATATTTTAGCTGGAAACAAGACAAAAAATCTAAGAAAAGCATTTTTTGTAGTGTATATGTGGTGAAGCACACCATGAAATAATTGTAGAACATAGTAGCTAGTAGTACATACAGCTGTATAACCAGATACACACCCAGGCAGTGTTGCCAAGTAATTTTCAGAGAAAGTTGCTAAAGGAAGGTCTATTCGTTGCTAAAAGTTGCTAAATGACGTTGTGATGTCATTGCGTGATGACGTCATTGCGTAATCACGGCGCAAAATTGTCACAACATCAAATCTCAGCAAAAAATATATTTTATATATGTTACTTTAATTTGATTGTAAAATAATATGCATAATATTAAAATGTTATAAGTGTATTTGTAATTACATTGAATTATTGAACACTTACACCTTTTTGAATGATTACAATTTAAGTATTTTTAATAGTGAGTAAACTAGTAATACTACACATTCTCAACAATTATGCTTTAAGCAGTGTATTAGTAGTTAATATGCTACACTCTTAAGAAAAGTCTGGAAAAAATAGGGCACAACCTACTATGTTAATATGAAAGAATTTTCCGCATTGGTTTTTTACCTGCATTGTAAATTACACATTGTGTTTTCGGGTTACAGGGTTACAATGCATAATGGATAATGTCCTGGAAAATTACTAATATCTTTTCTATTTCCTTACAGTGTACTAACTGATCAACAATCGCAGGTACAAGCTAACAAAGTGTATCATAAATGAACAATTATTCAGTTATTATTATTATTGTTATTAATCTGAACAATTTGCAAATAGCAGCTAACTCAATTCATGTGATGTGTGTACTGCTAGGCATAATTTGGATAGATAATGTGCCTTAATTTATTGCCTGAGTCACTTATCAAAAGTTGCTAAAAGTTAACAAATAAATTTTAAAAATTGCTAAATTTGTTGCTAGGTGCTTTTGGAAGAAAAAGTTGCTAGGGTAGTCTGAAAAGTTGCTAAATTTAGTAACAAAATTGCTAAGTCGGCAACACTGCACCCAGGTATCGGATCAGTACTCGGTACAGTACCCTGTATCGGATCAGTACACTGAACCTAGGTATCGGTATCAGGAAGGGAAAAAGGGTATCGAAACATCTCTACTTGAAAGTCATTGAAAAGTTTTTGAATTTGTCTCTTGAAAGGTTGTACAAACCCTGAAATTAATGATGTAATAACATTGGATTATTTATGAAAAAACACCATGGTTACAGTTAGCGTTACTGCTTCTGGGTTTCTGCGTCAGTGCTGTTTGATCTGTTCATAACACAGTTCTGTGCAGAATTTGAATGCTTCGCACTAGCAGCTACTCGTAGCAACCTTATTCAGTCTGTGGCAAGTTCAAACACTTCTCACTGGATCTCGAAGCGCTGTGCAGTAACCGTATCGCGAGATCAACATTGGTTCCCAAGTAAACCTGTTCTGAGCTCGTTTCCTGACCAGTTTGCTTGCGCTGTTCTCTATTATCGGTAAGTCCCGCCCCCCTTGCTCACTCGGACAAACAAATGGAGTTGCTAACTGTCTTAAAGGGTTAGTTCACCCAAAAATGAAAAGTATGTCATTTATTACTCACTCTGATGTCGTTCCAAACCCGTAAGACCTCCGTTCATCTTTGGAACACAAATTAAGATATTTTTGATGGAATCTGAGAGCTCTCAGACACTCCCATAGACAGCAAAGGCCCTTACACGATCAAGATCCAGAAAAGTACCACGGTGATCAACAAAGTAGTCCATGTGACATCACTCTGTCAACTGTTATTTTACGAAGCCAAGAGAATGATTTTTGCGCAAAGAAAACAAAAATAACGATTTTATTCCACATTTTCGTCTCTACTGTTTCTCTTGTGGACGTGCATTCACTACAGTACATGACGCAAGCACGTGGTGGTGCAAGCACTGATCCAGATCCAGCGTGATGACGTTGAACACACGGTGTGATGATGTTGAACACAGGGCATGTGTTCAACATCATCACGCTGGATCTGCATCAGCGCTTGTTTGCGTGCTTGCGTCATGTACTGTAGTGAATGCGCGTCCACAAGAGAAACAGTAGAGACGAAAATGTGGAATAAAATCGTTATTTTTGTTTTCTTTGCGCAAAAAGTATTCTCGTGGCTTCATAAAATTACAGTTGACAGACTGATGTCAGTGAACTTAATTTATGAAGCAAACTATTTGCTAAAATAACCATAACATTAACAGCAACACTGAAATACAAGCGCCTGGTTCTGTCAGATGCGCGAGAAAGTGGCTGGTAGAAATTTAAAAAAAAAAACTAGGTTAGAAAAAAAGTTTTAGCTTAAAAATGAAGATTAGGTAAATGTGCAAATAATTAAGACTTTTTAGATACATTAAATTTGCCAACGAAAATAAAGCCCTAGGAGAACTTTTGAGATCAACACTCGCGGTGTTTCTTTACTGAATGAATCCATGTATTTAAACTAATCGAGCGAGTCAATAATTCAGTGAGCCATTTAAAAAGCCAGTCACTTCTTTCTGAACGAATCAGCCGTTTGAACGAATCGATTGAATGAAAGACTGAATGAATTACTTAAGACAGTGATTTGCCACCACCTAGTGGCGCTTTGTTTTATATTTAGAGCATCGTTTCTTTTTTAAAATCATTTCATATTTCAGTATTTATCTGTATTTGTTGTGTTGAATTAACATTTCTTTCTAAAGCTACTTTTTTTGTAATGTCTATTCTGTGATTTTCTAATTTAACACAATGATAACTTTAAATTAACTGTAACACATCATGTGCCGATTAATTAAAGATAAAGTTAAGTAATGTCATTGAGGTTAATTTGAATGTTTAAATGTTGTTTTCTCAAAAACACAAACATGTAGGATACATTCATGCTGCTCATATATTACTGTAGCACAGTTTGTGCTGAATACAGTGTAATCATACTTAAGCCATTAATATTTATTTATTTATTAAATACTGAAAAAAAAAAAAAAAAAAAAAAAAAATTCTAGGCATTTCAAAACTTCTCCAGGGCCCCAAAACCCCTCAGACCCCAGAGGGTTAAAGCTTTGTAAGCCTAATGTACCACAAACAGTCATTAAATATAAATGAAGAATAAACACCAACCTCCTTGATCCTCGTGTTTTATTCTCCTGGTTTCTGTTTTTTCTTGTTTTATTCTCCAGGTTTCTGGTTCCTCGTGTTTTATTCTGCAGGTTTCTGGTTCTTCTTGTTTTATTCTTTGGGTTTCTGGTTCTTCGTGTTTTATTCTGCATGTTTCTGGTTCTTCGTGTTTTATTCTGCATGTTTCTGGTTCTTCGTGTTTTATTCTGCATGTTTCTGGTTCCTCGTGTTTTATTCTGCATGTTTCTGGTTCTTCGTGTTTTATTCTGCATGTTTCTGGTTCTTCGTGTTTTATTCTCCAGGTTTCTGGTTCCTCGTGTTTTATTCTCCAGGTTTCTGGTTCACTCATGTTCTCTTCACTCTCCTCGTTAACAAACATCATCTTCACAGCAGCAGATCTCAGTTCAGCTGATCCTCCTCCAGAAATTCCTGCTTGCTTCAAAACGACTGTGAGGATGAGAATATTACAGGTATTTACTGACCTGATTCAAAAACTGTATTTTTATATTTACAGAAACAACATTTCTAACAGTTTGCATTTAAAAAGCATCACGACAAACAGCAGAGAGCGCGGTGAAACTAATCTTCTTCGTTTGAGATTTAATGGTGTTTGTCGTCGTCTTCTTCGATTTTATGGCGGGTAGCACCAACACTAAGGTGCATTATCGCCACCTACTGTATTGGGATTTCATAAAAAAACAACAACTCTAAATTCTCTTAATTCACTCATCTCATCCAGCTTTTACATTTACATTTTACATTTATGCATTTAGCAGATGCTTTTATCCAAAGCGACTTACAGTGCATTCAGGCTACACATTTTTTATCAGTATGTGTGTTCCCTTTTGGTGCATTACCGCCCCCCTCTGCTCCGGAGTGTGGATCAGGTAATCTGTTATAATAAAACTGTATATTCCTTTTCCTTCACTTACTTAATACTCACTTAATCCCCTCAAATAATCACACACACACACACACACAAAACAAACTTTATCCATTAAATCCTATTGAAAACTCCCGCCTCCCTTAAAAACGACATCAATATTCTACTCTGTGTCCTATTTACTGTACTTAATAACCCTTTTAATGTGATCTCCTGCACCCCAATCTCCCTCAGCCTATTCTTCATTACCTGCCTCTGTGTTTCATATCTCTTACAAGTCATGATTATGTGCTCCACTGACTCCTCTTCTCGACATCCCTCACACAACCCTGTCTGGTGCTTCCCTATCATCTTTAGTGTTTTATTCAGCAAACAGTGTCCCAACCTTAACCTCATCATCACAGCCTCTTCTCTCCTATTCCCACTTCCCACCTTTTCCTCTTTAACATTTCTCTGAATTTGGTATAAGTGCCTCCCTTTCTCCTCTCTATCCCACCTCTCTTGCCACCTTTTATTGATTTTCTCCCAAATAATGCATTTAAACTCTGCTTTACTTACATTAACCTGCACTTCTACGTTCTCTTTTGTTAGCGCCCTTTTAGCCAGCCTATCCGCCAGCTCATTACCTGTAATCCCAACATGTGCTGGGACCCACATAAATTTAACCTGACATCCCATATGACTTAATCTTGTGTTTAATTGAAGCACTTCATACAGGATATCTTGCCGAGCTTTTGAATGGAATGACCTTAAACTTGCCAAGACTGATAAAGAATCAGAGCATATTAAAACATTTTCCTGCCCTACCTTTTCCACCCATTGCAAAGCAATTAAAATTGCCATCATCTCTACTGTATATACCCCTAATTTATTAGATGTTCGTTTACTAATTTCTACTTCTTTCCCTGGAATTGCCACCCCAAACCCTGTTTCTTCTGTCTCTGGTTTTTTAGCACCGTCTGTATAAATCTGCATAAATTCAGTATAGTTTCCTCCTACTCGATTGTTAAATATGCTTTTCAAATTAACTTCTTCCTTTGCTTTTCTTTTCTCTTAATAAGTCTCTCGTAGGACTTATTCGCAGATTAAACACTTCTAACTCTTTTGCTACATTGTTTCCAATTCGACCAAAGTTTTCCTTTAAATTTCTACCATTTTCCCCAGCAATCCTGCAATACTGCTTTCGTGGGATGCGACTCATTATGTCCCTGCAATCCAGCCCAGTAATTAGCCATCAGTTGAGTTTTTCTTAATTCCAGTGGTAATTATCCCATTTCCACTTGTATGGCAGGTACTGAAAAAGTTTTAAAAGCACCACAGCAAATTCTTAAAGCTTGATTCTGAATAAACTCCAACCTCTTTAATAGAGACTTAGCTGCAGATCCAACCACTATACTACCATAATCCAACACTGATCTTATCAGAGCCACATATATACTTTTAAGCGATGAACGACTGGCTCCCCACTCTCTTCCTGTCAAACATCTCATCACATTAATTACCTTTTTGCACTTGCCTTCCATTTTCTTTATATGTTCTGCAAATGTCAACCTTGTGTCTAAAATCAGTCCCAAAAACTTAATGGAACCTACCCTCTCTAACTCTCTCCCATACATCATTAGCTTAATTTCTTCCTGAATTCTTTTCCTGGAAAAAAAGACTGTCTGAGTCTTTTCTATTGAGAACCTAAACCCCCAGTCATAACTCCATTCTACCACTTTATCAATTGCTTTCTGAATCTTCCTAATTGTGTACTCTATATTCCTTCCTCTTTTCCACACTGCCCCATCATCTGCAAACAATGATGTTCCAATGTCTTCTGAAACATCTACAAAGACATCATTTATCATAATAATAAATAGCAAAGGACTTATCACACTTCCTTGAGGTGTCCCGTTCCCAACCTCATATTGGACTGATATTTCTGCCCCTATTCTCACTTGAATTTTCCTACCAAACAGAAAGTCTTATATCCAGTTAAACAAATTCCCACCTATCCCTATTTTGTCCAACTTGATTAATAACCCCTCCTTCCACATCATATCATAGGCTTTTTCAGTATCAAAGAATACTGCTACTACGGACTCTTTATTTGCTTGTGCCCTTCTTATTTCAGTCTCTAATCTTACTACTGAATCCATTGTGTTCCTTCCCTTCCTAAAACCACTCTGACAACTTACCAGTAATCCTCTTTTTTCCATTTCATACGACAATCTCTCTGTTATCATTCTCTCCATTATCTTACACAAGTTAGATGTAAGGGCAATTGGTCTAACTTGTGGGTTTACTTGGATCTTTGCCAGGTTTCCTAATCGGAATCACTACTGCTTCTTTCCATGCAACTGGCAGTTTTCCCTCCTTCCAAATTTTGTTAAATACCTCCAGTAATTTTAACAGTGATCCTTCCCCAAGGTGTTTTAACATTACATAAGACACCTGATCCTTCCCTGGAGAAGTAGGCTTTGCTCTTTTGATCGCTCTAACCAATTCCGCCATAGAAAAAGGCTCATCAATGATACTACCAATCTCTTCCTTCCTATTTAACGCATGCACATTTTGATTCAAAGTTACTGACCTTCTCCTTCTCTCTTCTTCAGATAAATTTTCTGAACTGTGTATCTTTGTAAACGACTTTGCCATGATTTCTGCCTTTTCCAGATCAGTGACACCTATCTCCTCCTCTAATATCAACACTGGGTACTCCCACTGTCTCCTGTCTCCACCCATCTTCTTTATCATTGACCATACCTTACCCACAGGTGTTGATCTTCCAATTTCATTACAAAAATTTCTCCAACTCGCCCTCTTTGCCTGTCGAATAGTTCTTCTCACTTCTGCCTGTGCTTTTTTTATACTGAATTAGTGACTGCATGTTGTGGCACCTCTTTACTAGTCTGAATGCTTTATTTCTTTTCCTAACTGCCTTGTGACACTCCTCATTCCACCAAGGCACCAGTTTTCGATTACCTCTGTTTTTCCCTTTAGGAATAGCTTCTTCCGCTGCCATTATGATTGCTGAAATAACTTGATTATTTACCTCCTCTATATTTCCAGATGTATCAATCCTAGTCATTGTTTCTTCACTCATCTTCTTGAATTGATCCCAGTCTGCTTTTCCAAATATCCACTTTGGGATCCTTTCTTCTACCCTTATTTCTTGTCTCCCACCTACTCTGCATAGTACAGGGTAGTGATCACAACCCAGTGTAGTTGATGGCCAGACCTCCCATCTAGTACTTCCAGCCAGAGTATTAGACACTAATGTTAAGTCTAATGCAGATTCCATTCCTGTTACTAAATTTATCCTAGTTCCACTTCCATCATTCATACTGACCAATTCTCTTTCATCCATCAATTCTTCAATTATCTTACCATTTGCATCTGTTTGTACACCCCCCCACACAGAACTATGAGCATTAAAATCTGCACACCAGATTACTTTTTGTCTATCCTGTCCTTGAATACTTAATAATTTATCAATCAACAACCTTTTACATGGATTATAGTAATTAATAACACTTATCCCCTCCCCTCTTTCCCACACCTCCACCGCTATGTATTCCTGATCAATTCCCATTTCTATTAACCTATATGTCAATCCAAGCTTGATAAATGTGGCACACCCACCTCCTCCTCCATCAATCCTATCTTTCCTTAACACAGTGTACCCATGTATTAAAAAAATCAAGATTTGGTTTCAGCCATGTTTCCTGAATACACATCACATCTGGTTTCTCTTCTAGTTCATTTATGAAATGCTTAAATTCTTGACCATTAGCCATTAAGCTTCTAGCATTCCATTGTAAAAGAATTACCATTAAAATTATTAACCAACCCATGGTGCATTGGCTTGACTGAATAGTGAGGTTTTCTCTCACTTCTTCCCATGTCAGTCCTACCAGTCCTAAGTGATTAACTGCAGCTTTAACGATCAACTGGATTTTTTCATTTTTTGATTTAACTTCCGCAGTGCTATTAATCACCCCTGCTATGAATGTAACTAAATCTCTTTTTCCCACATACATTCTATCATTGGTTCTTTGATGTTGTTCCTGTGCTTTCTTACCTTCTATCTCTCTTATTCCATCTCCCCTCTCTTTTGACACTCTTACAGCTTCAGCATAAGATATTCTTCCCTCCACTCTTATCTTTTGAATGTCAGTCTCCCGTCTCATAATTTCACACCCTCCATATGCCACATTGTGGGCACCTCCACAACTGCAACATTTTGGTGGAATCCCTGTACCACACTTCCCATATTCATGATCCCCTCCGCATCTAGCACACCTTCTCTGCCTATTACAATTCTTTGCAGTGTGCCCAAATCTCTGGCAGTTAAAGCATCTCATTGGCTTTGGTACAAATATCCTTACTGGATAACTCATGAAACCCAAAAATACTCTCTTTGGAACAAGTTCTCCTTCAAATTCTACTGACACCGTTTCACTGTCTCTCATCACTCCTTCCTTTGTTGACTTCAATCTTTGTACATTGAGTACTTTCCCTCCTTTTATATTTCTTTTTATTTCTTCCATGCTAAGACTTATTGGAACCCCCGTTATCACTCCAGTGCTTCCACCTCCCATCCGAGCTCCCACACTTCCCGTATTTTCCACCTTGCATTTTCTTATCTCTTTAACTTTTAGCGCTTTTTCCATTTGCACTGCATCAGCACACCTCACCAATAAATTTCCATCATTTAGAACCTTTGCATATTCTATATCCCCTATCTTGTTTGCCAGAGTTGTTGTTAGCACCAGTGGGCTAACTTTCTTCATGCTTCCCTGGTTCTTCTCATTAAATCTTATTACGACTACAAACGTTTCCTCTTTCTTTTTGAACCATGACTTGCCCGTCTTCTTCACTTTCTGTGCCATTATCTTTCTCATTTCTGACTCTTTTATTCCCTTTGGATCTTTTGTCACTCATCCGTCTCCTACTTTCTCCCCATTCTTCATCTTCCCCTTCATTATAATCCATATTATTCCAGCCACCTACCTCTGATCCATTCACGGAGCAGTCGTGCTCAACCGCCTTTCTTTCTCTATCCCGCGCACACTCACCAAATTTTAGATAGAGCGCGATCTCGACGGTGATTTGTTTGTTTCAAACTTGTTTTGGCAATCCACCCAACATTAACCCTTGCCTGCGAAGCAATGGTGTTTGTCAAACAAAGGTATGTGTTTTAGCGCCACTCGCTGGACTGGAGTGAAGCGGCGAGAGGAGGGAAATAATACGGAGAATATTTACTTAGTGCGTGTATAAGGTGATCTGTTTTTTGTTTTTCTTTACAAAAAGCCAATCTGCACAAATAAACAAAGTAATTAAAATTGGTCTCACATAGTATTTGATCAGCATCAACAGTCTTCATGAGTGAGGATTAAAAGGAATTGGTCAAATATTTCATTGAAAATCACACAAGCACGTTGCAGCATGTAAATATGGAAATTAAGATAAATAAAACACGTGACAATGATAAGATATAACCTAATTAAAAGTAATAATAGATAAATAATAATAATAAATTTAAAAAAAAAACTAATGTAACTAACAGACTAGTGTCTGTTTAAATATTTGGGATTTAAGACATAACCGACAGTGTTTAGAAGGATATTTTGAAATAGGATATCTTTTTTGTCCTTTCAAATTTAAAACGAAACACCCACATATCAATTGTTTTCTGGCCCAGCTCTGGTTCACACAACCACTTTTCTCTCGCCCCACATACTACAACAAATGACGGCCCTGGAGTGGCCCTAATCTGAATTACAGACAGGGGCTAGGCTAGACATGGGTCATAACTGGGCCAAGTCTGAGCAGTTAATAACTTATAACTGGCCCTGAAGTGGGCCAGAACAGGTTTTATTATTGGTACAGATTCTCAGCCATAAGCTAACCACATCAACACCAGCCTTTAACCAGAAACCCCAAAACTTATCCACACCCCAGCGTAATCTTGTCCAAATCATGTGTATAAGTCACGAGAAAATTAAATTCAGAAAATAACTTTAACAGTCGTACACAAATACACAATTGTTTATATTAGAACAAAAGTATTACCATTTGAACACTTTCTAACATTGAAATTAAACTTAAAGTAATTCACTCAAAGTGTAAAACAAACTTAAATTAAAACTTATCCTACGACTTCATGAATGAAGAATAAACACCAACCTGTTTGTTGTTCAGTATCTTCAGTGTGTTTGATTCTGCAGGGTTCTGGATCTCTCATCTTCTCTCTGTCCTCTTTAATAAACTCAGATTTCAGCTCTTCCTGATGCTCGTCTTCACTTGTAAACTGATGGGAATATTCCAGCATTTATTGGTGAACTGCTGAATGTGTGATTGTTGTGGGAGGAGCTTCACTGAACATGAATGTCTGTGAGGAAGAACCAGATTTGCCAAAAACAACTACAGGTAAATAACTACACAATATCTAAATATAGTTTCATTTTCCAATAACTACATTCAGAGCAATAAAGTAATGAACATATTATAGTTTTATATGTGCAGAAACGGACAGTGATCATAAAATCTTCTTTAAACAGAAAGAGTACCACAAAGCAGAATTTTAATGTTTCCATATTATAAATCTCTTCATATTTATTTAAACTGTCCTATGTGGCTCATTTTATATGAAGTATTTAGCAGTATCTGTTCTTAATTTTAACCATGTAAAGTAACTATAGTAGATTTGATCTACCAAAGATAAATGTCAGAAGGAAAAAAAAAAAAAAAAAAAAAAAAAAACTTTATAAATAAAACATTGCAGCAGCAAAACTTGGTATCGTTTCTCATCCATTCCCCTCACAGATCACATTCATTAACAGCAACATTATCACACAAACATCAAAACGATTGTTCACACGAACATACAAAAACACAAAATCGCTCAGGTCTTAAATGAACTTAACTCAAAGTTCTCAATGAGTCCCAAGACCTTGAACTTAGAACAGAAGGCAAGCATGTGACGAAGTTCAAAGTTTTAAGTCAGAAAACACACAAACAGCGCTGTACTCGATGAAAACAAGGCAGACACGATCTCGTATATTGTATATTGTTGCATAAACATACAGTGGAAAGTGTATGTTACACTTTAAGTGCTGTTTGAAATTTTCTTCTAGAATGAGCATTTTTATCAGGCTCCTGTGCAGGTTCAGTAATTTCACTTTAATGGAAATGAATTAGTTCCATTAGTTTTTTTTTGCCATTAAAGTGAAATAAATAAAAATTCAAACAGCACTCACTGATTGCAACAATACACAACGTTTGTTTTTAGTACACTTCACCAAACCCACACTACAAAACAATCAAAGATTCATATAAAAGCCAGGAAACCTTAAGAATGGCCTATTATTTGTGACATTACAATAAAATATATGGATATAATAATATATACAATTGAGTTTTGTACCGGCAAACTTCTCACTTGATTCCTGATGGTTTTGAGGACCATTACTCCTAGTTTGAATAAAATTAGAATTCATTTAGATATGATGTGACAATGTTTGCTTGAAGTTGTTTTGTGTTGATGAGACAATCACTATAAACTGATGTGACAGACAGTGATTAACCTCATTCTTTTGTCTCTATAAATAAACATACATTTGCATAGATGGGTGAACATAATCACCTGATGTTGTAAATGTGGCAAATTAGCATTAAGCACCCAGTTTGCGCTTGTATGTAATTTAAATTAACTTAGCTTACATTTACAAAATGAGCCAGCAATAGCAGAAATAAGCCTTTTTTAAAGAAAGTAAAGTCCATTAAAACAGTCCATGAAATGAAAATATTAAATGAAATTAGAAAAAAAGAGATTGTTGTTCAATTTAGTTACTTTTGTTATTATATCCATGTACTTTATTCTAATGTCACAAATAATAATCTCAAGGTTTGCTGGGTTTTACATGACTCTTTGATTTTTTAGTGTGGGTTTGGTGAAGTTTACTAAAACGAACATTTTCATGTGTCCTCCAAACTGACCCACAACCTCATCAGTTTGTACTTGAGAAATTAATTCATTCAGCAGCTCCACACGAGACGCCAAGTTTTGAGTGTTGTATCTCCAGGAGCGGAGTTTGAGAGCCCTGCAGAGATGACTGCACTTCAGCTCACTTCACAGAGAAAACAACTTTACTGACTGCAGAGCACAATTACACTTTACTGAATTTACTGACTTTTCTATTGTTAACTGTTGTACTAATTTATGTAGTGTAATGACGTATAGTTACAAAAAAGTAAGTTATAAATTTATAATTGTATGTACTTATTGTGGATCACTGATTGTAATTATTTAACTGCATTGCATAGTTTTAATGTGAGTAATCATTGTTAAATTACATAGAATCAGAGGTTAAAATATGTTCACTATTTAGAAGCAAAACCACCCTAGTGAAAAAAGTATACTTTATTGTATTTGTAATATATTCTCTGTTTTAATAGTACATTGCAAATATACTAACAAAAAATGTACTATCTTTAAATATATAAAAGTATATTAGCATCATGCTTTTGCCTATATTCACAATACAACTTTTAACACACTTTAAAATAATTGTAATTTAGTATATTTTCTAAAAAATATATTTTACAAAAATATACTTGAATTGGAAGTTCTGTTTATATTTTATAAGTATATTTATTTGCACTTTACTTTAATATATTTTATTAATATTTTTTAATTATTAAATAACCTGAAGTTGTAGTATGTTTTAAGTCACATTTTTGAGTAATTTTTAAGTTTACTTCTTCGTGCTTGGAATTCACTTCATTACTTGGACATACATTGCTTTCAGAAAGTAATAAAACAAATAACTAAAGCAAATAAATAATTATATTATTATGCATTATAAAGTGTACAGTCAAGTAAACACTGTCTATATTGCAAGGCCAAAAACTGAAGTTCACTCACTCTGCATTAATATTATATCACTGCATTATTATAACATATCATTATCAATTTTATGGAGAAATAAAGCTGAAAAACAACAACTGACATTGATATCTGTATAAAGCTGCAGAAGTAGTTCCCCAGGAATAAGTTTTTAGTCTCTTTCAATATTGTTTGGAAGTGGAGTGGCATACAGTTTGTCTTTAGACCTAATAATTACACATTTACATTTGAGTGATTGAGGATGGACAGCGAATACATTATGAGACAAATGTTCAGGATATATTTAGCTGAACATCTCTAAAAAAAAAAAAAAAAATTCCTACACGCACGCTCTTTAGCTAAAACTCAGAATCTGTTTGTGGTGGATGCAGAAGATGCCCCATCTTCACACTTGAAAGCCACCAGGGTCATAATTTCACAGAATGTCTCATCACTTAACTGTACAACAGAATTGTTTCTCTTTTTAAGAGTCATGTTATTACAGGAATGATAAAGAACACTGCTTACTGGGAAAAAATAAATAAATAAATATTTTTGATGCTGTTCACTTTATTTAAACAATTCCTTTTGATTTAATTTAATTTGGGTTTCCCATTCAAACATGACTGCATTGAACAGACTTGAAACAACCTTTTTCTTTTACTTACTTTTTCTTTTCTTTTAAACAATGTTTTTGTAGAAAATATGTTTATAGAGTATAGGGCTGTAGGTTATTATAACTAATTAAAAGCTATTCAAATAAATACATAAACAATAGTAAATATATTTAGTTTTTAAGGAAAGTGGTTGCAATCAATTTATTTTAGATACATTTAAATAAACAAATTTAGTTGACTAACTTTCAACATTTTTTATTTAAATGCAGCCTAGCTAAAATATATTATTTTTTCAGTGTACATAAATCTTTCACATTACGCCTACATTAAGCCTTTTTTTAATGTAATAACTTTTACTTATGGCAAAATATGTATTTTTAGTGTTTCCTAAAAAGATTCAAAAACCGTGGCCGTTTTCTAGTCAGTCCCGTGACTTCAGCCCATCCAATCACAGCTGAGCTTCATTCAAAGAGTCACTCAAAGGAAAAGGTAAGCATTTCAAGCTTCTTTATTCCTATTTAAAGCACTTTTGAACGTTTATGATTTATTTTCGTATCTTATTATTTTAACCAGCTCAGCAACGCTAATGCAAAGAGGAACTAACACTCCATTACATCAAAGTTATCAACGGTAAGTGTTAAATATGCAGTGTTTTACACCACAGTTTGTCAGTGGGAAAATAAAAAAATGTTTTTTTGTGATTTTCTTTCTCAGTCGGACACAGACCAACAAGTGATTTTTGTCTTTTAAACCAGGAAGACGGCTGACAGATCTAACCGACACTCGTGCCACAGAAACTAAAGCAACAGGTAACAGGTAAGACAAACCCACCCATTCACTATAATACAGTAGTTTTAAACTTTCTGTTAATCGTTATTTATGATCCTCTTCATCAGTTATATCCTTGTGATGCTAATTAAGTTTACTAATGCAGCCGAAGCCCAGGTAAGTTAAACAAAGCGTCTCGAGGAGCATTTATGATGGCTGTTTCGCTAACGTTATTTACCATTTTAGACTGATATTTGCTCCTCACGGTTTTTAATTTAATAAACTCATACTTGCATATGTTTTTGTTTTCAGAGCAAAGGCAGCGTGGAGTGCTGGATGTCAAAGTCATCAAGATGGCTGCAATACTACAAGCCTAAAGTGAAGTAAGTAGAATTCACATTTATTTAATTGATGGGTTTTAGTGTTATGCGAGATGAAAATCATCATTTTCTGAAAGTTTTTTTTTTTTTAAGTATATTTCTTCATTTTTGGATGAATTGCTATTTTTGCAAATGTAGCAGCACAATATTTTAGACTGTAATTTAAATCATTGATCAACTCGTGCATACACAGCCCAGACAAATACTGGTTCTTTCACACCACATGAAGGACATCATGATATCCAAGGATCAAGGATGTTAGATGTAATGTAGTGTGCCACCATTTTTGATTCACTGTATTAGCAGAATGAATAACATTAAATTTCAGTTTGCCTTTGATTCAGAGTCAAGAAAAATCAAGAATAGAGTTGGGTCTTCAAAGTTGTAGTTATAGTAGGCTTTCTTAATATGGATTACAAAAAAGGTCTTGTGTGTTATATTCTACTTGTACCTATCTTAAAGTTGCGTTGGGTTTGTATAAAGGTGTGTTGATTTATTATTTATATTTATTTGGTTGTTTTATTAATAAAAATTTGGTTCAATTCAAGCTCAAGAACATTCAGCAGATACACCCCTGAAAGTTTTTCCAAATTAAATCCAGTTGACTGGAAGACATGTTGTGAAAATTACTACAAGTTTTTGAAAAGTACTACAGGGTTTTAAATGGGCACACGCCCAACTGAATAAACACTACTCTGATCCTTCACACCTTTATTTTCAATTATGAAAATTTAAATGTCTTTCCACACAAGAGTTAATTTTATGATTTGTGAACTATACTAACACTTTTTTTAAATGCATTTAGAAAAAGGAGCCTGAGCAGGTGCAGAAGGCAGCAGTCCCTATCATTGCTGTTGAGGAGGAAGAGGAAATGTCACGAGGAAACCCTCTGGATGTTTTGATTGTCTTTGAAGATGAAGAGGTGAAGTCAACCAAGTCTTGGCTCAGTGCGCTGCTGCTGTTTTTGCACTTTATGCCCTTATTTAGAGTACACTAACTTCTCAAAGCAGCTTTACAGAAAATGCATGTGTCTACATTACAATTTAGCCTGATCTGTTCTATAAATACTATACTTTTCAACTTGAATAGTGTTGTATCATGTAATTTATAGTGATGCTACATGGGAGTACTCACTTCTGTTGTATTCTGTATGTTTGGCTAATACACTGGAAGCAATATTGAAGTGACATACTGATACAATTCCTCACTGCTAATCATGATGTTCATTCTATTTAGTAGTATGGGTTTAATAAAGGATATTTACAGTCTGATGCAGTAAAAAAGAAAAAATTGTATGAACATGCCCTCTGACCTTACCTCTTTTACTTTAACAAATGCTGTTCTTGCGGAGTTTCCACACACAAGTTCATCTGATGTGTGAGCGGCCATCAGGCGCAAATGTAACAAAGAGCAATTCTTTATAGAATTGCAATATTTTTGGACATGTATAATTTAAAATGGTTTTGTATTGTTTTTGTTTTGTTTTGTTTTATTGTATTTATTTTACATGTTCGAAATAAATGTTTTTTTTATGTTTGTTTCTTTCAGCGTTCTTTTTATTTAAAAACACGGTTGGTGCATTTTATGTTTTGCAATGCTAAAAGCATTTGAGGTTTAAATAAACACTGTTTGAATTGTTAATAATCTGTCTCTGTCTGTCATTGAAGTTATGCATTTATTGTTATGACCTTAAAAAGTGGATTCAGTGGGGGGTCACTTGGTTACCTCAAGCAAGATGGCGGCTCCATAGATAAGCTCTTACCCACTCGCTAATTACTATACAAATTAGGATATAATAGTTGACATTTCGTTGGAAAGAATATTTTGAAAACGTCTATGACCTGAATTCTAGAGACTTAATCACGCTCTCGGCGGCATTATGATGGCGACAACATCTAAATACTTCAAGGAAGCAAACCGCATGGCAACCAGACAGACCCCACCTCCCACGGAGGCCAAGGCCGCCTCGAGTTCGCCCGAGAAACCGATTGATGCAAAAGTGAGCTTGGAGAAAGTTCTCACCAAAATTTCTAAAATGAGTAAGACCCTTCAGGTAGTGGCAGCGGACACAATCGCCATTAAAGAGACAATGATGGAGTTAAAATATTCTGTGAATGGGCTGCAGGTGAGAATGGAGGAGGCGGAGGGCCGTATCTCACAATTGGAAGACGTGACAGAGGGGCTGACGACAGACAAAGACGCTAAAGAAGATAAAAGCTTTGTGGGATCGTGTTGAAATGCTTGAAAACCATAGCAAGAGGAACAATGCAAGGCTTGTGGGGCTGAAAGAGAAGAACGGGACGAACGGCACCCTGGAGAGATGCGTGAAGAAAGTTCTGAGTGAAGGTCTGGGGATCGACATGGAGGGGGAGTTCGAAATTGAGAGGGTTCATCGAGTATTGGCCCCCATGCCAAGTGAGGATCAACCGCCGAGACCGGTGCTGATTAGGTTTCTGAGGGAATCAGCACGGGAGAAAGTACTGCGAGCTGTGTGGGAGCGGCGCGGAATTGAGTGGGAGGATCTTAAACTGTCCGTATTTCCCGATATGACGCGGGAGCTGGCTGAAAAAAGAAAGATGTTCCTGCCTGCCAAGAAAGTGCTTCAGCAGCTAAATGTGAGATACACGCTTGCTTTCCCCGCTACTCTGAGATTCACTTGGAAAGGTAGAAACCGTAGTTTCACTAACACTAAGGAAGCGGAACGCTTCATCAAGACATTGCGCAATGATGAGACATAAACAGGTATGCCCTTATAAGACAGTGAAGCTTATGGACGATGAGGAATATATAAAAGTCAACCATGGGTGAAAATTAAACGCGAGTGGGCTTTGAGCTTTAGATGGTATGCTGCCCGAGCAGCGTGCAGTTGGATAGTGACATAACCAGCTGCATGGGGGGTACCCCACGGACCAACAGGGTTTTTTTTTCTGTTGTTGCGTGTTATATTTGCAACACTTTTGTTGTTTTCAGGTTTTGGCTTAAAGACCAGAGACCGGTCAGAGCTCCCTGGTTCTGTTTTGAGAGAGAATTTTAAGTTACTTAATTGTGTTCATTTTATTTTTTGTAAATCTTTTATCAAAAAAGGTTCGGTCATGACAAAGTTTACTAATAAGAATTCGTTTTTTTTTAATTACATCTGCTAGGCAACGATGTCTATATAGGAACAAATGTACAACAGTGGTGTTTTTTTGCTCATTTATTTATTTTTTATTTTATCCTTGCTCCTGATGTCGATATTACATAGTGCACTATGGTGGGGAATCATATAATATGCATGTCTTGGAACATAAAAGGCTGTGGAAGTCCTATAAAAAGAGGCAAAGTTATGACTTATTTGAAACATAATAAAGTGGATATCGCATTTATTCAGGAAACACACTTTAAAGGGGAAGAGGCTCTAAAATTGAAGTACGGGTGGGTTGGGCACGTATTTCATAGCTCCTTTTCTAGCAAGCGGAATGGCGTCGCTATACTAGTGAACAAGAACCTAAATTTTATTCCGACTGGTGAGGTCAAAGATGGTGAGGGGAGAATGGTCTGCTTACAGGCCACGATAAATGGTACCGCAGTGGTGTTATGTAACATCTATGCTCCAAATATAGGGGATCCTAATTTTTATCATGAATTAAATAAGACCTTAGGGGAAATGGATGGCCAAATTATACTGGCTGGAGATTTTAACCAAGTTTGGGATGCTTTTATAGATAAAAGTAAATCTAGTGACCAAAAACATCCTAAAGACAGAGCAGCAATACATAATGATGAGTAAAGATAATGGACTAGTGGATATTTGGCGTCTGGTGAATCCACGCGAGAGGGAATACACTTTCTATTCACATTGTCATAAATCCCATTCCAGAATCGATATGTTTTTGATCTCGAACACCATGACAAAGCATGTTACACACTGCAAAATAAATGCTATTGCTTTATCAGATCACGCAGCCGTGAAGCTAGGCATTGATATTAATTGTGACAAAGAGAGAAAAGGTAGATGGAGGTTAAACACCTCACTGCTGTCCCATGAGGCCTTTAGCGTATCGTTAAAAGAAGACATACAGTATTTTTTTGAAATTAATACTGGTAGTACTGATAGAAGATCAACTGAATGGGAAGCATCTAAGGCATACATCAGAGGGAAGATAATAGGTTATGCATCTAAAAGGAAAAGGGAGGATCGGGACAGAATACAAGAATTGGATAACAAAATTAAGAATTATGAAAAAGAATTATCCCAGTATTTTTCAAACCAATTGTATCAAGATATTTGTAAACTCAAATTTGAACTCCAGGAAATCTATAACAAAAAGGTGGAATACACTCTATTTTAGTTCTATGCTTAGTTTTATCTCCAAGCTTAAAATGTCTAATTTGTCCCCAGAGAAAAGGAATATGTTAGAAGGCCCAATAACAGAACTTGAAGTCAGAAAAGCTGTAACTATTATGCAGAATGGAAAGTCAGCAGGGTTAGATGGGCTTCCGGTTGAATATTATAAACAGTATATAGATGTACTTGTACCCATTTTAACAGAAGTATATAATGAGGCATATGCGAGTGGATCTCTTCCCTCTTCTTTTAACTACGCTCTAATATCGGTGATTCCTAAGAAAGATAGGGATCCCACTGAACCCTCAAATTACCGCCCAATAAGTTTGATCAATGTAGACTGTAAGATCCTTAGTAAAATCCTGGCAGTACGGTTAGAGAAGGTGTTATCCAACATTATAAATCCTGATCAAGTTGGATTTATGATGAATAGGTCATCAACAGACAATATGAGAAGGTTACTACATCTAATTTGGTTAAACAGAAAAAACAGACCCAATTGTTGCCCTCTCACTCGATGCAGAGAAGGCCTTCGACCAGGTTCAATGGGAATTTCTATTCACAACATTGTCAAACTTCGGGTTTGGGCCTGGTTTCATCAAGTGGGTTCAAACATTATATAAGACACCTAAGGCATGCGTGATTACCAACGGTAAAGTTTCTCCGTTTTTTTGACCTCACCAGGGGGACACGACAGGGGTGCCTGCTGTCGCCATTATTGTTCAATATCACATTGGAACCACTGGCCATTGCTATTAGGGCTAATACAAACATTCCAGGCGTACAGGGAGGCGACAAAGAGCACAAATTGTTTTTATATGCCGACGACATTCTGGCCTTGATAAAAAATCCAGATAAGTCCTTACCTCACTTAATGGAGACAGTTCAATCCTATTCTAAAGTGTCTGGATATAAAATTAATTGGACAAAGTCGGAAGCTACGCCTATATCCGG
The DNA here is from genome assembly GCA_039654775.1 of Spinibarbus caldwelli. Lineage (NCBI taxonomy): Eukaryota > Metazoa > Chordata > Actinopteri > Cypriniformes > Cyprinidae > Spinibarbus > Spinibarbus caldwelli. The sequence goes on from CM077228.1 coordinate 30,742,904, forward strand.
AATATGTAACGCAAATATGGTAACTAATTTTGGCTTTAGATGGATCCCAAAAGGGATAAAATATTTGGGTATCAAGATAAGCAGGGAGTTAGAAGAGATTCCTATGCTAAATCTGGCACCACTTCTACAAAACATAATAAATAACTTGGACAAATGGGGAAAAATTCAGTTAACTTTATGGGGGAAGGTGAATATAATTAAGATGGTGGTCTCGTCTCAGCTTAACTACGTGCTTATGATGCTACCACTTACAATACCACAGTTGATTTTCAGTCAATACGATAGAATGGTTAAACATTTCCTATGGAATGGGAAAAGGCCCAGGATAAAGTTTAACAAATTATGTGCACCTCGGGATAAGGGAGGATTGGGATTACCAGACCCTCGGCTTTATCAGAAATCCTTTGAAATGGCCAAATTGGCCAAGCACTGGAATAATAATACTCATTCAGATTGGGTTACAATTGAGAAAACCTTGTCTTGGCCCTACAGCCCTATTGAGCATTTGTCTCAGTGTTTAGATACAACCACAAATCCTATCATGAAGCACTCAAGAGAGGTATGGGCGAAGATTCACAAGATGTATAAATTATCACAGTGCAAACAACCATATTCTTCCCTGTGGTATAATTATGTTATTTGTGTCGAGAAATCACCCATATATTGGAAGAAATGGCATATGAATGGTTTGTGTACTGTGACAGATTAGCATATTTGTACTCAAAAATAATACATTTATAGTATATTGCTTGTGTGTTTCAAAGACACTCATAATTAATTTGTAATGTACTCGTAATACAAAAAAAGTACAGTTTAATATCACTAATCAAGCATGTAAATAGTCATGTACTTGAAGTGTACTAAGTATACTTGAAATAGTTCCAATTTAGCATCAAAAAGTACACTAAATACACTTAAAGTTATATTTTAGTAAAATTTAATTACAACTAATATGCACTTAGTACAAAAAAATTTGTTTCAAAATAGCACACTTCAAGTTAACTAATCATTAACACTTGAAGTATACTGACAATTAGTCTGGCTGCAAGTATACTTAGTATACTTTTTTTTTCACTAGGGAATATACAACAAATAATTTGTTTCACGTAATCAGAGGAGGTTCTAGCTTTTATTGCGCCCTGGGCGAGAGCACCCAATAACAAATCTGGCCAGCAACTGCATGGTTAATACAGATGACAGCAAGACCACTGAGGTGTTCTTGTGACATGGTGGACCTCTGGTAGGATCTGATGAGCTTCAGCTTTGAGAAGCTCCTCTCTTCAGCTACAGTCACTGGGAGAGTCAGACAAATTCTGAGAGCAGTCCACAAATTAGGATATTGACAGGACTCCAAACTTCTTTCCCACTTTTTCCAACGTGTACAATCTTTCCTGAAGGGCTGAGGTCAACATCAACAGCATCAACACTGAAAAATGTGACCTCCAGCTTCTTCTGGGCATGACTTAAAGATGATTTGCATGAAAAGTGCAGCTTTGTGGACCTCAGCCCTTTAAAAGACTCACATGAGGAGCTGACAGAACAATGTGAGGCACTGCACTATAAAAGACTCTCAGACTTGGATGGCAAAGAGCTCGCACAGGAACTAAAGAACTTGCCTGACTTGCCATCGAGGACCATAACCTTGCTTGAGCTGCTGATGTTTATTCATGAAAGGGAACTCTCAGAAATATGAGAATGACTGCAGCATCCGCATGCATACTGGAGACTGCATCAGTTTACTCACATATTGGATCTGGCTCAAGATGTCACACCACACCACTGAACAGATGCTGAAACGAACCAGAAATGTTTTTTGTTGTTGTTTTTGTTTTCAGGATGGCCCAGTGCTGCGTGGGGGCTGAGAACAAGGTGTATGGTTTGTGTAGAATGATAAAGTAGTGACACAATTCTGATCACAAGCTGTTCAGTGTGGCTGATATTGCAATCGAGTAGAGGTCCCTTTTTGGGCACGGTTAAGGTGCTCTTTCAGGACTGGATCAAACTGTGCCATCAGTTCAACCTCTTTGAGGAACTTTCTATTTGATGGAGAATACAGTTTTTCTGTGAGTCCCCTTAGTGCCAGAATTCTAATGGCTAGAGTTTTTTAAATGTATGTTCTTCTTTGAAAAGAGTTTGCAGCAGAATGTATTCTTTAGGAATACACCAACTTCTAGGGATTTTTTTTTCATGGTCTTTGGTGGCAACTTCTTCCATCACTCTCATTCCTTGGGAAAACAAAGTTAGGTGGTACTTCATTTGATCCTCTGTAATCTAGTAGTGTCTGAATTCTGTCCATCAGAACTGAAGGGTAATGGTTCATCATCAGCAGCAGGATTTGGAGAGGATGCTGCTACAGGTATTTCTAATGGAGAGCATATGGCATTATGGTTATTTAGCTGTAGTAGTTGAAGACTAGTGTTATTAGTGTTTGTTTTTTGTATTGCTGATGTTCTATACATGCAAATTGTGAGAAAATATAACAATATAACAGTATTGACTTTCAACAGAGCAGTTTTATAGGGTTTTATCATATCCTGACTCAAATAATGTGAACTAATAGTAAACACTCAGAATAAAGTGAGATGATGTTATGGCAACGCTGCAAAAAAGATAACCTAAAATAACCATTAGGGAACCTTGTGTGATTTTCACTGAAATATTTGACTTCACTCATTTTTCTCTACCAATCCTTTCACTCATGAAGTCTATAATTTATTTATCATTTATTTGTGCAGATCGGCTTTTTCAAAGGAAAACAAATCAGCTCATCTTATAGACGCACTAAGTAATTTCTCCCGTATTATTTCCATCCTCTCGCCGCTTCACTCCAGTCCAGCGGGTGGCACTAAAACACATATGATTGTTTGCCAAACACCATTAAACCTCAGAGGAAGAAGTTTAGTTTCACCGTGATCTCTGTTGTTTTGTTGTGATGCTGGTTTAATACAATCGGTTAGAAATGTTGTTTCTGTAAATAGAAAAGTACAGTTTCTGAAACAGGTCAATGAATAAATGTAATATTGTCGTCCTCAAAGTTGTGACTAAGTTTTGAAGCAAGCAGGAATATCTGGAGGAGTATCATCTGAACTGAGATCTGCTGCTGTGAAGATGGTGTTTGTTAAAGAGGAGAGTGAGGAGGACATGAGTGAACCAGAAACCTGGAGAATAGAACACGAGGAACCAGAAACCTGGAGAATAAAACACAAGGAACCAGAAACCTGCAGAATAAAACCCGAGGGACCAGAAACCTGGAGAATAAAACACGAAGGACCAGAAACCTGCAGAATAAAACCCGAGGGACCAGAAACCTGGAGAATAAAACACGAGGGACCAGAAACCTGGAAAATAAAACACGAGGGACCAGAACCCTGGAGAATAAAACACGAGGAACCAGAACCGTGGAGAATAAAACACGAGGAACCAGAAACCTGGAAAATAAAACACGAGGAACCAGAACCCTGGAGAATAAAACACAAGGAACCAGAAACCTTGAAAATAAAACACGAGGAACCAGAAACCTGGAGAATAAAACACGAGGAACCAGAAACCTGGAAAATAAAACACGAGGGACCAGAAACCTGGAGAATAAAACACGAGGGACCAGAAACCTGGAAAATAAAACACGAGGAACCAGAAACCTGGAGAATAAAACAACGAGGAACCAGAAACCTGCAGAATAAAACACGAGGAACCATAACCCTGCAGAATAAAACACGAAGAACCATAACCCTGCAGAATAAAACACAAGGAACCAGAAACCTGGAGAATAAAACAACAAGGAACCAGAAACCTGGAGAATAAAACACGAAGAACCAGAAACCTGCAGAATAAAACACGAGGAACCATAACCCTGCAGAATAAAACACGAAGAACCAGAAACCTGCAGAATAAAACACGAGGAACCAGAAACCTGGAGAATAAAACACGAGGAACCAGAAACCTGCAGAATAAAACACGAAGAACCAGAAACCTGCAGAATAAAACACGAGGAACCAGAAACCTGGAGAATAAAACACGAGGAACCAGAAACCTGGAGAATAAAACACGAGGAACCAGAAACCTGGAGAATAAAACACGAGGAACCAGAACCCTGCAGAATAAAACACGAGGAACCAGAACCCTGCAGAATAAAACACGAGGAACCAGAAACCTGGAGAATAAAACACGAGGAACCAGAAACCTTGAAAATAAAACACGAGGAAGCAGAAACCTGGAGAATAAAACACGAGGAACCAGAAACCTGCAGAATAAAACACGAAGAACCAGAAACCTGCAGAATAAAACACGAGGAACCAGAAACCTGGAGAATAAAACACGAGGAACCAGAAACCTGGAGAATAAAACACGAGGAACCAGAAACCTGGAGAATAAAACACGAGGAACCAGAACCCTGCAGAATAAAACACGAGGAACCAGAACCCTGCAGAATAAAACACGAGGAACCAGAAACCTGGAGAATAAAACACGAGGAACCAGAAACCTGGAGAATAAAACACGAGGAACCAGAAACCTGGAGAATAAAACACGAGGAACCAGAAACCTGCAGAATAAAACACGAGGAACCAGAAACCTGGAGAATAAAACACGAGGAACCAGAAACCTGCAGAATAAAACACGAAGAACCAGAACCCTGCAGAATAAAACACGAGGAACCAGAAACCTGCAGAATAAAACACGAGGAACCAGAAACCTGGAAAATAAAACACGAGGAACCAGAAACCTGGAGAATAAAACACGAGGAACAAGGAGGTTGGTGTTTATTCTTCATTCATATTTAATGACTGTTTGTGTTACATCCACAGATCCTTTATCTAAAAACAAGACCTTAACTGTCATTAAAATGTCTTAAATCCATGTTTCAAAGTTCTTATGGAAATGTGACTGAACTGACACCAAGCAGATTTAAACATTAGACTTTATTTTTGCTTTTTGGAATCATAAAACTGTTGAACTCCATTTGTTTTTATGCTAGTAGAAGCCACATTTTAAGTAAAGTCGCTGTAGGACTGTGGTTATTTCAAGCATGTGAATGTGTCAGTAGAGAATTATTTGCTTGTTCGGTACATTTCACTGTAAACCAGTAAGAGTTTTGCAGCAGGTTTGCAAACAGACTGTAAGATATAAACCTGACAGCATTGTCACAAAATGGAAGTAAACTTGTTTATTCTAATATCTGATCTGAGATCCGTGATTTCTGATGTGTAATTATTCAAGATCAGTCAGATTTTATTTGTCTCAAAAATTGTTTGATGGTGATGGTGTGTGTCAGTAAATCAAAGTCAGTGACCAAACTAAACATTGTTTCTCCTAATAACATGAATATATCTGTTATTTAAATTGTTAAATTACAGAAAGCAATCAAAGAACGATCACTGTTTGCTGGAGCTGTCAATCACGCAGCACCCACTTAAAACTCGTTATAATTAATGGTTCTCTTAAGCCTGTGTTATACTTTCCGCATGCGCAATCCAGATGCTTACACGGACGTAGACTACTTGTATTTATACTACCGATGTACGCTGGTGGTCTGCTCCGCAGATGTGTTTCATACATGCGCAGTAGATCAGTTTGAACAGTAAACAAACATGTGAACAAACAATTGCCCAGAGTTATTGCACATCTGGCTGTCTTTTTATTGTTTTATCGAAAGATTGTAGAAGTGCGAGTAGCGACGGACATGCTTTTGTAGCCTACTGACGGACAAGTACACGTGGTCACAAAAAATGGGAGGCACGTATACCATAGTGGACCTAGCGGACTCGCGCACATGGAAAGTATAACACAGGCTTTACACAACACAATGAACCTTTTACAGTATTTACATCATGTTTGCTGTTAGTTATGATGAAAGCATTTCGTGAGAGTGCAGAAAAAAAGAGACGTAATGATGAGATCAAACAGACTGTCATCTGCTCACCGCTGCAACCTTTCAAGTGATGAGAGTAGATCTAAATATATAATGCTATAGCCTAATTAACACTTTACACGGTAAGATAATTTCAACAGCTGTAATGGTAAAAACATAGGAAGTATTACATGTGGAGCAATAGTCTCAAATACTCTTACTATGTAAAGATGTTAGCCAGTCACAGCAGACACGTCCCTTCTATCAGAGCGTTCAAATCAGATGCTAAAATCATCATTTATTTCTATGTAAAGACATTATAAATGTGCACCTCAAGAAACATATTTTGATGGAAAAACATTATAGGTGCACCTCATGAAACATTATAAAATAATAATAAAAATGCAGTTCATGACCCCTTTAAAAAGTATTAAATTTGAAGCGCTGATATCTGCAGATTCCCTGTAGACAGCTGTGGAATAATGTAGATTAGGCAAGTACTTTTCACAATACTTCAAAAGGTACATTTAAACAATATATTTTGCTTCTTAGCATTTTTTTAATTTATTTTTTTAAATTTTCGCATACAGACAACAGCATTGTGAAAGGGATCCCCATTTGTAAAAACAGTAACATCATGCACGTGTATTACGTGTTCAGTCGATAGATGTGTAGTGTTTCTTTACAAAATAACATCGCCATCTACTGGCCTGTCAGCATAATGCAGTGTTTTCATCTGTACACAAATATTTTATCCTTTTTATTTTTCAAATGTCCCAAGTGATTTTCATCTTTTATAATGATTTCTTTTTAGGGCTGATGAAAATGAAAGAAGAAAGACCAGATCTGAATGAGGTGGAGGAGAAATATCAGTGTCAGAAAGATCATGATATGGCTGGAGAAAAATCAGTGAGCTGTAGCATTCAAATAACAGAAGTCAAAAGGCCTTTCAGCTGTTTTCAGTGCGGAAACACTTACAAACATAAAGGAAGCCTTACGAAACACATGAGAATTCATAGTGAGGAAAAGCCTTTCAGCTGTTTTCAGTGTGGAAACATTTTCACATGTAACAAAAGCCTTATGGATCACGTTAATTCATGCTGGAATAAAGCCTTTCACCTGCTCTCAATGTGGAAAGACTTTTACACATATATCAAACCTTAAGAAGCACATGTTAATTCATACTGGGAAAAAGCCTTTCACCTGCTGACATCACTGAATTCAATAAACTGCCTTTTGAAAAAACTGAAAGTTGAGTGTTCACTATTGTCCTTTTACATTATTGACACACTATTTTCCTATTTGATAGTGTAAAGCTGCTTTGACACTATCTGTATTGTTAAAAGTGCTATATAAATAAAGGTGACTTGACCTGCTCTCAGTGTGGAAAGACTTTTACACAGAAAGGACACTGTAAGGTTCATTTGGTAACTCACACTTCATAAAAGCTTTTCACCTGCTCTGTGTGGAAGGTCTTTTTGTGCATGTTCCTTTAAATGCTAATAAGCTCTGCTCACCCCGTCCCTCTCTTCCGAGGTGACGAGCCATTCTCTGACACTGTAAACTTTAGCCGTGAAACTTGTTAACTAGCACATTATTAGGAAAGGTGATTGGCAAAGATTGATAAAAGAACCTTATACTCACTTCTTCTATCAGTGAAGCTGGACCACAAATGATTTGCGCGAACATTTAGGTAGATTGGGGGCACATTCCCTACAAAAACAAAATCAAGCCACTGTGTCTTCAGCAGCTCAGATGTCAGGAGTAAATGATGACTGCTATGTTCATTATTACACCTAACAACTGTACACCTCAATCGCTTAGGAGCCATTCTCATCTGCTACTGCTCTGGTGTCGAAACAATGGTGGACTGATGACAGATCACTCAGAGCAGGTCTGTGCTAAAACACCAGTGCCAATCAACTATTGTGGGAAGGGCCTGGGTCTGTCTGATATCACACAGCCAAGAATCTGTAAACGGCTTGATCTGAGAAAGGGGTTATGATTTATGGGGATTTAAAAAAAAACACACTGGGTGGATTTTTATCATTATAGGGTAGTGGTGTACACACTGCCAACACACATTTCAGTTCAAACAACATGTAAAAGTGAATTTTGCATCCGATGACCCCTTTAAACTTATTCATTGTATCAACAATGTAGTGTTTCAGAGCAAATCACACAATTTAACATTCAAACAGAACATTGTTGAAACGCAAAGAGCCAAATTCCGCAAAGAGGCCCAAGACAACATGGATGATCATAAATCAGATCCTATCACCAGCCAGCCTGAAGTAAGCATAACCAACCAACTCTTTCACAGCTTTGAACAGCTTAAAACAAAGTAACACTTATTGGCAGGGTGCGAACTACGGGGGAGCTAGGGGGAGCTCGGCTCCCCTTAATAAGACATGGGCTCCCCTGAAAACGTGATTTGTGAAATTTTGGGGGGTCTCAAAAAATATTGACAATGTGTTATTTTGACGTGCAATTTCAGTTTTGTCTAATGTGATCATCATGTGTAAAACTGCAAAAATATTCATTCATGCATGACGGCGATTTAAACCTAATTCGCTTCAATAAAGATAACTATACATGCTATTCTTGTCATGAGCATCAAGGTGTGGGGGCGCTGCGGTGCAAATTCCACTCATGTTTAGTACGTTAACTCAAAAGATTCGTAGAAAAAGTATAAACGTTGGAGGCCATTGATCTTTGCGCGGAGTCCTTGAAATCCATTCAGGCATCTGTGGTCGATTCTGTGTTAAGGTAAGGCATGTTATTCGCAATTATGTGTTGTAGCTGCCTGGGTTGTTATAGGTCTGCGTGACTCTCGATGTCTTTGGTCTAATTGAACGGAGAAATTATGGTATTCTTCTGTAGCCTGACGAGTAACTTTAACCGTTGTTTGTGTGACCTCAAAGACAGCCTGATGCTTTGTTTATAGACTATTTGTGGGTGGCTGTTTGTTGTTTCACCTATCAATTCGTGTCGATAAAGTCTAATAGGGTAAATCCTGTATCTTTATGTATGTATCTTTCTGTTAGCTGTTATGCATTACCCCCCCCCCCCCCCCCCCCCCAAAGTGTGCTCCCCCAAAGTCCACGGTATAGTTCGAACACTGCTTATTGGTAATTCAACTCAGGAAGGAGATTGTCAAATTTGGGGCAAGTAACCAAGATTAATGCTCAAAGAGACCATCGCATGTAAATCCCTAATAGAAATCACGAGCTAAAGACTTCCTCAGACTGACTTCCCTCACCTAGCAGACAAGAACCAGACTGAGATTCCTTCTAAACTCTTTTGACCTTTTGGTCCTCACAAAACACACCTTCACATTCACAGAACGACACAGAGACTGTGATTTGCATGACTAAATGCATCAGATCAACCAAAATGATGCTAAAAGGACTTATGAACAAATATCATTCCATTCCATTACTCCATATCGTGTTTGTAACCCACACATTTAATTATCATGTTCTAATCATTGATTGTGTATGTCATTTTTAATAACTATTGAATTGAATAGTTCATAGGTTTCTATTCATGTTTGTGTTTGAGAATTCTGTTCAAAACACAATGATGATGATATCAGTCAATTCTTTGTAAAATGTATCATATTTTTATTATACAAATCATATCTAAATTATACTCTGCAAGAGTGAGGAAATTTGGACTATGCGACTAATAAGATAACACGCTGATTTGTGTATTGGGAGGTGAAACATAGCAACCCCCAAATTGGTCAAGACAGCCATCCAGTCTCATCAGCTTTTCTTTCTTTCTTCTAATTCAGTTTCTTTTCTTTTCCCGTTGAGAGTTTCATGTCCCAAGTTAAGTTTTGTCATGTCAGACATTGTCTGCACCAACTTCAAAACTTCAACCAGTGTACATGACTCCACGCATGAAAACGCATTTAAAAAAAGTTGTAAATTGATTTGCATTTTAATGAGTCATAAGTATTTGATCCCCTATCAATCAGCAAGATTTCTGGCTCCCAGGTGTCTTTTATACAGGTAAGGAGCTGAGATTAGGACCATTTTTTTAAAGGGAGTGCTCCTAATCTCAGTTTGTTACCTGTATAAAAGACAACCTGTCCACAGAAGCAATCAATCAATCAGATTCCAAACTCTCCACCATGGCCAAAACCAAAGAGCTGTCCAAGGATGTCAGGGACAAGATTGTAGACCTACACAAGGCTGGAATGGGCTACAAGACCACCGCCAAGCAGCTTGGTGAGAAGGTGACAACAGCTGGTGCGATTATTCACAAATGGAAGAAACACAAAATAATTGTCAATCTCCCTCGGACTGGGGCTCCATGCAAGATCTCACCTCGTGGAGTTTCAATGATCATGAGAACGGTGAGGAATCAGTCCAGAACTACACGGGAGGATCTTGTCTCTGATCTGAAGGCAGCTGGGACCATAGTCACCAAGAAAACAATTGGTAACATACTACACCGTGAAGGACTGAAATCCTGCAGTGCCCGCAAGGTCCCCCTGCTCAAGAAAGCACATGTACAAGCCCGTCTGAAGTTTGCCAATGATTCAGAGGAGAACTGGGTGAAAGTGTTATGGTCAGATGAGACCAAAATCGAGCTCTTTGGCATCAACTCAACTCGCCGTGTTTGGAGGAGGAGGAATGCTGCCTATGACCCCAAGAACACCATCCCCACCGTCAAACATGGAGGTGGAAACATTATGCTTTGGGGGTATTTTTTCTGCTAAGGGGACAGGACAACTGGACTGCATCAAAGGGACAATGGACGGGGCCAAGTACCGTTAGGGCCAGGGCATTGAAGACGGGTCATGGATGGGTATTCCAGCATGACAGTGACCCAAAACACACGGCCAAGGCAACAAAGGAGTGGCTCAAGAAGAAGCACATTAAGGTCCTGGAGTGGCCTAGCCAGTCTCCAGACCTTAAACCAATAGAACATCTGTGGAGGGAGCTGAAGGTTTGAGTTGCCAAACGTCAGCCTCGAAATCTTAATGACTTGGAGAGGATCTGCAAAGAGGAGTGGGACAAAATCCCTCCTGAGATGTGTGCAAACCTGGTGGCCAACTACAAGAAACGTCTGACCTCTGTGATTGCCAACAAAGGTTTTGCCACCAAGTACTGTCATGTTTTGCGAAGGGATCAAATACTTATTTCACTCATTAAAATGCAAATCAATTCATAACTTTTTTGAAATGCGTTTTTCTGGATTTTTTTGTTGTTATTCTGTCTCTCACTGTTAAAATAAACCTACCATTAAAATTATAGTCTGATCATTTCTTTGTCAGTGGGCAAATGTACAAAATCAGCAGGGGATCAAATAATTTTTTCCCCATTGTATATATATACACACAAAGTTTTGTTACTGTGCCAATTCACCTGAACATGTTAGATAAATTGGGACAGTAGCATTCAGCCAAAGTGGGACATCCTATAAAGTAAAAGAAAATACATTGCTTAATGTAAGAATTTTTTTGTTTTACAAAAAAATTCACAAACTATAGGCAGAAGACAGGGAAAGAAAAAAAATAAGAATAGAAATTTGTGAATATTAAGTTTCTGTAAGTAAAAAGTGGATGTAAACAAACATGCCTGCTCTCACCCATACTTACACAAATACTACATAAACACAAATATGAAAGCATGTATCTCTCTCTCTCTCACACACACACACACACACACACTTAAGCACACCGATACAAACATAGTAGTCACATCACATCAGTACAAGCAGTCACATCATTGATGAAATCATGGCATTTTTATACTACACATTGTACTTCTTTTGAAGTGATTCAATTCTTTGTTTTTGTGCTTATGTTGTTTTGTTTAAATTTGTACTTCTGTTAATAATTTAACAGAATAATAATAATTTAATTGCTTTATAATTCTTCAAATTTAAGATTCTGTTGGTTTTAATTCAATAAATGTTAAGTGTTTGAGTTTACAATCAATAACACAATCCAGTATGTCTATTTTATAAAGTTATTTAAATTCTGAAGATTTTCTGTTGCAAAAGATTATTTGTACAATGTCCTGCTGTAGAAAATTGAAGAAAACCTAATTACAAATATTTGAAACCGTAAACCGTAGTTAAGCAACATACCATGACAAGGGAGCTAATTGCCGAATATTCTCACAATTGCAAATGTTACATTGATTTTAGTTAAATAAACAAGTAGTTAAGTAGTCACATAATTAAGTTACTTACATTTTAGACACAATATTGACTGTTTTGTTCTGTTTCACCAACTAAAATAGTTCCAAACAAAGATCACAGCAGAAGTATTGCGCAAACTCCAAGCAACACACAGCGGTGTTTTTTACTGAATGATTCAGCGAACAGTTGAATGAATGACTCAATAATGACTCACTCATTAAGTGACTTACCGCCACCTACTGGTGGGGTTATTATGTTTAAAAGTATGTTGTTTGTATGTATTTGTATGTAAAAGTATGTATTTTCTATGTTGTTATGTGTTGGTATGTTGTTTCTATGTGTCTTTGCCGTATCATGATATGCAACTGCATTCATCTTGTTTCATTTTGTTTTTGGACTGGGCAAATATCTACTGATTTATTTACCAACTTAATTGATTATTTGTGCTGACTGTTTGTGACTGTGAAATGACTGTCCATTGTGTTCCTGCTTTGGTAAAGCATCCTTGAGCCTGTGAAAGGCGCTATATAAATTAAACTTATTATTATTATTATTATTATTATTATTATGTATCCCCCCCCAACCCACCCACCCACCCACCCACCCAACATTTCTTATTTGTATATTCAAAATTGCATTTAAAACATTAATCTCATAACATTATTTATTGTAGTTGTAATTGTGCAATGTAAATTAATTTGTTTGATAACAGCCTAGTGTAAATTTAATCTATTGATCAATTGTAAGAATTTGACATGAAATATGAAACATACATTTAATAAGGTTTAAAAAATGGCCTAAATAACATCCTGAGGTTAATATAAAAAATATCTAGATAAATGTAAAAGCTAATTGAACACAGTAAAATATTGCTTCAGAATAAATTGTTTACATTACTAGAATAATAACACCACAGACCTCCAAGAGTACTCAGTGACTGTCACTGCCTACATCACCAAATGCATTGATGATGTAACGGTCACAAAGACCATCACTGTCCGGGCCAACCAGAAGCCGTGGATGACAGGGGAGGTCTACAGACTCCTGAAGACTCGTAACGCTGCCTTCAGAGCTGGAGATGAGGTGGGCCTGAGGACAGCTAGGGCCAATCTATCCCGCGGCATCAGAGAGGCTAAGAGACAGTACTCCAGGAGGGTAGCCCATCGCTTCAGCGACAGCGGGGACACTCGGAGCCTGTGGCAGGGGATTCAGACCATCACGGACTATAAGCCCCCACCACGCACCTGTGACAGCACCATCCCCCTGCTGAACGAGCTGAACGCCTTCTTCGCTCGCTTTGAGGCACAAAACAGCACCACTGCAGAGAAGACCCCACCTCCTCCCGGCGACCAGGTGATGACGCTGTCCCCGGACAGCGTGAGGAGATCCCTCAGCAGGATCAATGCACGCAAAGCTCCGGGTCCTGACAACATTCCTGGTCGTGTACTGAGAGACTGTGCAGCGGAACTCACTGATGTCTTCACAGACATTTTCAACATCTCACTAAGTCAGGCTGTTGTCCCCACATGCTTCAAGGCTACCACCATTATTCCAGTCCCGAAGAAGCCATCTCCATCCTGCTTCAATGATTACCGTCCAGTCGCACTTACTCCGATCCTCATGAAGTGCTTTGAACGGCTAGTCATGCATCATATCAAGTCTGCCCTCCCCCCCTCCCTGGACCCCGGTCCAACCGCTCGACCGATGATGCCATCGCCACTGCGCTCCACTCAGCACTCACACATCTGGACAAAAAAGACTCGTACGTCAGAATGCTGTTCATAGACTTCAGTTCAGCATTCAACACAATCATCCCTCAACAGCTCATTCACAAACTGGTCCAGCTGGGGCTCAACACCTCGCTGTGCAACTGGCTGTTGGACTTCCTGACTGGGAGACCTCAGGCAGTACGGGTCGGCAGTAACACATCCACCACCATCACAATTAACACAGGGGCCCCTCAAGGATGTGTGCTGAGCCCCCTCCTCTTCACTCTGCTGACCCATGACTGCACACCGTCACACAGCTCCAACCTCCTCATTAAGTTTGCGGACGACACGACTGTGGTGGGTCTCATTAGTAACAGAGATGAGACAAACTACAGGTGCGAGGTGAGCCGCCTGGCCGGGTGGTGCAGTGACAACAATCTCTCTCTGAATGTGGAGAAGACGAAGGAGATTGTTGTTGACTTCAGGAGAGTGCACACTCAGCATGCTCCTCTGACCATAAACGGTGCGACTGTGGAGAGAGTGAGCAGCACCAAGTTCCTGGGTGTGCACATCACAGAGGACCTCTCCTGGACTGACAACACCGCAGCACTGGCCAAGAAAGCACAACAGCGTCTCTACTTCCTCCGCAAACTGAGGAGAGCCAGAGCCCCGGCCCCCATCATGTGCACCTTCTACAGAGGCACCATCGAGAGCATTCTGACGAGCTGCATCACTGTGTGGTATGGCGCCTGCAATGCGTCCTGCCGCAAGACACTCCAACGCATAGTGAGAGCAGCTGAGAGGATTGTTGGTGTCTCTCTCTCCCCTCCCTCCAGGACATCTACAACACCCGTCTCATCCGCAAAGCCCTCTGCATTGCAGGTGATCCCACTCACCCGACACACAGCTTCTTCAGTCTGCTGCCATCAGGGAGGAGACTGCGGAGTCTCCAGGCCAGGACCAGTAGACTGAAGGACAGCTTCATTCATCAGGCTGTCAGGAAGCTGAACTCCCTCCCGACCTTGCCCCCCCCCCCTTACACACTGTGACCCGCACCAGTCACTTAGTGCACCACTGGACTGCCCACTACCTCAGTCAGTATTGAACTGACCCCACTCAACTACCTCTTCTGTCACTTTAAACAGCCTGATAAGCTATTTTTGCACTACACTCTTTATATCTGCACAGTTTCGTTTTGTTAAGCTCTTTTTGCACTACACTCATATCTGCACAGTTTTGTTTTGTTTAGTTTTGTTTATTTATTTAACCGATTTGCATTTCATCTGCCATGTGCCTTATGCCACTTAATCTAACTCTTTTCTACAATGTCCTTATTTGTATATCTGTATAGTTTGTTTTTATATTTTAAACTGTATTTATCTGCATTCTACGTCTACTGTTAGTGTTTTATTGTTAACTGTATGCACCATGGGTCTGAGAGTCACGCAATTTCAATTCTCTGTATGTATGTGCTGTACATGTGGCAGAATTGACAATAAAGCAGACTTTGACTTTGACTTTGACTTGACTTTGACTTGAGAAATCTCGGTGGTGCTTTTGTGGGGATATTTTGTATGGGATATTGTCTGCTGATGTGAAAAGTTTGCTGTATATCATAATAAACAGCATTTTTCACAGCAATATATATTATATATATATATATATATATATATATATATATATACACAGTGGGTACGGAAAGTATTCAGACCCCCTTAAATTTTTCACTCTGTTATATTGCAGCCATTTGCTAAAATCATTTAAGTTCATTTTTTTTCCTCATTAATGTACACACAGCACCCCATGTTGACAGAAAAACACAGAATTGTTGACATTTTTGCAGATTTATTAAAAAAGAAAAACTGAAATATCACATGGTCCTAAGTATTCAGACCCTTTGCTCAGTATTTAGTAGAAGCACCCTTTTGATCTAATACAGCCATGAGTCTTTTTGGGAAAGATGCAACAAGTTTTTCACACGTGGATTTGGGGATCCTCTGCCATTCCTTCTTGCAGATCCTCCCCAGTTCTGTCAGGTTGGATGGTAAACGTTGGTGGACAGCCATTTTTAGGTCTCTCCAGAGATGCTCAATTGGGTTTAAGTCAGGGCTCTGGCTGGGTCATTCAAGAACAGTCACGGAGTTGTTGTGAAGCCACTCCTTCGTTATTTTAGCTGTGTGCTTAGGGTCATTGTCTTGTTGGAAGGTAAACCTTCGGCCCAGTCTGAGGTCCTGAGCACTCTGGAGAAGGTTTTCGTCCAGGATATCCCTGTACTTGGCCGCATTCATCTTTCCCTCGATTGCAACCAGTCGTCCTGTCCCTGCAGATGAAAAACACCCCCACAGCATGATGCTGCCACCACCATGCTTCACTGTTGGGACTGTATTGGACAGGTGATGAGCAGTCCCTGGTTTTCTCCACACATACCGCTTAGAATTAAGGCCAAAAAGTTCTATCTTGGTCTCATCAGACCAGAGAATCTTATTTCTCACCAACTTGGAGTCCTTCATGTGTCTTGCACTGAGGAGAGGCTTCCGTCGGGCCACTCTGCCATAAAGCCCAGACTGGTGGAGGGCTGCAGTGATGGTTGACTTTCTACAACTTTCTCCCATCTCCCGACTGCATCTCTGGAGCTCAGCCACAGTGATCTTTGGGTTCTTCTTTACCTCTCTCACCAAGGCTCTTCTCCCCCGATAGCTCAGTTTGCCCGGACGGCCAGCTCTAGGAAGGGTTCTGGTCGTCCCAAACGTCTTCCATTTAAGGATTATGGAGGCCACTGTGCTCTTAGGAACCTTAAGTGCAGCAGAAATTTTTTTGTAACCTTGGCCAGATCTGTGCCTTGCCACAATTCTGTCTCTGAGCTCTTCAGGCAGTTCCTTTGACCTCATGATTCTCATTTGCTCTGACATGCACTGTGAGCTGTAAGGTCCTATATAGACTTAATCAAGTCCAATCAGTATAATCAAACACAGCTGGACTCAAATGAAGGTGTAGAACCATCTCAAGGATGATCAGAAGAAATGGACAGCACCTGAGTTAAATATATGAGTGTCACAGCAAAGGGTCTGAATACTTAGGACCATGTGATATTTCAGTTTTTCTTTTTTAATAAATCTGCAAAAATGTCAACAATTCTGTGTTTTTCTGTCAATATGGGGTGCTGTGTGTACATTGAGGAAAAAAAATGAACAAATGATTTTAGCAAATGGCTGCAATATAACAAAGAGTGAAAAATTTAAGGGGGTCTGAATACTTTCTGTACCCACTGTATATATAATAAATAAATATTACATTATATGCATGTAAAATAATGTGATTTCCATCAGAGGTTTGGTCTTAAATTTCATATAAGGTGGCATTAAAAAGGTCTTAAAAAGTCTTAAATTTAACTTGTTCATATCTGTAGACACCCTGTCTTGTCTACATTGAGAGACAGATCATTGCTGTGGCACTAGCTCACCAGTTGTTCCACCTCCTCTCCGTATGGTGTTTCGTTGTCGTTGCGGATGAGGCCCACTACTGTCATGTCATCAGCAAATTTGACAACGAGGTCGGATTCTGACTTGGCTGTGCAGTCATGGGTGAGCAGCGTGAACAGCAGTGGACTGAGCACACAGCCTTGAGGGGCACCTGTGCTCAATGTGATGGTGCCTAATGTTCTGTCACACATGCGCACTGACTGTGGTCTCTCTGTCAGGAAGTCTAGAATCCAGTTGCAGAGTGGCGTGTTGAGACCCAGTAGAGAGAGTTTATTCACTAGTTGCTGGGGGATGATTGTATTGAATGCTGAGCTAAAATCAATTAGGGATGGGCAGTATTTCAAATACATGTATTTGAAATACAAAATACTATTTTGTTTTTAAATTACTCTTTGCATTTAAATACATTTAAACTTGCAGAGCTCTAATGATTTTTCCTATCACAGTAAATCTAAATCGCAGTAAATCTGCTTGAAGCTTTATAACCATCAGCACTATTAATAAAGAAAGAATAAATAAACAAACACCAACCTGTTTGTCCTTCAGTATTTTCTGTGTGTTTGATTCTGCAGGGTTCTGGATCTCTCATCTTCTCACTTCCTCTTTAATAAACGCAGTATTTGCAGATTTTAGCTCTCCCTGTTGCTCTGATGTTCTTCTGCACTTGTGAACTGTTGCTGCAAGATCTCAATTGCCGAAAATGACATTGTGTTTGATGCAAAACTAACTTGACGAAATCATATGAAAAACACTTCATAACTTTATACTTTCATGCATTCTCAAGCAAAGCAAATTTTGAAAGTCTACTGAAAACGTATCTGGTCATATGTTTGAAGATATACCCCAGCCAACATTTGTGTGGGGCCCATGTGGGTTTGACATGGGCTAAAAAAGTGGGCCCAAACTGGGATTGTCCGCAAGTTCCATAATGGCCCAATGCCAATTGCCCACATGAATGAATGAATGAATGATGCATTTATATGGATTTCATGTGGGAGTACACTTGCAAACAGGTGGGCCTCAAATGGGCAACATGCGCAAGACCCATCTTGGCCCCAGCTTTGTTTTTTATGTGGGTACTACAAGGTTACTACATGGGCTGAAATATGGGTTGTAAGTGGGTTTGTCCACGGGTTCCATGTTGGCCCCGTGCAACTTACCAATGTGGGTTTTATGCATGATTTTGACAATACAAAAATACTAAGATTAAATGTATTTAAATACAAAATACATTTGACTTTTCCAAAGATATTTAAATACAAAATAGCATTTCAAATACATGTAATTTGAAATACTGCCCATCCCTGCAGGAAATCAGCCATCTAATAAGGAGGTTGATTGGCAATGTCTTGATACTACAGCAGCTTCTCCAATCAGTTGTGTGGGCTTGGTGAAATGGAATTCTGGGTAAGTTCCTGTCAGTGTAATCACAAATATGGTTAATTAAATGTAAATAGTTTGTGAATTTAGGTTTTTATTTATGAATTCAATTGTATTTAATTTTACATTGATAAAAGTTCCAGGTTACAGATATTTTTAACATTCAGTTTATTTACAAATATAGAAAAAAACAGAATAGAATAGAATAGAATAAATAAATAAATAAATAAATATATATATATATATATACAGTGCCCTCCATAAGTATTGGAACAGTGAAGACAAAATTGTTCTGTTAACTGTGGAGTCAAGACATTTGCAAGTATGATTAAAAGATGAATATGAGACAAAACTACAGAATGTCACATTTTATTATTAGCCATTTCAACACATACATGTTTTACCAAATAAAAAGAACAGCACTTTTAGTGTTCATCCCACTCATTGATGTGAGTGTACTGTAAGTATTGGGACAGTTGAACATAAGGCAGATATAAAAGATTAAAAGCTATTATTTAGTTGCAGATCCCTTGCGCACAATCACAGCAGTGAGTCTGTGACCCATAGACATCACCAGACTCTTGGTCTCATCCTTTGAAATGCTTTTCCCAGCCTTTAATGCAGCCAATTCCAATTGTTGCTTGTTTTGGGGAGTTTTTGCCTTTACTCTCCTCTTCAGCAGGAGAAATTCATGTTCAATCAGATTTAAATCTGGAGATTGACTTGGGCAATCTAAGACTTTCCATTTATTTGCTCTTATAAATTCCTTGACTGAATTGGCTAGGTGTTTTGGGTCATTGTCCTGATGCAATATGAAGCACTTCCCAATGAATCTGGTGGCATTTCCTTGAATATTGGTAGGCAAGATGGTTTTGTACCCTTCCAAATTCATTCTGCTACTGTCATCATACATTAAGTCATCAGTAAAGTTGAGAGGGCCTGTTCCAGAGGCAGCCATGCATGCCCATGCCATGACACCACCTCCACCATGCTTTACAGATGAGGCTGTATGCTTGGGATCATTGCAGTTCCCTTTTTTTCTCCACATTTTTGCTTTCCCATCACTTAGATAAAGGTTCATCTTTGTCTCATCGGTCCATAAACACAGTTCCAAAACTCTTCTGGCTCACCTTTATGCTTTTTTGCAAACTCTAATCTTGCTTTTCTATTTTTGGTGCCGGTCAGAGGTTTGCATCTTGCTGTGCAGCATCTGTAATTCTGTGTCAAAGTCTCCTGAGGACAGTAGATTGTCAGAGCATCACCCCAGCTTTCTGGAAGTTGTTGGTGATTTTACAGACACATCTTTTAGGGTTCATTTTCACAGCTTTTATGATTTGTCTGTTATCAACTACTGTTGTTTTCTCAGTCGATCAGGTAGTTGTTGGTTGCTGGTGTCGCTGGTGGTTTCCAAACTCTTGATTTCTCCATGCCCTTTGTTTTTGCTATAGCTCTAATTGACTTCCTCTTTTCTTTTAGCATCCAAATTGCTTGCTTTTCTCTCAAAGTCAGCTCCCTCGTCTTCATCCTGGTTTGTGTGTGTCATCATCGAATGCAAGATTCAGAATACAGAAGTAATGGATATAACTGATACGGCATATTCTCTGCTTTTAATACCTGAAAATCGAAAAAAAAATGGCGGCACGGTCAGACGCAGCGGCTGCTCCGGGTCCTAAAAACGGTGTTTTAATGTCAGTTAGTCTTGTCTCCTCGTCCTTAAAACCAGAGGAAAAACAGAAACATCAGAAAACTACACTGCAACATGTCTATGATCGCCAGGGTCTTCTGGAAATCAGCAGTGCATGTAACTATCACCCATCACCAGTGACTACTGGGAAGCTAAGAGGCCTTTGTTTACTGCGGAAGCCAGACCCTGAGACCGCGGACTCGCCTACTGCTGCTACCCGCACAAGGAGGTGCCGCAAGTGGTGTGAGAGGGGATGCAAGCGCGGAGGCATATGAGCTAGGCTAAAGGCTAACCCCACAAGACCAGCTCTTCCAACAATCTTGCTGTCAAATGTACACTCACTAGAAAATAAACTGGACCTAATTCGACTCTGTCGGACTACACAGCGTGAGACAAGGGAGTGCTGCGTGTTTGTTTTTACCGAAACGTGGCTAAACAACAACATCCCGGACTCCGCCATTCAGCTGCACGGGCTAACCTGCTACCAAGCAGATAGAGATACAGCACTGTCTGGTAAGACTCGCGGCGGCGGCTTGTGTGTGTATATTTACAAAGAATGGTGCAACAATGCTGTGTTAGTGTCAAAACCCAAAACAAACAAATAACCCTGATGGCTTTTTCATAATATCCGGTGACTTTAATCACGCAAACTTAAAGACAGTTTTACCAAAGTTCTACCAACACGTGAACTTTGCAACAAGAGAAAACAACACATTGGACTTGGTTTACACAACAGAAAAAAAATGCGTACAAAGCTGCACCCCGCCCCCATCTCGGGTACTCAGACCACATCTCTGTTATGCTAATTCCAGCATACAAACCACTTCTCAAACTTGCCAAACCGGTCCAAAAGCAGATCACAATATGGCCAAACGATGCTACCTCAGCACTACAGGACTGCTTCCAGGACGCAGACTGGAACATGTTTAAAGAGCCAACCACCTACCATGACCACACAGACCTGCAAGAGTACACTGAAACAGTGACTGCTTACATCAAAAAGTGCATTGATGATGTGACAGTCACCAAGAACATCACCACATGTGCCAATCAGAAGCCATGGATGACAGCAGAGATTTGTGGGATGCTAAAGACCCGTGATGACGTATTCAGATCGGGAGACAAAGCAGTTCTCAAAACAGCAAGAGCCAACCTGTCCCATGGCATCAAGAAAGCAAAACGGTTATATGCACTAAAAATCAATAATCACTTCACTGACAGCAAAGACACATGGAGTCTGTCATGGAAAAGTTAATTTATTTCAGTAATTCAACTGAAATTGTGAAACTCGTGTATTAAATAAATTCAATGCACACAGACTGAAGTAGTTTAAGTCTTTGGTTCTTTTAATTGGGATGATTTTGGCTCACATTTAACAAAAACCCACCAATTCACTATCTCAACAAATTAGAATATGGTGACATGCCAATCAGCTAATCAACTCAAAACACCTGCAAAGGTTTCCTGAGCCTTCAAAATAGTCTCTCAGTTTGGTTCACTAGGCTACACAATCATGGGGAAGACTGCTGATCTGACAGTTGTCCAGAAGACAATCATTGACACCCTTCACAAGGAGGGTAAGCCACAAACATTCATTGCCAAAGAAGCTGGCTGTTCACAGAGTGCTGTATCCAAGCATGTTAACAGGAAGTTGAGTGGAAGGAAAAAGTGTGGAAGAAAAAGATGCACAACCAACCGAGAGAACCGCAGCCTTATGAGGATTGTCAAGCAAAATCGATCAAGAATTTGGGTGAACTTCACAAGGAATGGACTGAGACTGGGGTCAAGGCATCAAGAGCCACCACACACAGACGTGTCAAGGAATTTGGCTACAGTTGTCGTTTTCCTCTTGTTAAGCCACTCCTGAACCACAGACAACGTCAGAGGCGTCTTACCTGGACTAAGGAGAAGAACAACTGGACTGTTGCCCAGTGGTCCAAAGTCCTCTTTTCAGATGAGAGCAAGTTTTGTATTTCATTTGGAAACCAAGGTCCTAGAGTCTGGAGGAAGGGTGGAGAAGCTCATAGCCCAAGTTGCTTGAAGTCCAGTGTTAAGTTTCCACAGTCTGTGATGATTTGGGGTGCAGTGTCATCTGCTGGTGTTGGTCCATTGTGTTTTTTGAAAACCAAAGTCACTGCACCCGTTTACCAAGAAATTTTGGAGCACTTCATGCTTCCTTCTGCTGACCAGCTTTTTAAAGATGCTGATTTCATTTTCCAGCAGGATTTGGCACCTGCCCACACTGCCAAAAGCACCAAAAGTTGGTTAAATGACCATGGTGTTGGTGTGCTTGACTGGCCAGCAAACTCACCAGACCTGAACCCCATAGAGAATATATGGGGTATTGTCAAGAGGAAAATGAGAAACAAGAGACCAAAAAATGCAGATGAGCTGAAGGCCACTGTCAAAGAAACCTGGGCTTCTATACCATACAAACTGATCACCTCCATGTCACGCCGAACTGAGGCAGTAATTAAAGCAAAAGGAGCCCCTACCAAGTATTGAGTACGTATACAGTAAATGAACATACTTTCCAGAAGGCCAACAATTCACTAAAAATGTTTTTTTTTTTTTTATTGGTCTTATGAAGTATTCTAATTTGTTGAGATTTGTTGAATTGGTGGGTTTTTGTTAAATGTGAGCCAAAATCATCACAATTAAAAGAACCAAAGACTTAAACTACTTCAGTCTGTGTGCATTGAATTTATTTAATACACAAGTTTCACAATTTGAGTTGAATTACTGAAATAAATGAACTTTTCCACGACATTCTAATTTATTGAGATGCACCTGTACTCTTTCTCTCTCTATATGCACCAGACACTTTCTTATAAACCCTCCATGTTACAAGAACTTAATAAGATAACACAAAATGTTTACTTGTGAATGCACCACAAATCATATTGCACTACTTCTTTCTTAACCTTAAATACCTCTATTGCACAATATCATGTACAGTTGTTATTATGCAAGTACTTGTATAGTCTGTCTTAGGTTATGTGTATGTATAGTCAACTGTTTATAGTATATGTAGTCAGATTACCGATTCAGTAAATTAGCTATGTAGGTTTAAAACTGTTCTTACATCTAGTGTTGTATGTTTATATTTATGCTTATTTATGTAGCACCGTGGTCCTGGAAGACACGACATTTCGTTCCACTGTATGTCCACACATGTAGCGGAATGACAATAAAGCTCAACCTGACATGGCTTGAAGATTTAATGCAACAGGACACAGCTGATCACTTAGAAAGACCTGTGAGGGAACTGTTCCAATACTTATGCTCACATCAGATAGGGGGATGAAACTCTAAAAGTGCAAACTTCTTAGCTGGTAAAACATCTATGTGCTGAATCACCCAATAATAAAATGTGACATTCTATAATTTTGTCTCATATTCATCTTTTAATCATATTTGTATATGTCTTGACTACCAGCTAAGGAGCTCTGTAGAGGACAGTATGTTTAACGATTTCTCTGAGATGTTACGGCCCGGTTTCACAGACAGGGTTTAGACTAAGCCAGGATTAGGCCATAGTTCAATTAGGACATTTAAGAAAAAAACATTACTGGGGTGTATCTTGAGACAAAACAAAGGCACTGATATCTTTTAAGATCAGTCGGTGCAAGTTTATTTCAGTTGAAACAACTCAGACTTACATTTTAGTCTAGGACTAGGCTTAAGCCTTGTCTGTGAAACCAGGGGTCAGTGTCACAGTTTTAAGTCTGGATGTCCTGTACAGAGCACATTCAGGGCTTTTCAGAGATACAGAATGATTGGATGTTTCACCATGACCACTCCCTCTCCTTGGTCTTTAAAAATGGCTGACATTAATCAGGGATGTGATTTTTCCGTATAAAGTTTTCCGGATTTCCGTATTTTCCGACCTCTGAGGGACGACCCATGTGATTTGTTTTTTTTGACTGGGGGTTGGTTACTGCATGATGACTGAAATCGCACAAATGGCTACCTAAATAAACTGCGAAAAGATTGTTTTCTAAAACATCGTGGACGGAATGGTCCTGAGAGCGCTGCACGAGCTCGCGGCACCATCTGCAGGAGAGTTAAAAGTGTTCAAATGATTCAAAGCGCCAGATACGAGCAGAATCAGCGCTGAAACGTGTTACCCGACCTGGTGACTTTTTATGAATGGCGCTGAGAATTTCAGATGGCTAGTGCTGTCATAAAATTCGCAGCGGTTGTGATGTAATTATATAATAGACTGTAGTCTGACGCGCTACATGTCTGCTGTTACAGTACTGTTTTTAGTTTCGATTCAGCTGCGCTGCGCTTAGTTTGAGCTGCTTTAATTTGCATTTAGGAACGCGACATTCGTCATTAGAAACTTTTATAAATCTGTTGTTGTTTACAAAGAGAAGTTTCAGTGTCCCATAATCCTTCAGAAATCATTCTAGTATGCTGATTTGCTGCTCAAGAAACATTTCTCATTATTATCAATGTTAAAAACAGTTTTGCTGCTGAATATTTTTGTGGAAACGATACCACTCAAACATTTGTATAAGATTTAAAAAACAGAGAGAAAGTAATAATTTTATTGATCATGCATTAAAGTGATAAAAAGTGAGTCAAGACATTTAAAATTATTTCTATTTAATAAATGCATTAACAAATTTAATTCATATATTTGATCAATGCAAATAAATGCTGTTCATTAAACTATATATTTATCAAAAAATCCTGAAAAATAGTGTATCACCATTTCCACACAAAATATGAAGCAGCAAAATAGTTTTCAACATTGATAATAATCAGAAATGTTTCTTGAGTCAAATAAATTGTAATGATTTCTAAAAGATCATGTAACACTGAAAACTGGAGTAATGATGAAGAAAATTCTGCTTTGCATCACAGGAATAATATTACATTTTATAATATTAAAATTTAATTTTTTTTTTAAAGAAATTTGTAGACTCATATTTTAAGCACATATTATGTATGTCTTTTTAATAACTAGAGAATAGCTTAAGAGTTAATATTCATGTTTGGTATGTATGAGTTTGAAAAATCATGCTCTAAACGTTTCTTCCAATCAATCCTTTGTCAAATGTACCATATTCTGGTTATAGAAATCCTGTCCAAAATTATACTCTCCAAGAGCGGGAAAATTCAGGCCATGTGACTGATACATGATTTATGAATGGGGAGGAGAAACATACAACATCCCGAGCTAAGATGTTATCTAATTGGTCAAGACCACATTTGGGATGTGTCTAAAAGCCGAGTTTAAAAACTCAGGACACCATCAAATCACGCTCTTCTTCAAACCTCTGCTCTTCTAACTTTTAGCCATGCTTTTTGTCATCCCTTTCTGCATTCTTGGAGCGCCATTCCAGCTTGCTTCGGCCTGCATGCCAGCTACTTAACACCATGATGAGAAGAACCACCACCTAGTCTTGTTACATCCTTTTATTCTTTTACTTTAATTTCTTGTCTTTCCATGAGAGTTTAAGTTAAGTTTGCCGCAAAGTCCAGCTCCGACTGCACCCGCCCCAAACTTCAACCAGGCCAACTCCGCATCAAGAGCCAACGCCCAAGACTTTACTACGAAAGACCACTGAACCCAGCCAATCGGCAACCTCGGGGAACCCCTTTCCGCAACGATGACGACACAAGGGAATCCCTTAAGGCAACGCAAGCAAGTACAACTCCAGATTTTTGCTGAGATGGTGCATTTTAATATAAATTTTAGCCTCATTGAGAAACTCAATGCGAGGGTTAATTAAGTGATTGATGGTTGTTCAGGTCTACGCAATTGCACATATTGCTGTAAACTTGGGATTTCACATTTTCATTCTCTAAACTCATTCTTTCCTCATTTTCTCTCTTTCTGCAACTTGTATGAATGCGTGTGTTCATGTGTTAGATTAGTTTACATGTCTTAGATTTATCCAATAAAATCGTTTTTATGTGGAAAAGAGAAGTATCTTGTGTTTTATGCTTACAAGTTAATGTCTTAAACTGCCGACCTTGCTACTGTGCTTATTAATAGTCTTTTCATTATATTTTGGATTTTAATATTCAGTGCAGAGTTGATGTTATACAGATCGTTCAGTGAATCGCAGGTCGATTCAGCGATCAGCTGTAAAACAGTGATTCTGTTCAAATTCCATATAAAATCATAAATGATTCCCTTTGAGCTAAATTGACCTTGTTTACCTTATTTACCTATTACTATTACATTGTCTACTTTGTATATTTGTATATTATTCTTTTTATTATCTGTCTTGTCTTGTCGCTGTAATTCTGTTGCACTGTGGAGCTTCTGTCAATAAAACAAATTCCTCGAATGTGTAAACATACCTGGCAATAAAGCTCATTCTGATTCTGATTCTGATTGTCGGAGTTGAAGGCAATGACATTCTCCCAAGGGATGCCTCTTTTGTTATTGAAAACAGGAAATCAAAACAATATGCCCAAAATTACAAAATAACCTATTTGACAAAAGCTTTTATGTAAACTGATCATGTGAAACTGAAATAAAAATGTTCTAGCTGTTATAATTAAATGCAAACTTAGGTAAACACAGTGCATTTCCCTCACCTCAATGCTTCGGACAGCTTTTCATATAGGTTTTCTGCATTACCCACATTGCATATGGGCATTTCAAGGAACTTTGTTGTCAACTCCAGATTGGACTCATCATAAAGTCAAATTCTTTGTCGGTTTTTCTGTTGTTTGATTCATCGCACAACAATGAAAAAGGCTGAGATTTACATATCCTTGCTACGTCCTCATCAAGCTCCACAGCTATGGCACCAGTTAAGCAAGAGTGTCCAGTTACTTTAGGCTACACTATGGGAACATTATCAAGGAGTCAATTATGCTCCCTTCACGTGCTATCGGAAATTTCCTATTTCCCACTTATGAAGTCGTGATTACGAGCTTGTCGCATTCAAGTGCTTTAATGTTGGAAAGAATAAAATGTAGCATCCCATTGGTTGACAATCATATAAACAATCACTGCACTAGATAGTATTCTGGAATTTCGGTCAAATACATGCTTATTTCACTGCTTCTAAAACATACAATATGCTTCAAATGATCATTCATATCTAGACTATAAATACACTACTTTAGCGTCAAGACAAAGGGATGTAGTTGTTGTGAGAACAGCATTGACATCAGAAATGGTTGTCCCCTGCACCAAGTTTAAAGTTTACGGCCTTCCCAACTCGGAAACTGGTATCAAAATTGTTTCCCAGTAGTAAATACGACTTGAGAGGCGTTCACGACTAATTTCTGATTAGGAAACTCGTATATACGATAATTTCAATAGCACGTGAAGGCAGCATAAGATTGTCCTGTTTATTCTGAAGCAACATACTTTTGAAGTCTATATCTTACCTTTGATGAGTTGCGTGGCTTTCGTTTTTTCCTGCAGAGTACTTCCGAGCGATGGCAGTCAGGGAACATGTTGTTACACTACGGTTGAAATCATCGCAAAAACTTAAGCCCAAATTATTTTTGGCACAAAGCATTGACATTTTCACCTCTGCTTTTGTCACTTGATCGGCCTCAGAAACGTTTTTAGTCACAAATGAAGTAATTGGCTGGGCATGTTTCTGCGCCTCTTGGGCGTGCTTGTGCTTTGCAGATTTGTCATGTTGGCTCACATCACTTTTCCCTTCTTGTGATACACTAAAATCAGTGTAGCATATTTTACAAAAAGCATGACTTTGCCCGATGTTGCTCTTGGTTAAGTACGGGTAAGCCTCCTCCCATTTGTTAAGATACTTGCACAAAGTTTTCACCTTTTTTGCAGGCACTCCAACACCATCTCTCTCACGTTTCTCCATCCTCGGGTTGCTGTTCTTCTTCTTCAACCGCTATTCTTCTTCTACTTGTTTTATTGGCATTTTTTTTTTTTTTTTACACTCTATGGTGCCGTTTGAGTGAGTTACAGCTAACGTTAATGTTCTGTATACTGCCACCTGCTTTACCGGAGGCGAATGTATAACAATTACACCCAGTGGGATTTTTGATAGAAAGTTTAAAAATACAGGAAAATATTTAAATGGGATGATAGCGGGACAGAATGGTAAAATACGGGAGAATCCCAGGAAAAACGGGAGGGTTGACAGGTATGGACATCGCGTTGGTTTCATATGGATTATGTTATCACAGAATATTTATTTTTGATAAGACTTAGAACTTGCTTAGTTTAAAAGTAAACATGTCAACCTTTCTATAGATATATCTCTCATGTCTCTTGGTTGAGTATTTGCTGAGTTTGTTCATTTTAATGACGCGTTTCTAAATGAAGATCACGCAGACCAAGGCGGCATACAGCGCACCTGGTTTGTTTTCTTTAATTTATAACTGTACAAAATTTTGTTGTTATTATGAGTGTATACAAGTAAGTAGACCCTTTACAGATTCGATTGATTTATTGCTGTTATCTGTATGATCAAAACTGAAAGTGAAATTTAAGTTCTTTTCGGCGTTATCAGAAGAAGATGCCACAAAATACGTATCCGCGTTTGTCGACCCCAGAGGGTTAAAGAATGTTGGTAACCCAACAGCTGATGGAAACCATTGACTTCCATTGTGGGGGGGGGGGGGGGGGGATACTATGGAAGTCAATGGCTACCGTCAACTGTCTGGTTACCAACAATCTGGCTAACCAAATTTCTTTTATGTTCAACAGAAGAAAGAAACTCATACAGATTTGGAACATTGTATATTAAGTATATACTCTTTGAGTTTGTTATATACATATATATATAAAATTTATAAACAATATAGAATGAGGACATTTTTAGCACCTGCAGACATACGTATTACTTTGAAACCCTTAATATAAAGCATGTTTCATGTTTGGAACAAATTGGATTATGCACTTTCCACACAACAGCTCACTCTGTGCCCTCTATTCTTAAGATGTGCTTGTAATATCAAACTACTATATATTGATATAAATGGTATTGCCTCTTCGATTCTCGCCAACTTTTCCTGAAGGGAGTCCACTGCTAGCTTAACCTCCACGGTGTCTTTATATGCGTGACGAAGAACTGTTTGCATGTTGTCAAAGTTGTTTCTTATCAGACGAACATCTTCCAGAACTCCAAGTCTATCTGCAAAAATTCTTCCTTAAACAGTTCCCTGAGGAAGCTAAGGTGCAGTTTTAACTCATCAGCAACAATAGCGCAAAGTTCCCCCTCAGGAACATAATTAGGGTCTTTAACTCACTTTTTCTCCGGTGAAGCCAGTGTCAATTGACGTTATGCCATCTTCATTCGTAGCTCCATTAGAAAAGAGTCAAAAACTAACCAAATGTTAATAGTTTTACTGAGAAAAAAAAACTGATTAAGGATATCGAGTCAAGGAGCAATCAAACTACACTGCCATTGCTATCGGTGGGTCACGTGATCTTCCGAGTAGACTCCCTTTTGAGCTCTGGAGAGCATCCTGGAGCGGACTCTGGAGAGAAGATCAGGGTTGAAAGCAGTCTTTTCTTCCTCATCCTCCTTTTTTGGGCTGAGGTGAAGGAGATAGCTGCTGTCTTACTAGGGCTTGGGAGTGGAGCGGCTACTGGTTCTGGGCTCCAAGACATCCCATCATACTCCACGAGTACTCCCAGGGGCACAGGTGTGGTGGTCATGATGAGTTGGGATTCTGGAATGGCAGTCGGCGGGCCGAAGAGCGAGGCGGCCGGCGGGCTTGAGAGTGGAGCAGTTCTGACAGTATAGCAGCCGGAGGGCTTGGCAATGGAGAGGCCGGCGATTCTGGGCTGAGGACAGAGAAAGGGATTTGGAGAACTAGGGGAAGCGTGGGTGGAACTGAAGGAGCAGGCTCATTGGAACTGTATGTGGAGGGTACTGTCTTATGGTGAGCTGAAACATCCACATGCTTCCGGATGGGAAGAGGACGATTATCCTCCACATCGATAAATAAATCGGAGCCATTTACATTGAGAATGCAATTAATAACATCTGCTACAGGTCTATAGCAATCGTCAGGAGTCAGGAACAGAAACAAATTGTCATCTTTAAGTCCGATTCGGAAGCAAGCATTAATAGTATGATCGTTTCAACTCACCAGATGTAAAACGCACAGAAACTCCTCCACATACTGCTCCAAAGATCATTCCTCCTGCTGGAACTTTAAGATGAAGATGAATTAGTAACCATGGAAACAAAACAAGCAATGAACAAAGGAGAGCATGACTTAAATGAGATGAACTAAACAGAATATTAGCTGAACAAGAACAGTTTGTAAAAAGCATCTACAAGTAAGCAAACTACAAGTGATCCACATGCATTATAAGACAATTAAACATAATATGAAATTCATAAGAAAACACAATGATATAATTTATATCATGAAGCAAAATGGCATACAAGACTTAAACTTTTTGACATTGTTCTTTAGGGAGGAAGTCCATCTTTGAGTTGATCTAAATCTCTGTGACTTTAGTCACTGTGAAAACTTTAGATAATGTTTCTTTGTCATGTCGCTTGTTATGGCTGATCAGGACAGATTTATCCAGATGATATTTTACTGCTTGATGCATTATTGCGTAGCATTTGATGAGAAGGCATCAGATCTGAAAATGCTGGATCTGAAGATGATCTACTTAGGACTCATCCACACGAAGCCAGAGCTTTCCCTGTACAATCTTTTATTTTCTCATTCTTCCGTAAACACAGCGTTGTCTCAAGAAATATCTGCGTACACACAAAATCACAAACTGATTCAAAATGATGTAGTTTTCATGCCAGACCAGCATTTGGCGCTGTAATTCTGCCACAGAGATTCACTAAAAGAAGAAGACTTGGAGCATGTGCATAAACTTTGCGCGCTGTATACAAACCCAACACAACAAGAAAAGATAGTAAAGCTAATAGGCTTCTGCAGCATGAACATAAGCATGTAGTCCGCCATTGTTTTTGCTGTTACGTGACGTAGCGTTGGTGTCTGACTAGGGTAAAGACTTGGGGTGATGACATCATCATTTCACAACATATACAGATTGGCTGTACACACAAAACGCAAAGGTGTCGTTTTCAGATTTATCCACTCTGGGACCCGGTTTCAAAAAAATAGCGTTTTCAGGCTCCCAAAATGCCCGATCCGTCTGGACGAAATGCCAATATGATACACAATTTTTACGTATACAGCTAAACGCATCTCCGTCTGTATAGGGCCTTACTGTGATTGGTTTTTGTGTGACTGTGTAGAGCAGATGAAGGATTGAAGCGCTTCCCACATGCAGTGCAGTGATACGGTTATTCTCCAGTGTGGATCCTCTCATGTGTTTTCAGATTTGATGACTGATTGAATCTCTTATCACAGTGTGAACACTTATAAGGTTTCTCTCCAGTGTGGATCCTATTGTGTTTTTTCAGATGTACTGACTGACTGAATCTCTTGTCACAGTGTGAACACTTATAAGGTTTCTCTCCAGTGTGGATCCTCTCATGTCTTTTTAGGTCTCTTGAATGAATGAATCTCATGTTGCAGTGTGGACACTTATAAGGTTTTTCTCCAGTGTGAATCCTCTCATGCAGTTTTAAACACTTTGCTGAAGTAAAAGTCTTTTCACACTCAAAGCACATGTACTCTCTCACAGCAGTATGTATTTTCTGATGTTCTTTCAAGTCTTGTAGATGGAAAAAACTCTTACCACACAAATGGCATGAATGTGGCTTCTCCTTTGAATGAACTTTCAGGTGTTTCTTTAGAACTGAAGCCCATAAAAACATTTTACCGCATTGATCGCATGTGTGCAGCTTCTCTCCAGTGTGGATGTTCATGTGATCCTTAAGGTTTGCTGATTGTG
The DNA here is from genome assembly GCA_039654775.1 of Spinibarbus caldwelli. NCBI lineage: Eukaryota > Metazoa > Chordata > Actinopteri > Cypriniformes > Cyprinidae > Spinibarbus > Spinibarbus caldwelli. The sequence continues at coordinate 30,774,969 of CM077228.1, forward strand.
TGAAACTCTTTCCACACTGAGTGCAGGTGAAAGATTTCTTCGCTATTCTTTTCTTTAAATCTTTCTGCTTGGTTTGAGAGCAACTCGAAGGTTTTTCTCCAGTTTTGACATGATTTTTCTCCTCAACTTCATCCGATTCTTTATTCTCCTTTTTTTCTTCAATCAGCTCTGAAATAAAAGTTAAAAAATGGTTCAATTTTCAGTGTCTTGTAAAAAGCTGAGAAATGTGCACATAAATGTGAACCCTGAAGTAACAATGCAGGGCTCCAGACTAACATTTGAGAGCAGTGCCACTAACTGTTACAGACAGTGGCGCCAGAAGCAGATTTGGTAGCGCTGAGGGCTGGTGTGTAGGTTATCAAAATTAAAGATAGTTTAACCTCCTCTGGGAGGAGGTGACTCCGCAGTGTGCCTCTTCCAAATGGAAGGGCACGCTTTCCCAGTATTATTTTATATGCTCATATCATTCTGTGGACAAAATCCTGTGAACTTCGCCCTGATCGGGAACTGAACTGAGGCGCTACAGCGGTCTGTCACGTCACATTAAAGAGCCACAAAATTGTATTGTTTGAATTTCTTTAAAACTGACAAAATTTGAAAGCTGAGAGTCCTGAGACCTTGTTTCATACATAAGTAACATACTCTGTCTTGTCTGTCAGCATGTTACCAGTTTCCTCTTTGCACTGCGATGTATTTTTTACTGCGTGAGAACATGATATTTAGTGCGAGAGCGGCATTGTTTGTTGGAGTTAGCAACAGTAACTAAGGGTGGGCGGGTCTTTGCCAACATTCAATTACTCAAAGCAAAACTGATCAATAATAACAAAGTAAAAGTGAAAACTAATGAGATAGATCTCTCTCCTACTGACTTACAAGTTAAGTTAAGATTTTCAAGGTATTACTATTCTTACGATACTGCACATCAGTACGGTTCTTTAATGGTATTAATTTCTTCACTAAAAAAATGGTCCCTGAAATACTGGCTTCTGGTACCCATGCTTTCTTACAAGTAGGGCTGGGTATCGAGTTCGATACTTTTTAGGCACCAACCGAATTGCCTCGATACCACCGAGTATCGAAAAACATCTTGTCGTTCGGTACCAAATTTCGATACCTAAGGGGTTAATCTCATCAACGTCAGTGATGCAATAAGACTGCAGCATTAGGTGTGTTCGTCTAGAAGCAAAGCGGCGCAGATCGATCGCTGTTTGACATCCGCGAGAGCGACTCGAAAGCGTACGGAGCAGTCTGCTCTCTCAATTGCGCGGTTTTGTTTACTAAACACAGACTGAAGCGCGTGACGCTCGCGGTGATTTCAGCGTTTGCCATCTCACTAAATGAGGACATAAACACATGAACAACACCTCTAGAACTGCTCAGAGTTACTTTATTAGCATTTTACCCATTGATTTGAGTAAAACTAGCGTCATATCATATATACACAGAACTGTAAGGTATTCACGGCAACCCGTCAAAATAAAAGTTTGGTTTAACTTGGAAGACACTGCGGCAGAAATATATTACTATTGTTCAGCAAACTTTATTTTTTTAGTATTGGTCACAACATTTCTTCCATGTTTTAATTGTAACAGTAAACCCCCTTTGTTTGCCAAAATAAATAAATAAACTTTGATTTTCAATCATTTAAAGATAAAAGAAATTAATGTTTTATGCCTTCATTTGAAAACCAGATACACAACACAGAATTTCTGAGGAAAAATAAAACATTTCATAAGGCTATTTTAAGAATAAATTTCAATAAACTAAGTTGTTTTTATTATGCATTCAACTAATTAGACATACTACACCAGAATTTAATAACAATAAAACATATGGTGAAAGAAAATAAAACACCCACTTATGAAAGTAGATAAAAATTTTCAATTTCTTGAAGTCTTTAACAACCTAGAATAAATTAATAGAAATGATGATTCTGTTTGAGCTATGCGTTTTAAAACGAAAACGCACTAGTGTAAATGTAGCCTAACAGATGTGTAAACTGAACTTATTAAAATTACTCTTTCCACACAAATAACATGAATACAGCTTCTGCTTTGTATGAACTGTCAGGTGCTTCTTCAGGACTGAAGCTCTAAAATATGTTTTCTCTCATTGATCACATGAGTACAGTTTCTCTCCAGTGTGGGTGTTAATGTGTTTCTTAAGGTGTGCTAACTGTGTGAAACTCTTCCCACACTGATCACAAGTGAATGGTTTCTCTCCAGTATGAACTCTCATGTGAACAGCAAGACTATATTGGCATTTCAAACTCTTTCCACATTGATTACACGTGTACAGTTTCTCTCCTGTATGAACTTTCATATGTGTCATAAGGCTTCCTTTTCGTGCAAAATTCTTCCCACACTGATCACAAGTGAATGGTTTCTCTCCAGTATGAACTCTCATGTGAACAGCAAGATTATATTGGCATTTCAAACTCTTTCCACATTGATTACACGTGTACAGTTTCTCTCCTGTATGAACTTTCATATGTGTCACAAGGCTTCCTTTTCGTGCAAAATTCTTCCCACACTGATCACATGTGTGTGGTTTCTCTCCAGTGTGGATACTCTCATGTGTTTTCAGATGTGTTGGGTGACGGAATCTCTTGTCACAGCATGAACACTTATAAAGTTTATCTCCAGTGTGGATGTTCATGTGTACCTTAAGGTTTGCCGATTGTGCAAAACTCTTTCCACATTGATTACATGTGAACGGTTTCTCTCCAGTATGAACTCTCATATGTGCCATTAGGCTTTCTTTTTGTGTGAAACTCTTCCCGCACTGATCACACGTGTGTGGTTTCTCTCCAGTGTGGACTACCTTGTGTTTCTTTAGGTCTCCTGACCGAATGAATCTCTTGTCACAGTGTGAACACTTGTAAGGTTTCTCTCCAGTGTGGATGTTCATGTGTACCTTAAGACTTAACAATCGCGTGAAACTGTTCCCGCACTGATAACAAGTGAACGGTTTCTCTCCAGTATGAACTCTCATATGAACATTAAGACTATATTTGCTTGTCAAACTCTTTCCACACTGAGTGCAGGTGAAAGATTTCTTGGCTCCTATTTTCTTTAAATCTTTCTGTTTGGTTTGAGAGCAACTCGAAGGTTTTTCTCCAGTTTTGACATGATGTTTCTCCTCATCTTCACTCAATTCTTCTTTCTCCTCACTTTCTTCAATAAACTCTAAAATAAAAGCAAAAACAGTTTATTTGGCAGTTACTTGAGAGAAAAAAAAAGAAAAAAAAAACAAAAACAAATGTGAAAGTACACAGAAGTGAACCCTGGTGTAATAGTGTAAATACTATTTCTATACAAACTTTTGTTCCTTTTGATGCAATTGACCTATCGGTAAGCCCCGCCCCCCTTAGTTACTGTTGCTTCCTCGGACAAACAAACCGAGTTGCTCACAGTCTTTCAATGACAGCTACAATGTGAAAACCTTGTCCCACGATATTTGTGCACAATTTTGGACACAGAAGGCCACCAAATGGGAATTAAATATGCCATGGAGGGATTTATAAAATATTTAAAAATAAATACGGTGGGCAACTCTAAGCGAGGGTTTACAGATCACAATGCAAGCGGAAGAAGTCTCATATTACAGTCGGTCATCACGATCACGGATGACAACATGCAGGCTCAACCCTGTTCATGTATCGCAGGGTACGATTAAATTAATGTACATTTAACCAGTTTAATATGGAGAGGCAATGAAATTTAGACCTTCGTTTATGTGTTTTTGACCTACAATGTACAAGATGCCAGAACAGTCTGCTATTTACGTTTGTACGTTAGCATGGAAATCACTAACGTTAGCTAGTTTTAGCCAGAGATACCTTGCTAAAGCACAAGATAACATTAACGGTCTGCTTGAGCAGATGAAAATTGTGACTTAATGAGTGTATGACAACCAGAAAATGAACGTTTTTGTCTTCATTTGTATTGGGGTTGAATACTTAGGGACATTTTGTTTGGATTCAGGAAATGTAATAAAATAAATTATATTGCCCATCCTCTCAGGATACCTAGAATCAGTGTTACAAGTACCCCAGGCACATCGTTTTTCCATTTTTGAAGCATAAACCCCATAAAAACAAGCTTCGGATCTTCCAATGTTTCTCTATGGCGTTGAAACCTAAAGATGTCTGAGTTCCGCTCCCCGTGCAACTGGTACTCGACTGCCATTGGCTAGTCTGCGTTCGAGGGGAGGGGCTAACTGAATGAGGTACATTAATCTTCAAAATATAATTTAAAACATTTTAGACACAAATCCCATGTTTCTATAAGGAGAACTATTAAATGTGTTTGATCACCTAGCTACATTATTATCCAATATACATTTTGTTGAAAAAAAGTATCCCTTATTATTTGCTGCTCCATCTATATTATTCAACAGCACTAAAGATTGTTTCTATTACAACAAACTAAATCTAAATCTGTGTTCTTGCTCCACCCCTTTTAATCAAGGACGCATCAAGAGATAACTTGTGTGAACTAGGGATGGGCATTTTCCAAAAATATCGCATTTGAATATTTGGGTTCATAAAAAAATCAATATTCAAATATGTGTTTATTTACATGAGGTTTAACGAGAAAGACGTTATTTTTAATTATCAAGTTTTTGTCACGATTTCGCAACCGGGGTGTTTTTAGGGATGTGATATTCAAATGACGATTGTTTTCAGCCACCACATTTATCAACGTACGATCTTTCGTACGATGGGTTCCCTATCAGTCGGTCACTCCGAGTCACGTCGGGTGACCGACGAATTGGGATCTTGCTTAGAAAGACCAATCCACTTCGAGTGTAAACTAAACGAGCCAATGCACACTGGCATGCGATGATTGCATCCAGCTGCCGCTGATCACAGCGTGAGTATATGTAGGCAGCAGGTGCAAAGCATATTCATTTTTTCGCTTCGGAGCCGAGCGGTCTTATCGTTCTGCTCCTGACCTCTGCTACGAGTGCCTGCGAGTCAACGCTCTCGTACTGGTGGTGCGGTGGTTCTTCCGTGTCGAGTGGGTTGCACACATCAGGCTGCACTACCCCGTTTGTGTTGCAAGCAGCCATCTCTCCTGTGTGCTTCAACACAATAAAAGAGCAAACTCTAAAAGAGCAAATTCTAAAAGAGCTTTCAGGGGTGGAACGCCTTTTTAAAGGCGGATCTTTTTAAAGATACCTTTCCACCCGTGCGTTTCTGGATGCGGTCGTTACCTGGCACCGGGTGATGGTCACGATCGCTGCCTCTCGTGTCTGGGCATTAAGCACACTGAGGTAGCTTTCGTGGACGAGTCATGCTCCCATCGCGGGAAAATGACTGTCACGGAGTTGCGGACCAGACTTCGTTTTCTGCAAAGGGGCGGGGTGCCCGTGCCTCTGCCTAGATCTAGATCTAGGGCGCTACTTCTGACTGGTCTTACGTTGACGGTGAGGAATTCCGAGGAACCAACCTCCGAGGGCTCCTCCTTCCACCAGCACTTCGCAGCCTGTGGAGCTGCCGAAGGAACAGGCTGGACCCTCTTGTGGGGTACCACTTGTATCCTTTGGTGCTCCCCCCAACGATCGGATGTCGATTGCTCCATCGGAGGGTGAGCCAGACCTTTCTGGAGATGATGATTCAGCACTGCTGGCCGCCCAGAAGGTGATTCGGATCCGGAAATGGTGGCTATGCTTGCCTGGGCCGCCGAGAGGGTCGGGCTTGAGTGGAATCCTCCACCGCGTCCCGAACATTCGAGGTTGGATGATTGGTTTCTCGGGTGGCTCGCGCTGGTTCTCAGGGCCCCACCCCGGTACCTTTCTTACCAGAAGTGCATGACGAGCTCACTGGGTCATGGACGGCATCTTTCACTGCCCGAAACCACCCCAGTGGCTCATCCTCCCTCACCACCCTCGACGGTGGGGCAGCGCGGGGGTATACGGAGATCCCACCGGTGGAGCGGTCGGTTGCGATACAGTTGTGTCCAAATACCGCTGCCACCTGTCATAGAAATTCATAGCTCCCTTCTCGGGCCTGTAGGTACTCGTCGGCCCTGACCGGCAGTGCTTATGCGGTCTGTGGGGAAGCTGCTTCCTCCCTACATGCTATGGCGTTGTTGCAGGTTCATCAGGCCAATGCACTGAAGGACCTGCACGAGGGTGGGCACGACCCAGAAATTCTCAGAGAGCTTCGTACCGCTACTGACCTCGCGCTATGAGCGACGAAGGTCACTGCGCGGTCTCTGGGCCGTGCGATGTCCACCACGGTGGTCCAGGAACGCCATCTCTGGCTGTGTCTGGCCGACATGAGGGAGTCTGACAAGATGCGGTTCTTGAATGCCCGTGTCCCAGACCAGCCTTTTTGGCAATGCAGTGGAGAACTTCGCCCAGCAGTTCTCCGCTGCACAGAAGCAGACTGAGGCCATCAGGCACGTCCTGCCCCAGCGTGCAGCTGCTGCCTCCACCCGGCCGCAGCATCTCAGTCTACTCGTCGCCGAGGGCGGCCCCGCCGCCGCCGCTCCCGCGCAGCGAACGCAGCAGCCTCCAGCAAAGCAGCGCCGTGGAGCCGGTCGCAGGGCAGCCGCCCCGTCCGTCCAGGCCCCCGCCAAAGTTGGCGGCAAGCGGAAGAGCAGGAGGCCCTGAGACAGGCGACCCGGAGATGGAGGAGGTTGCTCTTCGGGAGATGGTGAACGCACCACTCCCTCCCCCAGAGGAGGGCCGGGCGGAGAATCTTTTGTTTCTTTTTTCCCCGCCACTGGCCTCACGATCAGTGGTGCCCAAATCCTCGACAAAAGAGCAATTTCCTCTATCTCTGGGTCCCCAGAGGAGACTGGGAGTTGTGGACAAGCCAGTCTTGATTCACACTCACCCTGCCTCTCTCGCCAGTGAACGGTTGCAGGCGGTTCGTACTACTCACGCACCCCCTGTCAGAATGCAGGTTGGTGTTGCACACATGTTGACCCCGCTTTGGACCGGCAACGAGACGGCCGAGCCGGCTTCCTGTGTTCCCCTTTGCTGCCCTGCCGTGGGTACGTCGGTGGTTCCGTTGGTGCCACTTGTGTGGTTTCGGGGAGCCTGGCTAGCGCATCCCAGTCCGTCTCGTTGGCTCCATCAGACCATCAGACTCGGCTATGCGATTCAGTTCGTCCGGCGTCCTCTTCACTTCAGTGAAGGCAGCAGATGCTCCTGTCTTGCGGGCAGAGATCGCAGTCCTACTGGTGAAGGATACGATAGAGCCGGTCCCTCCAGCCGATATGAGGATGGGGTTTTACAGCCCTTACGTCATTGTACCCAAGAAAGGAGGTGGGTTGAGACCAATCTTGGATCTGCGCGTCTTGAACCGGGCCCTTCACAAGCTTCCATTCAAGATGCTCATGCAGAAACGCATCTTCGGCTGTGTCCGTCCCAGAGATTGGTTTGCAGCGATCGACCTGAAGGACGCGTAATTCCATGTGTCGATCCTTCCACGCCACAGGCCATTCTTACGGTTTGCGCTCGAAGGACGGGCATATGTCGCCCGTGTCTTCACAAAAGTTGTGGAGGCAGCCCTTGTTTCCCTGAGAGAACAGGGCATTCGCATTCTCAACTACCTCGACGACTGGCTCATATTGGCTCAGTCTCAGGACCAATTGTGCGAACACAGGGACCTGGTGCTCCGGCACCTCAGCCAGTTGGGCCAGTTGGACCAAGGTTCCCACTACTCCCTTCAGGGATGAGGTGGTGAGCTTGCAAGCGCTGCCCCTGGAGGAGGCAGACCCAGCCCTACCTTTGCTTTGTCCCGTCCAAGCATTGAGATGCTACGTTGACAGCACACAAAGCTTCAGGGCCTCAGACCAGCTCCTTGTCTGTCACGGAGGCCGGCAGAAGGGGAATACGTCTCTAAGCAGAGGGCTTATCAAGCACAGGGTGTGCCCTGCCCGTTCAGGTTGAGAGCTCACTCTACTAGAAGTGTTGCGTTCTCCTGGGCGCTGGCTTGCGGTGCCTCGTTGGCAGATATTTGTAGAGCTGCAGACTGGGCGACCCCTAACACGTTTGCTAGGTTCTATAGCCTTCGTGTGGAACCGGTTTCCTCCTGTGTTCTCACCTCAAACGGGTAGAAGCACTGAGAGGCTCCGGTTTTGGGTCGGCTTGCTAAAATTGCTCCAGAGAGTCCATACAGCAGACCCTGTCGAGTTCCTCCATCCCCTCGGCAGCCAGACGTGGCGGAGCGTCTAGTGCCAGGCCCTCACTCGATTGAATCCGTGAGAACCGGTAGAGGGCTGGGTTCCACATGTAGAGACCTAATTGGATCCCGTATGTGTAAAGTCCACGGTATAGCCTCAGAGCCCATGTTTCCCCGGCAGACGTTGTGCCATTATCCAAGAGGCTACAATCACCTCTAATTTTTCATATGCACCTAAATGGTTGTTCATATGTGTAAGTGCTTCTGAACCTCCTTCGGGAAGGATGGGCTTCCGCAGTGTTCCTGTTCCAAGTGGAATGGTTACGTTTTCCCAGTGTTATCCAATCTTACTGAATGGGTAGTGCCATAGCACAGTAACTGGTCTTCTTGTGGTAAGCCCTGACCTGCGCCAAAATGTTGGGGCGCAGGAGGCTTCCACAGGACACTGGAAGGGGCAGTACCTGTGGCCCTTTGGTAGGGATCCCAATTCGTCGGTCACCCGACGTGACTCGGAGTGACCGACTGATAGGGAACGTCTCGGTTACGTATGTAACCCTCGTTCCCTGAATGAGGGAACAGAGTCGCCACGGCTCCTGTATAGGGGTGGGAATCGCAGGGTACCTCACGATACGATATAATCACGATATATGGCTCACGATAACGATACTATCATGATACAGCGATTCTGCGATAATCGATGTATTTCTAGAAAATCCTATAATGATACATCGCGATATCTGTCTAAACAAAATGCCTGTGAAAAGGTTAAGTGCAAGTTCTTTCTTTATTCAAGTCCAAACTGTTAGAAAACAGCAAAAAAAAGTTCTGTAAATCAATTTTAACATGTTGAGCAAATTAATAATTTTATTCTTGGACTTATTAAAAGCTTACACTTTTCTTTGTAAACAAACACATTTAACTGCTTAACTTATATAGCCTCTCTCTCCATGTAATAAATAAACCTGGTACATTTCAAAATTTACCAGGAGTGCTTTCTCAACCTTTCTACTCCTCTCATCATAAAAACGGAGCCCCGCACGGAAAAATAGCCGTTCACATCGCGTCTTTTGCGCGTTCAGGTTGGTTATTTCAAATGTAGACGTACGGCAAGCACACACACTGCACACTTCTGCGCCGCATTACGGCTCTGACAGTGTTTTGTCTCGTCCTCCATGCCATAGGTGCAGATTTATGTTTCTGCTGGTCGGTGCCCACTGTTCACACTGCATAACGCGCACTTGTAATATCTGAGAGAGTGGGAGAGCATCCAGTTTTGTTCACATAAAACTGGACGCACCGGCGGCGCTCTCTCTCACTCATATAGTGAGGGAAATCCACCTGCGATCCGAGCGGAGAGGTTACTCATGAACTGAAAATGCGCTCTGCAATAATAACGTGATCGGTGCCTATGGTCCACGCTGATAACTGTTCCGGGGCAGTTTTTTAGTTTTCATCTCCATAAACGTATATATAGCAGTAGAGCTAATACGGTGTCTGAAAATCTGTTTTTCATTCGGTTCCTCGTGCTTCCCCATCTTCATAGAGAACGCGCTTCATAGTTGCTCAGAGCGCTCTTGGAAAAAATGTGGAAATGGTGTGGCCGCGATTTCCACGCATTTTTAGACGCTGGGAGCAGGAAAATGTATTTAGAGCACCTTATTGTATTAATTAAAATATCGATATTTGGCGCCAGATATCGATTATCGTATCGCATGGAGAAGGATCACGATATATCGCCATATCGATTTATTGTCCCAGCCCTACTCCTGTACCACCGCTGAGTGGCCGGGTCACCGGCTCGGCTCCTCAGCGAAAACCTGAATATGCTTTGCACCTGCTGCCTACATATACTCACGCTGTGATCAGCGGCAGCTGGATGCAATCATCGCATGCCAATGCGCATTGGCTCATTTAGTTTACACTCAAAGTGGATTGGTCTCTCTAAGCGAGATCCCAATTCGTCGGTCACCCGACGTGACGTCTCGGTTCCCTCCTTCAGGGAACGAGGGTTACATACGTACGATTGGCGGCATACGAATGTTTCATAAAATCACACGTGAACTCTGTCGCAAGTTGATTAGTGTGCTCGCATCGGCGCTCGTTTCTACGTTAGATTGATAAATGAGGCCCATTGTGTTTACATTGTTTCACATGTTAATTCTGAGAGAAACAATATCCACATGCTCAGGTGACAGTTTGTTCCTCAGTCTGATAACAATAAGAATATGTGCTGAAAAGATAACGTGTGCTAACAGTTTCTTAGTGTTTTGTACTAAACTACTCTCCCTCGAGGAAACTTTATATACAGTGCCCTCCACAAGTATTGGAACAGTGAAGACAAAATTGTTCTGTTGGCTGTGGAGTCAAGACATTTGGAAATATGATGAAAAGGTGAATGAGACAAAACTACAGAATGTCACATTTTACTATTAGCCATTTCAACACATACATGTTTTACCAAATAAAAAGAACAGCACTTTTAGAGTTCATCCCACTCATTGATGCGAGCATAAGTATTGGGACAGTTGAACATAAGGCAGATATAAAAGATTAAAAGCTATTATTTAATTGCAGATCCCTTGCGCACAATCACATCAGTGAGTCTGTGACCCATAGACATCACCAGACTCTTGGTCTCATCCTTTGAAATACTTTTCCCAGCCTTTTATGCAGCCAATTCCAATTGTTGCTTGTTTTGGGGAGTTTCTGCCTTTACTCTCCTCTTCAGCTGGTGAAATTCATGTTCAATCGGATTTAAGTCTGGAGATTGACTTGGGCAATCTAAGACTTACCATTTCTTTGCCCTTTTAAATTCCTTGACTGAACTGGCAGGGTGTTTTGGGTCATTGTCCTGATGCAATATGAAGCACTTCCCAATGAATCTGGTGGCATTTTCTTGAATATTGATAGGCACGATGGTTTTGTACCCTTCCAAATTCATTCTGCTACTGTCATCATACATTAATTCATCAGTAAAGTTGAGAGGGCCTATTCCAGAGGCAGCCATGCATGCCCATGCCATGACACCACCTCCACCATGCTTTACAGATGAGGCTGTATGCTTGGGATCATTTGCAGTTCCCTTTTTTCTCCACATTTTTGTCTCAAAGTCTCCTGAGGACAGTAGATTGTCAGAGCATTACCCCAGCTTTCTGGAAGTTGTTGGTGATTTTACAGACAAGTCTTTTAAGGTTCATTTTCACAGCTTTTATGATTTGTCTGTCATCAACTACTGTTGTTTTCTCAGCCGATCAGGTAGTTGTTGGTTGCTGGTGCAGGGCTCGCAAAATTTCAAAATCCCTGGCAGCCCTTCGGGCAGGTACTCTTCAGATTTTGGTAGCCCGAAAATTAATTTAACTAGCCCAAATAAAAAAAAAAAAGACCAATCTTTTTTTTTTTTTTTTTTTAAATATAGAAAATCAGATAGGAGTCTAAATGTCAATCAAAAATATTTTCAATACACAGATATCAACAAATATGAAGGAAGGAATTTTATTTCACTATTTACAGGGTATCTGCAGAATTTTAAAAATTAAGTTTAAGGCAATTTATGACCCATTTTAAAAGCTGCACGAGTAAAATGAACAGTATGAGCGGGGTTGGACAACGTCTATGGTTACATACAGTATTAAGCCATAAAATGACATGATTTACAGTTCAGATACAGGTTTTCACAAAAACGAAAATCTTATACAACAGCATTTCAGCCTTTAGACCATTTTTATGAAAAGGGATAAATCAAGCATATAAATCATTATATTAATTTAAAACAAATAAATATTACTGTCTTGATTGTTTAGATTTTTAGAAGGCACATTAACGTCTTTCTCATTTACAACTGTGTGTTTGCTGTGTAAAAACATGGGTCGATATTTGCATTGATCTGACCATAAACACAAAGAAAGGCTTATTGGAGATGCAAATTCATTCTCTGCCAAAAGGTGGCGCTTTAGGAGCGGCTTAATATAGCGGTTTCCCTCAGGGAAACTCCCCGTTAGCGGCTGGACACGCAGCCGCACCGTCCGCGCTCATAAACGCTGCTTTATCAGGCATTATAGGTAAGATGAAATAAAAATGCCAACGACACATTTCTGAGGACAGTCGGTTCCCTTCAGATACATTCACATAAAGACATCTGCGCCGCGTTTTGACTTGAAATGTGCAGCGCTCATATCTATTCAATTGCATCATTGCCTTTTGAAGTTTAATCCAGCTGTATCGCCATTCTTGTCTTTCCGTCCCCAACTGTAAGACCTTTTGAAATTATAGATAAGACATTTCTTATACCATTTAACGTATTTAAAACTTTTTATGGCCTTAAGTGTAATACAACTAAATTGAAGAGTTTTTAAGGACCCGTGGGAGCTCTGTATTTAAGGTAGCCTGTCGGGCAGGGCAGTGATACATTTTGGTAGCCCGACTGGAAAACACAATAGCCCCGGGACGTCGGGCTAGCGATTTTGCGAGCCCTGTGATGGTTTCCAAACTCTTGATTTCTCCATGCCCTTTGTTATTGCTAGAGCTCTAATTGACTCCCTCTTTCCTTTTAGCATCCAAATTGCTTGCTTTTATCTCAAAGTCAGCTCCCTCATCTTCATTCTGGTTTGTGTGTCATCATCGCATGCAAGTTTCAGAATGCAGAAGTAATGGATATAACTGATACGACATATTCCCTGCTTTTAATATCTGAAGAATTAATGCAACAGGGCACATTTAAAAAGACCTGTGAGGCAACTGTTCCAACACTTATTCTCACATCAGATAGGGGGATGAAACTCTAAAAGTGCTGAACTTCTTAGCTGGTAAATCCTCTGTGTTGAATCACCCAATAATAAAATGTGACATTCTGTAGTTTTTGTCTCATATTCACCTTTTAATCATATTTGTAAATGTCTTGACTCCACAGCCAACAGAGCAATTTTGTCTTTACTGTTCCAATACTTTTGGAGGGCACTGTATGTCTCAAGATCATTTCACTATCAGATGTCTCTTCTCGGCTCACTCGAGTACAGCTGCGCTTACCTGCAGTTGTGAATGCAGTCATGAACAGCTGTCTTTCCTCAGCTGACATGATTTCTCATTGTGGTGGTGGTATTATGATAAATCAGTTTCACTAATTCATTTGATCAGAAGTAATTACATTTTGTCAGATCATTTAGTAAGATCATTTTGATCAAAGTAAATCCAAACTTCGCAAGGCAGATGACGACAGTCTGTGATCAAATGCTACCAAGTGCGTGTAAGTGTCTTGCTTAATACAACTTTTCTGTCTATTAGAAGTAAATATCTGCTAGGGGGGAAGATTACTTCGTTTACTGCTTGTTTTATTTAAAACGTTTATGCTGTGCACATTGTTTGCCCTTAGCTGTAATTAGAAATTACAAAAACACTGCTACCTGTTAATTTGCACTTAAGTACTGGCAAACTGTACCGCACTTAGTTTCGATTCGAGCCATTTCCGTGCTATAGGCTTTGCTGTGATAATTAGAAAGGCGTTGACAGCTGTTTTCACTCAAGTGGATTAGGTGTGTATTTAAGTAGAGTCGGAAGCGTCCAGCCCTCGTGTTCAGCCTCCTCATGTGAAGACCTACAAGTGTAAAGACCTGCGACTTTTTCCTGCACGACTTTAACCAAGCAATGAAATGGCAACGCACTTGAGTATTTATTCTTTTTCCCCCTTTCTATCCTCTTTTTCCCACCTCCATCATGTTTCCAATACATTCCGGTTGTCTCCCAACAACGCTCTTACATCAAACACAGACACCAACGCAATCTTGCTCACCTGCGTTCTCTCTCTCTCTTTCTCTGTGGGTCTTTGGAACTGTCAGTCTGCTGTCAACAAAGCAGATCTTATCCCAGCTATTGCTTCCCAAACTGCACTCAGCATCTTGGGCTTGACTGAGACCTGGATTCGTCCAGAAGACTCAACAACCCCTGCTGTTCTTTCTAACGACTTCTCTTTGGTGACTTCAACATTCATTTGAACAAGCCTTATTCTGCAGATTTCTATTCACTCCTAGTATCATTTGACTTCAAACGCCTTAACGCCACAAGCATGCACAAATCTGGCAACCAACTGGAATTAATTTACACACGCAATTGTGTTGCAGACAACATTTTGGTAAAACCACTACACACCTCTGACCACTACTTCATAACATTTAACCTACATCTTGCTACTTGTGAGCCACCAACACTCTACCCATTACCTTTAGATGAAGCCTTTGTTTCCTTTCACCCTCTCATCTTTCCTCTATAGTGTTCTCCTCTCTTCCCTCACCCACTCATTTTTCATCTCTGAATGTGAACGCAGCAGCTGACACTTTGTGCTCCACTCTAACAACTTGTCTACACAATATATGTCCTCTCTCCTCCAGGCCAGCACGTGCTGCCCCTTCTAACCCCTGGTTATCAGACGTTCTTCGTGAGCATCGGACCAAACTCAGGGCAGCAGAGAGAAAATGGCGCAAAACAAAAGATCCATCAGACCAGAGTATGCATCAGTCTTTGCTTTCATCTTTCTCTGCTGAAGTCCATACTGCCAAGTCTTCATACTTCCACAACAAGATCAACAGCACATCTGATACACGCAATGTCTTCAAAACATTCAACTCTCTCCTCTGTCCGCCTCCACCACCTCCTTAACAGCCAATGACTTTGCCACATTCTTCACAAACAAAACTAGATCAATCAGCAGCCAGTTCTCTGCCCCACACTTACAGGAACTCATACCAACCAGGTCAACTGCTAAAACTCCCCTCTTCTCCTTCTGTCCCCTCACTGAGGCAGAAGTATCCAAATTTCTCCTCTCCAGCCATCCTACAACATGCCCTCTAGACCCAATCCCCTCACACCTTCTCCAAGCAATCTGCCCTACACTCTTACACACGTCATCAACTCATCTCTACTTACAGGCACTTTCCCCACTGCATTCAAACAGGCTCGGGTAAATCCACTGCTCAAAAAAACCTACATTAAACACTTCACTTACAGAGAGCTACATACCTGTCTCTCTCCTTCCATTCATAGCGAAAACACTTGAAAGAGTTGTTTTCAATCAGTTATCCTCATTTCTTTCACAGAATAACCTACTGGATGCTAACAGGGTAGGTACAGAAACTGCAAAATGAAATTCCAGGACTTTCAAGGACTTTAAGCACTACTTTTTTGGTTTTCAAGGACTAAAATCAGAGATCACAATATCATTATCATCTTTCAAATTCTAATAAATAAATGAATAAAACAAAACAGTACAAATAATATGCAGCACATGCGAAGCATGCAATGGCTGTGGCAACATTAACATTTGAAAGGATACTATGGCAAAGTTATCAATTTCCTTATTCAAAGTGATTTTTTTCATGAATATATGATTAACCTGAAGAGTAAAAGCCTCATCATACACTTAGAAAATTATGAGCTATATCACGTTCATGGACACTAGGGCTGTGACAATACATTTAACTCGCAAGATGAAACAAAATAAAGTTACTTAGTTCACTAGAAAGAGACAATGTTTTACTGCTATTTTTAAGAAATTTTTAATGACAAAATATTTGTCTTTTAATCACAAAAAGCAAGACGCTGAGCTCCGCAAAACTATGTAGTTGTATTTTGAAATATTTTAACTAATCTAAAGCCGTAACTAACAATTATTTTGGTAATCAAGTAATCTACTGATTATTTTGACAATAAAAATAGACCTAAGTGAAAAACAGGCTTTAGTATGACTACGTTTATATATATATTAAAATAACGATGAGACTATAATAATTGGTTTGAATAAAGTATCAAAACCAAGTAATCACATGGTTTTATTGAACAACACTGTTAAAATACAAAGTAATATGCCTATACTACATAATAATGAACATAACCAACTTAAGTACATTAATACCTGCAGTGGGCGCCAGTGGCCTGGTGATGTTTCATTTTACAGCGTGATTCAATGACGTTTAAATCCATATAATTTTAATATTTGGTCACATGCAAACTCATAGCGAGGGTTTAAACTTTTATTTTGAAATCGCGATGTACAACAAATCGCATATAGAAATTTGTTGATGTATTCTCCTGTTCTGGCATGGGTTTCTAAAAGATTTACTTTATAAATCTAGTGAGATAATGACCACTGTTTTCCCAGATGAACGTTAAGCAAACCAAACTCACAGCATATGCAGAGGAAGAGTTTGTGGACGGAGCTGCTGAGATGCAAACATGTTCCACACTTGTAAATGATAACAGCGCAACACAAAGTGTGTCAGACTTTATAAATGAAATCCAAACAAACAGCACATGCAACAAAAGACCGAACAATATAATGCAAGCACCATCAAAGGTGTTATCACAAACTGATATGGCGAGACCGCTTTTCACCTCAAGGAGTAATATCACGAGATCGCGAGCGCTCCGGGCAGCCGGGTGAAGTAGCTCTGTATTTAGATGCACTGCATCGTTAATTTAGTGAGAAAAGACTGTTTTTGTTGAAAACAAAAATTAACACCAATTTCATATATACTGCCTTTTAAACGGTCAAGTACCTTTTCATAAATATGGCTGTTTTCAAGGGTTTTCCAGGACTTAAATTTCAAAAAGTCAAATTCAAGTACTTCAAGCACCTTGTACGAACCCTGTGCTAACCAATCAGGTTTCAAACATGGACATTCAACTGAGACTGCGCTACTCTCAGTCACTGAAGCCTTGCGGACTGCAAAAGCTGATTCCAAATCATCAGTTCTCATTCTGTTGGATCTATCTGTTGCTTTTGACACTGTTAATCATCATATCCTCCAGTCCACCCTCTCATCACTGGGCATCACAGGGATTCCACTTCGCCGATTTGAATCCTATCTCACTGGTAGATCTTTCAGGGTGGCCTGGGGAAGGGGAGGTATCCAAAGCACATCAACTGATCACTGGCATTCCTCAGGGATCAATTCTTGGACCCCTCCTCTTCTCCACATACACTACATCAGTGGGTCCCCATCATACATGCACATGGTTTTTCCTACCATTGCTATGCTGATGACACACAGCTCTCTCGCTCATTTCAACCAGATGATCCAACGGTAGCTGCACGGATCAAAGGAAAAGAGGGAAGACTCAAACGACCCCCCACCACGGTGATACCGGTATTACCGGTGTTGTCACACGTCGATTAACCGGTGGGAAAATTTCCTCACCGTCACAACCCTAGCATACGTTTGACTGAATTGTTTGTTTTTGGCTTTATTTCCTATTATATAAGTCTCTTATACTTTATACTTATATAATTTATAAAAGTATATATTTTGTAATTTATAACTTATACTTAATGTGTATTATTGTTCATTAAAACTGATAGGCTTTTTAACAAAAAAAGGCAAAGTTATGCTTTATGTAATATTTCATTTTATTATTCAAACAGTGAAGATAATCAGAGTATATGTGGACATATTGCCTAAACCACATGTTAATAAGTTTTATAAATGTGGGTGAATCGTTGTTGGTAACTATGGACATTGAATCGTTGTATACTAACATTGATCATGCAGTGGGACTTGAGGACTTGAGGACGTAAAATATTCTTAAACCTCCTGAAAGTTTGCCACCTACATTTTTTAATCGTAGAATTGATGGAGTGGATACTTAAGAACAATGTGTTTTTGTTTCAAGATGTTTTCTATAAACAAGTAAACAAGCAAGCACCCATACAGCTATGGGTGCTTGCTTCGCTCCGAATTATGATTGTGGGAAGAAAGGTATATCTTTTCGACACGCAACTTTTTTCTAGATAAAATTGTTCTATGGGGTATATATATTGATGATATCTTGTTGATTTGGTCTGGTTCAGAGTCTGAATTACACGTTTCATGAATATATTAATGGCATAAATCGTAATTTGAAGTTGAGCTTAGAGTATTCAGGAACAGAAATGAATTGCTTGGATCTGAAAATAACTAAGAATGCTAATGGTGATTTACATACTTCGATTTTTAGGAAACCAACGGATCGAAATACCATTCTTAGAGCTGATAGTCTTCATCCACCTTGTCTGATCGAGAATATTCCATATGGTCAGTTCCAAAGACTGAAACGTATTTGTGACTCAGAAGATGATTTCGAAATTCAATAACAGGATATAAATACGCTGGTAAGTGGTCCCTGCAGTAAGTGGTAAGTGGTCCCTGCAGTATCTCCCAAGATCGTTTTGAGAGTCTATCCAGTCTGATGGCCCAGTATCTGAACCTGGACAGACGTCATAAACTCTATCACTTCAAATGATTATGTCTTTTATATTTATATTTTATTTATATATATATTATATGTGAAAGTTACATTTAATTCCCAAGATCTGAAAATTTGGTTTGAAGTTCTAAAATTCTTAATTGGTTCTTGAGTTGTGTTGCTGCAACTTGAACCTTGATGACTTAGCATCAGTCAGTCATGCATTATAACATGATATTATGATAATTTAGCATTATATGATGAAATAACTTTAGTAATTATAATAACTATGTATTAATGCATATTTGTCATGTTGACTGAACATAGGACTGGTGGTGGTGCTTAAGATATTGTTTGTCAGTTAGTGAAGGGGCGCCTGCAGGATTTCTTCCGAGGGTACACACTTATCAGAATTGCTGGCCGGAGTCCGACCGAGCCCATCTTCCCCTTCTCCCAATACAGCTTACATACTGTTATTAAAATAGTTAAGTTTTGTATGTAATTGAAAAGTGATTATGTTTAGTTTCTTTATAAAGTTAATTTAGAAAAACGTTAGAAGCATTTTTTTTTTTGTTAAATGTTTTTTTTTTTTTTTAAGTAACAACCAAGCGGCCAGCGGCAGCAGTGAGCTGATTATTGTCTATGTTTGATTAATTTAGACTTATCAAATCATTGTGACTTGCCTAAAATAAAATCTATAGATATAAAACAGTTCAAGCATATCACAATGTTAGTTTCAATGTTTAACATATAAATGTGCGCTGTTAGAGGCATATCCAATAGTTTGTGCAGAAAGTGGAAGCTGAATCACGCTCTGCAGGACATGGAAGCGCCGGTGCGATCACTTGCATTTTTTTCAGTAGAAACAACTTCTAATCAGTGGTGGAAAGAGTACTGAAAATTTGTACTTCAGTACAAGTACTGTTACATTGCAGAAATAATACTCAATTACAAGTAAAAGTACTGGTGCCAAAACAGTACTTAAATAAAAGTACAAATTACTATTCTCAAAAACTACTCAGAGTACTAGTTACTAGCTGGTGATATTTAATGATTTACCAAAAAATATTCATTCATAGTAAAGATCTATGTGGATAATAGCTGCTTTGAACAAAACCCACTTTTAACTTATTAGCAAAGTACGTGAATTATGATACAGGTATTTCTAACTTCAATACCTTGAAAAATATCAATATTAAAGTCTCCATGAACCGGAAGTTGTAACTGACTTCAGTGTTGTGATGTATTTTCAAGTGAAACAGAATAGGTGTGTTCGACTTCATACAGTGCCGCACAGACCTATCGCCGAGAGTAGCCGCTTGCAGTCAAGGGCGGGATTAAAAGTGGAGACGTGAAGTCGGACTCTTTCTTCTCCCGGTAGTGATGCTCTCGCGGTGTTTGGATACTCTTATAACAGATGAAGTGAATAACATACAATATTTGTCAAATGCACGGACGTTTCAGAAATGTTTTCATGAGCAACAGAAACACTTTTTATATACTGCTTAATACAGGGCCATCTGTTCAAGAATAAAGTTCAACACATACTATTTAAATACCAATAAAGTGGGGGTATATTTGTTTTTATCAGTATTTTTTTTTTATTAAATGTGACTCAATATAACATTGCGACTATACAGTAAAAAAGCCTTTACTGTTCTAAAAACAGATTTGTGAGCTGTATTGTAATTGAAGATGTTAGAAACACACGTCATTGTTGTCATGTGGTGAATTTGGGCAATCATGAAACAGTTGTGTCGTCATCAGCGCTCCCGCAGTCACTCTGGAGAAACTGCGCCGGCTGAGTGAGTCGGCTGCTCTCGAAACGCTATCGCGGTACTTTGATGCCACACGTGACACTGATGTGGCGTCTGCGCTGGTTGAAGTCGGACATATTTTCTAACTGGCATGCACTGCTTCAAGTCAGCCGCCGATTGGTTTTCATGGCGCTGCATGAAGTCGAACACACCTAATATTGGATAAAGGACGGGGTTTTATTGTGGCGCACTTCCTCTCCACCTCTTGCTCTTAGCAGATTCATGGTTAAGTGCTTAAAAATATCTGCTTGTTACATCTGACATCACGCTTCACCACTTCTGGGTCCTAACGATCTGCCAGACGCGCCAAGAATACACCAAACTGTGCTAATATACACCCACAATGTCATGTAATACTGAAAAATTATAACACTAACCTTATCTCCATACTGAAATCCCAGATGACCAGACAGTGATTCAGCTAAAATATTAGTGTCTGAGACACTGTGAGCACAGAGACTGTAGTGTGCACAGCAAATTTTTATATGCTTAGCTTAAATATGTAGTATTAAATAGTGCTCATAAATGGCTGTTGAGATAGCATTCTCAAATGAAATGATAGAGGCTTGGACCCGGAAACAGCGGTCCTTACGTCATGATTTAACAAGAGGATTCTCCCCAAGTTGTCAAACTGACGTCATCAGAGCAAGAACGCCATTCCAGAGTGGAAATAAATTTTCAGTTTTTGATTAAAGATTACGATGGCAGACAATTTTTTTCCGGTGTATTGACTTGCACGGTTTAATTGTTCACCACAAGGTAATGTGCACTAAAAAAGTAAGTAGGCTTATTTTTGATTTCATGACGACTTTATTTTCAATACCATTGGCAAAACTACCACATACTGTATACTGCCATATAGATATTTTAATATCTCAATTTTTTTTGTCCATCCATTTTTTAAGGCAATCATTATTTCAAGCTTTGAGTGGTTTAATCCAAATCTTTTAAAAAAAAGACATAGATCCCGTGCGGATATTCAAACTCTGTATTGACAGGAGGTGGATGTCAAACTCGCCATGGGAGAGGAAAGAGCGAGACGCAGCTTCCTATCGGTGTATATACGGTAGATACTGTGGATAATGAGTAATGGAACCGTGTTAGATATTTCAGTATCGGTATCAAAATATAGATATTTATGATAACACTACCATGTAGTTTGTTTCTCCAAACTCTGAGTCCATAAATTACGCTGAGCTCCCTCACTGTCCGATCAGATCTTCACCTGCTGCAGCGGCGGCTTTTTCTGGTTCAGATATCAGGGCTTTTATTAGTCCGTTTACGGTCAGATACCTTTATTGGCTACTGAAGTGCCATCAAAGGTTTGAATACAGTGTTTCCCCTACCATTATCTTAGGGGGGCGACCCACCCCCCAATGGCACCCCCCACCCACCTTGAAGGTCAAGTTAATTTTCTCTATAGCGCCAGATCACAACATTACTATTGTTCAGTAGAATGTATCTAAATAGGCTACTACTAAAATTATTAAAACCTTATTTTTAAGGTCAAATTGTTAGTCATACAATATTTTTTCAATGTTTTTAATTGTAATATTAAATCCACTTTATTTTCCAAAAAATAAAATTTGTTTAATTTTCATTAATTAAAAGATAAATTAAATTAATGTTTTATGCCTTAAAAATTGCAATACACAACACAGAATTTCTGAGGGGAAAAAAATCATAGGGCTATTGTAAGAATAAATGAAACCTGTTTTTATGCTTTCAAATAATTAGACATGTTAAAACAGAATTTGGTAACAATAAAACATAAGGTTGGAAAAAATTTTATAGGGCCCTAAACATGTAATTTTGGTTAAACTTTTAATAAATTGATGTTAAATTGTTCAAGTTTCATGATTTTAATTAGCTAGACACTTTTTTTTTAATAATAAAATTTAATCTAACCATTAAAAAGGAGTCCAGAAAAAACATTGGAATATCAATACAAATTGTGGGCATACTCAGTAACGAACTATGATTTAAAAGTAACGAAGTAGATTATTTTGCTAAATTTGTACATAAGTACAAGTACAGCTTTAAAAATATACTCAAAAAAGTACCCGAAAAAAAAACTACTTAATTACAGTAACGTGAGTAGTTGTAATTCGTTACCTCGACCACTGCTTAAAATACACAGTAATTTTTGCTCATAAAGGTAAGAGTAATACATCATTCGGAACTGTAAAGGGTCTACTTTTATTTGTGTGCATTCACAATATCAACAAAACTTTGTGCTTTTATAAAATAAATAGGAAAACAGAGGATGCGCTTTCTTCCGTCTAGGTCTTGAACAGGAGCGCTTCACAATGATGAACCGAAACTCAGCGAATTGACTCACAGTTATGATAAATATATCTATAGAAAGCCTTAAATTACTACTTTAAAACAAAATAATTCAAATTGAAAGCAAAAACTCTTTCTTTATACAATCCGTAAAGACGCATTTCTCTCTAAAGGCACGTCCAATGAGGAGATGACGAGTCATTTTTTCATCCCCGACTAAAATATAAATATAAGGAAAAGCCTGAAATAGGCCTGATTATAATTTGTGCATTTTATTATTGTATACAATTAAAACACAAATTATAATGGCATATATGTAAAACTTTGTCCTATAATTGTATAGCTGCTTATATTTTCTGGTTTTTATGTTACTCTGTTCTGAATACCTTAAATTTAAAGGATTTGCTGCAACGCAATTTTGTCTGTGTGAATTATTTATTGGCCTATTTTATTTTATTTTTTTTTAAATCCATGCAGCAAATGCTTTAAAAACAGCTTTAAAATTACTTTATTGCATTCCAGATGCTTTTAAAGAACTTTTCACTATAAATTTTACACGTAGCTTGAATGTAAAACACTGTCATGAATTCGTTGTATTCCCATTTGTAAAACAGGCTACAAATTAATTGTTGTAGTCTAACCCGATCTCATGAAAGTGCGTATAGCACGATTTTCTGTTTCTATTTGGCGTAATATTTATAAGCAGAAATTAGCTTTTGGTGTGCAAAAGACTGATAAATTCATAATTAATGGCAAGGCTAATTCAGTTGACAGAAATACGGGACACACGGGCCTATAATTTACTGCTGAAATGTTTGCGGGGCAAATCTCAGTCTGAACTAAAACTAAAAATAATAAAAATAAAAATTATAATAATATTATAATTATAACACCACATTATGTCGGTAACGGTAACAGCGTTGTAATGGGGGAAACAGTAATTTGTTTGATTACTCGTTACTGAAAAAAATAATGCCGTTAGTAACGTTGTTTATTTATAACACCGTTATTCCCATCACTGGAAATCACCAATGAAATCTGACAACAACTCTCTCATAATTGTTGATTCTTATGCTGAAATTGGGATAAAAAAAGCTTATTATGGGCTAGAGGAGCCATAGTCTCAGCCTCAAGGTGCGTTCACACCAGATGCGAATGAAGCGTTAAGCGCGAGTGATTTACATGTTAAGTCAATGCAAAGACGCGAATAGACATCCTGCGACGCGATTCGCGCAAATTGAGCGTTTTGGGCGTTTGACCCGCGAAACGCACGAGTTGAAAAATCTGAACTTTGGCGAAAATTCGCGGCGCGTTAACCAATCAGGAGCTTGCTCTAGTAGTGACGTAGCGAGCGGAGGCAGAAATCCAAAACGACAATGGAGGATAAAAATCATCGTCGCTGTATGTGGATACCCGGAGCTGTACGATACATCTTCGTACTTTTATAGAAACAGGAATAAAAAGGATCTTGCTTGGAAGAAAGTGAGTGAGGAGGTCGGACAATCTTGTAAAAAATGCTCTTTACTCAATATGAGCTCTATATAAGCCCCTCCCATGACGCAAATTCACATCTGTTGTGAAGTGAATTTCACACGCGAATGAAGCGAGTAAATTCAAAATGTTCAAGCGTCCAACTACGCGCGAATAGCACGATTTATTAGCGCAAGTCGCGTCTGGTGTGAACACACTGTTAGACGTCACGCCCACGGAACGTTGGCTAAACATCTGATGCATATGGCACACTTATCTGGAAACACTTCAGGAGTTTCGAAGTCGTCGTCGGATTGGTTGAATTATACAGGATTTCCGGGAGACGTGTGTCGCATTCTTTAACGTTCTGCCTGTAAACAAAGATGCCGTGGCGCCAAACTCCCTCACAAAAGAAGAAAGCCATCGTGTCTACAACTGAGACGACGAACGCTTATCAGGATCAAATAAATGCTGGATTTTCAAAAGTATGTAAAATATTTAAAGTTCACAGCATAGAATCTTTAAAATACGTCCGAGAGTTTCACACTCAGTTGTTTGTTATTATGATGACATTTCCACACCCCGAAACGTGACGCTGAACGAAACGAACTGTGATTGGTTGTTTGACATGTCGCTCAAACGGCCTCATGGGCAGGCCTTGGCCAATGAAAGCTACCATACATTCCAGACCTGGTTACGCGAGACTAGAGGAGCCAATGCGCAGTCATGAGCGCAAGTTTGCGAACGCTGCCTGTTTCTATAGGAACCGGAGCTTCTAACGGCAGCTGTGCAGTGACGCAATAGGCGCGTTTGACTTGGAAGTAGCTCTGCGCAGAATGATCACTGTAGAGCAATTCGAATGCATAGGATCCGTCTGCTCTCTTATCGCTCTCGCGGTACTTTGATGTCATACAGTGATCATTCTGCGCAGTGCTACTTCCAAGTCAAACGCGCCTACTGACTATACTAATCAACAATTGGCTCTTTCATTTAGTAGGCGGGGCTTATTTGCCATATTGGGCGTTGGACTTTCTCCCATTCATTAGTATTTGGAGTTCACAGTCTTCATGTATATAAAGTCTTTGCTCTAAAGCGCCTCATGCTGGCAGAGAACGAGCCTGTATACACAGCCTGATCTCACGGCAAATCGTACATATTTTACGAGGTGGCCAATTCGTATTAATTTGTACGAATGACCTACACATAACCCCACCCCTAAACCTACCCGTCATTGGGGTTTACACAAATCATATGAGTGAGGTCGTACGAATTAGCCACCTCGTAAAATACGTACGAATTGGTCATGAGATAGGGTTGGTATACAGCAACATGATTTTGCTGTTGCTCACTCTGTTTTTCTGTTTTCTGCAGCAACTCTGAACACTTTTCATATGTTTTTATCCTGGCTGAGGCACTTTTGTTTCAATCTATAAAAATAATCAGCCTATGTAATAGTTCAAAGTTAAATATATTAATATTAATAAGGTGAGACTGAGAGTCTTACGTTTATTTGACAGTGATTTCACATTTATTGTTTGTATGAAGGCTAAATACAAATAAAAGGTTTATTTGTTTTATTTATTTCCATTTGTTTTCTAAAATATTATATACTTTTATAAGAGGAGGTTTCATAGACTTGGCAAATTGATTTTTCATAAGTTGTAGGTACAGACTGTTGTGGGCATTCTTGGCAGTCTTTCTGGGGATATATATATATATATATATATATTGTATCGACTGAAATTAAGAATTATGATATAAATTTTGGCCATATCGTCCAGCCTGCTTTTAAATAGTCTTAGACTTAGTCTAGTCCAGAATTTAATAGGCTTATTTCCTGGAGGAAGACTAGAGCTACTTCAAGACTAAATTGAGGCTTAAATTAAACCAGGAATCAGGTTTAACCTCAGATTAACATTGTGTTTCCAGTCTTTATGTATCAAAATTATTGGCACCCTTGGTAGATATGAACATTTAAGCCTGTGAAAGTATATCTGCATTGTTAAAAAGTTCCAAAAAGTAAATTTTATTTACTTTTATTTGTTTTTTGAAAGATAAATAATTCTGACCATGTCTCTCTCTCTATTTTTAAAAGAGCTGCCTTATGTAACATCATATATAAAACTTTGCATGTTGCAAAACTGACAACAACAGCTGAGTGGAAGAATTTATGCAAGAATTCATTACAAATAGACTTCTAGGCATCCCTGACATCTGATGCGTGCAGCACTTTGCTTGCTTTAAAAAAAAAAGTTCTCTTCTTCAGTAACATTTTGTGTTTGCTTTGTTTTTTGATTGCAGTATTTTTCCACTGCTATTGTTTTCTTTGGATTTGCTTCTAAGTTCCATTAAATTAAGATTTTCTTTGTTCATTCCATTTTCATAGGCAAACAGTCATTAAAGATGTATGAAAAATAAACACCAACCTCCTTGTTCCTCGTGTTTTATTCTGCATGTTTCTGGTTCCTCGTGTTTTTTTCTCCAGGTTTCTGGTTCCTCTTGTTTTATTCTTTGGGTTTCTGGTTCCTCTTGTTTTATTCTTTGGGTTTCTGGTTCCTCGTGTTTTATTCTTTGGGTTTCTGGTTCACTTGTGTCCTCCTCTTTAACAAACATCATCTTCACATCAGCAGATCTCAGTTGAGCTGATACTCCTCCAGATATTCCTGCTTGCTTCAAAACTTACGACTGTGAAGATGAGAATATTACAGAGATTTACTGAACAGGGCATCAAAAATACGGTATTTTTCTATTTACAGAAACAACATTTCTAACAGATTGTATTAAAACAGCATCACACCAAAACAAAACCAGAGCGCGGTGAAACTAATCTTCTTCCTCTGAGGTTTAATGGTGTTTGGCAAACAATCGTATGTTTTAGCGCCACTCGCTGGACTGGAGTGAACGCTATTTTTCAACATCGCGTCATATAACGTCACATAAGGGAGTCGTTTCACCAAATTCTGTGACCATCGTATTCTGTGACCCTAGGAGGCGCTGTTGTCACTGTTTGGCTTGAACTGTATCACACAGGCGGATTGGGCACGCAAACAGCGAACAGGTTCAAAGCGCCCGTGCACATTGTATGAGCGCGTCAATACAGTCTGGTAATTTGCAACCTCGTCTATTGCATAACCTATCCAGGAAAGAATTTTAGTCTAATATGAACAGTACAACTGTTACATTAAATCATTTGTATTTATTTATTTTACAGTTTTAAATAATTAAGGTTTAAAAATAAATGTATTTATTTGCTTTATTTAATTCAGATTCAGTTAAACAAAATAGGAACAAATATTTAACACTAGAAAAGATATGGCAAACAGTACAAATGTAAACATAACAGTAAAAATAACAATATACATACCTGTATATTCTATAACCCTACCCCTAAACCTACGCATCACTTGAATATTTCTGCATTTTTATATTTTCAATCATTCTGTATGATTTATAACCTTGTTTCATCATGGGACCTAAAAAATATTCCCATAAGGTTAGAATTTACTGGTATTACTATACTTGTGGGGACATTTGGTCCAGGTAATAGCAGTACACAAACACACACAGCCTCTGTGCATTTTATTTTCTGTGATTAGACTGTTAATGTATACAGTACATAGCAACCTATAAAGGGTGTCTCAACTGTACCCACTTTACCACCTTGAATATTACTTAAAATGCTATATAATCCTTTTAACATTCATGTTAGAAAATGTCCATTAATAATAGACAGCTGAAATATCACATTTTGCGTAGCATATGTGTAAATGTGACTTTTATCCTATTATCATAACACTGTACAACTAAACAGCATATGAAGCAATAGGACACCAATCCGGGTTCAGTTGATACACTGTGTCTCAACCGTACCCCACTCACATGCTCGCACGTTTCTCTAGATTATGAAAAGACCTTGCATGGCACAATGTCATAAAATATGTCTATTTTTAGAGACAGAGTAACGTTTGCAATAATATATGTTAAGTTTAACAATCATAAAATAATAAGCTATTCATTGTGGAAGGGACATGGTGAAATGAAAATCTCACCTTGGAAAAAAAAAATGCTTTTGCCGATATCTTCGGAGTGGAAAGATGCAAACATTTCAAATTTCCCACAATCAAAGAGAACACTAAAACACATGTGTGGAGCAAAAGTCACGGCTCTGAGTTCTTGTGTACGCAAGTTATTTAAGGTGTTTCAACTTTACACGTCTCAAATGTACTCAGTCTACCCCTAACGGAGAGAAAGCAACTGGACAGAGAGAAGAGAGACAATAAAAGTATTAGAGAATGAATAAATAAATGCCAATTAAATATTGTAAAAGCTGTACTGGTCATGTTAAAACTTTTAAAAGTTTTTAGTGTATTTATTTATTTATTTTGTAAAGTACACAGTACATTTGGAGAACAAAAATATTTCTGTGTGAAAGAATTTTGCTATATATATATATATATATATATATATATATATATCGTCGCTGTCGGGCGGAAACCTCGTATGTCCAAATTTTGTCAATTTCATATTTTTTCACAAATCTATGCTATTGGTCAGTCCCCACGTGGGTCTGTTATTTTTACAAATTAATAACCAATCTAAAGTGTTGAAAACAGCTTGAGCGCAAATCTCGTAACTCCATTGGACACTTAAACTGTCTGAGAATCTGAGAATCCTCTTCTTCACTCCGCGGGAGCCTCGCGGCATTATGTCTCCTCAACAGGCACGTGCAGAAGAGGGGGCTTTGGGGGCTCAAGCCCCTGCCCTTTATCAAAATTATTCAAAAGTGCCCCCTCAGACAAATAGCAATGATATTGTAGTCAATATAACAAAATGAATTTGAATTATAATTAACATGACTATGTGCACAAAACGGTAACTAATCGCTCAAAAGTCGGAAAATTCCTGTTTATTTTTAGATATCTGTCAATCTGAGGCTGTTATGGGTTGCGTGTGTTTTGCTCGACTGACTGATATTCCAGAGTCTGTTCAGAAACCTAGGCTCTCAAGCCATATATGGTTCTTTCAGTGAATAGATCGACGGGAAGGAAAGAAAATAAACCAAACAATATTTTAAACTTATTTTTTTCCATCAGTAATCAAAGTTAGTGTGTCAATTTAATTAAAAATCAATATATTACATAGTTTAGAGAATATTACATAATTCATCAATGCCCGTTTGTCATGTATAATACACCAACCAATCATGATCTGACACATTTCATTGGACAATAATGTGAATTGGAGCAGACATTTTCCGTTCTTATTCATAAATCGGTTGAAAATGACATGGGGCAGACAAGCTTATTTGTAGAGCGATCTGGATCTGCGGTTTGTCTCATTTTATAAATCAAACTGCATCGCTGAGAAAATGGATGCTTGTGTATGAAGCACCGTTTACTATTTCATGAAACTATCATAATTAATGAAGCCCAAGTGCCACCTACAGGCCTATTATGTAAAGTGTAGGCTGGCGAAATGGTGACATGAAAGGATTTTATCATATTACCATTTTTGATAATTATGCAGCATTATGAAAGTGTCTTATGCTCATCAAACCTGCATTTATTTGATCAAAAATACAGAAAAACTGTAATATTGTGTAATATTATTACAATTTAAAAGAATGTTTATCTATTTTAATATACTTTAAAATATCATTTATTTCTGTGATCAAAGCTGAATTTTCAGCATCATTACTCCAGTCTTCAGTGCATGATCCTTCAGATATAATATGCTGATTTATTATCAATATTGGAAACAGTTGTGCTGCTTATTTATTTGTTTATTTATTTATTTATTTATTTTTGGAACCTTTTTTGGGGTTCATTGATAAATAAAAAAAAAAATAAAAAGAACAACATTTATTCAAAACCTCAAGCTTTTCAATGTATATTGTTACAAAATATATATTTTAAATAAATGCTGTGCTTTTTAAACTTTTTATTAATCAAAGAATCCTGAAAAAAGTATCACAGGTTTCCAATATTGATAATAAATCAGAATTGCATAAAATGTATTTTAAAGTATATTAAAAATTTGATCAAATAAATGCAGGCTTGATGACCATAAATGACTTCTTACAAAAATATAAAATAGTAATGTATCCAAACTTTTGACATATATATATATATATATATATATATATATATATATATATATATATATATAAATTTTTTTTTTTTTTTTTTTTTTTACATTGTCCCTGTTTTACATTTGAGCCCCTGCCCCTGAGGAACTCTCTGCACATCCCTGCTCCTCAAGATTGAAAGTCGCAACGAATCCTCGTCGAGCAACACGTCCTCTGAGGTAAATGAGTTTAGGAAGATGTATGTAACCACAGTCGTTAGCTTTGGTTAACTATTGAAGCCTTTTCTCGTCAAAAGGCTCAATGCGACCGACGACTTTGTTTGCGTGCAGATTAATTTCCGTCTATTAGACAGCCTAGTTAGTTTATCGTTTTATTTTGGTATTGCATCACTCATAGCTCTAACGTTTAAAATAGAGTTTAGGAAGATGTATGTAACCACAATCATTAGCTTTGATTAGCTCTTAAAGCCTTGTCTCTTGTCAAAAGGCTCAACGCGACCGCAGACTTTGATGAACACTGCTGGCAGCAGAGACGTCTGTGTCCGTACCATTCTTATCAATGACAGCGTAATCTCGTACCCAGCTAACAGGGAACGTTCTCGTAACTTTGGCTAACGTTCTCTAAAGGTTCTCTCAAAGTTATCAAAAAACGTTCTTGCAGTAACGTTATTAAAACGTTTCCTTAACGTTATCTGCAATTTATAAACGTTCTAAAAATGTTAGCATAAAAACGTTATAAATGCATTGTTAGTGGAACGTTCTAAAAACGTTAGCATTAAAACGTTATTATTGCGTTGTCAATGGAACGTTCTAAAAACGTTAGAATAAAAACGTTATCATTACGTTGTTAGTGGAACGGTCCAGAAACGTTAGCATAAAAAACATTATCTTTCCCTTGTTAATGGAACGTTCTAAAAACGTTAGCATAAAAACGTTATAATTGCATTGTTAGTGGAACGTTCTAAAAACGTTGGCATTAAAACGTTATCATTGCGTTGTCAATGGAACGTTCTAAAAACGTTAGAATAAAACGTTATCATTACGTTGTTAGTTGAACGTTCTAAAAACGTTAGCATAAAAAACGTTATCTTTCCCTTGTTAATGGAACGTTCTAAAAACGTTAGCATAAAAACGTTATCATTGTGTTGTTTATGGAATGTTTTAAAAATGTTAGCATAAAAACATTATTATTGCGTTGTCAATGGAACGTTCAAAAAACGTTAGAATAAAAACGTTATTGCGTTGTTAGTGGAACGTTCTAATATAGTACAATGAAAATCAGAATAATGAAACTAGTATAATGAAAAATAATAACTCAAATAATACCTCATTATCAGTTAACATTTTTGGTATTTCAGTCTAAATTGAACAATGAATATTCTTAGAGTTAACGTAATTTTTCTGTTCTTGAGGTTGCAAACAATTTTTCTAATAATATTAAGTTCACTACTTAAAGTTGGCTTGTTGTATGTATTGTTAGTGAAATATTCTTTAAATGTTACAGCTGTGACATTTCACATTTAAAATAAAAACAAAATTATATCAATGAGTCCATCAATCAGATAATTAAAATCTAACTTGCAGTGTCACTATCAAAATATAAAGTGTCACACTTTATTTTCTCTGAGACCATACATGTCAGATTTGTTTTTTCTTCTTCTCAGTCACTTTGGCTCATTTATCAGATCAGAAATGAAATTCTCAAAACTACTTGTTCAAACTCCACATCATCTAGTATCTTGTGCACATCATAAAAGCAGTTTCTCATTCTTTTGAACAAATTTCAAATGCTTGGTACATTCATGCACTTGTATATGTACAATTGTATACGTTATCAAATTGCTAGTGTTATGTTGCTCAAATATGGTTCTCTGTCAAATTGACTTAACTCTCACAACATCTATCATTATTTCATCACATTAGCCATTCATTGCAAAATGGTGAGCTACTGTAGTTGCAGCTAACAGGGAATGTTGTCGTAACTTTGGCTAACGTTCTCTAAAGGTTCTCTCAAAGTTATCAAAAACGTTCTTGCAGTAACATTAGCAGAACGTTTTGTTAACGTTATCTGCCCTTGATAAACTTCATAAAATCGTT
The DNA here is from genome assembly GCA_039654775.1 of Spinibarbus caldwelli. Lineage (NCBI taxonomy): Eukaryota > Metazoa > Chordata > Actinopteri > Cypriniformes > Cyprinidae > Spinibarbus > Spinibarbus caldwelli. The sequence continues at coordinate 30,807,075 of CM077228.1, forward strand.
AGCATAAAAACGTTATCATTGCCTTGTTAGTGGAAAGTTTTAAAAACGTTATTAAAAATATGTCTTGACAAAATGAGTCGTAATTTGCATAGCAACTTAATTTGTTTATCTAACGAAACAAAGAATGACACAATCCAGTGTCCTTTTTCCCCCTGGCCTGAGAGAGAAAAAACATTTTGTTTAAAATTAAAATCTTACAATGTGCTTAAAAGTCAGAAGACACTTTATTTATTCTCAAACTGTTTTTCTGATATTTGCAATAACAGCGAAGGAGAAAATGCACTTGCGAAGTATACATTATATGATCTTAATTCCCTACGAACTAATTTACGTGTAGCGTGAAAAAGGTGCGCGTCAATCAAACACTTCAGCGGGAAGAACACAGCTGCCAAACATTTACAGTGAGACGACGCCTGTCAGGTAAGTTCTGTGACTTTTGTTGGATATATTATGAATAAAAAACGTTTATTATCACACTGATGATTAGCTTAGATTTGCAGCAAGTGCTGCTGTTTTGATGAAATTATAGCTGGGTGATCGATTTGCCTGAACAAGCAAAACTGCTGCTGCAGACCGGTTACAAGAGTTAGTAAACAACTGTATAAAACAGGAATAAAGGCTAAATTTTTGTAGAAGTCGTTAGACTCGCAGTTTCTCAGTGTCTAGTTCGCTCTTTCTATATAGCATAACTGATTTTCATTACACCGTGTTCTTGCTCGAGTTATTAGCGAGATTAGTTTATGAATGTCCCGCGCATTTTCCTGCTGTTTTCCGTTTCATGTAAAAGTTTAAAGTCAGTTCGTCACAGTGAAATCCATGTACTTAGATATCAGCTTTTTGGATCGACTGCACAGCGCCTGACTTTTTAAACGACTCTTACGAGTGGATTAAGGAAAAAATGTGAAAATGGAAGGTTAACGTTAGTCCTTTACCACTTTTTCTTAAATAAAACTGACCCTACATACATGGCGCTATAGCCGATGTCCAGACTAACGTGTTTTTTTTTTTTCCTCTCTCTCGATGACTAACGTGTCCGCCCCCCCCCCAAGGTGTATATTATAAAAGTTGTGAAATATTTGCCTACTATGGTATTAACGTTAACTCTGGTGCTGCGGTCTGTCGTCGCTCGTCAATGTTATAATATTTGAAATGACCAATCAGATCAAAGAAGGCGGGCTTCATGTTCACAGAAGCACCAATCAGATCAAAGAAGGCGGGCTTCATGTTCACAGAAGCACCAATCAGATCAAAGAAGGCGGGCTTCATGTTCACAGAAGCACCAATCAGATCAAAGAAGGCGGGCTTCATGTTCACAGAAGCACCAATCAGATCAAAGAAGGCGGGCTTCATGTTCACAGAAGCCGAAGATGCTGAGCGCGAATTTCAGTTAATGGACATAAAGTGCGAGATAAGATGTTAACTAAATATTTAATATTTGAGAGCTGTTTTACAATACAAATGTTAAACATCAGGTTTGCAAACTAATAAATTCTAATTTCGCCATTTTTAAATTTAATATAGGCCTATTTTCGTGATGTATAATGTAATAATTCGTTCTGTCAATGTGAGGATGCAATATATATATATATATATATATATATATATATATATATATATATATATATATATATATATATATATATAAGGCATAAGATTAATAATGTAAGTGCACGTATTGTGAATTAAGTTAATACGCTAACCCCCGGTTTCACAGACAAGTCTTAAACTAGTCCCAGACTAAAATGCATGTTTGAGCTGTCTCAACTGAAAATATCTTGCTCTGACATATCTTAAAATATGTCACTGTCATTGTTCTGTGTCAAGATGCACACCTGTAATGTTTTCTTCTAAGGCATTTTTGTAAAAGTTGCTTAAATATCTTAATTTAACTAAGGCCTAGTCCTGGCTTAAGCTAAGCCCTGTTTGTGAAACCGGGCCTTAGTTACCAAGATTTTCGGGAAATTATGATATGTGAAATATATATAATTTGACCTTATGTTTACTTTCTTCACTGACACAGACGAGAATCACTATTATCAAAGCTCAGTTTTAGGAGAGGAAGAGACAGGGCAAGATAAGGAGACAGAGAAAAACAAACAGTGATGGAGATGAGGAGAGAGCAGGTATTGACAAATAATCTGCCCACGTGGTTTTAGATCAGAGAAATCAAAATTTTTCTTACATTTGGACCTCTAATTATAAAACCCAGTGCCTATAGTAACACCAACTGTGGTAATATAACAGTTTGTTAAAATGTTTAGAATGCAACCCTAGATCTTTAGTAATTTTGTACAAATGTCATAGTAAACATGATTGATTATTTATAAATTATGAACAACTAAAATAATTTGCTAATTTAATTTCAAATGAATTTTGTCAATTTAAGTGGACTTTGATATCAAGTGTTCAGTAAAAACAGAGCAGTGGTATCTCAATGTATATTTTATCAATAGTTAAAAGCTATTGAAGTTTTCTGCTATGTCAATGCTATGTTTCATCAATAAATTATTTATCACAGTTTCTAATTTGTTTTTTTTCCCTTATTCTCTTGTCTTTTTCAGTGGTATTTCAACAATCACTTATGGAGTCTGATCGGGACTGGTATGACCATTTTTACCCTTTTTATGAGGACAGAAGTGTCTCACGTTTCGGGTTTTGATAAATCATTCAGCCCTAGGATAACATATGTTGTCAGCTCAGGAAAAGATGTAGGAAATTGAAGAGAAGAATGGTTTTAATCAGTGTGGTTTAAATTTGTGTGTGTGTTTGTAATTTTTAGATGCCTGTCAACACAGTTTTGGAAAAAGTCTTTGAGGAGCTGGTATCTGAAACTTTCAAATTTGCACCGCATCAAGATCAGTCTTATCACAGGTTGGTGTCTTTCTGTTTTGAATTGGTGTATAGTTAATGAGATGCAAACCAGTGTAAGATTAATGGGAGAGTGATGTTAATACATGTAAACTCAAGTTTATGAGTAAACAAATCAATTAAGTCAGTGTTGCACATTCAACAAGTTATTACTTACTATTCTGTCTGTGAAAACATGTTAAATAGATATACATAGTGGTCAGTGTTTACTTGGAAATAAAATGTTACAAATTAAGTTAATATCTTACATAGTATAAATTCAACTGTTTTACATGTTGTTGATTGTAAATGATTGTAAAATTTCAGTAGTCCAACACCAGTGAAATTTCATGGTGCTTGACACCAATGTCGATGCCATAGCAAAACTTTTGGAACTATTTAACTGTTTGGGGAAAAAAAAAAAACAAGAAAGAAATTAGTTAATTATGATAACATTAAAACATGAAAATGGCATGTAGACTTCAAATATTGTTTATCAGTGGGTACCAAATTATACTACTGGTACTGGAGAAAAGCTGGTATTGTTACATTTTTAAAATGTCAGTATCAGCTTGATACCAAAGTACCGGGACTTTTGACAATAAGCTAAGACAAAGATTTCATTACCAAATATGACTAATTGCTTTTCTGCCCAGTGCAACTAAATATTTTGATCCAAGCACAAAGTGAACAGGTGGTGCAGTCCCTTCAGTTATGAGGGATTTCATGTCAGTGATTCAGTGTCTCAACATGAGTCATTTGTCCCACCAGAAATGGTCTGCAGAAATGGTCACTTTACAGATGTTTAACAAAAACAATTTTATGAATCAAAATCCCTACCACTATTTGGAAAGCTATTTTGCAAAGACATAGAGCGATGCAGTACGTATAGTGAAGCATCCCAGTGCTTTTATTCTAAATCTTACCAAGCATTAATACAACGTTGTCTTCTTTTCTCCCTGCAGTATCTCCCAAGATCGTTTTGAGATTCTATCCTGTCTGATGGCCTAGTATCTGAAGACGTCATAAACTCCATCATTTAAAATAATTGTCTTTTATACAAGTGTATATTTTAATATTATTATATATAATTTATATTCTTTTATACGTTTTTTTTTTTTTTTATATACATGTTTTTAGGTCATTCAACAACTCAAATTCTTCAATTTAATTCTCAAGAGCTGAAAATTTGGTTTGAAGTTCTAAAATTCTTAATTGGTTCTTGAGTTTTGTTGCTGCAACTTGAGTCTTGAAGATGCTTTTATTTTTTTTCTTCATATTATTTAAAGGCACAATATTGGATTGTTTGATATTAGAACATGACGGAATGTATTAAAACTTTTAACTCTGTGCAACGTATATAACATTTAATATTTCATACATTAGAGCAGTTTAAATGTATGGAATTGATTCTTGGTACATATGTCATTGATTTCATACACATTGTTTTGAAATCCATACTTGACTACATTTCAAATTGCTTTTATTGTTCATTTCTGTATTTCTGTCTAGACTCAAATTAAGAAATGTCTATTTTAAAATAATTGGAAAAGTAATATCTTTATAATTAGACTTTACTTTAATAACAGTATAGTGTTCCCTTACTTTCATGTACTTTATTGACCACTTATATTTCATTGTTATTAGCTTTCCATTGTACTATTTCTAGACTGTATTTTGTAAGTCTTGAAAGTTTGATAACACTGTTAGTGAACATTTAGCAAACATCTGTAACAGTAAATAAATGTTACATAATCTTACATAATGTGTCATCTTAAAAAAACATTGAGGACATTAAAATAATGAAAGAATAGAACATTCTAAAATGTTTTGTGAAACGTTCCTAGAACGTTAATATAATGGAAAATAGAACGTTCTAATAACATATTGAATAACGTTCCTAGAACGTTAATATGAGATACTTACATTATAAGAACGTTTCCATAACGTTTCCATTAAGTTATAGAAACGTTATATTTGAAAGTTCTTAGAACGTTAAAAACGTCCAGTTTTTTAGACGTTGTATTAACGTTCTTAACGTTCTTGAGCATTTGGAACGTTCTAATAACGTTTTATATAACGTTCTTATAACCAAATAAGAACGTTAATACAACGTCAAAAAAACTGGACGTTTTTAACGTTCTAAGAACTTTCAGATATAACGTTTTTATAACTTAATGGGAACGTTCTTATAACGTAAAATTGTTAGCTGGGTATCTCCCTAATCCTGAGTCATAAATCTCGTATCTCCGATTAAACATGATTTTGGGGAAATGTTGTCTTAATGTTGGTACACAACAGTATATGATAGCAATATAAGTTATAATACCAACTTTAAGAATACAATGTTTAATAACTCAAAAAATATGCCGTTTTTTTAATTTCCTGAAAAATAATGGTTTTGGAGATACGAGGATTCCGCCCGACAGCGACGACATATATATTCCATGGTCTGTCTGAATACTCGATTCTGATTGGCTGGCAGGTGTTGATTAAATTTGTTTAACTGCACAGGTAGTTCCAGGTCAGTTTAATCACCGTTCCATATTAATGCGCTGCTTTAATTGATGCACACTAACCAACACACATCACTCGCTCGCTCGCACACACACACACACACACACACACACACAGACACACACAGAGAGAGAGAGAGAGAGAAAGAGGTCGGAGATCGCAAATTGTGCGAACTTGTTGTCAACGCTTCCCCGCGATTTTTATTACAAAAATAAAAGACAGATACTAGATCGGTACATTATATTCCCCAGCAACGAGGTGATAAAATAGCTGTTTTTGAAGTAATTGTTTGTAGAGAGAGACGCGCAGACGCAGCAAGCAGGTACACACAACTGTCATCTCTCTCTCTCTCTCTCTCGATCAATAATTAATTGAAATACATGCTATAATTCATTCAAATAAATGTAGTCTTACCGCACTATTTCATCTCTGTGTCTGATTTGAAGCTGGCAGAATGCTAGCGCTAACGAGCCGTAACTGACGAAAATAACCGTCATTTTTACCCATTCGTTCAAATATTGCGCTGCAAAGAGCAAGAGAAGTTTTAACTTGTTTAAAACTTGGCAAATGACCATGGAATAAGTGGGATAATCAACGGCTAGCCGTGCATTAAAGGATTTTAATGCACTTCGCGTCGGGCGGTTCTTTGCCTCCACGTCGTGCATTAAAATCTTTTAATGCACGGCTAGCCGTTGATTATCCCTTACGTATATATTTACATGACATATACACACACATATATTATATATATATATATATATATATATATATATATATATATATATATATATACACACACACACAGGGCCTGACATTAAGCATTCTCATGTGGTTGTCTTTCGGACAAGTAAATTTGTCATTTACTTGTCTGAGTATAAAAGTTACTTGCAGGGAGAGGGAAAAAAAAATGTAATTGAGCTATAAATATAATTATTTATTGTAGTTATACAAAACACATTTAGTTTTAGTTAGATTTTTCTTTTTAGATAAAATAATGAAAAAAAAAGTGTGATAATACTGTTATATTTTAAAATAAAAAGGGAGTATTAATTACAAATACAATTATTTTATATTAAACTTAAAAATTAAATGCTAATATTTACTTTTTTATATATGAATTTTCAAACTTAAATTTTAAATTTTTTAATTAGAGTTCAATTTAATCAGACAATTAGTATAATAAGACATTTGGGCTGTTACCAAACAAATGAAATCAGTATCAACAAAAGTCATCTTTGCAATGCAGAAGAAACACAGAAGCTGCATCTGAAGTGGAATAGATATATTTACCCACTGTTTAATGCAGCTCTGAGGGACATGGAATGCTTTAATCTGCAGTTACAAATGAATAAATAATGTTTTGATTCATAAAACGTTGAATACTGATATTTGAAATTATTTAAAAAATAAAATAATACTGTAAATGTGAAATTAAAACCACCAGTAGGTGGCATCAAGTCACTGTTTATAAGTGAGTCATTGCGACTGAACCGAATCATTTAAACGGTTGATTCATTCAGGAACGAAACGCCATCATGTTGCTCAGAGACGCAAAACAGTGCTGTGGCTGTGTTTGGAATGATTTTTGTTGGTGAAACAGAGCAGAAACAGGAAATATGGTGTCCAAAACTTAAGTCTCTTAATGTTAACTTCTTGTTTATTGAACTGTTATAAAATCACATTTGTAATCATGATGGTTTTTGGAGCAAAAAAAAAAAAAAAAAACGGGCCTCGATCTTCGAGTGAAACTATATGAAATTATATAAATATGTACAATTTTTGCTCCCATATCTTGAATTTTCTGATCATTCTTCATGCATTGTAGTACTGAATCATGCAGTGAAATAACGCACTCGCACGTGCGCTAGTCTAACCTAGACGACTTTACGTAATGTATGCGTGCACTCTGTAGGTGTGTTTTTTTTTTTAATTCTTGCAATATACTCGTTAAAACAACAATTACGAAATTATCGCAAACGATATATATCGCACACCCCTATAACAAAGGCTATATCATAAATAAAGGCAGTTATTATTGTTTTTGGTATTGACTTTTTCAAGTTACTTGTCCGATTGGGCAAGTAAATTTCTCTTTCACTTGTCTGTCCAAAACATTCACTTGTCCCGGACAAGCGGACAAGCATTAATGTCGAGCCCTGATATATACATACACACATACATACATACAGACAGACAGACAGACAGACAGACAGATAAATAGATAGATTGATTAACTAGTAACTAAAGGCAGAGAAACTGAAACTGTATGCGACCAGACTGTATTGACACGCTCATACAATGTGCACGGGCGCTTTGAACCTGTACACTGTTTGCGTCCCCAATCCGCCTGTGTGATACAGTTCAAGCCAAACAGTGACAACAGTGCCTCCTAGGGTCACAGAATATGATGGTCACAAAATTTGGTGTAACACCCACATTATCACTGCGTATCCTTGACGACCGTGTAAACAATAACATCATGCTCGTTATTGTACCCATAGATATGTATGGGTAGAGCCCCCATTCGACCGCTCCAAGCACGCCATCTGAATAATAGGGATCTACCTATACATATCTATGGTTGTACCTGCATGAATGGTCACGTGACATGCGTTTTCGGTTGTGTAGTGTAAACGGAGATCGTTTCTGAAACAGCAGAAACGCCAGTGTAAACGGGGATCATTTTCATTCTAAAATCCAGTTTTAAAACGAAAACGCACTAGTGTAAACGGGGCCTGAGACTCAGAGCTGGTGCAGTTCCTTCATCGAGTACCGGTCTGCCTGTGGTTCGGCCGCCGGCGGGAGACATGATGCTCACGGGTCCGTCAGAGATGCTGCTCCATGAAAACGTCAACTGTGCACCGTAAATCTTGTTTTTTAACATTTTCTAACTACCAAATCAGTGAACATAACTATTTAAATAATGAGACACAACAAGACGTGTATAAGTTGTTGTAAAGCACTGCAGCTAGCTTGTAAGCATTAGCAATATCGTTATATTTTTAAAATCCACGTAGGTTAACCTCAGTTTGCTAATATTATAACCATCAAGTCTAGTTACAGCTTAGTGACATTGTTTGCACAGCTAATTGGTAATTTTTTTGTCATGTGGTGTGTTTATAAGGCTTTGGAAGACGGGAGTGAAGATCTGAAGCAGTGGAGGCCAGCTATTATGAACCACCTCTACTGGACTGCAGCTTCCACTCCTGATGGAGATGCAGATTTGATGGAGGCCAAGTGGAAAAGTATGGTCAGCAGTGAATGTGATCTAAACTTTTGCTTGCGTCTACCAACATATGCATCATGCATCAGGCCTCATGGAGTCTCTGAGAGAGGAATACTGCAGGTCACCACAGACTCCACCGTCTTGTCTTCCACTACACCTGCTCCTCTTTCCCGATCCCTCCAGAGGATCAACAAGATGAGGCTGTTGGCGTGTATCTAGCATAGCATTCACGATTTAACACACGTTAACAGCACATTAGTGTGATACCCAGACTGAAATATTGTTAAATTTTTAAATAGGTCAGATGGTATATTTTTATTTTGGTAGTATATGTTTGGTACATCTACATTGTAGGATATCAGAGCAAATCAGACCATTTAAGATTCGATCAGATTGGTGTTAGAACCACCAAAAGAGCCAAATTCCACAAAGAGGCCCATCCAGAGACAACAGGATGTTCGTCATAAATCTGTCCACGGTACCCTGGCGCCTTGAGTCTGGAGCAAACCAACAAGCCTCTTTCACAGAACAGTTTGCAACATTCAAACAAAAGAACACTTACTGATAATTCCAATTCAGGAAGGAGACTGTCAAATTTGGGGCAAGTAATCAGGACTGATGGTCAAAGAGATGGCCGTCACATGTAAATCTGTGATCGAAATAAGAGCAACAGCCTTTCTTGGGTGGGTCTCCACATAGAAGAAAGATCAGACTGAAATTCCTTTGTCCACAGAGTTGCTTCCATATGCACCCAAAATCATCTTAAAAAGCAACTAATGAACTCAATATTATGTATGCAACCCACACAATTGATGATCATGTTTTAATCACATATTATGTAGGTCTTTTAATAACTAGGGAATAGTTTGAGTTAATATTCATGTTTGGTATGTATGAGTTTGAAAAATCATGCTTTAAACATTTCTTCCAACTGTTTCTTTGTCAAATGTATCATATTCTTGTTATAGAAGTCCTGTCCAAAATTGTACTCGGTAAGAGCGGGAAAATTCAGACCATATGACTGATAAGATAACATTTTAGATTTATGAATGGGGAGGAGAAACATACAACACCACGAGCCAAGATCATTTCTAATTGGTCAAGACCAGCATTAAGAGGTGTCTGAAAGCCGAGTTTAAATACTCAGGACACCATCAAATTGTGCTTTTCTTTTGCTTTTGCTGCTCTTCCTCATCTTCTTCTTCTCTTTTGCCACCGCGTTTTGACGCTGCTCTTTGAGCGTGCTCTGGCCTACATGCCAGCTGCTACCACAATGAGAAGAAAAAACACCTAGTCTCGTTACATGCTTTCTTTCTTTTACTTTAATTTCTTGTCTTTCCGTGAGAGTTTCGTTAAGTTAAGTTTGCCGCAAAGTCCAGCTCCGACTGCACCCGCTCAAACTTTAACCAGACCAACTCTGCATCAAGAGCCACCCCCAAGACTTCACTACGAAAGACCACTGAACTCAACCAAATCAGCAAACTTGGGAAAACCCTTTTCTGCGAAGACAACAACAAAGGGAATCCCTTAACACAAAGGCAATGCAAGTAACCTTCAGACTTCTAACTGAATTGGTGCATTTAATACAAATGTTAGCCTCATTGAGAAACTCAATGCGAGGGTTAAATAAGCGATTGATGGTTCAGATCTATATGCAATTGCACATATTGCTGTAAACTTGGGATTTCACATTTTCATTCTTTAAACTCATCCTTTCCTCACTTTCTCTCTTTCTGCAACGTGTGAATGTGTGAATGCGTGTGTTCATGTGTTAGATTAGATTAGTTTACATGTCTTAGGTTTATATAAATAAAGTCTTATTTATATTGAAAAGAGAAGTATCTTGTGTTTTGTGCTTACAAGTTAATGTCTTAATCTGCCGATCTTGTTACTGTGCTTATTAATAGTGTTTTCACTATATTTTGGATTTTAATATCCAGTGCAGAGTTGATGTCATGCGGCTTGTTCAATGAATCGCAGACTGACTCAGTGATCAGCCGTGAAACAGTGATTCTGTTCAAATTCCCTATAAAATCATAAATGATTCCCTTTCAGCTAAATTGATTTGTTTCCCTTATATATTACGTATTTACATTTACAACATATATGTATTAACAGTTGAAATGTTGTGTTTAGAGTTAGGTATTAACAGTGGTATGAAATAATATTTGTTATGATTTAGTGCTGTATAAATAAAAATGAATTGAATTAACCATAAATGCAGATCTGCTTGATCTATATCTGATGTAAACTTCATAAGTTTTTATACAGTAAAACAATTTGTGATTATTTTTTGTCACCAAAATGGGGCCATTCAAAACCTTTATAAAGTCCTCCTTCATTTATAAAGTCTTCTAATGGCTGACACAACAGCCATTGCCTGATGTGCCTGCCCAGAACACCATAGGCCCAGCGGACAACTTGTCTGTATGCTGTCAATATTGATTGTGCTATACCAATTGTCAGGGGTCCGGGCCCTGTGTTTCTCCCTCTCACCACCAGAGGACCCAGATCCCTGTTTACACGGTGTGTTCCCTTACCGCGCCGTGACACCAATGGCATCAAAAAGTGTTATTTACTGGTAGTCGTGACCTAAATATTGGCAACTTGTAATTGAGAGACAAAATTATTCAGATTGTTTTTATATTCAAATCTTTAATTTACTATGTATTTATACATACAAGTATTTAGCTCAGAGTAACACATGATCTCTGCCCTAAACACACTCATGTCTGCTGGCTTGGAGAGGTCTATGCTTTTGTCTGAAGTGCATATAGGCTATCTGTAGCACATACGGGTTCAGACAGCAAGCCTCAAAGCCTGGGTGCAGAGTCAGACACTGCACATCAAGTGTGGGGGTCACATTCTCCACCAAGACCCGGTATGCATCCAACTCCCTGCAGCACTGACTTTCCTCAGCTGTGACCATGGCCTTGCATTTACCACACTTAACGTTAGTGTCGGATATTAACGAATGTGACACGGCTGATCAACGCTTATTAGTTTCTGTTACTGGTAAGTATCAATACTCATAGATCAATACTAGCTTTGCTATTGCCTGATTACATATCGTTAGCTAATGTATGTATATCTGTAAGCTAACACTAGTCTCTCACCAAGTCACCTGCTCTGTTCTCCTCTCACATCAACTCAATGTGTCTCCTCTGACCGGTGTTCTGTCTAATCCTGGCCTGTCTCTGCTCTCTTGGCCACATAGCAGGCTCATAATTTGATCTGTGGTCCGTCATACGAGTGTAAATAAACATTTAAAATTTCCACAGCGTCCGAACTGTCATCGCGATCCATTGTTTTCCTGTGGTTAAAATGGACCGCTCTCCCTCTCGTTATATCACTTCTGGTTTTGGCGGTTTTCAGATGCGGAAGTAAAATTCTCTCATAAAAACGACTCCAGAAGCCTTAATAGCGTATTTTAAAGTATATTTTAAAGAAAATCTAGTTCCTACATTATTTTTCTATACATCGACTCACTGGGGTCTCTAACCTGCAATATGCCCTTTAAACAATAGACACAACAAGATTTGTTTTTATAATAGTCAAGTCAAGTCACCTTTATTTATATAGCGCTTTTAACAATACAGATTTAAATACAATAAAACTTAAAATTAAACAAAATAACTATAATATAATAAAATACCTAACTACATAATACTATTATTGTTAGAAATTGCAACAATATAAAAATAGAAATATAATACATTTATACATTTAAAATTTAATTAATACAATAAGTAAAAAAATAAATAATAATATCCTGGCCAGAGGAGAACTGGCCCCCCGACTGAGCCTGGTTTCTCCCAAGGTTTTTTTCTCCATTCTGTCACAGAGGAAGTTTTGGTTCCTTGCCGCTGTCGCCTCTGGCTTGCTCAGTTGGGGACACTTAATTTCTAACGATTATCGTCAATTTGATTTCATATATACTATTTAAACTAAACTGAGCTAGACAATGACATCTCTGAATTCAATAATGAAATAACTTTAACTGAAAATTGAGTGTTTAATCTTATTATTATACATTACTGACACTCTATCCTCCAATTTGATACTGTTAAGTGCTTTGACACAATCTGTATTGTTAAAAGCGCTATATAAATAAAGGTGACTTGACTTGACTTGACAGATTGTGTCAAAGAACTTCACAGTATCAAATTGGAGGATAGAGTGTCAGTAATTTGTAATGATAAGATTAAACACTCAATTTTCAGTTAAAGTCATTTCATTTTTGAATTCAGAGATGTCATTGTCTAGCTCACTTTAGTTTAAATAGTATCTGTGCAATCAAATCGACGATATATAATACATAATAATGATTAGGCATCCAGGAAGATCATTTCCAAAAAAAAAACAATATACACCATCTTAAAATTTGTGTAAGAGGGGCTGTAAACCATCATAGGATTCTCCAGTCTCTTGTAAATGGGTCCACGAGAATAATGCAACCAATACACGAAGATATGAAACTTTTCTATCTTACCTCATGCGGTTACGAACACCATGCGTTGCAGCTTATCACACACCCCCCCACTGCGCATGCTTGACCTATGCATCCAAAGCCTACGCATATGTCAGCACATTGAATCCTAATAACAATAACAAAATTCTCACTTTAAATAAAGACAAAATAATCATACAAAAATAAATCTCATCCCCCACCCTTCACCTTAGAAAAATAAATGTCCTCATTTCAGATACACAGTGAACAAATAAATCTCAATCTTATCACTTTTTTTCCTCTCCTTGTCCCAAAGTCTAGAGGACATATGAAATAACATACTAACAGGCAATATCACACAGTTTGTAACCATTGTACAAATTAAACACCTAGTCATCACCTTCAAGATGATGGCACAAGACAAATTTAAAAAAAAAAATCAAGACAAAATTTTCAAGATGGCGCTGAGTATGGCCGCCGTGTTGCGAGCTCCTACCAAATTTGCAGTTTTTCGTGTTTTACTGATTATTCTGCTGTTTTTCGTGCTGGATGTCTACACTCTTATTGCCTATGACAGACACACACTTTTAGAAATGAGCTCCTTCGTCGGACATCGGAAACCGGACTTTGAGTTCTATGGAATTATTTTTGTGTCAATAAAAATGAACGTAACTTTATAAAAATGAACTTAACTTTTCCAGAAACTATCAAAAATATGCCATTACAAAAGAAGAAAAACAATGAAAATTAAAAAAAATTTACTCAGTTGCACAAATTTAACATGCTCTTCAAATATGCTTCATACTTTGTTAATGATTTTCAAAGCTTCGTTTTTGCAAATCGTGCATAATGCGTTGCTACAGATTTTGTTTACGCTTCACAAATTTTTGTTTGCTGTTTTGGCACAAACCTTTCCTGGGGGCATCATCTTCCTCCTCAGCTTGTCCCTCAAGGCAGCTTGAAGTAAGTTCGTGTTACTAAAGTAACGTTAATCAATAACATCGATAAAAGTTTTATTCATGTACAGTGTGCAATAGTTCTGGCTTTATTTGACACATTTATTGTTTAAAAACTTGATAAAAAGTTTTTAAACAATAAATAAATAAAACTTTATGTATATCAAGAGACAGTGTATAGATATACATATAAAATAGAAATAATATGTTTGCCTAATCTTCTTTTCTTTTAATGCTACTTGTCAGGACCAAAGACAAATGTCACTTTTCCAGGTAGGCACTGAATGATGGTATATAAATTATAAAGCTTAATTAGGGTAAAACTGGTTTGCTAATCCTTATCTTGACTTAAAAGTCTTAAAGGGGCTGTTTAAAAAAAAAAAGAAAAAGATTTTATTGGATTTTAATTACACACTATTGCTTACTGCACTGTAAAAAAAATCCAACTTACATTTTGTATAACAAACTCAGTTTTTAAAGTTTATTCAACTATTTAACATTAAAAAAGTTGAGATAACATTTAGACCGATTTATTTGACCAAATTAATAAAGTTGGATCAACTAACAACTTTAAGTTTGTTATTAGTCTTGCGCACAAAGGCTGATGAGCATGCGCAGTTCAATCACCTTTTATATTAGTGTTGTCACGATACTGGAATTTCTAACTTCGATACAATACCTTGAAAAATATTGATATTTGATACCATTTTCGATACCACAGAGAAAAAAAAAATTGCCACGATATTAAGGGGGTAAATTTTATTTATTTATTTTTTTTAAAGATAAATATAACAAGTCTAGAACATGACAATGAAGTATATTTACATGAACAAAAATGTCTTGAGGTAGTGCACTTGTTCAAAAGCCTCTCAGATTGCCATACATTCAAAAACCAATAAAGTGCAAGTAAAAAAAAAAGTGCAATCTTTTGTATTTCCAAGTAAAATCAAAACCAATCACAATATCAACAAAAGATACTTAAACTTCAAGCAAAAACAAAATCAGTGCAATCTTGTGCATCAAGTAACAAATTAGTAAACAAAATAATTAAATGGAATCCGTTACTGCAATTATATGCAGATTTTCTCTACAGAGGTGAGTGAGATTGACACCCATTACTGTATCCTAAAGTTGTTTTGCAACTTTCAGATTTTGAGCTAGGAACACCAGCATGTCAATGTGCTCCTCTGTAAGTCGTGCCCTTCTTGCACTGCAAATGAGCCCTGATGTACTAAATACACGCTCTGAAGCTGAACTTGAAGCAGAGATGCACAGATACTTCTTAGCAGACTGGGCAAGATGAGGTAAAGTTGTCTCATGTGCCCTCCACCATGTGAGTGGGTCGTCTTCTGCACTGATTTCAGGCATCTTTTCATATACTGAGAACTCATTTTTGAGTTCCGTTTCTGCACCCTCACCTTCTTCTCTGGATGATGAACCCTCTCCATGTTCACTCTTTTTTTCCCCCTGTATGCTTGTTAACAGTCTCTTCAGATCTGATTTAGTTTTTTTGCTGGTTGCTGCTTGTCATCTGGAGATTATGTTTGCTGACTTTGGCCCCCTGCTTCTAGCAAGTTGACACTGACCATAAGATTCTGTTTAACCTCCTCTCTTAAGGTTACAAAACTGTCCTTGAACCTTGGGTCAAGAAATGTGGCTGTGTTTAATATCAGCTGCAGATTTGTGTTCTCATATCTCTGTCTGAGATCTTCTCTGATGTTGTCTTTAAGTTGACGTTTTAGGTTGCTGTCACCTTCCTCAACTGTCAAAGTAGAGAAGATCTTCTAACTCAGAGGCAGGACTGCAGAGAGAGTGGTGTGTTTTTCACCACTAAGGGCATCCGTGAAAGAGCTGACGGGGCTCAATACCTCTTTTACAGTCTCAAGAACTGTAATATCTGAATCTTTGGGCATGAGGTGCCATTTCTTCCAATCATCAGCTAGAACTGAACAGACAGCTGTTCTAGAAATCTCTCCACCGTTTCATAAGCTGAGTCCCAGCGTGTGGGCTCATGATGGATCATCCTGTGTTCAGGCAGTTGCAAACATCTTCGGTGACCTGCTGAAGGCAGACACTGTCTTTCTCATCTTGACAGTGATCCAGACACACGGTCTATATCCAGACCCTTGTTAATGGCTAGGTGCAAGTTATGCCCAAAGCAGGGGACCCATGTGAAGTCTTGCTGAAATGCTTTCTTGTTTGCTGAAGCATTATCAGTGGTGATACCAGCCATGTATGACATGTCCAGATTCCATGCTTCTTGTATCATCTCTTCCAATGCTTCCCTCAAGCATTCTGCTGTGTGCTCAGAGTTGAGCCCAATACAGCCCAAACACCAGCTCTGCATGTCCCAGGTTTCAGTGACAAATTGCAGAGTTACTGCCATGAATATGGAAGTGGCCCTGCTTGTCCACAGATCAGCGGTGCATGAAAAAAAGGTTTTCCTTCCAATATGGTTCATGGCTATTTCTTTCGTTTCGTTATATAGGGCTGTGATTTCGGTGTGCATGAAAAAGTTCCGTGAAGGAAGGGCATACCTGTTGTTCAAATGTTCAAGTTGTTTAAAGCCAGGTTTCTCAACAGTATACCCAGATAGCACACGTACGTCTGCAAGATGTCTGTTAGAGATCTCTTGATCTGGAAAGCATCTGCTGTCTACAAACGTCTGACAGACGTCTTTCAGATGTCAGTTTTACATGCATTCTAAATCATAACCATCTTAAAGACATCTAATAGACGTCTATTTGACATCTAAAAGGAAACAGCCTATAGACGTATTGGAGATGAGCAAACACTCTAGAAAATATGTCTTGCAGATGTAAATGCAGACGTCAAATAGATGTCTCAGAGATGTACGTGTGCTATCAGGGTACACAGGAACCTGATCCATGCATATGTACACTGCTACAGCCCTGTTCAGCTTCTTAGCTTCATTTGAGTTTGCTTCATACTTTCTTTGCTGTTCAAATACAGCTGGTAGTGTAGGTTGTGAGTTTGTTGTTTTTGTTGCAGGTCGAGTCTCATCTTCTTTCTGGTGCTACAAGAGAATGCCAAACTTTAATAAACATTTTTTTTTTCTTTTTAGACCACACTTTTAAAATGAACTGAACTATCTAACTAATCTTAGAACTTAAGTTAATGGTAATAGATATTTGTTAACATTAGTTAACATGAATAAACAATAAAAAATACTTCCAAAACATTTATTAATCTTAGTTAAAAGTTCATTTAAACTAACATTTATTAATACATGTACTAATTAAAATCCAAAGTTCTATCTGTTAATATTTTTTCATTGGGCCAGAACTAACATGATCCGTTGTATTTTTATTACCTACTGCTATCACAGATTAAAATATACTGTAACAAATGCATTGCTCATCGTTCATAAATGCTGGTTAATACATTAACATTATTTGATGAACAGATTTTAATGCCGGATTCACATATAATCACCGATCCACGCGTGCATCACACGTGAAAACAATGCTCACTGGATCGACATGAAGACAAATTGCAGAATTTAAGCAATAACTTTTTGAATAAAGTTAAATAAGTTAATTTACATTTGACCACAGTTAAAGTATTTATTTGTCTAAGATTCCTCAGTCAGATTATATTAACTTTAAGAATTACGGTGAAAAAACGAGACAACACTCATATCAGCAACAATACTAGGCTAATGTTTCAGTAATGTTAAAATGAGAACAGTTACCAACAGGCCCGGCGCCAGAGGGGGGGCCGGGGGGGCTTTGCCCCCCCACGGAAATCCCTGTGTCCCCCCTCTGGGCCGAGGGGGACAGCCGGTGTCCTGACAGGACTTTAGCGTGTATAATAGTCTAACTCATAGTGTAAAATAGTCTAACTGATTGGTTTTAGATGGAAAAGCTGCCCATAACTCCTGGTCTAGGATCTGTTTTCTTCGTAATAATAGCAAATAGATTTGGCAAACAATCCAGTGTACCTGCCCTTCTACTTTGGAAAGCGTCAAATGATTTTACAATGCATTTTGACAGAGGGGAGCAAAGTAGCCAATCACAGACATGTTTGTTGATTTCTAAAACGCGTTTTGCCAATCAGTGGTGTTTAGGTTGGAATCGCCACTTTTTTGTCCAGTTCTATCATGCTCCTAACTTCATTAAAAAAGTTTCATTGTGTTGTCACATTTATTGGTTAAAACTGATCTTTGTAAGATCGTGATGAATGAGTGACAGTTTTTAATATATTTAAAGGGAGCGCTCTTTGCATGCTGTATACGATAAAATATTCATTTCATATTTCATGCTTGACAAGTGGCCACGTACGACACAAGAGATAACTAACTACTACACTATATAGATCAAGATAATATAGATCAAGATAATAATTTCAGAAGCACAGAGGGATGTGATTCTGCAACTGAGCCTGGTCCAAATGCAGAATTTAGGTAAGGAAACGGTTATTAATTAGGCTATTTGTATTGGCTGCCATGCCAAATCGTGCACTTGCTTGCTTTTCTGATTAATTTAAGTGTTTTTGTGAACGTATGCTGTAATAAATAATTGTAAGGTTCCATTAGTTAATGTTAGTTAATGTATTAAAGTGTATTAAAGTGTTAGTTCATTATTAACTGTTGTCTCTGGATGCCCCCCCCTCCAGGAAATATAAAAGCCCCCCCAAGTCGTGCTCCCTGGCGCCGGGCCTGGTTACCAGCCTCTCGAAATTCTTTATATAGATTCGGGTGTCTGTCTTTCAGGTGGTTTGCTAAATTAGAGGTGTTAGCGCCTTTTGTTAGCACTGCTCTGTAGCAACTCTTGCATATTGGCTTGCTTGTGTCCTTCGGCTGTCCATGTTCATTTGCTTCATATCCAAAATATTTCCAGATAGCACTCCTGCTGTGTTCTTTATCAACCAAAGCCGGTCGCGGGGGCGCCGCACTCGCCTTTCTATTCACTTCACTTTTGCTATTTAACCAGAGCGAATGAGACGAGACAGGCACTGTGGTCACGTGTGGTGTTTGTCAACGCGCCTTTGGAGAGAAGTGAAAGTGACAGTTCGGCTAATATCGGTGTATCGATACTTCGGGAAATTAGTATTGTTACCGTTCAGATATTTCAGTATCGAAATATCGATATTTTTGACAACACTATTTTATATACAATGCCATTTTCATTTCTCCCAGTTCATTTTCACGCCCGTTTATTCCGTCATTGTGATCGCTTCGGTAAGTGTCGTTCTATGTGTATCAATTCACGATATGATTTAAATGAAATTTGTTCACAATATGCGCTCCTGTACAACATAGGTGGCGGCAAGTTAGTCGGTTCAATTTTCCCGCCTGGTCTTATGAGTTGCCTCAGGTCAGACAGCGCCAATTTTTTTTCTGACCAACAGTGTAATCGCTCCAGTAGGTGCTGTTCTATATATAATATTTATGCATAAGACTTGAATTATGTTTGTTCAAAATATGTGCTTTTGTACACCGTATTTCCTTTTGTTTTAGAGTTGCCTAGGCGTCGCCCGTTTAACGTTAGTCCGTCATTGTTATCACTCCGGTAAGTGTCGTTTTATGTGTATCAATTCACGATATGATTTAAATGAATGTTGTTCACAATATGCACTTCTTTAACTTACAAGGTGGCTTCAAGTGAGTTAAATTTTCCGAGTTGCCTCAGGTCAGACGGCGCCTGTTTTTTTCCGACAGTGTACCCTGATAGCAACAGACTCCGGGGCGGATCCGCCCTCAAGTCGGCAGTCGCCCTCCACTGTACTGTCAGACTCTGTTCGGTCATTCGCCCAGAATATGCCCCGTCTCCGGACTGCGCACTGTCAGTTAGCGGACTCATCACAGACACTGCGCGGATTCTCCATCTGAAAGCGCTTTTTTTTTTTCTTTTTTTTTTTACTGGTGCCATCTCATTCAGAGAAATCCTCCTCAGAGTGGAGAAGCTGCGGCCGGCCAGGTTGAAGAGGACTGAACACGGTAAGAATACTGTCAAAATATGCTTTATTTGTACAGTTGTTAGTAACATTAATAAAGCAGTTCATTGCTTTGTTGGCGTTTTTAATTTTTGAAATTGCGTTGTGGAATGTCCAGTTAAGGTTAGCATTATTAGCATTGTAGTAGATCTGAGTAATAACAGGCCTATTTGGACGGAATCTCCTCCCTTTCTGTGAGACGGGTAACAGTTTAACTTATCCGGATTTTAATCCAGTCCTGATCGTATATGTCACGAATCCGGCCTATGAACTTCCGTTCACCCACCACCAGAGGTCACTCGCTCACCACATTGGCTGTTGCAATACACTACGGTTGCACGTCATCGCCAGACTACATTTCCCAGCAGCCATTTCACTAATCTCATGCTCACACCTGAGACTGATCCCACAGCTGATTCCCATTACACCCCTTATATAAACCATGGACTTCCGTTCACAGATCGCCGAGTATTGTATGCACATATCCCTCTTCTAGCGATAGCTACTCTACGGAGCCCACTTAGTTGTCTTAGTCTTGCCTTGCCTGTTTTCCCGTGTTTTATTCTAGCCCGTGTTTCCTGGATTAACCCTTGCCTTGCCGTTTCGGACTCTGTTTGCACCTCGTTTGGATTATTGCTCGTGTACCTGGATTATTGCTCTGCCTTGCCCCGTTGGATATTGTTCGCCGATCGTCGACCCACGCTTGCCCTAGGATTACTCTTTGTCTTTTCCCTGCCATACCTGTTTGCCATTGTTTCGACCCTGCCTGTATTTATGACCATGTCTTTAAATAAAAGCCTGCATATGGATCCGCACGTCTCACGTCTCATCAGCCCCGTAACAGAATATAACGTTAGGTAATTTTTCACCCCTCTTCAGGAATAACTGCAGGCGAGAATAAACTTTTTTTTCACTTAAATTTGGTTCTAGAATATTATTTCAAGTCTATATTTGCTTGCATTTCGTCAAATATATTCCCCACCTCTCCTCGTAATGTTGTTTTAGTACATATGAAATAAACTAGCGGACTCATTATGGACGCTGCGCGGATTCGTGATCCGAACACGCTTTTCTTGTAACAGTTGCGTCTCAGAAATCAAATCCTCCTCAGAGTGAAGAAGCTGCGGCTGGTGTTGTGCCGAAATCTGCACCCCTGCCAGATTATGCATCCCCTCGTTGAAATCGCTACCTGATTGCCTAATCCCAACCCCACTCCCACCCCCACCCCAATCCTAACCCCTCCCCCACACCTACTCTTTAACCTATCAATACTAGGGGATGCATAATCTGGCAGGGTGCACAATTCGGCACGACCCTGGCAGGTGGTAGAAAGACGGAACACAGCAAGAATACTGTTTAAATATGCTTTATTTGTACAGTTGCCATTAACATAAAATAGTTAATTGCTTTGTTGTATTTTTAATTCTGAAATTGCGTTGTGGACCGTCGAATTACGTTAGCTCTTCAGCACATTTGCATTATCATAGATTTTGAGTAATAATAACAGGCCTATTTAGAAGGTGTAACGGGGCTGATGAGACGTGAGACATGCGGATCCATATGCAAAGCTTTATTTAGACAGAGACATAGTCATAAACACAGGCAGGGTCGAATAACGGCAAACAGGTATGGCATGAGCAAGACACAGAGTAATCCTAGAACAAGCGTGGGTCGACGATCGGCGAACAATATCCAACAGGGTAAGGCAGAGAGATAATCCAGGTACAAGAGCAATAGTCCAAGCGAGGTGCAAACAGAATCCGAACGGCAGGGCAAAGGGTTAATCCAGGAAACACGGGCAGGAATCAAAACACGGGAAAAAACAGGCAAGGCAAGACTATAATAACTGAAGTGGGCTCCGTAGAGATGCTATCGCTAGAAGAGTGATATACGCAATACAATACTCAGCAAAGAGGAAGAGGAACTCCATGGTTTATGTAGGGTGTGTGATCAGTGCAATCAGCTGTGTGTGTCGTCAGTGCAATGGCTGATGGGAATTGTGGTGCAAGGAAATGTGAAACAGTCTGTGTAGAGTGAGAGTCAATATGATGGAAGGGTGACCTCTGGTGGCAATCAGACGAAAGGCCTCGAACCGGATTCGTGACAGACGGGATCTCCTTTTTGTGAGACGGTAATTTTTCACCCCTCTTCAGGAATAACTGCAGGTGATATTATGCTATATTTTTCATTGACATTTAGTTCTGAAATATTAGCTCAAGTCTATATTTGTTTATATATATTTTGACAAATATATTCCCCACTTCTTGTAATGTGGTTTCAAATAATTTATATGAAATTGAAAAAACAAATAATAAAATACTAAGATGCTGTCTGTGTGTGTGTGTGTGTGTGTGTGTGTGTGTGTTCTGTTGCAGCTTTACAGCTCATTCAAGTGCTCCAGACTGGTTTTTGATTCTACTTCATCCTTCGATGTTCTGCTTCATCTCTAAAAGTAAGATTAAATAGAGTTTTAAACTTGATTTAGCCAACTATTTTGCCAAATACTGACAATGAACCACACTTCAGCTTTTAACGTGTACTAAATGTGCAATGTCAAACGATTCATATCAATATTTAAGGTTAAATGTTTACAAACCTACTTTTACATCCTATATTTAACAGTAATCTTTGGTTGTGGTATACTAGTTTGTGTCTATTTTTCTTTACAAATATATTCCCCACCTCTTGTAATGTTTTAGAAAATTTATATAAAATTAAATCGTACTAAGATACTGTGTGTGTGTGTGTGTGTGTGCTCTGTTACAGCTTTACAGCTCATTCAAGTTCTTAAGTCTGGTTTTTGATTCTACATCATTCTTCGATATTCTACTTCATCTCTAAAAGTAAGATTAAATAGAGTTTTGAACTTGATTTAGCCAACTATTTTGTCAAATACTGACAATGATCCACACTACAGCTTTAACATGGAATAAATGTGCAATGTCAAAAGATTCATATCAATAGAG
This sequence comes from Spinibarbus caldwelli, assembly GCA_039654775.1. Taxonomy (NCBI): domain Eukaryota; kingdom Metazoa; phylum Chordata; class Actinopteri; order Cypriniformes; family Cyprinidae; genus Spinibarbus; species Spinibarbus caldwelli. The sequence goes on from CM077228.1 coordinate 30,829,995, forward strand.
AATAGGAATGTGTTGTCACAATGGCAATGCATTCTGGGAATTTAGGACACATGAGCTACAGCAGAGACTGGATAGTATTGAATGTAGACGTTTTATGTTATTTTATGTTTATATTATTTTAATTAAGATCGTGTTGAAGTGGTTAAGGCTTACTGTATCATCAATTGCCATAGCCCTTCTCACAGCCGGAGTGAAAAAAAAAGCTTTTTCCGTGATAGAAAGCTGAAAAAGCAGAGGTATTTCATGCAGACATTGTCAAGGACTATATGGCAATTAATGATACAGTAAGCGTTAATCATTCCAACGCGATCTATTGAGTCATATAAAATATAAAAATGTCTACATTCACTACGGAACTCGGATGAAAATTAATTCAGTATGGTAAACAACTAAAATAAAATGTGGCCTCATAACTGATATCTGTAGATTTATTATATTACAGATACAGTGATTTGCATTTAAACTGTAAGCGCTCACACCACAAATAAAGAAAAAAAATCATATATGAAAATGTTATCTGCGGCAGCTTGTTGATATCCGGCCACTTGTTTGTCTATTTTTCCTAACAAATATATTCCCAATCTCTTGTAATGTTGTTTCAGATAACTTATATGAAATTGAAACATACTAAGATACTGGGTGTGTGTGTGTGTGTGTGTGTGCGTGTGTGTGCGTGCGTGTGTGTTTGCGTGTGTGCTCTGTTACAGCTTTACAGCTCATTCAAATGCTCCAGGCTGGTTTTTGATTCTACATCATCCTTCGATATTCTACTTTATCTTTAAAAGATTAAATAGCTTTAAACTTGATTTAACCAACTAGTTTGTCAAATACTGACAATGAGCCACACTTCAGCTTTTAACGTGTAATAACTGTGCAATGTCAAAAGATTCATATCAATATTTACAAACCTACTTTTACATCCTACATTTAACAGTAATCTTTGCTATGAGATGTCATGAAATTTGTATGAAAATGTGTTTGTGTGATTACAGGTGCTGTGAGAAAAAGTCAACACCGATACTTGTTACTTATTTCAATGTTTCTGTCACACTCTTGTCATAAGGTTATCATACTCAGCCGGATGCGGTCTGTATCCAGACCAGATGGTGGACCTGCACCCTGAGATGACCACAACGCAGCCCTGAATGTTAGCGAAGACCACGACAAGTGAACATCACGACTGGACAGCCATTGGTAAAGATCCACAGCAAAGACCACGAGAAACAGACAGGTCCTCTGCACAGACCCCTACGTCCAGCAGTGAACGTGTCAGGCCAGGAGCTGCTAGGACCACAGTGCAGTTTTATCATGCTTACAGTCACTGTTAAACCAGTCATCCACTACTGGCTAAACGGCAGCCCTGCTGGACAGACTACAACTTCTCCTCTGACCAAATGACAATGTGACGTATCCTGATCTTGTGGCAGTAGGAGCTGGATGAAATATTGTGAATGACATCAGTCCACAATCTCACTAGTGATGCAGCCTGAAATCATAATCACGCCATCTTTGTTCATTTAGCCAGAGGAGAGCTGAGCTGACTGCTCATGGTGTAGTAAATTAGCTTAAAAGAGGAATATAAACTCGTTATAATTAATTAAAATATTTGGATAAGTTAATAGAATTAGCTTGATAAAGCAGAATTTACAGTACAATCAATTGACCAGGCCGTCTGGCGAACGCTCAGTATTGATTATTTATGAATTCAAAGAAATCTTAATTTCCAGGGTAAGGGAAATACCCTTTTTAAGGTACAGTACTACTCAGAGCATGTAACAAGATCAAAATCATTAAATTGACTTGCAAGCAGGGAATCAGAAACAAATACTCATATGTACCGTGCAATTTCTTGAAACTCCGAGGTTGTTCTTGACTCTGTTGTGGTTGAGAGAGTCCTCTCTCCTAGATAAGCACATAGCTGGATGTAAAATGGCGCCTACTGGCCCTGTTGGCCGCAATCCGGAGATGAAGATGCAGAGACTGCCGGGAACGGGGAGAGAGAAATGTCTGATCGAAGGCATTTCCATGATGGTGAATTCCAGGGTTGAGTGAGGACGAACTCCAGTGGTATTAGTCTGACTCTTTACGGTCAAGAGCCTTCTCCCCAGGCTAAGGAGATAGCACACGGCTCTATATGTTGGGGCCTGCCGGGCGTGCCCGCACCGGCACCGGCTCAGGTTCTCTGTGAGTCCAACCACATGGGCAGCAGTTGGAAGATTTAGCAGAAGAGAGAGGCGGACCTGTGTGTGAGCCCTTTAAAGTCAGGAAAGAGTCACACCTTTCAGGATGGGCTTGACCAATGAGAAAGGCTGAATTTCCAAGCGGGAGGCTAGAAATATTGGGGGGTTATATGACCCTTTGTCTGAGAGCATGATTCGAATGGCTCTGGCAGTCTATACTTTAATTAAATTACAAACACACATGGCATTCTATGAGGAGGTGATGTACACCAAAGTGTCCGTCATCAAATGAGCATTAATTTGGTAGGAGACACGATATAGGTAGGGTTACATTCACTAATACTTCACTCATAAAGCATGCATACAACAAAATACAATGCAAGAGACACCATACAAGACAGTTAAAATCATACACACAATGTCCTGGGATGCATGTTCATTTGTAGAAAGGTTTGTCTATAAATGAAAAGGAGGAAAGTTCTGTTTTTATGGGCATTGAGTGGGTTTCAGAAGGGTCTGTTCTTACTGCACTTCGCATCTCACATACTTTTGAGCAACCATCTGTCTTATCAGATGGTTTCCCTGGTAACTGAGCCCTTTAGGGTGCTCTTTCGGGAGAAGGGTCCATAGACTCTCACAGTTTGTTTGTGGAATGAGAGGGTTTCCTGGATTATTCATTACATATAATGACTAAATGTATGTCTGATTGGTGCAAATGCTACACTGGTTTCTCCTAAGGTGTTTTTTTCTTCGTTTCAGTCACCTGCTGGAGTTTGGGTTCCGCCGTCACCTCTGGATTGCTTAGCTGGGGTTTAAAAGACACTGAATATTCAGAAATAATACTGATTTCATTGTATTGTATAATGACAAAACTAACTGATTTGAGTTGGATTATGATATCACTGTTTTCTCCAGAGCTACTTTGTTGCTGAATCGACTTTGTTTCATAATGTATTAATTTTGCAATATTTTTACTGATATTGAATTTTATTAAATCAACACCAAGCTGATACAAAGTGAATAATGAAACTTTTGTATGCTATAAAATTCCTTACAGCTGAATTTAACTAATTCATTCGTAAAGATTAACTTTACCAAATTATCGAACTGAATTTTCTTTTTAGAGGTATATTTTTCATTAAATAAAACAAAGTTTTTGTATAATTTGTGGTTGCATTTTATTTTTTATTTATCTTCATGTAATACCTACATTTTATAGAGCGTTTCATTAGGCGCGTTTCCATTACAAATTTGCGCAAAACTTTGGCAATATTTTATAAATGTCGATAAAAAAAGTATTGCGAAATGACAGCGTTTCCATTAACCAATGTTATGCGACAAAAACGTAATTTTTTTCCTCTCGCAATAAGTCATGGCAACAGATTGTGGTGGGATTTTGGCTATATTTAATCGAAGGAGGCATGTCCGTGTGTCTTTATAAAAGCAGCGCGGAGAGCTGCTTCAGAAACGTGCATGGCGCGGCTCATATAAACACAAGCAAAGACTAGAGTGGCTGAGATCATCTCCGGTGGCTGTATCAGAGCCACACTGCACCGCAGTGTGAATTGTCTAAGCATTAATGGTAGGAAAAGCCCCTTATACTTGAGAGTGGCCACGTATTAAGTGTTTCTTGGAGGTTATAATACATTGAAGAATGATCATATGACTTTTTTCATACGCCATGTGACCTGTAAATGCGAAAAAAACATTTCCATTGCAGTTTTGCGAATTATTCCTTTTTCGTATTGCCTCAAAAACCACCTCATGTGAGCGTAAAAACTTTTTTGTGATATATGGGCGTTTTTGCAAAATTGATGCGTTTCCATTAGGTGTATTTTCAATTCGCAATTTCAATTTGCGCAATTTGAAGGGTAATGGAAACGCGCCTATTGTTATTGGCCAAGAAAAGTTTAGATTTTTTTCAAGTTTTGAAAGATTTTCTGGTTTATTAATATTAATAAAGGGAGACATATGGAATATTTAAGCTTTTATAGAGCAATCTAGTCTACATAATGTTTGTCAGCCCTATTATAGGTATTTCCATAGCTAGTTTTGGCCAGATTACCCATTTTAAATCAGGTATAGACCAAGGTTCCTCAAATTTTTCCCTGGAGGGCCAATCTGCTGCAGAGTTTAGCTCCAACCCTGATCAAACTCACCTACCTGTGATTTTCTAATGATCTTGAACAGAAGTCTTCAATCCTGTTCCTAGGGACCCACTATCCTGAAGAGTTTAGGTTCTCCTTCGCTACGACGGATTTCAGTCATTTGCAGGGTTCCCACCTGTCTTTATAATGTCTTAAATTCACTTTTCATAATTTTAAGGCCGTAAATAGGCTTACATTTCTCAAATAGTATAATAAATGTCTTAATTTTAGTTTGAATTATAGGCCTTAAATTAAGGAAAGATGAGGTGTATGCAGCCTGCTGAGGGGGATGTGATCAAAGCCTGGAGTGGAGTGAAAGCACGTTCCTCTCTCCTCTCTAAGCGTTCTGTAATCACTCCGCTCTGGATCCACTCCAGGTTTTCTGTTCCCGCTCACGGAAAAACTGCTCCGTGTTCACTCCATTTTAAAAGTTATCAGGGATTTACGATGGGATTTCTGTCAATTGGAAAAAATGAGGGGAAAAGAAACATGTAGCGCATTGTTGTTGTTCTGCCAGCACACCAAAAATCATCCCCACCACGGCTGCAGCTTCTCACTGACAACATAGTAACGCCGCTCGCAACATTCACACTCGGGTTGTTAGCAGAGAACAAAGCAGAACTTGAATTTTGGTGCGGGATTGCGGCTATTAATAATAATTCTACTCATTCCTGCAGGTTCCGACGGAATGTATCACATTTGCACCTGCTTTTGAGTTTTGAGGACTCACTTGCGCGCTCTCATTTTCTATATCATCTATATATCTATAAAAGATATATTCCAGGACTTCTGGTGCTGCTGAGGGAACGCTGGCGCGTTTGGCTGCCGCTCCTCTTACCGTCCCTGTTTGGCTACGATATTTTATTATCTATTTTATTTACTCTTGCGGCTGCGAAGTGTTTGTGCCATTTTATATACTTTGGACTGTTGCTTTTATCTCTGCACTCCACTTGGACTAACTTGCGGCGTGCTAAGGAGAATCAACTCTGTGGAGAACTCTGTGGAGAATCAACTTCAGTCGGATCGATTGGTTCAGTCTGTTCCTGTCTGTTGTGCTGCTGAGAGGTTTGCGATTGTAGCTCCGCTTTTTTATTGAATCTTTACCTTACTTTCACTCTCTGTTGTTTAAAGTGATAATATATAACTTAATTCCCTAATTTGATCGTTCGCTTTTAAAACCGCGAGTGCAGCGCGCATGCAGCGCGTTAGCATTCGTTAGCCGGTTAGCTTGTTACCCGCGGTTCCATTCACATTTCTATTCGCGCCTATTATTGTTTTCTTTTTTCTCGCTCCGTTTTCATTTCTCTCTCGCTCCGTTTTTCACAAGTTCATCAAGCAACAGTGGTAAGTTAAGTTGGTATCATTCATCAATCACGGTGAGTAATGACTTCTCCTTCTCTTGTTGTTTGCACTTCATGTCACATGTACAGTTTATCTATCTCTGTCAGCGACGAGGGATTCACATGTGATAAATGCAGGGAAATAGTTAGGCTGACAGAGAAGATTTTAGAACTAGAGACACGCATCCAAACTTTAGTTGAGGATAGTAAGAATGTGAGGCCTGTAGATACTGCTTTGGATGCGACTAGCTCAGGGACTCCTGTACATTGTTCGGTTCCGGTTGTGCCCGTGCAGCAGGGCAACTGGGTGACTGTAAGGAGGCATAGTCGCGGGTCAAAACACCGCTCTTCTGTTCCGATCAGAACATCAAACAGGTTCTCCCCACTCAGTGACGCACCCACTGAGAAACCTGATGAAAGTGCTCTAGTAATTGGCGATTCTATTGTACGGAACGTGAAAATAGAGACACCAGCCACCATAGTCCAATGTTTACCAGGAGCCAGAGCGCCTGACATCTTGGCAAATTTAAAAGTGCTGGCTAATGCTAAACGTAAATTCAGTAAGATTGTTATCCACGTCAGCGCTAATGATGTTCGACTTCGCAAGTCAGAGATCACTAAAAATAATGTTAAAGAGATGTGTGAACTTGCAAGTACGATGTCAGACACTGTAATATGCTCTGGTCCCCTCCCTGCTTACCGTGGCGATGAGATTCATAGCAGACTGTCGTCACTCAATGGCTGGATGTCTAAGTGGTGCCCGCAGAATAACGTAGGTTTCATAGACAATTGGAAGAGTTTTTGGGGCAGACCTGACCTGTTGAAAAGAGATGGTGTTCATCCCTCCTGGGGTGGTGCCGCTCTTCTCTCTAGAAATATGGCACATAGTCTTAGAGTCGTACTTGACTAACTAGGGCCCAGGTCAGGAAGCAGACAGACTGGCTAAACCAACCGTCTGCTAGCCGCCTAACGTCACAGAAGTCAGTTAATTCTCAGCACATAGAGACTCCTTCACCTAGATATCACACTATAGAGACTGTGTCTGTTCCCCGTACTAGAAAATACAGAAAACGTCCAAACCAAAGTAATAGTAACAATTTAATTGATGTTCAACAAATAAAAAATGTTTACAATACAGAGAAACAACTGATAAAACTTGGCTTACTGAATATCAGGTCCCTTTCTACAAAAGCACTATTTGTAAATGATATGATCACTGACCATAAGCTAGATGTGCTTTGTTTGACAGAAACATGGCTAAAACCAGATGAATACATTACTTTAAATGAGTCTACCCCCCAAGATTACTGCTATAATAATGAGCCACGTCCAAAAGGTAAAGGGGGAGGTGTTGCTACAATTTATAGCAATATTCTCTGTATTTCTCAGAGGGCAGGCTTTAAGTATAACTCGTTTGAAGTTATGGTGCTGCATATAACATTATCTAGAGAAACACGTGTTAGTGATAAATCCCCTGTGATGTTTGTATTGGCTACTGTGTGCAGGCCACCAGGGCACCACACAGACTTTATTAAAGAATTTTCTGATTTTCTATCTGAGTTAGTACTGGCTGCAGATAAAGTCTTAATTGTTGGTGATTTTAATATCCATGTCGATAATGAAAAAGATGCATTAGGATCAGCATTCATAGACATTCTGAACTCTATTGGGGTTAGACAACATGTTTCAGGACCTACTCATTGTCGAAATCATACTCTAGATTTAATACTGTCACATGGAATTGATGTTAGTGGTGTTGAAATTCTGCAGCAAAGCGATGATATCTCAGATCATTATCTAGTCTTGTGTAAACTCCATATAGCTAAAACTGTAAATTCTACTCCTTGTTACAAGTATGGTAGAATCATCACTTCTACCACAAAAGACTGCTTTGTAAGTAATCTTCCTGATTTATCTCAATTCCTCAGCATATCCAACAGCGCAGAAAAACTTGATGATGTAACAGAAACTATGGACTCTCTCTTTTCTAGCACTTTAGATACAGTTGCTCCTTTACGCTTAAGGAAGATCAAAGAAAACAGTTTGACTCCGTGGTATAATGAGCACACTCGCACCCTAAAGAGAGCAGCCCGGAAAATGGAGCGCAGCTGGAGGAAAACAAAACTAGAGGTATTTCGTATAGCTTGGCGGGAAAGTACCCTATCCTACAGAAAAGCATTAAAAACGGCTAGATCTGATTACATTTCGTCTCTTCTAGAAGAAACAAACATAACCCCCGATATTTATTCAATACAGTCACTAATTTAACGAAATATAAAGCATCAACAGGTGTTGGCATTTCCCAAGAGCACAGCTGTAATGACTTTAAGAACTACTTTACTTCCAAGATCGATACTATTAGAGATAAAATTGTAACCATGCAGCCGTCAGCTACAGTATCGCATCAGATAGTGCACTATAGATCCCCTGAGGAACAATTCCACTCATTCTCTATTATAGGAGAGGAAGAATTGTATAAACTTGTTAAATCATCTAAACCAACAACATGTATGTTAGACCCTATTCCATCTAAACTACTAAAAGAGCTGCTTCCAGAAGTCATAGATCCTCTTTTGGCTATTATTAATTCATCATTGTCATTAGGATATGTCCCCAAAACCTTCAAATTTGCTGTTATTAAGCCTCTCATTAAAAAACCACAACTTGACCCCAAAGATCTAGTTAATTACAGACCGATCTCAAATCTCCCTTTTCTGTCAAAGATACTAGAAAAGGTAGTATCCTCACAATTATATTCCTTCTTAGAGAAAAATGGTATCTGTGAGGAATTCCAGTCAGGATTTAGACCGTATCATAGTACTGAGACTGCTCTCATTAGAGTTACAAATGACCTGCTTCTATCATCTGATCATGGCTGTATCTCTTTATTAGTTCTACTGGATCTTAGCGCTGCGTTCGACACTATCGACCACAACATGCTTTTGAATAGACTAGAAAACTTAGTTGGCATTAGTGGAAGTGCCTTAGCATGGTTCAAATCGTACTTATCTGACTGCCATCAGTTCGTAGCAGTAAATGAAGAGGTATCATATCGATCACAAGTGCAGTATGGAGTACCTCAAGGCTCAGTACTAGGGCCGTTACTTTTCACGCTTTACATGTTACCCTTGGGAGATATTATCAGGAGACATGGTGTTAGCTTTCACTGTTATGCTGATGATACTCAGCTCTATATTTCTTCACGGCCCGGTGAAACACACCAAATTGAGAAACTAACGGAATGTATAGTCGATATAAAAAACTGGATGACGAGTAACTTCTTACTGCTAAATTCTGAAAAAAACAGAGGTGTTAATTATCGGACCTAAAAACCCCACATGTAATAACCTAGAACACTATCTAACACTTGACGGCTGCTCTGTCAATTCTTCTTCATCAGTTAGGAACCTTGGTGTGCTGTTTGATAGCAATCTTTCATTTGAAAGCCATGTTTCTAGTATCTGTAAAACTGCATTTTTCCATCTCAAAACCATATCTAAATTGCGACCTATGCTCTCAACGTCAAATGCAGAAATGCTAATTCATGCGTTTATGACCTCAAGGTTAGACTATTGTAATGCTTTACTGGGTGGTTGTTCTGCACGCTTGATCAATAAACTACAGTTGGTCCAAAATGCAGCAGCTAGAGTCCTTACTAGAACCAGGAAGTATGACCATATTAGCCCAGTTCTGTCAACACTGCACTGGCTCCCTATCAAACATCGGATAGATTTTAAAATCTTGTTAATTACTTATAAAGCCCTGAATGGCTTAGCTCCTCAGTATTTGAGCGAGCTCTTATCACATTATAGTCCTCCACTTCTGCTGCGTTCTCAAAACTCTGGCCATTTGATAATACCTAGAATATCAAAATCGACTGCGGGCGGCAGATACTTTTCCTATTTAGCGCCCAAACTCTGGAACAATCTACCTAACACTGTTCGGGAGGCAGACACTCTCTGTCAGTTTAAATCTAGATTAAAGACACATTTCTTTAACCTGGCTTACACATAACACACTAAAACACTTCTATTATTCAAATCCGTTAAAGGATTGTTAGGCTGCATTAATTAGATCAACCGGAACCGGGAACACTCCTCATAACACATGATGTACTCGTTACATCGTAAGAAGAATGGCATCTACGCTAATATTTGTCTGTTTCTTTATTATTCTGTTTCTCAGTCCGTGTCCGGATCAGATGGTGGATCAGCGCCGGGAGATGATGTCTGCGACCCTGACTGTTGGCGGAGGCTGGACACCTGGATGAGCCCCGGGGACATATCCCCAGTGAAGAACTCGACTTAAATACAATAAAACTTAAAATTAAACAAAATAACTATAATATAATAAAATACCTAACTACATAATACTATTATTGTTAGAAATTGCAACAATATAAAAATAGAAATATAATACATTTATACATTTAAAATTTAATTAAAACAATAATTAAAAAAAATAAATAATAATATCCTGGCCAGAGGAGAACTGGCCCCCCGACTGAGCCTGGTTTCTCCCAAGGTTTTTTTTCTCCATTCTGTCACAGAGGGAGTTTTGGTTCCTTGCCGCTGTCGCCTCTGGCTTGCTCAGTTGGGGACACTTAATTTCTAACGATTATCGTCAATTTGATTTCATAGATACTATTTAAACTAAACTGAGCTAGACAATGACATCTCTGAATTCAATAATGAAATGCCTTTAACTGAAAATTGAGTGTTTAATCTTATTATTATACATTACTGACACTCTATCCTCCAATTTGATACTGTTAAGTGCTTTGACACAATCTGTATTGTTAAAAGCGCTATATAAATAAAGGTGACTTGACTTGGACCGGCTGTGCATGTGGATCTTGTGACATTGAGCTCACAGAGTACTTCAGAGATTCGATCTGGACCGGCCGTTTACGTGGACTTACAGACTATGGCCCTAAGGTACACTGCACGCCAACTTTTGAGCTTAAAATGGTTTTCTTATAAGTAAGTCGTGACGTATTGTCAAGTACGGTGACCCATACTCGAAATTGGTGCTCTGCATTTAACCCATCCAAGTGCACACACACAGCAGTGAATAGTGAACAAACGCGCACACACACACCGTGAACACACACCCGGAGCAGTGGGCAGCCATTGCTCCAGCGCCCGGGGAGCAATTGGGGGTTCGGTGCCTTGCTCAAGGGCACCTCAGTCATGGTATCGAAGGCAGAGAGAGTGCTGTTCATTCACAATCCCCACCTTCAATTCCTGCCAGTGTCAGAATCGAACCGGCAACCTTCAGGTTACAAGCCCAACTCTCTAACCATTAGGCCACAACTTCCCCCATATCATTTACCTAAAGACTCTTACGAACTTTGTCAAGATGCTGGCTTGCTGCGTCCTAAACGATACATACAGGTGCATCTCAATAAATTAAAATGTCGTGGAAAAGTTAATTTATTTCAGTAATTCAACTCAAATTGTGAAACTTGTGTATTAAATAAATTCAATGCACACAGACTGAAGTAGTTTAAGTCTTTGGTTCTTTTAATTGTGATGATTTTGGCTCACATTTAACAAAAACCCACCAATTCACTATCTCAACAAATTAGAATATGGTGACATGCCAATCAGCTAATCAACTCAAAACACCTGCAAAGGTTTCCTGAGCCTTCAAAATGGTCTCTCAGTTTGGTTCACTAGGCTACACAATCATGGGGAAGACTGCTGATCTGACAGTTGTCCAGAAGGCAATCATTGACACCCTTCACAAGGAGGGTAAGCCACAAACATTCATTGCCAAAGAAGCTGGCTGTTCACAGAGTGCTGTATCCAAGCATGTTAACAGAAAGTTGAGTGGAATGAAAAAGTGTGGAAGAAAAAGATGCACAACCAACCGAGAGAACCGCAGCCTTATGAGGATTGTCAAGCAAAATCGATTCAAGAATTTGGGTGAACTTCACAAGGAATGGACTGAGGCTGGGGTCAAGGCATCAAGAGCCACCACACACAGATGTGTCAAGGAATTTGGCTACAGCTGTCGTATTCCTCTTGTTAAGCCACTCCTGAACCACAGACAACGTCAGAGGCGTCTTACCTGGGCTAAGGAGAAGAAGAACTGGACTGTTGCTCAGTGGTCCAAAGTCCTCTTTTCAGATGAGAGCAAGTTTTGTATTTCATTTGGAAACCAAGGTCCTAGAGTCTGGAGGAAGGGTGGAGAAGCTCATAGCCCAAGTTGCTTGAAGTCCAGTGTTAAGTTTCCACAGTCTGTGATGATTTGGGGTGCAATGTCATCTGCTGATGTTGGTCCATTGTGTTTTTTGAAAACCAAAGTCACTGCACCTGTTTACCAAGAAATTTTGGAGCACTTGATGCTTCCTTCTGCTGATCAGCTTTTTAAAGATGCTGATTTCATTTTCCAGCAGGATTTGGCACCTGCCCACACTGCCAAAAGCACCAAAAGTTGGTTAAATGACAATGGTGTTGGTGTGCTTGACTGGCCAGCAAACTCACCAGACCTGAACCCCATAGAGAATCTATGGGGTATTGTCAAGAGGAAAATGAGAAACAAGAGACCAAAAAATGCAGATGAGCTGAAGGCCACTGTCAAAGAAACCTGGGCTTCCATACCACCTCAGCAGTGCCACAAACTGATCACCTCCATGCCACGCTGAATTGAGGCAGTAATTAAAGCAGAAGGAGCCTCTACCAAGTATTGAGTACATATACAGTAAATGAACATACTTTCCAGAAGGCCAACAATTCACTAAAAAAATTTTTTTTTATTGGTCTTATGAAGTATTCTAATTTGTTGAGATAGTGGATTGGTGGGTTTTTGTTAAATTTGAGCCAAAATCATCACAATTAAAAGAGCCAAAGTCTTAAACTACTTCAGTCTGTGTGCATTGAATTTATTTAATACACGAGTTTCACAATTTGAGTTGAATTACTGAAATAAATGAACTTTTCCACGACATTCTAATTTATTGAGATGCACCTGTACATCGGGGCTCGAGATGCAGCCTTTTTGTCTCATCTTCTAATATATTTAATTTTGTCAATACATGCCGGCGTAAGATTAACTGTTTGCCTTCCACTGGCATCGATCATAGAAATTTAATATCTGTCCCCTGCGTGGAGGATAAACCGTCTTCATCGCATAAACCGATTCATGCTGCATTGTTTAATGCCCGCTCTGTGAATAATAAGGCGCTGCTTTTAGCCGATCTCATCACTGATAAAAACTTGGACTTTTTGTTTTTAACTGAATCGTGGCATAAAGAAGATGATGGACTACTGTTTAATCAGATTACTCCTCCTGGATATGGAACTTTAAACCTCCAGAGGTCATCTGGCAGAGATGGTGGTATTATTGCTGTCTACAATAGACAGGTCAATGTCAGTGCTGTTTCCATTCCTTAGTTTTCTACATTTGAGTGCTTGGTCTTAAGCGTCTCTGGCTCTGCTTCTACAATCATTGCTACTGTCTACAAACCACCTAAAATTAAGTCACATGCAGCTTTTTTCTGATTTTGCTGACTTTTTGACAACGCTGACCCCGAAGTTCCATAGAATCCTTATTGTGGGGGACTTCAATATTCATGTGGACCAAAGTGACTCTGTAATGGCAAAGGAATTTCTATCATTACTGGACTGTTTTAACTTTTCGCAATTGGTAACAAGTCCGACACATTGCAAAGGTCATACACTGGACCTTATGCTTACAAATGGCTCATTTTTATCTCAGTTATCATCTGTTGACATTGGTCTGTCGGACCACTCAGCTGTCTTCTTTGATCTGGAATTACATCGACCAAGTGTGCGTACCCCTCGAACTGTAACATTCCGGAAGTGGAAATCTATTGATCAAACTGCTTTTTCGAATTCTGTCATTTCCATTTTAGGTGATTTGCATTTAACATCGTTGGACGATAAAGTTTCACAGTTGAATAATACTCTTATTGCTAACTTAGACACTTTTGCCCCTTTGAGGTTACTTTTGCTCGTTCTGCTCCATGGTATAATGACAATCTGCGCGCTAAGAAGGCTGCCTGTCGGAAAATGGAGCGTAAATGGTGTCTCACTGGCTTGAATGTTTACTATCTAGCTTGGAAGAATCTTCTGGGTGATTACAGAGCACTAATTGAGTCTTCAAGATCTTATTTTTCTCAGACTATCGAAAACAACCAAGGAAACCCGAGACACTTGTTTCAAACTATAAACTGTCTGCTTCAAGTTAATGTTGTTTCTACCATGCCTGTTTCTCAGCAGTTATGTAATTCATTTCTTCAGTTTTTCAATTGAAAAGTTGATAATGTTCGTAAACAAATTTCCGTTTCACCTGTTTCTACTACCTTATGTCACTCAACTTGATACTGAGACTCTTAAACGGGAGGTATCTAGCATGAAATCTACCACTTCCTTGCTTGACCCTATTCCCACTAGCTTATTTAAATCTTGCTTTGATGCTTTGTGTCCTGCTGTCCTCAGTATTATAAATGATTCCTTACAAACTGGGGTTGTTCCAGCAGCATTAAAGATTGCTGCTGTAACCCCTGTACCTAAAAAAGAAAACGTTGCACTGGAGGACTTCAATAACTTTCGTCCTATTGCAAATCTCCCGTTTTTGGCAAAATTACTTGAGCGTATTGTTGCCTCTCATTTGTGTAATCATCTCACAGTTAATAACCTTTTTGAACCTCTTCAGTCAGGTTTTCGTAAATTTCACAGTACTGAGATGGCCTTGGTCAAAGTCACCAATGATTTGTTGATGGCTTCTGACTCTGGTGCAACATCTATTCTTATTCTTCTTGATCTAAGAGCCACGTTTGATACTGTGGACCACAGTCTATTACTTACTCGTCTTGAAAGAGTTTTTGGTGTGTCTGGGACTGCCTTAAGGTGGTTGAGGTCTTATTTTACTGACCGTTCCCAGTTTGTTTCTATGGGTGGTTATAGGTCTGAGATTAGCTCTGTCTCAACTGGTGTCCCTCAGGGGTCGGTTTTAGGCCCTTTACTTTTTAACATTTATTTGTCACCTTTAGGCCACCTTTTGAGATCGCTCGGCCTTCATTATCAGTTGTATGCCGACGATACGCAGATTTATGTACATTCAAATCCCCATGAGCGCCTTGACATTGCTTATCTGTCTGACTGTATTACTGAGATTAAAACATGGATGGATATTAATTTCTTGTATTTGAACAGTGGTAAAACTGAAGTTATGCTAATTGGTTCCCGTCATCAATTTTCTGAAGCTGGTTGTCTGTCCCTGAATCTTGACGGCTTTGTTTTGGAAGTCCAGAGTCATGTGAGGAACCTTTGAGTTATTTTTGATGCTAATCTGTCTTTTGATTCTTTCGTCCAGAGCACTGTTAAAACCTCTTTTTTCCGCCTCAGAAATATCGCAAGATTGCGCCCCATGTTAAATTTCACAGTCACGGAAATGCTGGTAAATTCTTTTGTCATCTCATGGTTAGACTATTGTAACGCTCTTTTAGCCGGAGCTTCTAAATCTACACTTAATAAGTTGCAATACGTACAAAATTCAGCCACTAGAATTTTAACTGGGACTAGGATTGGCAGTCATATTACTCCAGTGTTAGAATCTTTGCACTGGCTCCAGGTCAGGTTTAGAGTGGATTTTAAAATTATGATGCTTACTTTTAAAGCATTACATGGCCTGGCACCTCATTACCTCACAGAATTGTTGCATCCATATACTCCTAGTCGTAGATTGCACTCCTCTCAGTCAAACTTGTTGGTTGTTCCTCAAACACGTCTAAGATCTATGGGTGATAAGGCTTTCTCTTTCTATGCTCCTGTCCTTTGGAATTCTCTGCCTCTTGAATTTAGGGACGTTCAGAATTATGATAGTTTTAAAGTTCAACTTAAGACATATTTTTTTTAAACTTGCATTTGCTTTTTGATTTTGTTTTGCTTTGCTTTTTATTGTATTTGATTACATTGTGTTCAGCGCTTTGAGAAGCTGTTTTTAAAGGCGCTTTATAAAATAGTTTATTATTATTATTATTATTATTATTATTATTATTATTATTATTATTATATCATATCATTTTTTAGCTCTATATCATCAACGAAAATAGTTTCAAATAAAGTAACAGCTGAGCTGCTGCACATCTCTAAAAGTAAACACAGCGGTGAATCAGATCAGATTCATGAATGAAAGTGAGTTTTTGAACGAATCTAGTGAGTCAGTGATTCATGATTATCCATTCATAAAGACAGTCACTTTCTTCGAACAAATCAATTGAATGAATGAATCAGTGATAAAATCAGTGACTTACCGCCACCTGCTGGCCGTTTCAGTTAAGGGGCTACTGTATAATTTCAGTTATTTAAATCATTTAATAGTTCTGCATTCAAAATTGTATATTTAAAACATTAATCTCCACATGAATTTATGAATTGAATTGCACTCGTCACCTCTGAGCTTCATTAAATGTCTGAAAATGTACCTACAAGCCACTTTTGTTCTTCTGTGCCACCTCTGTAGTACAAATTATTTTTTTATTAATACTAATTTCATATAATTGGTAACTTATTTGTCTTATTCTACTTTTTATTATATTGTTTTAAATAGAAATTTTAAAAAGCTTATAAACATAATTTTTTTTTTAATTTGACAGATGAAAATGATGCCACGGCAAAAAAGAAAATGCCCCTGTAAATCACTTTAAGGAGTAAAATGTCACCTTGTATTAGGAAGGCTAATTTTTTTTATCAGAATTTTTGATTATTGATCAGAAGGTGCTCCTAATTAAATTAGGAGGACAAAGCTCCTAAAAAGAAAAGTAAGCATAGAGCCATGTGTAACATACTAGAAACGTGCATGAGGTCTTAAAGAGAGAGCAGCCTAAATAAACCTGCTGCTGTCTTTCATTATACAGTGAAGACTACCCAGTGTTATTTTACAGTTGAATAGATTATAGTTAGACCTAACTGAAAAAAATTAAGTACTGATAATTTAATTTGTATCTTGTTATTATTTTTGTTTGTGCTATTGATTGTCATTAATTTGTTTGTTCTTATTTTATTATTTACTAAATTATTCAAAGACACTTGTCTTTTTTAGATAAAATAAATTCGATTCTGAGTGCAGGTGATTCTTGGGTGGGGAGGGGGCGTGGTCCATGTGAAATAGTCCTGCCACTACAACTGGAAAAAATCCTTGAGGAAACACTGCATACACATACATTTAATAAAATTAGAAAAATGCATTTACAAAGGTAAAAAGAAAATGCCCCTGTAAATCACTTTGAGTCAAATGGCACCTCGTATTAAGAAGGCTAATTTTTGATCAGAATTTTTTATTATTGATAAAATAATTTTATTAGAAGGTGCTCCTAAATTTTTTAAATTAGGAGGACAAGCGCTCCTAATTACAAGAAGAAAAACACGGCTCTTAAACTGGGTGTGTGACAGGTATGGCTGTGGAATGGGGTTTGGCCGAGGAAACATCTTCAGTCAAAAGATTTTTTTTTGCTTTAACCCCTGAACACACCTGAAGCGGCCAATCAAGCTCCTCAAGACTGCTTGAAAATTGCAGGCAGGTGTGCTGAAGCTGGTTGGAAATAAACTTTCCAGGAGAGTGGGTCCCCAAGAGCAGGGTTGAAGACCTCTGATCTTGAAGACTCTGATTAGCATGCTTAGGTGTGTTTGATTAGGGTTAGAGCTAAACTCTGCAGGAGTGGGCCAGATTTGAGGATGCCTGGTATAGACCCACTTAATGAACAGATCCAGTTAGGATCCGGGCCGGAGGAGCTACTTCAGGGGTTCCCAAACTCGTTCCTGGAGCCTCCCCAACACTGCACATTTTGCATGTCTCCTTTATCAATCACACCTGAGTCAACTCATCAGCTCATTAGTAGCAACTCCAAGACCTGAAATGGGTGTGTCAGACAAAGACACACTTCATCAACGGGTCCAGATCGGATCCGGGCCGGATAAGCGACTTCATTAACGAGTCCGGATCGGATCCGGGCCGGATGAACCACTTTATTAGCAGATACGGATAGGGTCTGGACTGGATCCGATCCAGATCTGATGCAAATGGACTCCGTTATGGACCCGTTTTGCGGATCCGTTACGGATCTTGTGGTACCTCCGGGGCGGATCCAATCCGGAGTCATTTTGCTATCTGGGATAGATTGAATTGGCTATGTTACGTAAATTTTTGGCGTATCAGTCTGTAAAATTAATAAATCAGAATTGGGGTTCAAATAGGCCTCTAGGCTCTGGAAAATAGAAAGGACTCACTATTCAGATGCACTGTAGCCGTGTGTTTATGTTTTTGTATTAAGGTGCATCTATTGTATTGTTTGTTTAGCAGATGTGAATTTATGTGAGACGCTGTGAGAGACAAATTTTGGAAAGAATTCCAACAATAAAGTGTAATTGGATTGAATATTTGAATTGAAAAAGTAATATTAAAGCTAACAAATGCCTCTTTATTAATTTAAGAGACCTTTGAAGTTTGGGCAAAAACTCGTGGAAGTGATGTGTTTTTGTGCTTTTTATTTTTTCATATGGCGATTGTGAAACACATCACTTACATGATTTTATGGTGAAATTTGTTATTTTAATGTTAACCGGGTCAATTTTGATTAAGAACAATGCACTGTGACTTTAATTCAGCGTGAGCGGCGCAGCAAAAATAGACTCCCCAGCTAACAGGGAACGTTCCCAGAACATTCACTAACGTTCTTTAAAAGTTGTGTTAATGTTAGTACAAAACGTTATTAAAATAATGTTTTTGTAACGTTCTTATAACGTTGTTAACGTTCTTGTAACGTTGATAGAAAACGTTCTTAGAACAACGTTCTTGGAACGGCTTTAGGACGTCATTTGTACTTGATGGATGTTCTTGTAACGTTGATAGAAAACGTTCTTAGAACAACGTTCTTGGAAAGTCTTTAGGACGTCATTTGTACTTGATGAATGTTCTTATAACGCTGATAGAAAACGTTCTTAGAACAACGTTCTTGGAACGTCTTTAGGACGTCATTTGTACTTGATGAATGTTCTTATAACGCTGATAGAAAACGTTCTTAGAACAACATTCTTGGAACGTCTTTAGGACATCATTTGTACTTGATGAATGTTCTTATAACGCTGATAGAAAACGTTCTTAGAACAACGTTCTTGGAACGTCTTTAGGACATCATTTGTACTTGATGAATGTTCTTATAACGCTGATAGAAAACGTTCTTAGAACAACGTTCTTGGAACGTCTTTAGGACGTCATTTGTACTTGATGAATGTTCTTATAACGCTGATAGAAAACGTTCTTAGAACAACGTTCTTGGAACGTCTTTAGGACGTCATTTGTACTTGATGGATGTTCTTGTAACGTTGATAGAAAACGTTATTAGAACAATGTTCTTGCAACGTCTTTAGGATGTTAGTTGTACTTGATGAATGTTCTTATGATGCTGATAGAAAACGTTCTTAAATCAACGTTCTTGGAATGTCTTTAGGACGTCATTTGTACTTGATGAATGTTCTTATGATGCTGATAGAAAACGTTCTTAGAACAATGTTCTTGGAACGTCTTTAGGACGTTATTTGTACTTGATGAACGTTCTTATAACGCTGATAGAAAACGTTCTTAGAACAATGTTCTTGCAACATCTTTAGGACGTCATTTGTACTTGATGAATGTTTTTATGATGCTGATAGAAAACGTTCTTAGAACAATGTTCTTGGAACGTCTTAAGGACGTTATTTGTACTTGATGAATGTTTTTATGATGCTGATAGAAAACGTTCTTAGAACAATGTTCTTGGAACGTCTTTAGGACGTTATTTGTACTTGATGAACGTTCTTATAACGCTGATAGAAAACGTTCTTAGAACAATGTTCTTGCAACATCTTTAGGACGTCATTTGTACTTGATGAATGTTTTTATGATGCTGATAGAAAACGTTCTTAGAACAATGTTCTTGGAACGTCTTAAGGACGTCATTTGTACTTGATGAATGTTTTTATGATGCTGATAGAAAACGTTCTTAGAACAATGTTCTTGGAACGTCTTAAGGACGTTATTTGTACTTGATGAATGTTTTTATGATGCTGATAGAAAACGTTCTTAGAACAACGTTCTTGGAATGTCTTTAGGACGTCATTTGTACTTGATGAATGTTCTTATGATGCTGATAGAAAACGTTCTTAAATCAACGTTCTTGGAACGTCTTTAGGACGTCATTTGTACTTGATGGATGTTCTTGTAACGTTGATAGAAAACGTTCTTAGAACAATGTTCTTGCAACATCTTTAGGACGTTAGTTGTACTTGATAAATGTTCTTATAATGTTGATAGAAAATGTTCTAAAATCAACTTTATTGGAACGTCTTTAGGACGTTATTTGTACTTAATGAACGTTCTCATAATGTTGAGAGAAAACATTTTTAAAACAACATTCTTAGAACGTTATTGTAATGTAATATAATTTCTAAATGTTATTATGTTGTTATCAAAACATTCTGAGAACAGTATTCATGTCCTTATGATTGCAGGCTACTTTATGAACATTATCATAATGTTGGGAGAAACATCTTTAGAAAAAAAAAAAACTTATAGGCTATATATAAAACATGAATAGAATAGAACAGAATATGATAGAAAAATAAAATGTATTTAAATATGAAACTACAACCTCGATTAGGTGGTGACAAATCACCTGAATGAGCCACTGAATCTTTTATAATTATATACTTTATCATTATTAATTATATATCTTTTATAACTTATTGAAGTCATAGGCCTATAGTGAAATGTCATACACTGTAAGCCAGTGGCATTTGCTAAATTAAATTAGTTAATTTAACAAAAAAAGTTATTTCAACTCAATATATATTTGTGATGTGAACTCAAAATCTAATTAGGTTAAGGGGAACTCAATCTAAATAAGTTACTATAAATTAATTTAATCTACCATATGGTTATTATGTCTAAATGGCTGACCACAAAATATTTTAAAGAAAAATTTGCTTAATTCATGATTTCTAACATTGTTTTTCGAGAAGTCACCTTTGCTTTATCTCTTTCAATATTAGTTAAATAGCCTTCATAACTAATTAAATAACTAAACGATAATATAATAAATACATAAATCTTTTTCATATTAAGCATAGATTAATCCTTTTAAAGAAATTAATTTTACTCGAGACAAAATATTATCCGGATGTTTTTCAAAAACATTTTTTTCAAAGCATTTTTCAGTCAGTCACATCCGCTCATCTCCCACAGCTCATAGTCACGGGATCACAGCCGGACAGCTCGCGACGCGGTCACGGAAAATAACAGGTAAGCATTCACTTTATTCCTATTTAAAGCACTTTTGAACGTTATTTTGTGTTTTGTCAACTTTATCTGAAGATTAACCAGCTCAGGTATCACTGTAATGTTAGCTAGCAAAGAAGCAAGGAGCTAACAAACAACCACATCAAAGTTATCAACGGCAAGTGTTAAATATGCAGTGTTATACACAACAGTTTGTCAGTGATAAATTAAGATTTTGTGTGTGTGTGTGGTTTCTCACAGCTGGACACAGACAAACGAATCCCGCGAATTGTGTTTTTAAACTGGAGAGACGGTTGACAGGAAGATGTCGTCATCTCTAACCGTCACTCGAGTTCTCAAGGAAGGTAAAGCAAAGACATATTCCCTGTATTACAATACGTTTAAACTTTTTGTTAATTATTTATTATCCGCTTTGTCAGTTTCATCTAGAATATCCATGTGATGCTGTTCAAGTTTACTAAATACACCGAACGCAGTGAACAAAGGGGCTGAGGAGCATTTATAATGGCTATTTTGTTAACCTTAGTTAACATTTTACACAGTTATTTGCTCCTCACGTTGTCTTTTTTAAAATTCATACTAACAAATTGTTGTCAAGCTTTTGAAATCAATCTTTTCAGTGCAAAGGCAGCGAGGGGTGGTGTGATGTCATTTGCAACAAGACGCCTGATACTAATATGGGCCTAAAATGAAGTAACTGTTAAGTAGAATTCACATTAAACAAATTGATGGGCTTTAGTGTTGCACAAGATGTAATTTGTCACCTTATAAACAGTTATTTAAATTCATCGTTCTTCAGTTTTTATTTTTTGATGAATTGCTATTAATGCAGATGTAATGATGACCAGAAATGACCAGCAGTACAAATGTTAAGTCTTCTGAAGCAATAGTATACTTTTGTTTTGTGAATATTAGATTGAAATTTAAACCTAAAGATTGATCAAATCGTGAATAACGTAACACAACACAGATGAAAAATAACAAACTAACATCCCACAAGAATGACATCAAAAGACCAGTCATGTTTGATATTAATGTAGTGTGCCACCAATTAGATTCAGACTTGGCAGCGTGAATAACATCTTAAATTTCAGTTTGTCTATCATTCTGTCAAAGTCTTTTGTGTTGCTTCAGAAAAATACCAGTGAAGTCTTAAGTTCTGATTATAGTTATACATTTGTATACTTAACTAATATAGATGGGGGGGGGGGGGGAGACCTTATATTTCTACTTTCCCTTATCCTAAAGTTGCTTTGTTTTTGTATAAATATGTTTTTTTGTATAAATATGCTAAGTTTGTAGTGGTTAAAAATTGTTTTGTTATGATTCATAAAAATAAGCTGTCCATAAATTTAATTTAATTCTGTCATGGTTTACTCATCCTCATGTTGTTCCAAATTCATTTTGAATGAATTTCATTCATCTTCAAACAAATGTTTTTATTTTTTATAGTTTAGGCTTTGACACATAATAAAAAAGCTACTTATACCTTCTGTTATTTATCTTGTTTCTGAATACCTGTAAAATTTAAAGGATTAACTAACAACTTACATGTAACTTGTTTTTTTCACTCTCAATGCCATTTTGACAATGCAGTTTTTTTTAATCCATGCAGCATTTTTTTTTAAAGAAAAACATTACAAATTATTCTTTAACAATTTGACTGATGTGTTAATAGCGAAAATTCTTACTCTCAGTTAATGGGTCAATGCTAGCATCCCTACCCAGAAACACCTACTAGAACTTACCTATTAATCTTACCTGTTTTATCTCTGAGTTTCCTTCCCTAACTGAGTTCATGTAACAGTTTATCAGCTAATAACATGTAACAAGGCAACTTTTGCCATTTAATAACTTTATTGATAACTTCTAAATGTTAACTATATTTGAAGGGATTTTTCCTGTTTCAAATTGGTATAAAATGGAAATTGCAGTTGACTTAACTACCCTATCATGACGTATTTCCAGTAGTGTGCATGGGTATACCTATCAAGATGAATAAATTAGGTCAATTTATGTTGACCTAAAAATTGTTTTTTGGAAATGACACGATGAAAATGTATTATTTGAATGTTTATATTTTTCTTAATCTATTGATGCTTCAGAAGACGTTTTTCTTAATGCTGCTATGAAAGTAGCTTGTCAATGAAAGTAACATATGCCAAGTCAAATGAAACTACCTTTGACTCTTGAGTAATGTAATATTTGTAGAACTCACAGCACAGATCCTAATAATTTTTTTGGCATAGCCACACTAATTATTTTATAGGCATTTTGTAATATCACTTTGTAACATCAGCCAATCTGTTTACTTTATAGATGGAGCGTGGAGAGACAGGACATGGACCACAGTTTTTCAGTACCCACACCCCACACTCAAATTCATATAGAAGTTCTCAATTATTAAATGTTAATATGATAGTTTATATTTAGCTGTGAAGTTATAGTTCATTGTCATAAATATTAAACTACATATTATTATTATTATTATTATTATTATTTTACATGATATGCAAATTTCACCAATTTGTTCAATGTGTTAATGAACTTTTTGAAAGTGATTATCTTTAATAATTCAGATACCTGTTGAAATGCACATGTAATTATATACTTGCTCGTATCTGGAAGGTTGTGTTAATAAAAATGATGTTGAAAGTGAATGTTGCAATACTGCTAATCTTAAAATAACATTTTATTAAACTAAACTTTGTAATGTTCCAAATAAATGTTTTTATGATGTTGTACTTTTAAGAAAATGTAGGTGGAAATAAAGTTGTAGGAACATTATGCTAACCATAAAATAATGTTCCAGCAACGTTAGGCAAACTGGACATTTTTGACGTTCTTGGAATGTTCCAAATAAACGTTCATAGAACGTTATATTTTTAAATGAAATTTAGGTTGCAAGAACGTTATGCTAACCATAAAATAACGTTCTAGGAACGTTAAGTAAACGACATTTTAACGTTCTTTGAATGTTCCAAATAAAGTTCATAGAACGTTATATTTTTAGTGAAATTTAGGTAGCAAGAATGTTGTAGGAACGTTATGCTACCCATAAAATAACGTTCTAGGAATGTTAAGCAAACTGGACATTTTAACGTTCTTGGAATATTCCAAATAAACTTTCATAGAACGTTACATTTTTAGTAAATTTAGGTTGCAAGAACGTTGTAGGAATGTTATGCTAACCATCAAATAATGTTCTAGCAACGTTAAGCAAACCGGACATTTCCACATTTTTGGAACATTCCAAATAACGTTCCCACAACCAAAACAGAACGTTACAAAAACGTTCTCAGAACATAAATTTGTTAGCTGGGTCGGCGCCGAAACGATCGCTGCGCTGCTCCTGCTCCCGGTGTGAATGCACTCATTTGTTAACATGCACGCCGAAAACAATATGAGCTGCTCACGCGCCGCTCGGGCATAATGGTTAAGGGCCATTTCACCGAATAGTTACTATTGCTTCCAAAACTCTTCGTTTTGAATCTTTTTTTTTTTTTTTTTTTTTTTTTTAAGGGTACCGATTATGTAAAATCCACTTTTACATGTTTGGACATAAATGTGTGTTGACTGTGTGAACACAACCACCCTACAATGATAAATATCCACCCACTCCTCATTTTTTAATCACCTATAAACCAAATCAGTTTCACTAGGCCTGCTGTTTTGATTCTCTAAGCCAGTGTTTCCCAACCACTGTGCCGTGGCAGGTTGTCGGGTGTGCCGTGGAAAATTATCAAAAACTTCCTTATCTCAGTTTCATTATTATTATTTTAAATCAGTGCTATTGGTCATCGTTATGTCTGTTTATGGGTTTTACAAATATTTAACCAATGAAAAGCATTCAAAAGAGCTTGTGACTAAACCTCGTAACGCCATTGGATCCTCAAATTGTCAGTCAAACCTCATAACTCCGCCCCTCCATTCAGAATAAAGCGCCGCGACGCGCTGTTTGAAGACAAACTTCTACTTCTTTACAATGCGAGGATAAACAAAGAACTGATGTTTGAGTTAGAGCAGCGTTTCCTTTACTCAAGAAACACTGTCTATAAAAGCTAATGTTTTTGTGTGTTTAAAGAGCAGAGAAGAGTCTTGGCATTTGCTGTATAGTTGTAGCCAATACACTTTTGTACGATTCAAATATTCTGTGCATAGCGGTTCGTGTTTTATATCGTGAGATTTTGACCAAATGTATTAAACAATAAGAGAAACCGAGTGCCCATATAGCTACAATAAACTTTAAACCTGCAAACTTATGAAAAACCGTGATGTTATTTATTTACTGCCTCAGATGCATCCGTTCTAATGATAATAAAAGACAAAACACAGATCTCTGTCATTCGGTCATCAAAAACCTTGTTAACTCCATTTGAGTATGATTTTCAGAAATAAAATGCAAGTGTCTGATCATATATACACCGTGTGCATAATTATTAGGCACGTTGATATTCTGAAGATTTTTTTTCCAAGCACATTTTACCAATTACAAACCAGTCTTAATAACTACTATTAATTTTGTATTTAATCATTTATAATTGATAGATAATTGTCCATGAAGTCTAGAAGTGAAAAACTCTTTGTATTCAGGTGTGCATAATTATTTGACATGTTTTCTTTTACTGACAAAATGAGCCAAAAAAAGAAGTTTAACTAAAAAATTATTAAATCCCCAATGTAAGTATTCAAAACTAATGCAATACAAAAATTGCATAATTAAGACATGACCACTGGACAGTGGGGTCAGAAAAAAACATGTGGAGAAGAAGACGTTAACTGCAAAATAATTAAGAATTAATGTGAAGAATTAGGTGTAAAACCATCAGGAAACATTTAGTCTCCAGCGCCATCATTTTCCAGAACTGCAACCTTCCCGGAGTCTCCAGAATTACAAGGTGTCAGAGACTTTGCTTGGGTAAAAAATGACCCTCACTTAATAAGAATAACATGCTGAAGTGTTGTGAAATTAGGCACGTTGATATATAATACATGAAGACTGAGTTTTTATAGGATTTGAAAGACCAGCATCACATCCTCTTGTACCACTGTTTGAAGAATTTATCTTCCAGAATCTGGCAGTAAGTTTTAGGAGCTCATTTTTATTCCATCTCCTCTCCTGAAAAGTCTATCTTGCAGAGATGGACTAAAAATGAGCTCCTAAAACTTACTGCTAGATTCTGGAAGATCAATTCTTCAAACAGTGGTACAAGAGGATGTGGTGCTGGTCCTTCAAGATCATTTTTGACATCTCAGTCTCATTTTATCTTAAAAAAGAAAACATGCCTGATAATTCTGCACACTTGAATAAAATAAGTTTTTCACTTCCAGCCTTCATGGACAATTATAAAAATTATAAATGATTAAATTCAAAATCAATAGTAGTTATTAAGATTGATGTGGTTTGGAATTGGTAAAATGTGCTTGGAAAAAAAAATATCAGAATATCAACGTGCTTAATAATTATGTACTCAGTGTAAAGCCAAAATACCAACTCTGAAGATGCAATGTTTAATTATTGGGGGGCAAAAAACCTTTTTCCCTTTATATATATTATTTTATTTATTTATTTATTTTTAAATATAATGCTTAGTGGTGTGCCGTGGGATTTTTAACATATCAAAACTGTGCCGTGACAGAAAAAAGATTGGGAAACACTGCTCTAGCGGTTGCTATGGGGAACACCTTCAGTTTGACTGGTATCTGAAGCAAATGTCTGAACACAACACGCAGAGGAATATACTTAACACATGTTTCATTGAAGTGGATTTGTAAACTTCGGAATGTTATATTTGTTGACTGTGTTACTGATGTGTGAGCTGAAGTTGTCGTGACGATCTTTCTATATCAAGGGTGTCAAACTCATTTTAGGGTGAGGGCTGGATGAGAAGAAATGTGACAATGTGCCGGCCGAATCACCTTTTATAAAAACAATAAAAAATAAAAAAATAAATCATGGTGCACTAAAATACAAATTAATTTGCAAAAAAGAAAAAGACCTAGAAAGACAATATTCTGTAAAACTGCATTTAATAAGACCTCAGAAACTGTTCATTAACACATTTATTTTTGAAAAAATATGTCTACGTAATGGCAATCAAAAACGTTTCCTTTGAATATGAATATTATTTGTCAGATACTTTTTAGTAATGAGAAAATAAGAAAAAAAATGCTACTAACTCATGCTACTAATTTGTGGACAGACAGTTACATTAAATATGAACCATATTTACAAACTAGAAAAACACTTATCAATTTAAAAAAACTGCCTTTAACATATTTAACAACTCAATAGTATTGCTTATGTAAGAAAAAAAAAATTCTTATTGGTTAATTAATGCAAATTAAAAAAAAAAATCATTCACCTTGCATATGAACATTAAATATACACTAGAAATGAGAACTTTCCTTTAACAAAGAAATATTTTTTCAAGTATTTATATATATATATATATATATATATATATATATAATATTTATTATTTTATTTTATTTTTTTCCAACCAGTTGTAGCGTCTGCTTAGGATCATTGATGGCTGTTTACACTTTATGCCTTAAGAGACCCTTTTAGCCTTCTGACATTTGCATATAAATTACAAATCTGGCCTCACCGTTTACATTTATATGGGTGCTAAATTGCCGATGGTTTTTCCCCACTATCAAAAAGATGCTAAGCAGGTCACCTCTATGGTATCCCTATCAAACTTCAAACACATTCAAGTCAAGTCAAGTCACCTTTATTTATATAGCGCTTTTAACAATACAGATTGTGTCAAAGCACTTAACAGTATCAAAATGGAGGATAGAGTGTCAGTAATGTATAATAATAAGATTAAACACTCAATTTTCAGTTAAAGGCATTTCATTATTGAATTCAGAGATGTCATTGTCTAGCTCAGTTTAGTTTAAATAGTATATATGAAATCAATTTGACGATAATCGTTAGAAATTAAGTGTCCCCAACTGAGCAAGCCAGAGGCGACAGCGGCAAGGAACCAAAACTCCCTCTGTGACAGAATGGAGAAAAAAAAACCTTGGGAGAAACCAGGCTCAGTCGGGGGGCCAGTTCTCCTCTGGCCAGGATATTATTATTTATTTTTTTACTTATTGTTTTAATTAAATTTTAAGTGAATAAATGTATTATATTTCTATTTTTATATTGTTGCAATTTCTAACAATAATATTATGTAGTTAACTATTTTATTATATTTTATAGTTATTTTGTTTTATTTTTATTTTTATTGTATTTAAGTCGAGGTCTTCACTGGGGATATGTCCCCGGGGCTCATCCAGGTGTCCGGCCTCCGCCGACGATCAGGGTCGCAGACATCATCTCCCGGCGCCGATCCACCATCTGATCCGGACACGGACTGAGAAACAGAATAATAAAGAAACAGACAAATATTAGCGTAGATGCCATTCTTCTTACGATGTAACGAGTACATCGTGTGTTATGAGGAGTGTTCCCGGTTCCGGTTGATCTAATTAATGCAGCCTAACAATCCTTTAACAGATTTGAATAATAGAAGTGTATTAGTGTGTTATGTGTATTTTGATATTCTAGGTATTATCAAATGGCCAGAGTTTTGAGAACGCAGCAGACGTGGAGGACTATAATATGATAAGAGCTCGCTCAAGTACTGAGGAGCTAAGCCATTCAGGACTTTATAAGTAATTAACAAGATTTTAAAATCTATCCGATGTTTGATAGGGAGCCAGTGCAGTGTTGACAGAACCGGGCTAATAAGGTCATACTTCCTGGTTCTAGTAAGGACTCTAGCTGCTGCATTTTGGACCAACTGTAGTTTATTGATCAAGCGTGCAGAACAACCACCCAGTAAAGCATTACAATAGTTTAACCTTGAGGTCATAAATGCATGAATTAGCATTTCTGCATTTGACGTTAAGAGCATAGGTCGCAATTTAGATATGTTTTTGAGATGGAAAAATGCAGTTTTACAGATACTAGAAACATGGCTTTCAAATGAAAGATTGCTATCAAACAGCACACCTAGGTTCCTAACTGATGAAGAAGAATTGACAGAGCAGCCGTCAAGTGTTAGATAGTGTTCTAGGTTATTACATGTGGGGTTTTTAGGTCCGATAATTAACATCTCTGTTTTTTTCAGAATTTAGCAGTAAGAAGTTACTCGTCATCCAGTTTTTTATATTGACTATACATTCCATTAGTTTCTCAATTTGGTGTGTTTCACCGGGCCGTGAAGAAATATAGAGCTGAGTATCATCAGCATAACAGTGAAAGCTAACACCATGTCTCCTGATAATATCTCCCAAGGGTAACATGTAAAGCGTGAAAAGTAACGGCCCTAGTACTGAGCCTTGAGGAACTCCATACTGCACTTGTGATCGATATGATACCTCTTCATTTACTGCTACGAATTGATGGCGGTCAGATAAGTACGATTTGAACCATGCTAAGGCACTTCCACTAATGCCAACAAAGTTTTCTGGTCTATTCAAAAGAATGTTGTGGTCGATAGTGTCGAACGCAGCGCTAAGATCCAGTAGAACTAATAAAGAGATACAACCATGATCAGATGATAGAAGCAGGTCATTTGTAACTCTAATTAGAGCAGTCTTAGTACTATGGTACGGTCTAAATCCTGACTGGAATTCCTCACAGATACCATTTTTCTCTAAGAAGGAATATAATTGTGAGGATACTACCTTTTCTAGTATCTTTGACAGAAAAGAGAGATTTGAGATCGGTCTGTAATTAACTAGATCTTTGGGGTCAAGTTGTGTTTTTTTAATGAGAGGCTTAATAACAGCCAATTTGAAGGTTTTGGGGACATATCCTAATGACAATGATGAATTAATAATAGCCAAAAGAGGATCTATGACTTCTGGAAGCAGCTCTTTTAGTAGTTTAGATGGAATAGGGTCTAACATACATATTGTTGGTTTGGATGATTTTACAAGTTTATACAATTCTTCCTCTCCTATAATAGAGAATGAGTGGAATTGTTCCTCAGGGGATCTATAGTGCACTGTCTGATGCGATACTGTAGCTGACGGCTGCATGGTTACAATTTTATCTCTGATAGTATCGATCTTGGAAGTAAAGTAGTTCATAAAGTCATTACAGCTGTGCTCTTGGGAAATGCCAACACCTGTTGATGCTTTATTTTTCGTTAATTTAGTGACTGTATTGAATAAATACCGGGGGTTATGTTTGTTTTCTTCTAGAAGAGACAAAAAGTAATCAGATCTAGCCGTTTTTAATGCTTTTCTGTAGGATAGGGTACTTTCCCGCCAAGCTATACGAAATACCTCTAGTTTTGTTTTCCTCTAGCTGCGCTCCATTTTCCGGGCTGCTCTCTTTAGGGTGCGAGTCTGCTCATTATACCACGGAGTCAAACTGTTTTCTTTGATCTTCCTTAAGCGTAAAGGAGCAACTGTATCTGAAGTGCTAGAAAAGAGAGAGTCCATAGTTTCTGTTACATCATCAAGTTTTTCTACACTGTTGGATATGCTGAAGAATTGAGATAAATCAGGAAGATTACTTACAAAGCAGTCTTTTGTGGTAGAAGTGATGATTCTACCATACTTTTAACAAGGAGTAGAATTTACAGTTTTAGCTGTATGGAGTTTACACAAGACTAGATAATGATCTGAGATATCATCGCTTTGCTGCAGAATTTCAACACCACTAACATCAATTCCATGTGACAATATTAAATCTAGAGTATGATTTCCACAATGAGTAGGTCCCAAAACATGTTGTCTAACCCCAATAGAGTTCAGAATGTCTATGAATGCTGATCCTAATGCATATTTTTCATTATTGACATGGATATTAAAATCACCAACAATTAAGACTTTATCTGCAGCCAGTACTAACTGTGGTGCCCTGGTGGCCTGTACACAGTAGCCAATACAAACATCACAGGGGATTTATCACTAACACTTGTTTCTCTAGATAATGTTATACGCAGCACCATAACTTCAAACGAGTTATACTTAAAGCCTGCCCTCTGAGAGGGGTAAGCAACGTCGGTCCTGGAGTGCCGATGTCCTCCAGAGTTTAGCTCCAACCCTGAAAAAAACCTCACCTGCTTGTAGCCCTAGTAATTCTGAAGACCTTGATTAGCTTGTTCAGGTGTGTTTGATTAGGGTTGGAGCTAAACTCTACAGGACATCAGCACTCCAGGACCGACGTTACCTACCCCTGGTGTAGTTGATCAAAATTTGATAGTTATCCTTATAGAAACATGGGATTTGTGATTTATTTTACTTTAAAAATAATATGATGTTTTAAAAAACAATAAATTTAAGATCAATGTACCTCATTCATGGAAAGTTTCAGGGATGTATAATTTATAAATAAAAAAAAAAAAGCATCAAAATGACCAACATCAAAAACTAAGAAACCTTGATGAATTCTGATGAACCCTGGCCGGAATCTTCATTAACAATGCTGACAGTTATAAAGATTCAAGCAGATTTAGATTTAGTTAACTGAAAATAAACCATTCTTACTTTTATTTCAGAGATGATTGAAGAAAACGAGGAGAATGAAGAATTGAGTGAATTTGAGGAGAAAAATCGTGTCAAAACTGAAGAAAAACCCTTGTGTTGCTCTCAAACCAAACAGAAAGATTTAAAGAAAAGTCAAGAAATCTTTGCACTCGGTGTGGAATGAGTTTGACAGGCAAATATAATTTTGACGTTCACATGAGAGTTCACACTGGAGAAAAGCCAAACAAGTGTTCACACTGTGACAAGAGATTCAGTCGTCCAAGAGACCTGAAAACACATGAGAGGATCCACACTGGAGAGAAACCGTACACACGTGATCAGTGCGGGAAGAGTTTCACACGATCATCACACCTCAAAGAACACATGAACATCCACACTAGAGAGAAACTGTATGGATGTGATCTGTGCGGGAAGAGTTTCACACTAAAATGACACCTTACAGCACATATGAGAGTTCATACTGAAGAGAAACCGTACACGTGATCAATGTGGGAAGAGTTTCACACAATCATCACATCTTAAGAGACACATTAAGATCCACACTAGAGAGAAACTGTACACGTGATCAATGTGGCAAAATGTTTTTGAGAGCTTCAGTCCTAAAGCAGCACATGAATGCAGGGGCGCCGCTAAGGGGGGAAAAGTTAAGATGATTCTAAGGGCCCACATACTTTTGGGGCCCTCAGAGATCTGTTTTATTAGTAGTAACAGTAGTAGTAGTAATTTAATAGAAATTATAAATGTATCTTCCAAAGAGTTACAAATAAAACAAAATTACGGCTTATTTCTGCATCTACGGCGAAATTATCTCCCCCTCATTCACTGCATGGTTTCGTTCCATCCTACGTAGCCTAGAGTCACTGAGTGAGATCAGATGGTAAACTGTCAAATTATGTCTTCGAGTACGAGGGGGGGCAAACCGAGTCGGACGATTTGGTCAGTCGCACTTTTAAATACATTTTAGTTTTGCTATAGAAAATCTACAAATTCACTCTGATTACAAAGAGCAGCAGCAGGAAGCACGTGAGGTTGTCATGGCAACCAGATACACTGCACGTGAATTATTACAGCTGCACTTCTATTTTGCCACATTAAACTTAGCACTAAACTTAGGGGGCCCAACCTCATATTCTTTCATAAGGCCCAAAATTGCTAGCGGCGCCCCTGCATGAATGTTCATACAAAGGAGAAGCCACATTCCTGTTATTTGTGTGGAAAGAGTTTTTTATGTCTACAAAGTTTGAAAGAACATCAGAAACACTGCACACTGCTGTGAGAGAGTACAGGTGCTTTGAGTGTGAAAAGACTTTTACTTCAGCGACCTGTTTAAAACGGCACCAGAGGATCCACACTGGAGAAAAACCTTACAAGTGTTCACACTGTGACAAGAGATTCGGTGATTCAGCAAATCTGAAAACACACGAGAGGATCCACACTGGAGAGAAACCGTATCACTGCACTGCATGTGGGAAGTGTTTCAATAATTCATCCGCTCTACACAGACATACAAAAAACTATCACAGTAAGTAGATCATCTTCAGATCCAGCACTTTCAGATCTGATGCTGCATCCTCACCAAATGTGACACAATAATGCATCAAACAATAAAATATAATCTGGATAAATCTGTTCTGACCAGCCATTATTACATGCGACATGACAAAGAAACATTATCTAAAGTTTTCACAGTAAATAAAGTTCATCTTCATCTTCAAAACCAGCAGATTCAACTGTGAGATTCAGATCGACACAAAGATAGTTTCTCCCCAAAGAACAATGCCAAAAAGTGTATTCTTGTATATCATTTTGCTTTCTTATAAGTTTCATATTATGTAAATGTATAATTGTCTTGTAATGCATATGTTTCACTTGTAGTTTGCTTATTCTTTCATGAACGAAAGTAGAAGCTTTTTTACAAACTGTTTTTGTTCAGGAAGCTGAAGAAGAGGCTGTAACACTTTTAAGAGAGACTGAGATTTAATTTTAATTTGTCCTTCATTGTTGTTCATTGAGTTATTCTTCCACGTAAAGTGTATTTAGGGAATCCATATGCAAGATATACTGTCATGTAGCTTTGCAACTGATCCTTCTATGCTTCTCTTGTAAGTAGGAATTAATATCTGATTAAATGAGCTCTGGGGCTAAATTATAAAAGGCTGTAGTATCGATAAGCTCTAATGTTACCTGTTCTGCTTTTGGTGCTGGGTGAATATAGGAAATACACTTACAATTTATTATTGCTGCATAAATATTAAAAAGCCAACTGTTTCTATATGCGATAATATCAAGACATTCGTCACTGATGCATTTTCGTTGTTTTGCAATCCAGAAGCGAGATCTCTCTTGTACTTTAGGTCTGATTAATCTAATTTTATTTTTGATTGAGCTTGACTTTCAAGGATTATGATAAGATGTTTGAGGTAAAGTGATATATTACAGAAAATCTGATGTGTCTTGAGGACTTTATGGCTGCTGTGTGCGTGTGTCTAAGTCCACGTGACCGTTGTAATCCATTATTATAAGTTTACACCACTTATCTATAACAGAACTGGATTGCTGATGATATTATAGAAGTGAAGCCACTGCACCGCCATATTGCTATTCCCTAGTATCATATATTCTATTGAATTTAGAGTAAATTGTACGATTTTTATGAGAAAACCACCTAATGAGTCAGCTTTTTTTTATATCTGAAGTATCCCTGTATGTTCTTACAACACAAACGTGCTTCATGTAAAAGGTTTTATTAAGATTCATTAAGATTTGTTTAATGTTGGGAATTTCCCCTGCCTATTAAAAAAAAGTATCATATTCATTACAGTAGCAAACAACAGATGAACATTATGAATATCAGATTGCACTGTATTTTATGTGTTCATTTTTATTCTTAACAGTTTTAAATCAATTTTTGAATAATTTTGTAATTTTGAAATTCCTTGTTTTATCATTGTGATTATTTTTTATGATTATTTTAATTCCTTTTATATGTAAAGCACGTTGAATTACCATTGTGTATGAAATGTGCTATATAAATAAACTTTGCCTTTGTCTTACATTAATAATTAATTCAACATAATATGCATA
The DNA here is from genome assembly GCA_039654775.1 of Spinibarbus caldwelli. Classification (NCBI taxonomy): domain Eukaryota; kingdom Metazoa; phylum Chordata; class Actinopteri; order Cypriniformes; family Cyprinidae; genus Spinibarbus; species Spinibarbus caldwelli. Next base: position 30,864,552 of record CM077228.1, read on the forward strand.
ACATTTCACTCCTATGGAAACTGTAATGCTAATAAAATGCCATAGAATTTGCACGTCTGAAATAGATGTTGCTCAATCAGAACATAAAGAAATACACACATCGTAACATCATTAAGAGAAATAACGCTGACTCCATACGGTACAGACTTAAAGACAAGAAGCTTTATTTCCAAGATGATGCATGGTAAGCTTTGAATAACAATACAACCCATACGGAAAAGTAATATATTCACATATATGTGAAGCACTGTTAAATATATTGAAATATATTTATAAAATATATATGCCCATAATAATTGTGCCCAAGGAGGCACAAAATCACTTTCATGGACTTTTTCATTAACTGTTCCCATCTGGTGGAATGACCTTCCCAACTCAATCCGAGCAGCTGAATCCTTAGCCATCTTCAAGAAACGGCTTAAAACCCATCTCATCCATCTTTATTTGACCGTCTAACTCTAGCATTCTCTTTTCTAATTCTATTTTATCTATCTGCCTTCTTTTTATTAAAACACACACACACACACACTTGACCCTCTATCAATTGCATAATTATTCTGTAACTGCTAGCTTTACTTGAAAAACTAACACTTGCTTTCTTTCCTATATTCTATTTACTTGTTTTCTTAAGAAAAAAAAAAATACCTTGCTACGTATACTGCGTTAGGCTAACCGAGACTTGTCATAGCGCTTGCATGTTGTTGCTCTTTTGTTGGTTTTGATTGCTTCTATTGTCCTCATTTGTAAGTCGCTTTGGATAAAAACGTCTGCTAAATGACTAAATGTAAATGTAAAATATATTGAAATAATACATATAATTCTCATGTTGCGTGTGTGTGTGTGTGTGTGTGTGTGTGTGTGTGTGTGTTTACATAGGGTATTTGTGAAATTATATTCATGCCTCATGAATTTTTAATCAATGTTTTTGTAATGCAGTAATGCATTTTGTTTCTACACTATGTTTACCATTTTTAAAGCTATTATATTATATTTTATTGTAGATCCTATATTCTCATTCAATTTAGGTCTACTATCCACTTAAACAATGTTATCAAGTTTCAGGACAATTTTCTAATTTTATGTACTATTATGTAAACACTGCGTAACTTTCATGTGTTTGATGGGGGCGTGCGTTGAACATTCGAGGCGCATTTAAACTGGAGTGGAGGGAGTTACCATGGAAACGGGGCGGCAGCTCAGCTGACAAGTAGCAAAAAAACTCACTCTCACTGTTGTTTTTACTGCTTTCAGGTAAGTTTAGTCCCTAAAATTACACAAATAATACATACAACTGTTCCTGACACTTTCTTACATGTAATTGACATGCTTCTGTTGAGTATTTACCACAGAAATGGTTCAGTGTCATCGAAAAAAGTCCGTTAGCATCACAACTGTGAACTAACTATAGAGGCTAACTATAAGAGGTAAGCCAGCTATAGATTTGAGCTCTTATTTATGAAAGTTTGGGATTTTAATCACATATTATGTGTAGATGAGTGATTTTTATAGCTTTGTAAATGTTTTGCTGGCAATTTGTTAATGGATTAATTGAAATAAGCTAATTAACCTAAAATTTTGCACTGTTAATCCACTTACATGAACTAAAATGGGCTGAAACTATTCCAGACACGTTTTTATCTTTCATTGTAGACAAATATTGATAAGAATTGTATTGTGATTTCAGGAGTGTCAGAAAAAAAACCCTCTAATGGGAGCTGCTGACAGAGATATAGGAAACACAGGTGATCTGAGAAAGCTTATTAAATAACTTCATATGCATTTTTTCACAATATATTTCACCTGTATCTTTAAAACCTAAAAATGTAAATTCTCTTTTCTTAAGATTTTTTTGTATGTTCTGTACATTATTCTCTTTTCTGCATTTCACCTCTGCTGTAGTTTATTTCTAATAAACTTGACATTGTATATTACATATTGTTGGCTCTGTGACAGATTGTTTATGTTCCTATATTCTTCCATGCTGATGCAGCAGAGTTGGAAGGGACCTCTTGTCGAAGAACATCTCCAAGGCACTATGAACCATCTGACTAGTAAGTAAAACCTCAAACATTCAAAAGTTTATCACATATTTAAAAAATATTTCAAATAAATATCAAATATTTTTTGAGTTCTGTATGTCTTACAAGGCCATCCTGTTTAACATTGCATTGAGGACACTGCAACCTACAGAGGGGTAAAACATAATTCAAAAAGAGACAGATGATAATAAAAAAGTGCTTTGAAATGAAAATTAATAATAGTAAGACAGAACCGAGTACCGTGACTGTGCCTCACTTCAAAGTGAAACAGTCTGTAATGGTCATCTGCCATACCAGATGGAAGGTGAAGGTGGGAATTAGAAGTAAGATTTTCTAAACTTTAAATCTAGTAAAGTGCTTGTTCAAGTAGACTTTGTTGCTTGTGGAAACCTCATACAAGCCTGAAAAGTGCTTAAAACTTAAAATCTTAATTGCACTCTTGAAGACTGTTCACCAAAGACTAAATTTCAGTCCAGCAGAATTTTCTGCACACTTCACCACCAAGATCAAAATGAGCATTGTGAATGTAAAAGCTTCACATTACATTTATAACAATCATTGTTAATATTTGATTTGTATTTCAGGGCTGTTCGTGAAGACAGACAAGAGATGTTGTGACAACCTGGACAGAATTCAGCTCCAGATCCACCCTCCACATCAGACTTCTCACTCACAAGGATTGCTTTCTAATAGCATATTATTTGTTCTCTTCAGTGTTAGGTGCATGCAGATATTACTTGATTTTAGATATAATGAAAACTATATATATATATATATATATACAGTCATGGCCAAAAATATCGGCACCCTTGGTAAATATGATCAAAGAAGGCTGTGAAAATTAATCTGCATGGTTAATCCTTTTGATCTTTTATTTAAAAAATTCACAAAAATCTAACCTTTCATTGGATAATAAGAATTTAAAATTGGGGGAAATATCATTATGAAATAAATGTTTTTCTCTAATACACATTGGCCACAATTAATGGCACCTTTTTATTCAATACTTTTTGAAACCTCCATTTGCCAGTTTAACAGCTATCCTAATTATCCTAAATATCCTAAATTTGTAAAAACTGGCTTTGACATGGAAAAGTGCTTTTGCGTCACATCAGGGTCCAAGCAGACGTACGCATCTTTTCTTGTTCGAGTACTGCAGATTTTTGAAAATGTAAGCTGTTCTTTTCAGCTCTCTGTTCTAAATTAAATAATTTGGATGATAACTGGTGGTATTTTACATGTTAATGACATTAATTAGTAGGGATGCAACGATACTATTTTTTCAGAACCGATCTGATCCGATCCAGAAAACTCTGAGTATCGGCCAATTCCCATCCGATCCGATACCAGCGTGGTTTTTAAAAAAATCAATGTACAATTTCTATACTTCTGTGTCACTCTTTTGTGTGTTAAACACAATCTTCTAGACAACTTCATTTTAATGAAAAATAACATGAAAAAATATATAGGGGCTGTGTACACCTGGTCACTTCATGCGTTTTGTAATATAAATCCGATCGCTCAAACCACTTCAGGAGGTGGTCTGGGCCGCATTCCAGATGAAACTGGACATGTGTAAATGCATCTGGTTGTTGAAACCACATATGTAAATTTTACTCCTCCCAAAATGTAAAATAATAATAAACGTGTGAGACCACCTGGTCACTTCATGCGTTTTGTAATATAAATCCGATCGCTCAAACCACTTCAGGAGGTGGTCTGGGCCGCATTCCAGATGAAACTGGACATGTGTAAATGCATCTGGTTGTTGAAACCACATATGTAAATTTTACTCCTCCTAAAATGTAAAAAAATAATAAATGTGTGAGACCGTGTTATAGGCTATAAGACATTATAGTCAGATATGACTGCGCTAATGCAACGCATCGCCGCAGACAAGTAGCTGTATCTCTTCAGCAAGCCGACGCGCAAACTGCCGCTCAACACACAATCATCTTAATTTAAAGCAGTAAGACAGACTTATCTTTCCAGTGCTGATGCAAGCGCTCTCCTATTGCGACCTTTTATCTTGAAGTGAGCTGATAATTAATAAAATGCAGCGCTTATCTTTTGATTTCGTTGACATGAACTTCGTTAAATTTAAATATAGCGCGGGAATTGAAGATAGGATTTATATCTGTTTTGCGACTATGTGGCCAAGTGTAAATGGAAACGTTTTAACAAATCAGATTGATATCCGATCAGCGAAAACGCATGAAATGACCAGGTGTAAACGGGTCCATTCATAATCTATGACAAAAATGCTATTATAAACTAGGTTAGTGGATAATTTAGCAGCAAAAGTTATTCTAGAAAAATCATGAGTGCACAATTTTATAAAATCTAAACATTTAGTGAAATAACATTTAACAAATAAAAGTGAATATGTGAAGGACTAAATCTGGTAAAATGTTACACATTGCTCTTTGTATTGTTGTAAAATACATTAATGAAAACAAGTAAACATATTTATTTATAAATATAAACTACAAAATTAAAAAGACATTTCTTATAGCACAGTACCCAGATAGCGCATGTACGTCTGCAAGATGTCTGTTAAAGATCTCTTGATCTGGAAAGCATCTGCTGTCTACAAACGTCTGACAGACGTCTTTCAGATGTCAGTTTTACATACATTCTAAATCATAAACATCTTAAAGACATCTAATAGACGTCTATTTGACATCTAAAAGGAAACGTCGTATAGACGTATTGCAGATGAGCAAACACCCTAAAAAATACGTCTTGCAGATGTAAATGCAGACATCAAATAGATGTCTCCGAGATGTACGTGTGCTATCAGGGTAATGAAGGCAGCAACATATGTTAGAGGAGTCCTATCTATCATGCTGCCTCCATTACTGTGCTATACATTAGATTATTAATAGCCTTGATAGGACAGAACAAGAAACGCTATAAATAATCTTTCATTGCGCAAAAGCATTATAATACGAAAAACTCCAATACAGAGCGGCACAAAGCGCTTATGCGCTTCCCGTGCGCAGAATTATGCGCTTGAAGCAGCACTGAGTCACAGCGCGCAGCTCCACATAAAGAAGTTCAAAGCATAAAGGAAAGAGCTATTGATGCGTAGCTTATTAAATCTGCGCGATAGTTTGAGCTTTTTCTTTTAACAGTTTTAAATTTTAGTTATTGCGCGCTCTTGGAGAGAGTTTCATCGTCTTGACTGTCGTAACCGAACGTGAGACAGTTTGAATGCTGAATGGAGGATGACAGACAGCCGCAGCGGAGAGAAGAGTTTACGTGAACTTGAATTTAACGACTTAAATATTCATCTGTTCCTCACATTAAACTATGGAACGGCTTCAGAACACTTGGAACTTGACTTTATTGTGCTTTATAATGTTTTTGTGCTTTCGTAGGGCTTAACAATAACACAGAATAGTATACGCACAATATCGGATTTGGATCGGTCTCTTCTGATCGATACCCGATCCGCAGAAAATTACAGTATCGGAGCCGATACCGATACTGAGTATCGGATCGATGCATCCCTATTAATTAGGAGTCGTTTACAAGCAGAGAGCTGAAACCATTCATTTGCCCGCAAGTTCAAGATCATTTGCGATTCATAGATTTCACATCTGAAAGAGACGCATACATGCGTTTTATGTACGTACATTCATTTTATGAATCACAACTAAGACTTTTTCTATGTACACAAAAGGCCTATTTTTCTCAAATATTGTTCACAAATCTGTCTAAGTCTGTGTTAGTGAGCACTTCTCCTTTGCTGAGATATGCCAACACCTGTGAGGATGGATTATCAAGATGCTGATTAGACAGCATGATTATTGCACAGGTGTGCCTTAGGCTGCCCACAATAAAAGGCCACTCTAAAATGTGCAGTTTTATTGTATTGGGGGGGGGGGGGGGGGGTTTGGGGGGGTCCGAAAACCAGTCAGTATCTGGTGTGACCACCATTTGCCTCATGCAATGCAACACATCTCCTTCGCATAGAGTTGATCAGGTTGGTGGTTGTGGCCTGTGGAATGTTGGTCCACTCCTCTTCAATGGCTGTGTGAAGTTGCTGGATATTGGCAGGAACTGGAACATGCTGTCGTATACGCCGATCCAGAGCATCCCAAACATGCTCAATGGGTGACATGACCGGTGAGTATGCTGGCCATGCAAGAACTGGGATGTTTTCAGCTTCCAGGAATTGTGTACAGATCCTTGCAACATAGGGCCGTGCATTATCATGCTGCAACATGAGGTGATGGTTGTGGATGAATGGCACAACAATGGGCCTCAGGATCTCGTCACGGTATCTCTGTGCATTCAAAATGCCATTAATAAAATGCACCTGTGTTCGTTGTCCATAACATACGCCTGCCCATACTATAACCCCACCGCCACCATGGGCCACTCGATCCACAACGTTGACATCTGCAAACCGCTCACCCACACGACGCCATACACGCTGTCTGCCATCTGCCCTGTACAGTGAAAACCGGGATTCATCCGTGAAGAGAACACCTCTCCAAAGTGCCAGACACCATCGAATGTGAGCATTTGCCCACTCAAGTCGGTTACGATGACGAACTGCAGTCAAGTCGAGACCCCGATGAGGACGACGAGCATGCAGATGAGCTTCCCTGAGATGGTTTCTGACAGTTTGTGCAGAAATTCTTTGGTTATGCAAACCGATTGTTGCAGCAGCTGTCCGGGTGGCTGGTCTCAGACGATCTTGGAGGTGAAGATGCTGAATGTGGAGGTCCTGAGCTGGTGTGGTTACACGTGGTCTGCGGATGTGAGGCCGGTTGGATGTACTGCCAAATTCTCTAAAACACCTTTGGAGACGGCTTATGGTAGAGAAATGAACATTCAATTCACGGGCAACAGCTCTGGTGGACATTCCTGCAGTCAGCATGCCAATTGTATGCTCCCTCAAAACTTACGACATCTGTGGCATTGTGCTGTGTGATAAAACTGCACATTTTAGAGTGGCCTTTTATTGTGGCCAGCCTAAGGCACACCTGTGCAATAATCATACTGTCTAATCAGCATCTTGATATGCCACACCTGTGAGGTGGATGGATTATCTCGGCAAAGGAGAAGTGCTCACTAACACAGATTTAGACAGATTTGTGAACAATATTTGAGAGAAATAGGCCTTTTGTGTACATAGAAAAAGTCTTAGATCTTCGAGTTCAGTTCATGAAAAATGGGGGCAAAAACAAAAGTGTTGCGGTTATAAGTTTGTTCAGAGTAAATGAGGCCCGTGATCAGCTGTACCAGATAAAACAACAAAAATAAACATTTATAACATTTCCCACTTGTCCCAAGGCTAGTGGACTAGGGGGACTAGCAAACCCTAATGTGGACAGTCCAATTACTGGCAGTTATCGGTCTATAAGGAGTCATATAGATTACGAGAGAAAATAAAATTGCTTTCTGAAGAAGAAGGAAAAAAAACAAAAACAAACTAGTTGGCCACTAGCTATGTTTCCATCCACCTATTTTTATGCGCATTTTGGACTATCGCATAAAAAATTCGCTGGATGGAAACACCAAGATGCGCATAAATTCTGAAAATGCGCATAAAAAAATTATGCGCACAACTGAGTAGGATAAACTTTTTATCCGATAAGAAAAAATGCGCATAAACTACGATGGAAACACATTTACCGAATAAATTCCTCCATGTGCATCAAAAAAGTCATGTGACTTTGCGCTACGAGACGGGATAACTTGACTAACCAGCTGACCGATCTCGTTCACAGCATCTATAAGTTGTTGTAGTCACTCTGAAAAGCCTGAGCAAAGTCTGTCATCAAAGTATTTCTGTATAATTGTCTTTCACGACTGTGTTCCCAAACAGCTGGCATCCTCCTCAGAACGCAGTGACAGCATTTATTGTGTTATGTCTGCTCTCTCTGAGGCGCAAGTAATTTATATCATATATGAAAATTATTATATTCAATGGCTTCTCCTATATTCTTAGTGATATTTAGTGCCACAGTTTACCAGGAAGTGACGATTTTGTTCTCTTTGACTCGTTGGATGGAAACGGTGCTTTATTCGCATATGTTTTATGCGATATTCCAGTTTTGCGCATAATTTAAATTCGAATCTTTGGATGGAAACATAGCTACTGACAACACACTCAACAAACTCTTTTAAGTATCCCAGCTAAAAGAAATCGTTCTCCTAACTTTGGTTAACGTTCTCTAAAGGTTCTCTCAAAGTTACTGAAAAATGTTCTTGCAGTAACGTTAGTAGAATGTTTTCTCAAGGTTATATGTCAATGATAAACTTTCTAAACACGTTAGCATAATTTTTTTTTTTTTTTGCATTATTAGTGGAACATTTTAAAAACATTATTAAATAGGTCTTGACAAAATGAGTCATCCTTTTTTTGGCAAATCAACTTAAGGGTCATTCCTGAATTCGGTAATATTTCAGTAACGTTAGTAGAACGTTTTCTAAAGGTTATATGTCATTGATAAATGTTCTAAACACCTTAGCATAAAAACATTGTTTGCAACACATTGCCTGACATTTCAGCCATTCATCATCAAACTAAAATGCAGTCAACCATACATAAAAGTTTATTTACACTGTTTATTTTAAAAGGCCCGCTGTAAAATCAATGTGCAGCGCCCAACAAAAATTTTTGCGCTTGTGAAGGATTTTACATGGATATTAGAACATGAGTGAAGTATAACGCCTTATTTAGGCTACATAATGAATAATAGTTTAGCAACCAAATGTTACAAATATGGCAAAAATGGAAACATTTGGATTCTTGTGGAATGAGACAGGCTCGTGAGCCCAATGCCGTTTCAGTTTTGCTTGTATGCTGTGTATAATGAAGGCCACTATAGCCTATTTGTGTTTTATTTTATAGTTTTTAGGGGCGTGATATTCAAACGACGATTGTTTTATGCCACCACATTTATCAACGTGCGATCATTCGTATGATGAGATTGGCAGCATACGAATGTTTCATAAATCACATGTGAACTCTGTTGTAAGTTGATTTGTGCGCACGGATCTGCGCTCGTTTCTACGTTAGATTGATAAATGAGGCCCATTGTGTGTGTGTAGTTAACCATATTTGATAAGATTCAGGGCAGAGCCCGGCAACCTTGAAGTACAGATAAGTGTTCTCTGCGTATGTGTGTGAGTGTGTGTCTTTGCAGCTAGACGCAGAGAGAGCTCTAGGAGGAAACAGTCATCTGCCGTTTCCCTGATGTCCAGGGTAACAGTCATACATCTCTGGAGAGACCTATTGCGTCTGACCTCTGATCACTCATCACCAAAATAATCGCTGGAAGATATGTTTTGAGTTTTACGTCCATGTGTGGAGATTTTCTAAGCGTATCTATGTTTCGACCAACCAGAATCTTCCTTACCTATGCATTAACATAATTAGTGACCTCTGTTAGAGTATAACTGCTGGTGTCTTGAACATGTACGCATGAACATGAAACTGAAAACTATTTTCTTCAGTAAATTTTTCTTTAATTGATCACATCTCTGACTCCTGGTCTTCATTCATCACACCGGGTCCTTTGGATTTAACTTTAAATTCTCCTAGTCTTTTCTGGCGTCTTCTTACTGAAATAATCTTTTAGTGGAGCAGGTATGGAATATTTTTTGTTAATCAGAACATACATTATAATCGATACAAGTATATAATACAAGTGTAATCAATTATTATATAAAGGTATTATAGCCTTTCATTTGAACAAGTTATTTTGCTATTCTGATCATAATGTATCAGTCTGAATGCAGAGGACTGTAAGGGAATGGAGTGTGTGAAGCCTCTCATCACCTGCCCACTTCTTAAAATAAAAAACTGCAAACAGTGACATGTAAGGAATGCTGTTGGAGTGGATGGTATGTATGTATAGGAACATGAAGCCAGACTCAACAGTTGCTCTGCAGACCGACTCGGCACTTCAAGACTTTGAGAGTGGTTTTTCAGAGAGCCAGAAGAAATCTACAACATAGACAGCGAGCATGTGAGTAAAATTTATTCATTCAGACCTGAGTGATTTTGAGTGCTTTTGTGTGTTTGTTTGTGTGATTGTGTCGATGTTTGGAGTAAAAAAACGTTATTGAATGTCAAGTCAAAGTCTGAGATCTGTGAGGAGAATTGATGGGAATCGATCTGAAGTGTTGCTGCTGTGATTTCATTGGATATCTTTGAAACAAATTTGTTAGTTAATTTCATTAATATATACTGGAACTGCTAAATATTTAATTTGAGCCACATGAGATGTTATAAATGTTCATTTAGATAAATATGAATATAGTTTGACACTGGACACATTACATACCCATACAGAAGTCACATAAATTGAAATATATTAATATTAAATATATTTTCATATTTCATAAGAAAATATATATTATACAATATGTAAATATATTTCTAAATATATATTAAAAATATATTTTTGATTTTGGCCTGCTTTTTAATATTTTTCACATATACTAAATATATGTAAATATATTTTTATCAGAAATATTTAGATATATTTATTTCCTATATATGTAAATACATTTAGATATCAGTCAATGTAAGTATATTCATTTGCAATATATGTCCATATATTAATTTCTAATATTTGTTAATATATTACATTTCTGCACATGTAAATATATTAGATTTCTATAAATGTAAATATATCTTAAAGCATTCAAATATTCAATTAAATAAACTTACACATCTTTCATAGAATATATTCCCGTTTACTCCCGTAAATGTTTTCATTTTATATAGATTATAATTTGCCACTTCATAATAAATAGAATACAAACAACATTTTGACACTGAAAAACTAAAACTCTCCAGACAATGTAACTTAAAAAGAGTGACAGTATAAACTGACTTATTAATATAAAGAGTACATTTATCAACACCAGTTCAGCATGAACCAACAAAAATTATGACTGCTCATGATGTTTCTGGCACATAAATGAAAGATTATCATTTTATAAGCATCCAGGGTCAAAACATTATGCACAAATATGCAAGTCTTAGTAGGCATTCAGCACACTGTATTTAAATATTTAAGAGCTATCATTAACTATGCACAATTTCTCAACTAATCACATGCTCCCCTATTCAACCCGAATCAAGCATTGTAATACATCAGCTAATCAGGCTGATTTTTTTCTTTAAAAAACTAAACAAAACAATAACAGTATCATGCCTGGGCTATTTTCATTGCAGGTTACATTGTTATGCCAGTAGGTGGGAGCAAGGGACTGTCTTAATGAGTTAGTTAACCACTGAAAGAATACTTTGACAAAGATATCACTTTATGGATGTTCTGCAAATGTGGGGGTAATTATGATTCACACTGGTGCACTTACGAATAGATGTATTATAGCAAACCAAGTTTAATGAATCTCACACCTAACATACAGTATTATGGTCATTTCACACTGCCACAATTATTATTATTATTATTATTTTTTAATGCTTTTTTAATGCTTATTTTGTTTTGTTTGGTCAGTGCGTTCACCCTGTTGGAGTATGGCAAGTGTGAAATGGCTTTTAGGTGCTTTATTTAATATTTAAGCAATTAACTTTATATTCTTAAGTAAGATACATTCCCTATTTTTGCAATATTCAAATATTCATTATATCTAATATCAAGTAATATCTGCATGCACCTAACTCTGAAGAGAACACAATATGCCAGTAGACAGCAATCCTTGTGAGTGAGAAGTCTGATGTGGAGGGTGGATCTGGAGCTGAATTCTGTCCAGGTTGTCACAACATCTCTTGATTATCTGTCTTCACGAACAGCCCTGAAATACAATTCAGACATTAACAGTGATTGTTATAAATGTCATGTGAAGCTTTTACTGTACATTCACAATGCTCATTTTGATCTTGGTGGTGAAGTGTGCAGAAAATTCTGCCGGACTGAATTTTAGTCTTTGGTGAACAGTTTTCAAGAGTGCAAATAAGATTTTTAAGTTTTAAGTACCTTTCAGGCTTGTGTGAGGTTTCCACAAGCAACAAAGTCTACTTGAACAAACACTTTACTAGATTTAAAGTTCAGAAAATCTTACTTATAATTCCCACCTTCACCATCCATCTGGCATGGCAGATGACCGTTACAGACTGTCAGATGGTTCATAGTGCCTTGGAGATGTTCTTCGACAAGAGGTCCCCTCCAACTCTGCTGCACGACCATCAGCATGGAAGAATATAGGAACATAATCTGTCACAGAGCCAACAATATGTAGTATACAATGTCAAGTTTATTAGAAATAAACTACAGCAGAGGTGAAATGCAGAAAAGAGAAAAAATAATGTACAGAACATACAAAAAAAATCTTAAGAAACAAGAATTTACGTTTTTAGGTTTTAAAGATGCATGATGATGTAGGTGAAATATATTGTGAAAAATGCTGATGAAGTTATTTAATCTCAGATCACATGTTTCCTATATCTCTGTCAGCAGCTCCCATTAGAGGTTTTTTTTTCTTCTGATGCTCCTAAGATCACAGGACAATTTGTATCAACATTTGTCTACAATGAAAGATAAAAACGTGTTTGAAATAGTTTCAGCCCATTTTAGTTCATGTAAGTGGATCAATAGTACAGTGCAATTTTTAGGTTAAATTAATTAACTTATTTCAATTCATCCATTAACAAATTGCCATCAAAACATTTACAAAGCTATCAAAACCACTCATCTACACATAATATGTGATTAAAATCCCAAACTTTCATAAATAAGAGCTCAAATCTCCCAGCAGGCACACAACATCATAAGACGTTAATATTTGGTTAAATTTTAGTTGCGACCTCAGGTGACCAAAATTCAACATCAATTCAACGTCTAATCTGTGATTGATGGCCCAGCTATGAAATTACAGAGGGCCAAGCAATAGTACATGAATGGGAGCGAAATTTCGAATGACAGAAAGATTGATCAATCATATCTTTCCTCTAAATGGGCAGGCCTTGTTATCACTAACTTTATGACAAGTTCCGCCCGCTGTGGATCTCTATCGAAAAAAAAAAATATATACGCTGATAAACTAACTAGCTGTTATTCATGTCACGATGGAAGCTGCAAATAACGTAAGTGAGGACATTTAGGCCGCCTGTGCCAATAACAATAATATTTAATATAAACACTGCTTATTTGTCATGAAGTGTCTGTCGCTAAGTATACATCTCTCAACTTGACGCTCAAATTAACCAATCACATTTTTATGATGCAGAAGACGCGCACATGCACACGCAGTGAGAGGCGAATATGAAAGGCGTGTCAGTCTTCACTGCGCTGGAGTCAAATAATTATGCAGTTATAAGGTGTGTATAATTTAAACTACTCAGTCAGCACTAACAGTAGGTGTCTTGCTGACATTCAGTTTGCATACTGCTGCTCTCCTTGTAGTCACTATTGAACTCTTCCCTCTCTTGATTAAACCTACAAAATTTGATTTAGTATCCTACAAAATTAAAAGGAAGTAAATTTAATTTGATATGAATAGAATATTTCAATATAAAATATTTAGATATTATAAACTGATTGAATTAAAATAATAACATAAGATTAAAAATAATTTAGAAACACCTTATTTGAAGTTTTATTTAATCTAGAAGTTGCATTTAATGTCAATCAGTTTGGGGCAGTTAATCTATAAGTTAAGTGTTTTTACTAAATAAATAATTTACCGAAAAAAAAGAAAAAGAAAAATCAAACAAGGTAAAGTACTTTTCATTTCTAAAGTATTTGAGTTATTATATAAAGTCATTTTTGTCGATTTTCAGAATAACTACTTATGTTAATGACTATATTGTGAAATATATCGTTACCTTGAAATACAATTAGTCATACCGTGAAATAGAATTTTGGTTATATCGCCCACCCCTAATTCACTTCAAGAATGAGCAAGTGGTGTCAATGAGTTTGAAGTTTGGTGATTTGAAGGGAAAAAAAACAGTAAAAAGTGCGATCCGTTGCATTCTATATGAAGCAAGGACTTTCTAGAGCCACAGAAAGACAAACGTTTTGCTGAAATATGCACAATCTTCCGGTCTAGGATGAAGTCATTATGTACATCAACAATAATTTGGGACAAATACAATGTAATTTAATGGAAAACTAATGCCCCCTTGATTTATTGTTTATTTTGGCAAATCTGCTTCTTCCATATAGAAATTCATGTTCAGTGAAGGTCATCCCACAACAATCACACATTCAGCAATTCACCAATAAATGCTGGAATATTCCCCTCAGTTTACAAGTGAAGACGAGCATCAAATCATCAGGAAGAGCTGAAATCTGCAAAGACTGAATTTATTAAAGAGGACAGAGAGAAGATGAGAGATGCAGAACCCTGCAGAATCAAACACACTGAAGATACTGAAGAACAAACAGGTTGGTGTTTATTCTTCATTCTTCATTAACAATAGTGATGGTTATAAAGCTTCAGGCAGTTTTATGTTTTGGTTTGTTGTAATTGTGAAAATCTTTAGAGCTGTTGAATAATTTTGCTGAAGCATCAAATAAGGAACACTTCCTATGAACTTGGTACTTTTTTTATCAACAAAAATGTATGTTAGATTTACTCTCCACGCAAGATAGTTAAGATCCCGTCCCGGATGCCAGATTCTGTCAGAAAATATCCATTTTTTCTGATGTCCGAACAAATAGTCAGCAGGGTTATCGATACCCAAAACCCATTAACATCAAGTCTTGTCTGGTACCCAAAACTATATTAAAAGTCTTCTAACAACCAAGAAGTTGGCTGAGCAAAGCCAGAGAAGAACAGAAGCAGGAGACGGAGTGATGATGATAAAAAGGAGCAAAGTTTATTGAATAATCTTAGTTGCATATGTTTCAATGCTTAGTCAAGTCAAGTCACCTTTATTTATATAGCGCTTTTAACAATACAGATTGTGTCACAGCACTTAACAGTATCAAATTGGAGGATAGAGTGTCAGTAATGTATAATAATAAGATTAAACACTCAATTTTCAATTAAAGGCATTTCATTATTGAATTCAGAGATGTCATTGTCTAGCTCAGTTTAGTTTAAATAGTATATATGAAATCAAATTGACGATAATCGTTAGAAATTAAGTGTCCCCAACTGAGCAAGCCAGAGGCGACAGCGGCAAGGAACCAAAACTCCCTCTGTGACAGAATGGAGAAAAAAACCTTGGGAGAAACCAGGCTCAGTCGAGGGGCCAGTTCTCCTCTGGCCAGGATATTATTGTTTATTTATTTTTTACTTACTGTTTTAATAAATTTTAAATGTATAAATGTATTATATTTTTATTTTAATATTGTTGCAATTTCTAACAATAATAGTATTATGTAGTTAGGCATTTTATTATGTTTTTAGTTATTTTGTTTTATTTTTAGTTTTATTGTATTTAAGTCGAGGTCTTCACTGGGGATATGTTCCCTGGGCTCATCCAGGTGCAGGGGCGCCGCTAAGGGGGGAAAAATTAGGACGATTCTAAGGGCCCATACACTTTTGGGGCCCCCAGAGATCTGTTTTATTAGTAGTAACAGTAGTAGTAATAATGTAATTGAAATTATAAATGTATCTACCAAAGCGTTACAAATAAAACAAAATTACGGCTTATTTCTGCATCTCCGGTGAAATTATCTCCCCTCATTCACTGCATGGTTTCGTCCCGTCCTACGTAGCCCAGAGTCACTGAGTGAGATCAGATGGTAAACTGTCAAATCATGTCTTCGAGTTCGAGGGGGAGCAAACCGAGCCGGACGATTTGGTCAGTCGCACTTTTAAACACATTTTAGTTTTGCTATAAAAAAATTCACACTCTGATTACACAGAGCAGCAGCAGGAAGCGCGGGAGGTTGTCATGGCAACCAGATACACTGCACGCGCATTATTACGGCTGCGCTTCTATTTCGCCACACTAAACTTAGCAATAAACACATTGAAAATAATACACAATAAGCATGTCTGTCAAAAACGATCTCAAAGGAGGCTTTTATTAAGCAGATCAAGGAGTGAATTACTCATCCACTGTTTAAAAAAAAAGTACTTTAGCTGGGTTTCCACAGACAGGGTCACAATTATCTACAGTTTATGAAGCTAAAGGTTTTTGGGTTAAGGTTCATAATGTAGAACAGTTTTAACATTGTATGCTGTATGTGCATAGGTAGCTAGCAGACAAGGAATACAGCTGTTAAGCTAATAGTCACATTTAGCTGAGCAAGATCATGATTGAGAAATGTTGGATACTGCTGGAAATGCTGGTGTTATGGGGTATCCTATTTATTACTTTAGGATTTTTTAGTTTGCTCCAGGGAAGCATTTCTATTAATATAACTGATTAAGTAGTCAAACTCATTCCATATCAGCAGAATAGTGTTGTACAGAAAGTCTATGTCCATAGAACAGGTTCTGAATGAATTATGTTACTGATACTTAATGGTCAAAAACAATAAAAAAAAAAAAAAAAAGTAATAGGTCAATATTATTAAATTGCAGACAAATATTTTGAATAGCTAGGTTGGCTTGTACACTGTATTGCCAAAAGTATTGGGACACCCCCTTTTAATGAACAGGTTTGACTACTTTAGTAATTTCCATTTTTTGTTTAAGCATATAACGATATTCTAGGGAATTGTGTGCTTTTATTTTATACCAATAGTTTGGACAGGACCCTTTTCTATTCTAACACGACAATGCCAAACACCAGTGACTTGTACATATGCGTACAATAATTTGAGACACTTCCAAAACTGTGGCAACAAAGATGGAAATACAGTTTTTAAATACATGAATTATGTTTCCATCTTTGTTGCCACAGTTGGAAGTGTCCTTTTTCTGTACTAAAGAAGGGGGTGTCCCAATACTTTTGTCCATATAGTGTATGTACAAGTCATTGGTGTTTGGTGATGAGTTTTTGGCTCAAGATCTGCATTTAAAGTCACACCAGAGGTGTTCAGCTTGGATTAGGACTTGGCTTTCTGCAGACCAGTCAAGTTCTTCCACACTCACTAAATCAATCATTTCTTTTTGAACCTTGCCTTATACACAGAGGCATTGTCATGTTAGAATAGAAAAGGGTCCTGTCCAAACTGTTGCTTTAAAATTAGAAGCACAAAATTCCCTAGAATATCATTATATGCTTAAACATTAAGATTTGCACTCATGGAAATTACTAAAGTAGTCAAACCTTAGAAACCTTAGGGGGTGTCTCGATACTTTGGGCAATATTGTGTATGTTTGGTGCGGTAGGGGGCACAACCTCATATTCTTTCATAGGGCCCAAAATTGCTAGCGGCGCCCCTGTTCAGGTGTCCCGGCCTCCGCCGACGATCAGGGTTGCAGACATCATCTCCCGGCGCCGATCCACCATCTGATCCGGACACGGACTGAGAAACAGAATAATAAAGAAACAGACAAATAGTAGCGTAGATGCCATTCTTCTTACGATGTAACGAGTACATCATGTGTTATGAGGAGTGTTCCCGGTTCCGGTTGATCTAATTAATGCAGCCTAACAATCCTTTAACGGATTTGAATAATAGAAGTGTATTAGTGTGTTATGTGTAAGCCAGGTTAAAGAAATATGTCTTTAATCTAGATTTAAACTGACAGAGTGTGTCTGCCTCCCGAACAGTGTTAGGTAGATTGTTCCAGAGTTTGGGCGCTAAATAGGAAAAGGATCTGCTGCTCGCAGTCGATTTTAATATTCTAGGTATTATCAAACGGCCAGAGTTTTGAGAACGCAGCGGACGTGGAGGACTATAATGTGATAAGAGCTCGCTCAAGTACTGAGGAGCTAAGCCATTCAGGGCTTTATAAGTAATTAACAAGATTTTAAAATCTATATGATGTTTGATAGGGAGCCAGAGCAGTGTTGACAGAACCGGGCTAATATGGTCTTACTTCCTGGTTCTAGTAAGGACTCTAGCTGCTGCATTTTGGACCAACTGTAGTTTATTGATCAAGTGTGCAGAACAACCACCCAGTAAAGCATTACAATTGTCTAACCTTGAGGTCATAAATGCATGAATTAGCATTTCTGCATTTGACGTTGAGAGCATGGGTCGCAATTTAGATATGTTTTTGAGATGGAAAAATCCAGTTTTACAGATATTAGAAACATGGCTTTCAAATGAAAGATTGCTATCAAACAGCACACCTAGGTTCTTAACTGATGAAGAAGAATTGACAGAGCAGCCGTCAAGTGTTCTAGGTTATTACATGTGGGGTTTTTAGGTCTGATAATTAACACCTCTGTTTTTTTCAGAATTTAGCGGTAAGAAGTTACTCGTCATCCAGTTTTTTATATCGACTATGCATTCCGTTAGTTTCTCAATTTGGTGTATTTCACCGGGCCGTGAAGAAATATAGAGCTGAGTATCATCAGCATAACAGTGAAAGCTAACACCATGTCTCCTGATAATATCTCCCAAGGGTAACATGTAAAGCGAGAAAAGTAACGGCCCTAGTACTGAGCCTTGAGGTACTCCATTAGACTTTGTCTGACCAGCACAAATCCAATTAAAGCTGCAAGCAGCGATGAAAGGTCCCTCGCACCCGGGATACCGCCACCCGGTGGCCATAGGAAAACAGCGAACAGCGGGCCGGACTGTTGTTTTATTAGTACACCTCGTTGTACTGGCAAGGGTGGTGGGGTTGCCATGGTTTTTAAACAATCCCTTAATATACGGCCCGTTTCTGTTGGGAGTTATTCATCGTTTGAGTTACAGTGTATTGTGCTGGAGTTTGATTCCACTGCAGTGTTCTGTGTGCTTATTTATAGGCCACCTAATTTTGACAGTGCCTTTATACGAGAGTTTGGTGAATTTGTAACTCATATTATGCCATCATATGATCAGCTGTTGTTATTGGGAGATTTCAATGTACATGTGTGCTGCCCAGGTCGACCATTGGTCAGTGAATTTTGTAAAATTTTGGAATCTTTTGGTTTTATGCAATATAAATGGAGCAACTCATGTCCATGGTCACACTCTGGACCTTATTTTGTCATATGGTGTCACTGTAGAAAATGTAAACATAGAAGACGTTTCCTTCTCTGATCACAGACCAGTTGTTTTTAATGTCCATGTTGAGAAATCTGCTGTTGTGAAAAAGCATCTGGGCCATTACTCTCGTTGTATAAATTCAGCTACTCCTTCTCAGTTTAGAGAAATGTATTGTGCTAACGCTGTTGAAGGATCCATTTTGAATGCTGTTGAGTCTTCCATTGAGCCTGATAAACTGACTTCTCTTTTCTATACATCTTGCTCTAATATTTTAGATGTTATTGCACCTTTTAAGTTGAAATTACCCAGGCAGAAATCTTATTACTGGCTGGACGATCATGCTCGCTCTCTTAGGCAGGCTTGTCATCAAGCTGAGAGGAAATGGAAGCAGGATTCTTTAACTGTGTCCTATGAGCTTTTTAAAGAGTGTTTGATTAACTTTCAGAATGCTGCAAAATCAGCTAGGTCAAAGTATTTTTCAGATCTGATTGCTACGCACTCTCATAGACCTAGGATTTTGTTTTCCACAATCAACTCAATAATTAATCCAGGTTGTCAGTTTCATGTGGAACCCTCAACTGAACTCTGTGAAAATTTTTTAAAGTTTTTTTCTGATAAAGTGTTAGCTATTCACTCCTCTTTTACCTTGCAGTTATCAGATCTGTCACTGTTTTCGCTGGCTAGTCCGGCTTCCTGTTCTTGTTTTCAAAATGTTTCTTTGGGGGAACTCTGTGATTTGGTTAATAAGATGAAGACAACTGCCTCTTCACTTGAAGTCATTCCTACTGAGATTATTAAGGCCTCTTTTTCTGAAATCGGTACTTCCATTCAGTCATTGATTAAGTCGTCCCTAACTGCTGGGGTGGTCCCGAAATGTTTTAAGCATGCTGTAGTTCAACCTTTGCTTAAGAAACAGGGTTTGGAGGAAAGCTGCCTTGATAATTACCAGCCTGTCTCTAAGCTTTGATTTTTATCAAAACTTTTAGAAAAAGTTGTTTATTCTCAATTGATCTCCTTTTTGAATGCAGCTAAATTAACTGAACCTCTCCAATCTGGTTTCTCTGCCCATCATAGTACGGAGTCTGCTTTGCTCAAAGTGTTCAATGACATTTTACTTGCAGTTGATAGTGGTAAAAATACAGTCCTGCTGCTTCTCAATCTTACAGCTGCCTTTGATACAGTTGATCATAATATTCTTCTCTGCCGGTTAGAGCGTTTGTTTGGTATCGGGGGTATTGCTTTGCAGTGGTTTAATTCATATCTTAGAGACAGGTCTTTTTCCGTTGAGTTAGGTAAGTTCGCTTCATCTGTTGCTCCTATTATCCGTGGGGTGCCTCAAGGATCCATTTTAGGGCCACTTCTTTTTAATTTATATATGCGACCATTGGGAGATATTATTAGGAGACATAATGTTTCATTTCATTTATATGCTGATGATACCCAGTTGTACATACCATTGAAAGCAGGCGATACCATTGAGCCCTTATTGGCCTACCTTGGGGACATTAAGAAATGGCTGTCTAATAGTTTTCTTCGACTTAATGAAGATAAAACGGATGTAATCGTCTTTGGCTCCCCAAAGTTGAGAAGTGGTCTTATAAATGACCTTGGCAAGCATTTCTCCTCAGTCTCTTCCCAGGTCAGGAATCTTGGTGTCATTCTGGACTCTGAACTTTGCTTAACTAAGCAAATTAATACAGTTGTCAAGAACAGTTTTTATCAGTTAAGGATCATCTTGAGATTGAAATCATTTTTGTCTTTTAATGACCTGGAGAAGGTCATTCATGCTTTTATTACCTCCCGCCTTGATTATTGTAATTCATTATATTTGGGTCTTCCTCAGTCATCCATTGCACGCTTACAGATGGTACAAAATGCTGCTGCAAGGTTTTTGACTAGGGCAAAGAAAGCTGATCACGTTACACCGATTTTAGCCTCTCTTCACTGGCTTCCTGTCCATTTTAGAATTTAATTTAAAATTTTGTTGTTCGTTTTTAAAGCTCTTAATGGTCAAGCCCCATCTTATCTCAAAGATCATCTTACTCCTCTTTCATCCTCCAGATCTCTAAGATCTTCTGACAGAGCTTTCTTAGTTGTCCCTCGTTCACGCTTAAAAACAAAGGGTGATAGGGCTTTTTCAGTTGCTACCCCCCGTCTTTGGAATCAACTGCCACTGGACATCCGCCTTGCACCTTCTATTACAACTTTTAAAATGAGGTTGAAAACATATCTTTATTCCCAGGCATTTTAATTTGGATTTTATCTATGTTGTTGTAACAAAGTTCGAGGAAAGGAAGGAAGAAGTCGGAGTCGGTGTGACTGAGGCTCGGGTAATTTATTCAATATTTTCTTAATATAAACACTTGTGCCCTCAGGCACTTCAAATAACATAAGTACACAGCACTTCGGCGATTCTGTAGTTCACTGCGATAGTTCCTTACTCCCGAGTCCTCAGCCTGTCTCTCTCTCTGCCACCTCCTGTCTCCCTGTGGCTTATGATCTCTCCACGTCAATCACTGAAACGAGAAGCAGGTGAATGTCATCTTGTACTTGACCCACTTACTCACCGCTCGTCTCCAACCTCCCTGTCTCGCTGCAGACACCGCTGACCACGCCCCCCCCTTACCACAGTTGTTTTGTTTTATTGTTTCATCTGTCTTGTTTATTTTGTGTTTATCTTTGACTTTGTTCAGCACTTTGGTCAGCTTTGCTGAGATAAATGTGCTATATAAATAAACTTTACTTACTTAGTTACTTACTAAATGCTTTTAAAGTGGTAAATATTGGAGTAATATGTCAAAGTCATATATATGTGCCAAATTTCCTGCTGCCAACAGGTGGTGCTATGATTATAACTGAATATTGGCATGTAGATGTCTTCAGGTTGGCCTCTTACCAAACAAGTGAAGTTTGGGGTAGATCGGACATTGCATGTTAAAGTTAGTGTAAAACAAGAAATTTCCTGTTTCCAGCAGGTGGGCGCTATGATTATAAATGAATAATGGCCTTAAGATGTGTTCAGGCCAGGACTCTTATCAAACGTGAAGTTTGGGGCAGATCGGACATTGCATGTATAAGTTAGTGTAAAACAAGTCATTTGCTGTTGCCAGCAGGTGGCGGTATGATTATAACTGAAATATTGGCCTTAAGATGTGTCAAGGCCAGGACTTATAAAATGTGTGAAGTTTGGGGCATGTTTGTAACATGTTTAGCACACAATGGCTTAATTTACTGTGTTGCTAATTGTGCTAATATGTTGCTAGGAGTCCATAACAGTGTTAGACATGTCACTTCCTGTTGTCAGCAGGTGGCACTATGACTATAATCGAATATGGGCATGTAGATGTGTTCAGGACAGGACTCTTATCAAACTTGTTAAATTTGGGGCAGATTGGACACTGCATGCCTGAGTTACAGCAACTTCCTCTTTCACTGCATTAATAGCATGCTTTAGCACTTAGCTAAGTGTTGCTAGCATGTTGCCAGCCTATTTATCACTTGTTCCTAGGAGCCCATAACAGTGTTAACCATGACACTTCCTGTTTCCTGTTCCTGACACTTCTAGTATGACTATAACTGAATGTGGGCATGGGTATGTGTTCAAGACAGAACACCTATCAAAAGTGTGAAGTTTGGGGCAGATCGGACATTGCTTGCCTGAGTTACAGCAACATCCTGTTTCATGACAAAACATCAAACTTTGTCAGGCGGCCAGGGACACGCCCTTCTATGAAAACTCAAGATCTTCGCAATTTAATGTCACAAAGGCCTTATGATAAGCCTCACCAAATTTGAAGATGATCCGATTAAAACTGTAGGAGTTTGTCAAAGTACGAGGCCTGGAAATTGCAAAAACTGCACAAAAATCATACAGAAAATTAAAAATAATGTACTTCCTGTTGGGTTTTGAATTTTGTACTAAGAGACTTTTTTGTAGGTAATGGTGTGTTACGTGTGTACCGATTTTCATACATGTACATAAAACGTAGCTCGAGGCGCACTCCGTTGAAATTTTACAGGTGGTGCTATCGAGCCATTTTGCCACACTCACTTCTGAAACCCATATCAGATGTAAATTTTCGCCAGTTCTGATGCATGTGCAAAGTTTCATGAGTTTTGGAGCATGTTTAGGCTCTCAAAAATGCGATTCACTTTGGAGAAGAAGAAGAAACGGAGCAATTCCAATAGGGTCCTCACACCATTGGTGCTCGGGCCCTAATTAAAGCTGCAAGCAGCGATGAAAGGGCCCTCGCACCCGGGCTCACTGCTAACATAAATCTGGGTGTCGTCTGTGTAACAATGATAGCCTAGGCCACATTTCTGAATAATCTGCCCAAGAAGCAGCATGTAAATACTAAATAAAACAGCACCCAGAACTGACCCTTGGGGAACACCCTGACACAAAGGCACAGTCTGAGATCACTTAGTACCCAGGTAAACAAACTGAGAACGTTCTGAAAGATAAGATTTAAACCAGTTCAATGCAGTTCCAAGTAAGTTTGGCATTGGGCAAAAAAAAAAATTCGCCACTAGATGGCAGGCCAGAACATAGTCAAAGGATGATTTAAGAAATTAATTGATGAAAAATGCAACTAGAATTGCCTGTGCCAGACTGTTACAGTGTATTTTGTAACTGGTTGTGAGCTGCTACTCTGTGTTAAATCCTGGACAGTCATTAACAAAATGCCACATTTGTGTGGCGGTGTCCGGCAGAGTATGTGAGCAGAGTGGAGTGTCAACAATTTCCCCTGCGCGCTCCGAGCATTTAATAACCACTCCGCTCCAGCTCCGCTCCTGGTTCACCATCTTCTGCTCCCGCTCCACTCCGCACTCACTGATATCAGAAACACCGCTCCACCTTCGCTCCGCATCTAAAGTATTTCAGTGTTTGAAATAGCACAGTTCTGTTCATAACGTGTATTAAAAAATGAAATAAATAAAACAACAGGAGAGTTTCAAAGTGGCTTATTGGAACACTAGTGTGCAAACTTGTTTCCTACCACATGACGAGCTAATAATAACATGGTTGTCAGCATTACTGATATATTATCCAAGATGGCGGCGCGGTCACACGCAGCGGCTTCTCCAGATCCCAAAGACGGTGCTTTTATGTCTTTTAATGTCGTCTGTTCGTCTCCAAATAGTGTCAATTTACCGCTAATTCATCGGGAGATCACTCCGGGATACATCTATGATCGCCAAAGCCTTTTGGATATCGACAACACATACAAACACAAACTCTCGCCGGCAGCTACTGAAAAGCTACGAGGCCTTTGTTTACTGCTGGAGCCGGACCTCGAGACCGCGGCCTCGCCTACTGACGCTACCCGCACAAGGCGGCGTTGCAAGCGGTGTGAGAGAGGACGGAAGCGCGGTAAGCGCGGAGGTATACGAGCTAGGCTGAGGGCTAACCCCACAAGACCGGCTCTTCCAACACTCATGCTCTCAAACGTTTGCTCTCTGGAAAACAAACTGGACTTAATTCAACTCAGTCGATCTACACAGCATGAGGCAAGGGATTGTTGTGTGTTTGTTTTCACTGAAACATGGCTAAACGACAACATCCCGGACTCCGCCATTCAGCTGCACGGCCTAACCTGCTACCGAGCGGATAGAGATTCATCACTGTCTGGTAAGACTCGCGGGGGTGGCTTGTGTGTTTACGTCAACAAAAAATGGTGTAACAATGCTGCGGTAGTATCTAAACACTGTTCATCACTGGTGGAGTTTATGGTTGTGAAGTGTCGACCGTTCTATCTGCCGCGGGAGTTCACGGCCATTGTTATTGTCGCGGTTTACATTCCTCCGTGTGCAAACGCTAAGGACGCGCTTCGTGAACTGTACAGCGCCATCAGCGAACAACAAACAAATAACCCCGACGGCTTTTTCATCATAGCCGGTGACTTCAACCACGCAAACTTAAAGACAGTTTTGCCAAAGTTCTACCAACATGTGAACTTTGCAACAAGGGGAAACAACACACTGGACTTTGTTTACACAACAGTTAAGAACGCATACAAAGCCGAACCCCGCCCCCACCTCGGGTACTCGGACCACATCTCTGTTATGCTAATCCCAGCATATAGCCCACTTCTCAAACTCACCAAACCGGTTCAAAAGCAGATCACAGTATGGCCAGACAATGCTACCTCTGCACTGCAGGACTGCTTCCAGGACACAGACTGGAACATGTTTAAAGAGGCAGCCACTTACAACAACCACACAGACCTACAGGAGTACACTGAAACTGTGACTGCTTACATCAAAAAGTGCACAGATGATGTGACAGTCACAAAGACCATCACCACACGCGCCAATCAGAAGCCATGGATGACAGCAGAGGTTCGTGGGCTGCTAAAGACCAGAGATGAAGCTTTCAGATCAGGAGATAAAGCAGCCCTCAAAACAGCAAGAGCCAATCTGTCCCGCAGCATCAAAAATGCAAAACGGTCATATGCTCAAAAAATCAACAATCACTTCACAGACAGCAGAGACACACGGAGTCTGTGGCAAGCCATTCAGACCATCACAGACTACAAGCCCCCGCCACAGGCCTGTGATGATGACACATCCCTCCCAGATACACTCAACCACTTTTATTCACGGTTTGAAATGCAGAATGACACACCTGCACAAAAACTGCCCACACCTCCCAACGACCAGGCGCTCTGTCTGTCTCCAGCCGACGTAAGGAAGACCCTATCTAGGATTAACCCACGCAAGGCTGCGGGTCCCGACAACATACCTGGCCGTGTACTGAAAGACTGTGCTGTACAGCTGACAGATGTCCTAACAGATATCTTCAACACCTCGCTGAGCCAGGCAGTTGTCCCCACATGTCTCAAATCCACAACAATCATACCGGTACCAAAGAAATCACCTGTGTCCTGTCTAAATGACTACCGTCCCATAGCACTGACTCCAATCATAATGAAGTGCTTTGAGAGGTTAGTCATGCACAACATCAAAACCAGCCTCCCCAACACACTCGATCCGCTCCAGTTTGCATACCGTCCAAACCGCTCCACAGACGATGCAATTTCCTCCACCCTCCACCTGGCTCTTACCCACTTAGAAAATAAAGACTCTTATGTTAGAATGCTGTTCATTGACTTCAGCTCAGCATTCAACACAATAATCCCACAACAGCTCACAAATAAACTAAACCTACTGGGCCTTAACAATTCCCTCTGTAATTGGATTCTGGACTTTCTAACCGGAAGACCTCAGTCAGTCCGTGTCGGCCACAACGCCTCGAGCACTACCACACTGAGCACAGGTGCCCCACAAGGCTGTGTGCTCAGCCCGCTGCTCTTCACGCTGCTGACCCACGACTGCACTGCCAAGTTCAGCTCCAACCACATCATCAAGTTCGCTGATGACACAACAGTGGTAGGTCTCATCAGCAACAACGATGAAACGCACTACAGAGAGGAAGTGGCACAGCTGGCTGAATGGTGTGGTGCTAACAACCTGTCCCTCAATGTGAGTAAGACAAAAGAGGTTGTGATGGACTTCAGGAGAAACTCCGCTGATCACCCCCCACTGACCATCGACAGCTCGCCTGTGGAGAGAGTCAGCAGCACTAAATTCCTGGGGGTGCACATCACAGAGGACCTCACCTGGACCACCAACACCATGTCACTCTCCAAGAAGGCACACCAGCGCCTACACTTTCTCCGTCGGCTGAAAAGAGCAAGTCTCCCTCCACCCATCCTCACCACTTTCTACAGGGGCACCATTGAGAGTGTGCTGACCAGCTGCATCACTGTCTGGTACGGGAACTGTACTGCAGCAGACCGCAAGACCCTCCAGCGGACAGTGAACACAGCTGCAAGGATCATCGGTGCCCCTCTCCCCTCCATCCTGGACATTTTCCTCACACGATGCTCCAGCAAAGCCAACAGTATCGTAAAGGACTCCACACACCCCTCCCACAGTCTCTTCCAGCTCCTACCATCAGGTAGACGGTACCGGAGCATCAGAGCCCGCTCTGCCAGACTGCTCAACAGCTTTTTCCCCCAGGCTGTTAGAGCCCTGAACTCAAATCACCCCGCCCCTCTCTGAATCCCCATACAAACCCCCTACATCCTGAAACATGGACCATCTGGAACTTATGGAACTTTGCTTGTGCAATCGAAGGGTGCTACAGGTGAGTGGGCCTGTACAAACCACCTATAGTAGCACAATCTCTTCCTCTATGCGCACTAGTCACTTTTCACACACACTGCTGTGAGTACACAAATCCCACAAAAAGACTCAGCAATATCAGTAATATATGTATGTTTACATGCTCATGCACTACAAATCATCCTGCACTGTTCCCCAGCCAGCTGCTTGAACTCACATTGTCTCTCTTTGCACATGTACAGTATTTATCGGAAGCATTTGTATAGTCTGTATAGTTTGTATTTTTTAGTTTATGTATAGGTAAATTTTTTTTTTTTTTTTTTTTTTTTTTTTTAATAGTATATTTATAGTCAAAATCTATCAGTAGGATAGTTTGTGTATAGGTTTATATTGTTTTACTTCATTGCTGTATGCCTGTATTTATGTAGCACCGTGGTCCTGTGAGGCACGACATCTCGTTCCACTGTATGCCCCCGCATGTAGCGGAATGACAATAAAGCTCAACTTGACTTGACTGGACTTGATTAAAAGGTATAATTGCTGCTTTTTGCAGTGCAAAATTTGTTTGTGATGAAAATAACAGTACGTTATTTTACCTACGGATCGATGCATTTCTTATTTCTGCTCATTCGAAATTGGATACAGATGAAGTAGCACTGTAAGATTACATTTGTCTGAATGCTTTATTGAGAAAGCGATTGCATGTGAATTAGTGTTCTAGTAGCCTACTTTTTTTAAATCATGCTTTCAGCTGAAAATATTTAGTATCTAGAAGGAACAAACAAATTCCTTGAGAACTATAACTTCCCGCTCATGTCCATTGCCATCATCATAGCCTTCACATTCTTTCTGATTTGACTGATCCTTCTCTATCAAGCTAGCTAAATATGTTTAATGTGAATTCTTGCTAAATATGCAGTTATATTACGGGTTGTTGGCATGAATTGTACTCATGATGGAGTGGTGGTGCAGCGCTCTTGGAGCAAGTGAAAACCACGACGCTCCGACTTTTAAAAAATCCACTCCTTGCTCCAGTCAAAATCACACCGCTCCGCTCACATACTCTGATTGTGAGTAACTGTTGCTATCATGACAGATCTATTTTTAAAATTTCAGAACCAGCTGTTATCAAAATAATCTGGCTGCGGGCGCAGGCTAGATATTATTGCTGGCGGGCCAGTTTTGGCCCACGGGCCGCCTGTTGCTGACCACTGATCTATGTAGTCTGTCCAGTAGTATGCTGACATATCGTATCGAATGTAGCACTAAGATCTAACAGAACCAAAATGCCACAAGCCCCAGAATCGGCTATAACGAGAAGGTCATTCAAGACCCTAACTAGAGCAGTCTCCGTGCTGTGTCCAGACCTAAACCCAGATTGAAGTCTCTAGTAGGCTATTTGTGTAAAGATGAGTTTGGTGTTGGCTAACAACCACACGCTCAAGGACTTTTGCCAGGAATGGTAAATTAGAAATTGGCCGATGATTGGACATCTCAGCAATATCACTCCCAGGCTTTTTTTAGAACCGGCGTTCTGTTGCCATTTTTAAAGCAGGAGAAACAATACCTTCACGAACTGACAATGGCAGTGATGTGGGGTACAATAACAGACAAACTGTTTTTCAATACAGTAGTAGGGAAAGGATCCAGTGTATAAGTAGTTGGGTTCATTGACAAAACAAGTTTAGAAATGAAATCAGAATCAACAACATTGAAACTTGAGAAAACATAATCGGAGAGATTCGGAGGATACAACTCAAATTCAGAAGCATGATCACAGGCAATTGAATTATAGATATTCTCAATTTTAGATGAAAAGTATTTGAGAAACTCATTACTCTGCTCAGTAGTAGAACAGTTAATGTTACTAGGAGGTTTAATAAAATAGTTGACTGTTCTAAACAGAACTCTGGGATTAGAGTTGTCACTGCTTATAACTGTAGAATAATATGCCATTTTTGCAGCTTTGAGAGCATTGTGATATTCAATCTGATGCTGATCAAACATTGATCTATGAACTGTTAGACCAGATTTTTTGTATTTCAGTGTACCTCATTCATGGAAAGTTTCAGGGAAGCATAATTTATAAAATTGCATCAAATGATCAAGATTTTGCAAGTCAGTTGTCTGCTTTCCGCTGTTCATTTTTATGTCCTTTCAATTTATTGTGTCCTTTCACTTTTCCGTTTTTTATTTTTTTATTTTTTTTTACGAGTTTCTGACAAATTTACTGTTTTTACTTTTGTTTCAGAGTTGATTGAAGACAATGAGGAGAAAGAAGAATTGAGTGAATCTGAGGAGAAAAATCATGCCAAAAATGGAGAAAAATCTTGATGTTCTCATGAAAGTTCATACAGGAGAGAAATCGTTCACTTGTGATCAATGTGGAAAGAGTTTTACACGATCATCATCCCTTAAGGATCACATGAACATCCACACTGGAGAGAAACCATTCACATGTGATCAGTGCGGGAAGAGTTTCACACAAAAAGGACACCTTATGGCACATATGAGAGTTCATACTGGAGAGAAACCGTTCACTTGTGTTCAGTGTGGAAAGAGTTTTACACGGTCATCAACCCTTGAGATACACATGAACATCCACACTGGAGAAAAACCTTACACATGTGATCAATGTGGCAAAACATTTTTGTGGCCTTCATACCTGACAACACACCTGAAAGTTCATACAAAGGAGAAGCCACATTCATGCCATTTGTGTGGAAAGAGTTTTTCATTACTACAAAGCTTGAAAGAACATCAGAAAATACATACTGGTGTGAGAGAGTACATGTGCTTTGAGTGTGAAAAGACTTTTACTTCAGCGAGCAGTTTAAAACAGCACCAGAGGATCCACACTGGAGAAAAACCTTACAAGTGTTCACACTGTGACAAGAGATTCAGTCAGTCAACACATCTGAAAACACATGAGAGGATTCACACTGGAGAGAAACCTTACAAATGTTCACACTGTGACAAGAGATTCAGTGATTCAACACATCTGAAAAGACACAAGAGGATCCACACTGGAGAAAAACAAGTGTTCACACTGTGACTGTCAGAAATCCTGTTGATCCTGTCAGAAATCCTGTCAAACTGTCAGAAATCCTGAAAACACATGAGAGGATCCACACTGGAGAGAAACCGTATCACTGCACTGCATGTGGGAAGCGTTTCAATGATTCATCTGCTCTACACAGTCAAAAAAACAATCCCAGTAAGTAGATCATCTTCAGATCCAGCTCTCAGGTCTGATGCCACGTCCTCACCAAATACAACACAATAATACATCAAGCAATAAAATATCATCTGGATAAATCTGTCATTACAAGTGACATGACAAAGAAACATTATCTAAAGTTTTCACAGTGAATAAAGTTAATCTTCATCTTCAAAACGAGCAGATTCAACTGAGAGATTCAGATCAACTCAAAGATGGAGTTCCTCCCCAAAGAACAATGTCAAAAAGTTTTATTCCTGTATTTCATTTTGCTTCATGATGTAAATGATATAATTGTGCTTTCTTATGTTTAATATTATGTTCAATTGTTTTATATTATGTTCAACTGTTTCATATTAAGTTCTATATCAGGGACGTAGATCACGCGGGGGACCCCCCACTTTTAATATCACGTAAATTCGTCCCCCGCACTTTTTTGGGCAAGTGTGTTTGCATGGAGGTTTTCAAGAGCCGGTGTGAATAAATAAAGATTTAAATTCAAAGAGACAGGATAGTCTGTGCATGACCTGATGTTTTATTCGGACCCAGAATAAGGCGAGGTGAACATCACGGAGCGCTAAACTCTCTGTGCAGTGTATATTTCATTCATACTCGAAGCTGTAGGGCGCTCTCGCACAGAAAGTCATACAAGGAAATTCCTAATATGGACAAATGCGTCCAGCTATCACTGTATGAAAAAGTTTTTACAGAAAAACAGAAACCTTTGGCAACATGAAGATATTAAACATACAGTACGATTGCGACAATATATGGTTTATTTGTGTTTTTCAAGTCATCTCCAGGTAATAAATAAAGTATATGAACAATGCAGTGCTAATTGACATAGCATTCATTACAGTATAGAAACTATTCTGCCTTATTATGTGATAAAAAAAGTGTTTGTAGTATATAAATATATCATTATTATTGCTTATTGTCCAGCAGTGTATCTGATTTCTAAACCAATTAAAAGCTAGAAATAAGAGAAAAATTAAAGTTGCCTATAGGCTACACTACCAGTCAAACGTTTTTGAACAATAAAATGTTTAATGTTTTTTAAAGAAGTCTCTTCTGCTCAGCAAGCCTGCATTTATTTGATTCAAAGTAGGCCTACAGCAAAACAGTAAAATTGTGAAATATTTTCAATATTTACAATAACTGTTTTCTATTTGAATATATTTTAAAATGTAATTTATTGTGATTTTAAAGCAAAATTTTTAGCATCATTACTCCAGTCACACGATCCTTCAGAAATCATTTTGATATTATGATTTGCTGCTCAAAAAACATTTTTTGTTATTATGATGTTGAAAACAGCTGAGTAGAATTTTTCAGGTTTCTTTGATGAAAAGAATGTTCAGAAGAACAGCATTTATCTGAAATAGAAATCTTTTGTAACATTATAAATGTCTTTATCATCACTTTTGATCAATTTAAACCATCCTTGCTAAATAAAAGTATTAATTTCTATAATTTCTTTTCCAAAAAAAATAAAAATAAATAAACAAAATAATAATTATACTGACTCTAAGCTTTTGAATGGTATAGTGTATAATGTTACAAAAGCTTTTTATTTCAGATAAATGCTGTTCTTTGGATCTTTCTATTAATCAAAGAATCCTGAAAAAATGTACTCAACTGTTTTAAATATTAATAATAATTAGAAAGGTTTCTTGAGCAGCAAATCAGCATATTAGAATGATTTCTGAAGGATCATGTGACACAAGACTGGAGTAATGATGCTGAAAATTCAGCTTGGATCACAGCAATAAATTACATTTTGCAATATATTCAAATAGAAAGCAGTTGTTTTACATAGTAAAACTGTATTTTGGATCAAATAAATGCAGGCTTGGTGAGCAGAAGAGACGTCTTTAAAAAAACATTAAAAGTCTTACTGTTCAAAAACTTTTGACTGGTAGGTTATATATATTACAAATGTTATATTGTGATGTATCTTCTTGCAGAAAGGAACAGTAGCCACGATGAACGATCTCCTCACACTTTGTTTATGTTGGGCGTTTCCATGCGCACGTGTCTCACGTGGATATTTACATATGAACGGCGCGAGCCGCGAGAGGGCGGGATTGCATTAAAGATAATGAGTTAGACGGGAAAGACTGAACATCGTGCTGGTTTCATACGGATTATTTTATCACAGAACGTTTGTTTTCGATATGAAAAATAGACACTTCAAGCTTTCTATAGATATAACTCCCATGTCTGTGTGTTGAGTATTTGCTGAGTTATAGTTCATTTTAATGACACGTTTCTAAAAGCAGCTCGCGGAGACGGAGAAGGCAGAGAGCGCACCCTGTTTGTTTTCTTTATTCTTCAAAAGCACAAAGTTTAGTTGTTATAATGAGCGTATGCAAATAAAAGTAGACCCCTTACAGATTCAAATGGTGTATTGCTCTTATCTGAACGATCAAAAATGGCAGAGTAATTCAAGCTCATTTCGGCCTTATCAGGAAAATCTGCCACAAAACGCGTATCCGCGTTTGTCGACCCCAGAGGGTAAATCACAAATTTAAAATATAGGATTTACCTGTAAATGTTGTAGGGGAATTTACAGTAAAGACCCTCGGACCAGGTGTGTTGAATGAAGACCAGAAGTCAAGAGATTCGATCAAAAATGAAGAAAATTTACTGAAGATAGTTTGCAGTTTCATCAGCAGAAGTCAGCTTCAACACTCACAATGGAGTTCGTAGGCCGCTCTGCTTACATTACAGAAAAAACAGTAATTACACCTTTAGAAGATACTAATTGCGTCAATACATCAGTCAGCCAAATTCTGATTGGTTCTAAAACCTAGATAAACTTAGACAATTTCCACAAATTCAGCGGCAGCAGCAGCTGACAGAGACAGTCTTCTAACACAGAGAAAGAGAGCTACCAGCACACACACATACACACAGAGCACTTATCAGAACTTCAGGGCCGCCTAGCCCTAGCTAGAATTTTATCAGTATGGTTTGTTACACACACACACACACACTAGTAGAAGTACAGAATAAAGCAGGATTCTTTAATATCTCTTCAGCACACACGTAAGTCTCAGATACTGTTGTTCATGTAGATAGAAGGTCATCCTAACCTCCAGACATGGCTCTGTGACCTTTAGGGAAGAAATAGATCTCGGCATGGAAAGCATAAGGTTACACATTTCACTCTTGCTGCACTGCTCTAGTCAAACAAGAAATAATGTAATAATATAATTAATACCAATATGAAGGATCTGGCAGCTCGGCATCCACTCCTT
This sequence comes from Spinibarbus caldwelli, assembly GCA_039654775.1. Classification (NCBI taxonomy): domain Eukaryota; kingdom Metazoa; phylum Chordata; class Actinopteri; order Cypriniformes; family Cyprinidae; genus Spinibarbus; species Spinibarbus caldwelli. The sequence continues at coordinate 30,898,198 of CM077228.1, forward strand.
CAGTCCCCTGTTTTAGACCAATGTGGGGTCCAATACCCCTCCTTTAGTCTACTAAGTGAGGTCACTACGGAAAGTGTAGTCGTGATGCATGCTTCCCTGGCCGGTCTGAAATTTGTCTCTTCACCCCATCATTGACACGCTGCAACTTAAATTATGGTCCCCATGGCAGGGGCTCTCCCACCTTCCACTCACATCAGGGCATCTATGTTGTCTTTTGACAACTAATAACTAATTCATTTTCATGCCCCTTTAGAAAGAAATTTGCCTTGTATGTTTTTGCATGTCTTATACAACTATGATGAATTTTGGTTAATTTGGTCATATCTTAAAATAAACTGATTACAATAAATGTATATAGTATTCTCTGGAAGCCGGGCTAAATGAATAACCATTGTTATTGCATTCCTGACATATGTCAGATCCTCAATCACCTCAGATACCAAATACAGACATTGCTTATAACCTAAATACCTGGATAGATACACTGGTTTTACAAAAATCTATTATTTCCAATTCATTGTAAAGTGAAAGAAGAGAGATTGTAACTCCACTCATTCATTCCCCCATTAAAAACCATGTTGGGGTTCAAAACAAAATGGTAGTCTAACTTAAAATAAACAAACCAAACATAAGTAAGACCTAGATTAAGCCATCTTTAAAAATAGAAATAAAAGAAAACATAAACATTATTTTCAGTGAAACCTAGAATAGTTCCTAATTTTTACTTAATAGCCCTCTTAAGTTTTACTTTTACTTTCAGCACAGATCCATTTGCAATCATCATAGCACACATATAGTACTGTTTAAAATAAAATAAACCTAAACTTGTCAATGTTAAGAACATTTGTCCGAAATGACATTGTATTTAAAGATTAAATGAAAATGTATTGTAGCTAATAAAAGTGAAATAAAAACTAAGTTACTGTTACATTTTCATTTAATTACAGTACAGTTTTTATTTCACTTTTAGGTACAATATATTTTAATTTAATTAAGTTTTTTTATTTACCTGGAAGTATGCACAGTGCAGTGTTAATGTTCAAAGTGTGTATTTACAGTGTTTTAAGAGGCTGACATTAATAAATATTGTTATTAGGAATAAAACTGACTCGTTTTTTTAGTGCTACTGCATTTTAATGTTGGTCATAATGGTGGTACTTGGAAAGCCAAATATTATCCGAGGTGGTACTTGGTGTAAAAAGTTTGAGAACCACTGATCTATTGTGTTCGTATGTGAATCATGTGTATTATACACTTGACCAGAAAAAGAGTCCTTATCATTGTACTTTTTTTGTTTTTTGTAATGAATGAATGAAGCTTTATTGTCATTATATGCACTCAGTTGTACAGAACAACAAAATAGTGTTAGCAGCTTTTTAAGACACCAGTAGAGAACAATAAGTAATAAATAAATAGATAAAAGAAACAAACACTATAAAGTCACGTCAAGTCATCTTTATTTATATATCTGTATACAATACAGATTGTCAAAGCAGCTTTACAGCGTCAAACAAGAAAATAGTTTGTCAATAATGCAAGAGGACAATAACAAATAGTTAATTTTTCAGTTAAACTTCATTGATGATTCAGTAATGACATCATCCAGTTCAGCTCTCGTCCAATAGTGTCTGTGCAATCAGTCAAGTGTTGCCAACTAAGCAAGCCAAAGACGACAGTGGCAATGAACCAAAACTCCATCGGTGACAGAAAATGAGGGAAAAACCTTCGGAGAAACCAGGCTCAGTCAGGGGGCCAGTTCTTTGGCCAGATTAAACCAGCATGGTGTGGTTTAATTCCAGGCTGCAACACAAATTGACCAGAGGACTCATCAGATTGACCAGAGGACTTGGATCTGGATCTGGTTCTCGTGGTCTTGTCCCTATGGTCATCGAGCTGATGAGGTCTTCACAGCAGATCCGCCTCTAGAACTAATCTAGTTGACATTCAGGGCTGTAGAGGTCATCTCTAGGTGCTGATTCACCATCTGATCTGGATATGGACTGGATCTGGTGGCTACAGTGACCTCAGAATAAAAACAGACTAATATTAGTGTAGATGCCATTCTTCTTACGATGTAACAAGTACAACAGGTGTTATGTGAAGTGTTCCGGTTGACCTAATTAACCAAACATTGGTTGTAATTGGTTTTGTGACTTAAGGTGTGACAAAGGTGTACAGTAAAACAAAAGTAATATATAAAACTGATCACATAACAAAAAAAATTACATAAAATCAAACAATGTAAGGTTTTCCCTATTTATTTAAGTCAAAGTAGGAGCGAAGTGAAATTCAAATAAGGTCGATAACAAGTTTGTAGAAATATTTTTTAGCCTACATATTAATTTTTATTTTTTCAGGAAGGAAAGTCAAAATTGGAGAGCCTGCATGTGCTGTCTCACACACAGTGTTCAAAACAAACATTACACTCTCACTATTGTATCTGGTAGGGTTTGGTGAAAAAACAAAGCGAAATGTAATGTATTTAATGAAAATTCTTACCTTGGCCGTTCGTTGGTCTGGATGGCGCGCGTTCATGTGACTCATCACAGACTCACAGTTCACTCGGACTTGTCCAGAAAAACACATAAGTTGGAAGGAAGATGAATAGTGAAATACACGCGAAATGAAATACAGTCCATGTCTTCTTTTCTCTGAGGAGAATGCGTTGTGTTCTTATAGCTAAGTAAAGAATCAACATCTGTCAATTGTCGTCAAATAAAGGGAAATCTCTGTAAAGAAAGTAAGTGAAGTTATACAGATTTTTCTAGGCATTATAATTTGTCACATTTTTTTTAATAATCTTTTCGTCGCCTTGGAATTATAAGGTTCTCTCTGCATTCTGAGTGGTTTTGAGATATTGAGCTTCAAAGTTTTTGCATTCCATATAGCAAAAATTATATGGGGAACAAGTCTCTTTCCTACATGAAAATGACAGAGACCCTTAATGTATTCTAAATGTACAATATCAAAATCCTCTCAAATTTTTAAATGGGGATTTTTGGAACAGGTTAAATGCAGATAGAACCTTCTAATTCTAAAAAGTCATTTTCTGCTTGGAATTATAAGGTTTCGCAAAACATTAATTGAAGCAACAGTTTTCAAGAAATACAAATAGTTTTTTTATAATTTGTTTTAAAACATAAAATTAGTGTTGTAACAATGTGTCAACATGTATGAGAATGTCTCAGGTTACATATATAACCATGGTTCCCTAATAGGGAATGAGACACTGCGTCCTCTAGGGGTCGCTTTGGGGAACACCATCAGCGTGACCCGTGTCTGAAGCATACATACAAAAACCACAACATGTTGGTCGGCGACAGCCTATGACGTCACTACCGGCACGACCACAGTATAATGGGGCGTCGGGAGAATGGCTGAGGTCAACGCTCAAACCAACCCTCAGGGTGAGGGGAGTACTGCCAGGCTCAGCCCACTCGGGTGACTCATCAGGGGGACAGCAGCAGCCAGCTGCCTGATGATTCTGTCACGGAGCTCAACACACTCAACAGAAATGAGTGGTCAATGGCTGAAGGGCAGGTTCTTATCTCTCGTTCCTTAGTAGAGAGGAGGAAGACCTGAACTACTCAGGCATGGCAAGCTCAAAACAGACCCTCCCGCAGCGAAGGGAGCACTGCCACCCCCTGAAAGGGGGCCTAGGAAATGGGATCCAGCTCAAAAGGGGGATCAGAAATTCCAGTAGAGATGAGTCCAACAACTCAGTATGGCTGAAACAACGAAGCCCAGATCACGCATGGAAAGCTGTTGCTCCTAAGAGCCAGAGCTCAGAGAGGTTTCCCGCAGAAACACCTCTCACTCACACCTCAGGGAAGACAGTGCACTCAAGCCCACTCCACAGAGGGGCGATACACTGGTTCACCATAAGGGCAGTGTGACACAATCTGTATGAACTGCAGAGTTCAGAGAGTAAAGCTGCTCAACACCTCAGTGAGAGGAGCTTCACTAGAGAATGCGCGATGATAGAGTGGGTGGCCTACAGAAACACTTTTCACTCACCACAGGAGGCCCCTCGGGGCGGGACACGCTAGATTGCAGTGCTGACTCGGGGACCTGATGATCAAGGAGGCTCCCACAGAAACCTAACGACTTGGTCACATGATCCAGAAGGCATGCGGCCGGGAACAGGGCTATCATACTAGCCTGGATCCAGTATCGACGAGTGAGGTCATCACTGCAGTCGATAGCAAGGGAATGCTCGCCGAGGAACTACCTTAAACATTTAAAAACACAAAAGACAGGTCCCAGAAACACTGCAAGAAGGCTAGCAAAGAAACACATTAAATGGATCATACTCACCCACCATGGTTCCTGCGCATGAACTCAGTTTCTCCATCAGTAAGGTGGTTTCTATGAAACATAGAACCTGACCAAAAACATCATAAGTCCAGCATGAGAGACTGTAATGTACGTTGCAGGAGGTTTTCACCTAACTTTGGTCAGGTGGAGTGATGGTGGTTGCAGGGGAATTAGAGAGGGGAAGATAAGGGCAGATGAAAAATCCCCCAAGGGAGGGGAGTAGATGTTCAAGTGTTACTCTGGTCCAGATGAGAGTGTTGAGAATGCCTCGTCTGGATCACCTCCCTCAGGTCTTGCCTACCTCTCTTTGACCCGTGCCTCCCTCTAGCCCCACCCGCAGACGGGGGAGGGGCACGAGTCGCAACACTAGCCTTCTGTGCTCGTCTCTGACCCTCAGACCAAGATGGGCCAGGACCCCTGCGTTGTTCGGGCACAGACCTGGACCTTCTTGGAATGAAGGTTTTGAAGGCTGCTGAGCGCGCCTTCGCCTCCCTAAACATCTCGACCACCGTCTCGACGGAGGTACCAAAAAGTTCGGAAGGTGAGACTGGAGCATTGAGAAGAAAGCCCTTCTCTTTCTTCCCGATATTTGCCAGGTTCACCCACAGATGTCTCTCCGTTACCACCATGGCCGCCATAGACCTGCCCATAGTAGTGGCGGCCTGCTTAGTGGCACGGAGAGCCAGATCCGTGGTACAGCGCAGCTCAGCTACCTCATCAGGGGACAGGCCCTGACCATTTTCCAGGTCCTTCAGCAGATCAGCCTGGTATGCCTGAAGCACCGCCATAGTGTGCAACGAGCCGACAGCCTAACTTGCTGCTGCGGATGCCCTGCCATTTAAGTGAGATGTATCTTGAAGCGGCTTAGATGGCAAGGAGGGAGCCTTGAGAGAGGATGTCTCGTCTACAGAGAGATAGCTAGCTAGTGTCTCTTCTATAGGGGGCATCCTCTCATAGCCGCTCTCACACATCCTCTCAATGTTTGCATAACTAGTATGCTGGAAACTATAAATCCGAGAGGAAAACGGCTTTTTCCATTCCTTCTCAATCTCCGTATCTTGAGCTGAGGGGTTATGGTCAGAGAGATAACGCTCATCGAGACGACCTTGCGGCGCCACCTTCTTGGCCCGCTTCCAAGGCAAGTCAAGCCTCACCGTGGCGCGTTCCATAACCTCCAACAACTCATCATACGCAGGGCAGGAGGATAGAGAGGGCTCAGTCTCAACTTCTTCACCCTCAGACATCTCCTGCTCTTCCTGGGCAGAACCCAGCAGAGCACTAGCTGCTGCATCAGATGATGTCAGAGAGATCGCATCATCATCATCATCATCATCATCATCATCCAGCAGCTCACCCTTGCTCACGGCCAACGAGCGCGAGAAGGAAAGTCCCCTCTCTAACTCATCGGCCAGATCCGCCTGTGATCCTCACAAACTCATTCTCCTCCATGCCTCGGCAGGGTCCTGAACCGCGGGAAGCAGATGGCTGTCCCTCTTTCTTCGAAAAGAGAGACAGATGAGAGCAGAGCTTTTTCATAGAAAAACACTCACAGTGAACGCAGATTGCCCCCTCGAGGACAGGGGTGTGCTCCTCGCTCAAACAAAAGACGCAAAGATCGTGTGTGTCATCAGGTGTCAAATAACGAGGACACGGATCCACACACCTCTTAAACGCCTTGCTAGTGCTTGCCATGATAAGAGTAAAGAATCATTCTTACCAGTAGAATGCACGCTTCAAACAAAACAGTCACTGAAAACGAAGAAGAGGATGATGTATTCTCCCGGCGCCCCTTTATACTGTGGTCGTGCCAGTAGTGACGTCATAGGCTGTCGCCGGCCAACATGTTGTGGTTTTTGTATGTATGCTTCAGACACGGGTCAAGCTGATGGCGTTCCCCAAAGCAACCCCTAGAGGATGCAGTTCAAAGTTCCCTTGAAAGGGAAATGTCAATTTAATGCTTTCTTTATCACAAATATTCCATATTTTAGGACAAATAATTTTTTCTTAGTTAAGTTAGGCAATACTAAATGTGACCCCCCTCTGTGAAACCCCGGCTAAAGTCGCATGATCTAATTCTGAGATAAAGAGCGTCAAAGTATTCAAAGCCATAAAAATTATGAAAATAAGTCATTTTTGTTTATTGCTGTAAATGACAGATTATATACCAAGGTTTCGAGATATAGTACTAAATTTGCATTTATAACATGATAAATACTGAAATTAATGATTTTATCAACACTACATTTTATTATTTTGAGCAAAAAAATAGCGGAGGTTTGTTACCTAAACATAGATTTCTGTCATCTCTGGGTTTACTTTCGGCGCAGAAACACCTGCTGATTCTCATATCATTCTGTTAATAAATTTCTTTTCTACCATTAGAAACTGCAAACAGACCTTAATATCTGTCCACACGCGCGAAAATCAGGTCAGTGCTGGGAACGGCAAGAAAACTGCGACTTTAGCCGGGTTCCGATTTTGGTGTACATTTTTTCATGTCATCACAGAAATTTCAAGAACGGCTTATTTTGTTTTATAGCTTAACATTCTGTCAAAATAACCTGCTTATTTTAAGGACATTTTATGCCTGCTACGCGGTAAAATAATTTGGTTATTAGATACTGATGCTACAGGTTGATGAATTCCCTGTCGGACATGGGAGCAGTTATGAAGCGCGAGGAACAGATAGCTGATTGTTTAAACAGCTGGTATGATATCAATCTTGGTGTAATTGCCATAAATTATTACATAAAAGGTCTTATAGCTGATTACTTTAAGGAGGATGATGAGCAGGACTCATTCTTGGACGAAGCTGGAGAGGAATTTGAAGGTAAGTTTTTCTCATTAACTTTTTATGTTAAATGTAGTTAACGCTATCGTCAGTGTAGGCTACAGCCAATGTAATGCTAACACAGAATTCATCCACGAAGATGCAAAATTAGTGGGTTTTAGTGTTTATTACAGATTTGTTGATTATGATTGAGTCAGTCCAAATTAATTACGTTCATGACTGTCATGAATCCGGTCTATGAACTTCCATTCACTCACCACCAGAGGTCACTACTCCATCACATTGAATGAATGAATGAATGAAGCATTTATATAGCGCTTTTATGTGTATTGCTGTACACCCAAAGCGCTTCACAATCATGTGGTGGGGTCTCTCCTCAACCACCACCAGTGTGCAGCATCCACCTGGATGATGCGATGGCAGCCACAGGACAACGGCGCCAGTGCGCTCACCACACACCAGCTACAGGTGGAGAGGAGAGAGAGAGATAGAGCCAATCAAGTGGATGGGGATTATTAGGAGGCCATGATTGACAAGGGCCAGTGGTGGGAATTTGGCCAGGACACCGGGGTTACACTCCTGCTCTTTACGAGAAGTGCCATGGGATTTTTAATGACCACAGAGAGTCAGGACCTCGGTTTAACATCTCTTCCGAAAGACGGTGCTTGTTGACAGTATAGTGTCCCGTCACTATACTGGGGCATTAGGACCCACACAGACCACAGGGTGAGCACCCCCTGCTGGCCTCACTAACACCTCTTCCAACAGCAACCTAGTTTTCCCAGGAGGTCTCCCATCCAGGTACTGACCAGGCTCAACCCTGCTTAGCTTCAGTGCGCGACTAGTCTTGGGCTGCAGAGTGATATGGCTGTGTAATAAAGCTTGTACTTGGATCTGCACGTCTCACGTCTCATCAGCCTCGTTACAGAGACATTGTTTATTTGTTTTTTTAGGTTTGTAGTACCACCTAGCCTACTTGTCCCTCTGCCCTCCGCTAATCAGATTCAGTCTGACTAAACTGAAAGACTGGTATTTTCATATAAAATGCTTTATTATCCACATTAAATGATGAATTAGCCCCTCACCCCATTCTTGCATATTACACCGTCATGATTTTAGGTCTCTTACTGAGTATGGTATGTTTTTCATGTATGACCTTAATAATTATTGTTGCAAATCATTTGCTATAATGCCTGTGGATTATCTGTGGTTGAAGAGTAATGTAAAATCTGGCAATTTATTTTAATGCATGTTACACCATCATGTTTTTAGGTTTCTTGCTTTGAACTGAAAAAAGTTCTCCTTGCTTTTTCAGACAGTGTCCAACATGATGATGAGGACAAGCCAGTTTTGGTGATTGAACCCCAAGTTATTAGTCTGGCCAATCTGAAGAGGGAACAGCAACTGGAAGAACTTGCTTCTAATGCTGGAAGTCCAGATGTGAAACTGAACAAAGATTTTTCTTGCAACTGCAAATATTTGAATGGGGAAAAGTGTTCTTCATTTTTCAAAGAGGAAGAGTTGCTGGTAATTTTGATTTGGTAATTAAATCAAAAAAGCATCACAGACTGCACATAAACACCATCGTCTGGATTACTACTATGAAGGTCAGAAAATCATGACACTTATGTATATTCATGCTGTGTTCAAGGATCGCCTAGCTGCATTAGTCCAGCATTATTTGCAGAATGGTGTGACCCCTAGGATGCATGAAAATAAGGTCAAGTTACCTAAGCATGCCTTGGATGTAAATGACATTGAGAGAGTTGTGACATTTATCCATAATTATGCAGAAGAAAATGCAGTGCTGCTTCCTGACTGAATTCCAGGTTACAAAAGGGATGACCTGAAGCTGCTGCCCTCTTCTGTCAGCAAAGTTGCCATCCACCAACTGTATAGTGATTCTTGTCAGGCTAGTTGTCATCGAGCCGTGAGTGAATGCACATTTTATCGTCTCTGGCAACAGTATGTGCCGAACGTATTGGCAACAAAACCAATGTCAGATCTATGCTGGACCTGCCAAAAGAACAGTGCTTTATTGGTAAAGGCCTCAAAGAAAGATTTGGGGGAGAAAACAGAAGCAGTAGCAAAAGCAGAGGAACATCTGTGGCAGGCCACAACAGAACATTCATACTACAACAGCAAGGTCCAGGAGTGTCGGAGAGTTCTAGCTGAGAATGGAGTCTTCAAGCTGCTGGAGCCTGGGAACAGTGTACCACATTCATCACGTTATTTTGAGGTATTTTTCAATTTCCTTTCCTTTAGTTATCGATTAATGATTCAAATATTGAATGCATGGACTTCCTTGAAGTAACAACTGCGGTTAAATAATAAAAGTTAGTACATTACTGAAAGCTAATGAAGGTACTATGCAGTGATGTTAATAACAACACTACACTACACTATACAGTCAGTAAAATAGGAAAGTTATCAATTAGTGATTTAAAAAGTGACCTGCAAGTGATGTCTTCCATCTCTATCATTAAGCTCTAACATGAGACATTCGTCTTGTTTTTGAATGGATTTCATTTTTACAGGAAACATGGTGCATTGACAAATTGAGTAAACAATTGCACATTCTTTTTCAGGTTCATTACAGCTTTGACTTTGCTCAACAGCTGCATTATCCCCATGACCCTATACAACCAGGACCCATCTTCTTCAAGACGCCTCGCAAGTGCACTGTGTTTGGTATTGTAACAGAAGGGGTTCCACAGATGGTGATCTTTCTTCTAGATGAGGCAACTGTCATTGGCAAAGGGGCCAACTGTGTGATCAGTTTCCTGGACTGCTTCTTTGATAACTATGATGTGAAGGAGACAAACTTGCACTTACATGCAGACAACTGTGCAGGCCAAAATAAAAACAATGCACTGGTTCAATACCTTCTTTGGCAGGTTGTAACAGGAAAGCATCAGAGAATCACTCTTTCATTCATGCTAGCTGGTCACACAAAGTTTGCTCCTGACTCGTTGTTTGGCCTGTTCAAGCGGAAGTACAGGAATTCAAAGGTGGACTGCTTGGCTGATATTGAGAATGTTGTGCACCAGGCTTCTCCAAGTGATGTGCTGATTCCTCAACTTTGTGGTGATGAGATGGGCAATGTCATTTTCCTCATGTATGGCTGGGATTCCTACCTGTCACCGTATTTCAGAAAGCTCCCATCAATCAAGCCACTCCATCACATTGAATGCAGACAGGATGGAAGTGTAATGTGCAAAACCCTTTCACAGTCGGAGCCAGTTACACACAAGCTGCTGAAGTATGACCCAAATGACATGCCTTGTGAAAAACCTGCCACTCTGGTTCCAGAAGGACTTACTAACGAGAGAAAAATGTACCTCTTCAAAGAAATTGGGGAATTTGTGGCAGAAAGTTACAGAGATCTGGTATGCCCTAATCCAGCACTGCAGAACAATGTTGTCTGCGCAGAGATTTGAACTCCTGCTCCACCAACCCGTGGTGTAGGAAGACCAAAAAAGACACCACGTGGTCTTGCCAAAAGAAGTAAACTGGCTTAGAACATTGACTCTTATCTGCTTGTGCACAAACTCTGATGACAGTTACTTAGCTGTGAGCAAATATTACATTTCTGTTTTTTTATTACCAAAATTGACACACTTTTGTGAATATAACCGCTCAAATTAGAAAATATTTATTATCTAGAAAATTTTATAATATGTGATTCTAAGTGTGTGTACAAAGTTTGAGATAGACCTGTTAACAGTAGGGCATTTTTTTCACATCGTCACCAGATTTATTCCAAATGTCACATAACCCAGAAAGAGACTGAGATTTTATATTTATATTTTATATATTTATCAATTTATTTATTAATGTTTTCTACTGATATTTGATTTTGCAAATAAAGCTGTTTTGGTACCACCACCAATTGTTTCATTGTTTTTTTTATGCTTTTTGGACATTTACATCATACAAATTAGACCTGTTTTACAAAACTTGAATTTTCCCATAAATGTATCATATATCACTGAAAACGGGAGAATCTCAGCTTTAATTTGGTATATGACACATAATCAGAATAATTATGGTTCAAATGTGTTGCCGTTTTAAATACAAGCTTTTCTTTACATTGGAATTTCTCAAAAACATGATTTTCTGAGTCCGAACTTAAGCAAATCTTTTTTTTATATATATTTTTTATTAACAGACAAAATAATAATAATAAAAACAGGCAAGCATTAAAGGGAAAACATTTGTCTGCACTTTTTTCCACAATCCTTTCCCCACATGTAACATATATATACCCACCCCTCCCCCCAGGAGGATTAGAAAATATCAACAATCTTTGTGAACAAATACACTACAAAAAGGCATATAATAAATTGGAAAAAAAGTAATAATAATAAATAAGTGAATAAATTTAAAAAATAAATAACAAATATATAAATAATAACAAAAATAATAAAACAAGTGTATTCAATTATTTGAAAAGTATACGTAAATGATAAAGTGTTAATTGGAAATAGTATAAACGTGTGCATACGCACATATACATACAGACATGTACCCAAAACATATGCACACATATACCGGTTCAAAAATCCATGCTTACACACCCATGATTTATATTAGTCAAAATCTAGCGAGGACACAGAGTCATAAAGATTTAGAATAGGGTTCCAAGTTTTATAAAATGTATCAGTTGAGCCCCGATAAGTATATTTAAATTTTTCAAGTGAAATGAATGACATCAGATCCTTTAACCAAGAGGTAGTTTGGGGTGGGGTTGGGCGCTTCGAATGAAACAGGATGCATCTTCTAGCAATAAGAGACGCAAAAGCGATAACCTCAGCTTTCTGTCTCGTAATATATGACGAGCAAGACACGCCAAAGATGGCAACTATAGGACAAGGGGATAGAGAAACATGCAGAGCCCTGGACATGAAGTCAAAAAAAACAAGCCATTAAGCAAATCTTTGACATGGCCTAACTCAGTCAATATTAAAGATATAAATGTAATATTTTTACAGAATCTTCTTTACATTATGTTGGATGATTTTATGTAGAAAACAGTGAATCACAAAAAAAATGACTTTAGCTGGGTTTTCACAGAGAGGGTCACAAATATTTTGTCCAGTGCTAATGCTAATTTTAGGTAGGATTATAGTGGGTAATTAAACACATTATTGAGGGAACAGTTAAGGCAGCTAACGTTACTCAAATCCATCTGCCCAGGACTTTTTTCCACAAAAAGCAGGACAGGGAAAATGGCTTTCTCTTTAAATCAGTATGGCCGAGATAACATGCTGACGTTTATTGTTGTAATTAAGACCCCATCATTTAAATCGTTGACTATTTGATATTTAAGGATTAATGTTGAAAAATTTAAGACATTTTAAGACTTTAAACTGCATGGATATTTCGCCAATCATTACATATTCGGGTCTTTGACTGCCAGCACGGATGGATCACTAATTGCTGCAATAGAATAAAACTCTCCTGATATTTTAAGAACAATTAAAAAAATTAAATAAAAAAGAATAAAATAAAGCATACTTCCTTACCTTTTGAAACTTAGAAGGGTTCGATTTGAGCAGACGATTTTACCATCACTGCCATCGTCAGAGCACATTTCCCCAGAATACATTCAGCATCTGGCTCATATTCACGATCTCAATATATTCTCAAAACTATCGTTTTCAGCATCTTCAGAAACAACATTTTGATCGCTATTCACCACATCCACCATCAAACGACAGTGACACTTATATTTCATTATGTACAGTAATTGGTCTGCAGTAAAGCCATTCAAGCTAGTTCAATTTTTGCAGATGATTAGCCTATTTGTTTTATGTATGCGCTAATTATGTGTGAAAAATCACGTCATCACTATGTTTTAAACATTGCCATTTTGTGGAATAAAGGTAAATCGCACTTATTGATTCTGCAGACACGTAATTATTGTTGTTTAATGTTTAATCTTTCCTGCTGTTACAGAGCAGTCCGGCGACATGACAAAGAACGTTGATCCTGATTGGTCCTCTCGTGTGTATTCGAAGTGCTGATTGGCTGATTCACAGATAGAACCTTATAGAACCAAGTTAGAGTTCGACTTTGTAGATAGAACCTTTTTGTTTTCTAAATAAAAAAGTCCTAAAATGTACACAACTTTAAAAAAAAAGCCATCACATAATGTAAATAAGTTGTCACAGAATAAGAATATGTGAATAACTCAATTTTGAGTTAAGGGAGCCATCACAAATGATCATAATTGGGCTTTTGATTGCCTTTTCCCCATTTTGCTTCATCATGTCAGTTTGAAAAGCCTGCAAAAAGTATGTGACAGACGCTGTGGTATGGTCACAAGTTAGGTAGGTTGCAACTGGAAGAGGAGATGCCCCCTTGGAAGGATTACGCACAACTAATTCATACACATAGTATGGAGGACTTGTGGAGCTTCCTTTTTGAATTATACTTCCAGTTGCATCCAGATAGACAATTTCCTCCTTGCACCTGTTATAAATCACTGACAGCGTTTTCTTTGACCACAGCATTATGCCCTTTGGGTGCATCATGACTCTCTGGAGGACTTCATTGTCTGAGCCCTTCTGTTCATTAATTAGCATTTTGAGACTTAGTTCATTTGAATGAGGCCTTTTCAGTTGTCTTTGGCTCCATGAAATGGTTTTCAGAACCTCTTTTGTTGGCGCTTCATCTCTGCACCCAGACTGCATCACCATCTCTGGGAGTTTTTGCATGGAATCCAAATAGACACTTCTGGGTAGTTTGCTTTCCAGAGTTTCTCCAGTAGAAGTACGTGCATCTGCACGCACTGGCCTCCCTTTTAGTTCAGTGGTACTGATGTGGCAAACATCTCCTCCTGTGAACAGCACAGCAGTCTTCAAGGTGACCTCATCTATGACTTCCACAGTAACATTAACAGGGCAATCTTCAAACCGGCAGTAGCCAGTGCATTTGAATAGGGGAGTGTTTTTTAGTGACCGCAGGGTTTTGACGCTGTGGCGTTAGAAACCAAAACTGCAGTATGGGTGAATTAACCTTATTCCCTTTGCAATTACGTTTGTCCACTGTAATCCTTGAAAACATCTTCCTTTCTGATGCTTCCTCAGGTCTTGCCATTCTTTTTTGTCAATAAAAGAAACATGGCTCCTGTGGCAAACTACATCTAAAGAATTTATCTTCTGCCTCACTGCTCTCTGTAGAAATGTAAGTTGATTCCTAAGTCAGATTCCTTGTCATTATCCTGTAACACAAAAATAATTCCAATGATATTTTTGGATTGAAATAGATATGCAGGCTTTTACTATTAAACAGATTAATTGTATTATTTTATATATAAATTACTAGTTTCCTTTTCTGTAATGGTGAACCTATAACATTGAAATCTACATTAGTGCTATTTCTTGATTTTTTATTTTATTTTTTTTATTCAAACTGTTTTTTCCCCATTGAATACTTTTGTAAATTGTCATGTGATACCTCTACTTGCTTTTTCATATCAAACTGCTATTTTTTTGGATGTGCTAGGATATTGAAAAGGTTAAAGAAGGATCTTTCTTTTAATATACTGCCAGTATGGCATTCCTTACTGAAGCAAAAACTGAGCTGTTTTGTAAAAATATGTATATACAATTTAACTACCTTTTGACTTGAAGATTCAGACTCCTTTTCAGCATGTGGACTTTCTTTTAAAGCTGTTGTCAAATTCTCACAGGAGCCCTGAAAACACACATAAACATCAACACAAAGTAAACCCTTAATAACACATAAATATTTAACAGGTAAATTTTATCTTTTACTTCTCAGGTAAATTTTATAGTCTTACTATAATATATAGAGAAATACCTTCTGATCAGGAAACGCTGATTTGCATTCTAGCTGTTGAGTCTCAGGCTTTACCAGATGACTTGTGATTGCAGCGTCACTTTCAGGCAATGCATCCTGTAGGTGAGAGTGTAAAAACATTTGAAATAAATACACATGTAACCTACAAAGGGAAGGTTATTTAAAAAAAAAAAAAAAAAGTAAGAAGTTTACCTTTTCAAAAGAAGATGGAAAAGTGGAGACTCCCAGTCTCCCACATCACTTACATCCTAATAATTAAGTAACAGTGCAAAACCATTCAAAGCTAAACTGCTTCTATAGCTTAACACTTCTGAGGTGGCTCCTTTGGGACTAATCTATTATTAAATATTACAAAGTGCAATTATTGTCTCAAATAAGTTTTCAATAAGAAGACTGGATCTGAAATCTGTAAGTTAACATGTGGGTCTCATTTTACATAATGCACACAATCTGGATAATTATACAGTGTATCCTTTAACAATCATTTGCATTTTTTAAGTTCATAGACAATATGGCACTGTCACCATAGAAAACCTTCTGAATGAACTGACAGACAAATTACCAAGAAGGACTTTCGCTCTCCACAAGGTCTGTTCTCAACATCATGATCATGTCTCACTTTTGAGCCACTCTTGATCTCTGAAGTTTCCTGATGAAGAAAAGTTAAAAAAAATAACTTCATGGTAACTGTTCAACCTTGTCATAAGTAACATATTGTTATTTTACATTTTAGCAGGTATATTTATAAACACTAAAGTACATTAAAGAGTTTAGAAACTCTAATTCTTTACTTAGTCATTATTATTGAAGCAGAAACCGAGCTGTTTTGTTAAAATATATACGATTATACTACCTTTTCACCTGAAGATTCAGACTCTTTTTCCGCACGAGGACTGTCATCCTTTAAATCCTTTGTGAAAATCTCCCAGGAGCCCTGAAAATAGACATGATCAGCAACACAAAGTAAATTAAATGGCATTTGAATGGCTTTTTTAATTACAAAAGGGAAAACACCTTCCAAAGATGTGCAGTGGCTTTACGGATTTTTACCCGATTTGCAAATGTATTGGGCACTTCCAAGTCTTTGCAGACATCTCCCCATAAATCAGCATCATCATCAAACACTGTAGTCTTTTATATTGGACCCATGTTTAGCAAATTTGTCAATGCTTAATAAAATTTGTTCCAGGCTTTTGGGAATTCTCCTTGACTTTAAAATGACAAAAAAAAAAAATAATAATAATAATAAAATAAATAAAAAGTTTTTAGGAAACACACAAATTTATGATATGTTATGGTATATCACTTACAAACTTGTCAGTTAAGTGTAATACTTGCCTTTCCAAAGGTGGTGAAGGTGCAGGTTCTGAAATAGACACACACATAGACGTTTAAACAAACCACAAAATCCATGCAATCCATGGTGCATGCCTATATGCCGTGGCTCATTTATAATTGATGGCTCATATTTAGTCCCCTAATCCTCTGGACCGGGTTAAATATAACCTGGAGCTAAAAAGGACTTCCTTCTTACTTTTTAGTCCAAAAATATCATTCAAACGATTGTTTATATCATTTAATTTCAATAAGATATAAACATGATATATATGCAGTGTTTTATGTGATTTTGACATATTTTTCTAACTGTAAATTTAATAGTTTTTACCAATGGTTGTAATGTAAAATTAGTCTTCATTTTTTCCACTAAAAACATAAAAAAGAAAAAAAACAAGCAAACAAACAAACAAACAAATAAAAAAAACATTGAATTCAGAGAATAGATAATGCCTTTTGTGTCTCTCTTCTGCAAAGAAAATATTTTAAAAAGTGCCATTTTATGACTGGGCCACTAGATGACCTAACTGGAGCGAATTTATTGAAATAAAATGAACCAAAAAATTTTATTGAAGCCAATTCGCTCCTTTACACATGCAGGTATATATATATATATATATATATATATATATATATATATATATATATATGGAGAGAGAGAGAGAGAGAGAGAGAGAGAGTTAAAGTAAATTTTTTAGCGTTTTTGTAATATTTTTGTTTTCAAGTTTAAAAAAAATTATCTTATAGTTTCAGACATTCACCCATTCATTTTGTGACTCAATGAGTGTGTTCCTATGGAAGAGCACAAGTCTCACAGAAATAGTTAAATAGCATTCCATTAATTAAGAACTAATTGTACAATACAAAAATAGGCATTAATAAACTTTTTTACTATATAATTCATTATATAAAGACAAAAGAATAACGTAATGTATTACTTGATCTTTTAATGGCCAATAAAAAAAAACTAATACTGAAAACAATTAATGAATAAATGAAATATTAATACATCAATAAATAGTTAATATTAGAAAGGAATTTACAAGAACAACATAAAACACTCAGTGAGTAGATCATCAACCTAAAAATACATGAATGAATTCATAAATAAAATTGTAAATTTCAAAATGTAAAAAATGCAATTTAAAAAGAGAAAAAATATAAAATGGATTCACAAACAGAATTACAAATATAGGTCTAATCAGGCATAAGGGCAATTATGTTTCCCATTTGCCTTTCCATTTCCCTGCTGTTTTTCTATTAGCTATAGTCAATTAGCTTCTCCTTCTAGCCTCTCTATTTAGCAATTCCATGTACTTTGGAAAATGAGGTCAAACAATGAATAATTGTTATGGTGGGATGGACATAAGTTATATTTTGAGCTTGTGAATTGATTTATTAACAATTCATTTATATTTTCTTTGCAATTACATTTAATTTACATATAATACATATAATTTTTTTTATTGCCAATCAAACTAACAAATAATGACTTGGGTTACTTTTTCATTCAGTCTGTTTCAAAAATAAATTATTTGGCAATCAAGTTTATTACTGCCTGTTTAATTGTAAAAAAAATTGTAAGTACTTATATGCTTTATGTATATATACTTAAGTACTTATATGCTTTATGTGTGTGCACTCATGTGTGCATCATATGTGTTCATATATGTGCACATATAAATCATATGTGTCCACATATTTGTGTCATATATGTTCTGCATTATAAATACTGTAGGCTATAGAATCTTATCTCTTTCGAACCGAACTGAGTTGTACAAATGTTTGATAAAATCTATCACCAATACCAACAATAATATTAAGATAAATCGCTAACCTAACCTAGTATTTTTTTAAAATCACATATAGCCTATTTTTATAGGAAATATGGCCTAATTGTTATTGTTAAATAGCAACTAAACTTGACAAAAGTTCATGACGAAAATATATATATTATATAAATATATATATATATTATTGCTTTACTATAGCATTGAGCCTCAAATGTCAACTACACATTGGTTTGGTTTCTTCTTTAAACAAAAAAGGTAAAATTATGCATGGTATAATAATGTTATACTAAAACTAAAAGAACTAAGACTAACATTCGAGAGCAGTGGCACCAGCATCTGATTTGGTAGCACTGAACAAACAGTAGCCCAAAGACATTCAGTCAATTAGAAATCCACATCAACTGATAGAATAATTAACAAAATAATCTAATTAGGGCTAAGGCCCAGAATTAATTTCTAATAAAACCAACAGCTATTAAACTAATATCCGTTAAAAACCTTAAACAAATGCTTATTAAACCACCGGTGAGATCGCTAGCCACTCTGATGATTTTACCATCATACAGCAAGGTTTATTAATATTGCATTCGTCAGTCATTTTAAATGGGAGAGGAGGAAATGACGTGAACAATCTTAGTGTGAGTTAAAGCTCAGCTGAAAAAGGGTTAAGTCATATCAACACTTCAAAAACACACTGCAAAACACACTGCATCCCAACTCATAGGCTACCAAAATGCTAGGTGCTAATCGCTAGCCTTCCATGCTAACTCACTAGCTTCAGTTAGTTTAGCTTTGTGCTATGCTATTGTTTACAAAAGCTCCAAAATGGCGCTCGCAGGCTGCGCTTGCGCACTTGACTTCCTGGGTTGTGCCGTCACTATGGTGACGCTGGCCACGTAAGGAAGCCTGTCAGTTTGGACACAGATACTGATAATCAGTGAAACATCAATGCCCTTCACACTGAACACTCAAAAAGCAACTATTTAGATTCTTATCTTTTATAGCGCTGACAATGAGTACGTTTACATGGACAACAATACTCCGATTTTAATACAATTAAGACAATACTCTGATTAAGAATGTACCATGTAAACAGAGCTTTTTGATTACCTTAATCCGGCTAAAGTCGTAATCGAAGTAAACACAAATCGAATTAAGACATGTGGAGTATTCCTATTTTAGTCCCATTATTGAAGTGCAGTACAGACATGTAAACACCTTAATCAAACTATTACCATCGTGTAGGACTTTTTGCCGCATTTTGCGACAGGATACACACACGGCAGTGATCAACCGTTTGACGGCAAATAAAAAAGCTTCAACACCGCCGTGGTCTGTATGCACGTACAAATAATTAACTGCACTTGAAGCTTTCATTAAATTAAAAATGAAACACCCACAACTGTATATGGCATCATCACGAAGACGAACTATATGTTTATACATGAAATTCTTGAGGGGACGTCGGATGGCGTCGCGTGGTGACGTAATGACGTGTGCCATTAATCGATCTATGTACTATAACATGTAAAACGGGAACATGAAACATTATTCTAAAAGCAACTCATGTAAACACCTTAATCATAATATTATCTTATTCAGAATAAGGTAAATAATTAGATTATTGATGTCCATGTAAATGTAGTCAACCTCAACTCGTTTAGAGCGAGATAAATTAATCAAAAGATTAATTATTATAACACTTCTTGGCCGCGGCAGGTTCAATCACTTTGCCAGTTTATTCTGGCAGACCAAAACACAGTGGATTTTCGTCACCCACCTTTCCTTTGATCACCTCCGTGAAGTTGGCACCCCATAAAAAGAAATAATCACCAAAACCATGCCATTCGTTTGAGCTGATTTGTGCTGCAAAAAGGAACATTTGTGTTGGTTTGGTGTTTGAGATATTAAACATTCTTTTTTGACCGTGTGACGTCACTCTCCACCCCATGTTGCCCAAATCGCTCCAAACCAGCGCAGTTCTTTTGTGCTCGATTTGTGCCCGTTTGTGCCGTTAAAACAAACGCTGTATCTATTTTCCTTCTTTAGATATAACCAAAATATTTTCGGGAGCTGTGACGTCACTATCCACCCCAGTTCGTCTAAATTGCACAAAACTGGTGTCATTCGTTTGTGTTCGATTTGTGCTGTTGAAATGAACATCAAATATATTTCCCCTTCTTAGAAATAACAAAAACAATTCTGGACAGTGACGTCACTCTCCACCCCATGCTGTCCAAATCTCTCCAAACCGGTGCCATTCGTTTGTGCTCGATTTGTGCTCGTTTGTGGCATTAAAAGAAACGCTGTAACTATGACCGTTTCTTTTATATAACGAAAATAAACTTTTTTACGAACAGTGACGTCACTCCACCCCATACACTCTAAATCGTTACAAAACAGTGTTATTCGTTTGTGCTGGATTTGTGCTGGTTTGTGCCGTTTAAATGAACACCAAATATATTTCCCCTTCTTAGAAATATACAGAATTCGAGGCAGTGTCCATCACTCTCCACCCCATGCCGCCCAAATCTCTCCAAACCGGTGCAGTTCGTTTGTGCTCGATTTGTGCTCATTTGTGCTGCTAAAACAGACCTGTTATCTCCGAGCCCTTCTTAAATATAATGGGAAAAAAACTTGTTAGGGACTGTTACGTTACTCTCCACCCCATATCATCTAAATCGCACAAAATCTGTGTCTTTCCTTTGTGCTCGATTTGTGCTGGTTTGTGCCGTGGAAAGAAACACAATAACTTATTCACTTATTGAGAATTTATAAAATCTCTGGAGGAGAAGTGACGTCACGCAAGCCGTTCTCCATCCATCTCGTCTACCTTGTCACGCTCTTTAGTTGCTCGCGCAGTGCTGGTTTTTGTCATTGGACAAAGATCGTCAGTGACTTAATCAAGCTCAAAATTGAACGAAGGTGGTCAGTATTTGTTGACGTTTATCACATTTATTCACATTGTCCGTCACAGTTTTTAAACTATTGCTACTTACTATAACGCCCTTCAATTGTTTGTGATGAGATTTATCGTTGAAACAAATATTTAATCTTCTTTAGTTATCATTATTCACCTTTCTTTCTTTCTTAGTCTAAGTTTATCTGACGGATTAGTCTAGTTCATTTTACTGTGTTACATTTACATTACATTTACATTTAGTCATTTAGCAGACGCTTTTATCCAAAGCGACTTACAAATGAAGACAATAGAAGCAATCAAAACC
This sequence comes from Spinibarbus caldwelli, assembly GCA_039654775.1. Lineage (NCBI taxonomy): Eukaryota > Metazoa > Chordata > Actinopteri > Cypriniformes > Cyprinidae > Spinibarbus > Spinibarbus caldwelli. The sequence continues at coordinate 30,919,491 of CM077228.1, forward strand.
AACAAAAGAGCAACAACATGCAAGCAATATAACAAATCTCGGTTAGCCTAACGCAGTACACGTAGCAAGGTTTTTTTTTTTTTAAACGTACATAGAATATAGAAAAGAAAGCTAGTGTTTTAGTTTTTTAAGAAAAGATAGCAGTTAGAGAATAAATATGCAATTGATAGAGGGTCAAGTGTGTGTGTGTGTGTTTTGTTTTTTTAATAAAAAGAAAGGAGATAGATAAAATAAAATTAGAAAAAAGAGAATGCTAGAGTTAGAGGGTCAAATAAAGATGGAAGAGATGGGTTTTTAGCCGTTTCTTGAAGATGGCTAAGGATTCAGCTGCTTGGATTGAGTTGGGCAGGTCATTTCACCAGATGGGAACAGTTAATGAAAAAGTCAGAGAAAGTGATTTTGTGCCTCTTTGGGAAGGCACAACAATGCCGCGTTCACTTGCAGAAAGCAAGCTTCCAGAGGACACATAGGTCTGAAGTACTGAATTTAGGTAAAGGGGTGCAGAGCCAAAGGTGGTTTTGTAGGCAAACATTAATGCCTTGAATTTTATGCGAGCCGCTATTGGTAGCCAGAGCAAATTGATGAACAGAGGTGTGACGTGCGTTCTTTTCGGTTCATTAAAGATTAATCTTGAAGCGGCATGTGTGTTGCAGCGGTGTTAACATCTGTTTGCTTGATTGATAATTAAAGGCTTCATAGGTAGGTTTGTTTTAAATGTTTGCCTATTGCTTTACACACGTTGCTAAAATTATAAAATAATCGAAGCATAAACATTCTGCAAGATACAAAGACAGCTATGCATATTTTTCTCTGAAGAAGATGCATAACCAGTGAAGCAAGCAAGGACAGGTGAGGTGTGTTTCTTTTTGTTCAAAATATTTTTAAAGCAATACCTGGAAGAATTGTTTTAATTACCTGTCGACTTGATAGTGTGCTGGTTTGTTGTTAACATGATTAACCTTGCCAACATTACATCGTACAGACAGACTAGTTAAAGAAAGATATTTACCCAACAACGAGAATTCTGTCATTATATACTTGCCCTCATGTCATCCTAAAATGTCTGTGAATTTCTTTGTTCCCAGGAACACAAAATGAGATATTTTGAAGAATGTCCATACTATAGAAAAGAGCTCCAAAAATCAAGCTATGTTTTGGTCTCTATTTACTTCAATTATGGGGAGAAATTCATTCTTTAAAATAACTCCTTTTGTGTTTTTTTTTTTTTTTTTTTTTGGTTCCTCAGCAGGGTAACAATCTAAAATATTAAGGTCAAATAATGTTGTTAGTTATGTATTTGTTAATTCCACAGTATTGGAGGTATCAAACAGAATGTAGCATACTGCATTATCATTTAAACATGGAAAAAAAGAACAGATAACGTCTCCCAAAATTGGTTTCCTTTTAAGTGCAAAGATGAAAACTGTATAACCTCAATGACAGAACAATTACTGTGGTGAATGTACAAATTAATTACAAATGAAAATTAATTAATTTCGAAGAACAATGGAAGTATTTAAACTGATATGTCAATTAAAGAACAGATTAACTAGAAAAAAAAAATCTGTTGACGTCATGTAAAAACAAAAATGTAAAAATGAAAAGAACTATGTACAAATAACAATTACTGAAGAAAAATAATTTGTTTAATAAATGCTAAAATGGGCATAAGGTGAAAAGAAATGGAATGTTTTGCTACAGACTATTCTCATAATATGAACTAATTTTTTCAGAGACCTGTCCAAGGTTTTCATTATCCAAATATTTTAGTCCTCCTTTGTGAACAGTATGACATGGGGTTGTGTTTTCGTTTTTGCAGAGACTGTTGTGACACGGTCACAGAGGTCATCATATTTCTGCCACCCTAGAGAGGTTCTTCTGCAGTAAGCCACGTAATGTTCAAGAGATTCCCTTGTAGGTCCTGGAGTGAATGCGACGACCCCTCTCAGAGTGAACAAATGGTTGTCCATCTCCATGGTCACAGGGATTTTGGACAGTGGATGGTTTGTATCTGCACTTGTTTCAATGCACAGTAGTGGTCCAGTGACGCAGCTGTGTGTGACTGAGCCATTGCAGAGGAATTTCATTGATTAAATATATTTTGTTTTCCAGCTATCTGGACACTCTTGGGGATGATTTCAGTGGCTTCAGACACTTGGACCTGTTGAGGTGTAGTGCATCTTCCAGTGCTAGTTGGAGATGCTTCAGTCCACCAGTCTGTAAAATATCTGCATTGACTGGTAGGAGTGAAATGGTTCTTGAAGATTTTGTATTTCGACTCCAGTGTGGAGAAGAGCATTCAGTCATAATTGTTGTGCTTGGTACTTGTTTCATTGTTGATGTGATTATGTTAGCAACATTGCAATCTGCACTGACCTGCCTCACACCTGATTTTAGGTGAACACACTGAAATATTTCCAGCAGCATTTTTGCCCTCTTTGCGTAAGCATCTCTTCCAGCTCCTTTTGTGACAATGGTTTTCACCAAATCAAATATTTCATCTTTTTTGTACTCTTTGTCAAGATAATGGCAGAATGATCCACTGTCACAGAAAGCAGAGCAAAGGCACTGGCAAAAGGTGTCAAAGGCACAGGTATTCTTTACACTTACAAGTATTTTGTCAACTGCAATGTGTGTTTTAGCCTGGTAGCTGCCATTTTTCAAGACATTAATTTTTCTCTTTTTTCTTTTCAGGTTTATGTCTGCATGTAACCACTCAGAGCAAGGGGTTAGGTAGGACAGTCTCTTTTTTGGAGGGACACAGAGGCCTTTCCGGTTTTCAACAGGGTCTTCTTCTACGGATAGTTGCTTAACCTCTGCATCTTGCTCACTGCGACCAGGTTTTGGCTCAGTCTCCTGTGTCTTTGTCTCAGTGTGCTCTGTTTTCTTCACTGGTGCAAATGAAAGTCTCATGTTGCCCTCAAGAAACTCAAGGTGGTGTATGACAAACCGGTCCATTCGGATGGGGAGGCTTTCATGTTTGAAGAGACCATGTTTTATATTTTTAAACTCAGCCTCAACATTTGCAGAGCTTGCTGTATTGTGTACACTTTTGAAATGTGGAACCATCACAGCTGTCCAAAGAGGGAGATAGCATGCCATTCTTATGATATTTGGGACAAGTTCTGGAAGGAAATGCAGATCGTCTCTGTCACCATGATGTGCCGCAATCTTATGACTGTTTTCACAGATTTCTGTGACCCATGTTTTTAGATCTGTGTGCAGTGCCTCCTCGACTCCAGTTACCTCTGTTGAATGGTCATCTTCATTGACACATGGCAGGACTCCCTCTGCAAATCGTCTCTTCAGTTGAGCTTTGCAAGTTTCTGAGACAACAGGTAAACTTTTGTCATCATTTCCTTCTGATTCGCTGAAGGCAACAACTGAAATTGAATGAATCAGCTCCCTTGCTTCTTCCAGTGAATCAGATTGTAAAAGTTGTGCCATAGCTCGTAGATATAACTCTCTAACTCTGTTTCCTTTTTGTCTTATGCATTCCCACCGGCTGATGAGCTTAATGCAGTGTGCCACATCTACTCTAATGAGCCAAGGTGGAAGCTGTGAGTCTTCAGGCTTCTTCGTCAGCACTCCAAAGCACTGATTGATGTAGGTTTTCAGGTCTGGGTAAGGAGTGAAGGCCTTAACCAATGCTCCAAGCAAAGCCAAGGAGAAATCACAGACTGCTTTTTTGGGTGCAGCAGCACCTGCGCGTTGCCATTCATTGAGCCAGTTGGCAATAGAATTGATGGTGTGGTTCTCTGTTAGCATTTGCACTACTGGAATATGATCTCCCTGTTAACACAAAACTCCTTGATATAGGAAGACATGCCCAGAATTGCCACAGGGTCTTCTCAATCTTTTCACAATTGAACCTGTTGCATCAAAACTCACAATGGAACCAGAGTACTTGGATTTCATTTGATAAACTTGCATCTGGGATGGGGCCCAGTAATGGCAAAAAAAACCTATCAAGGCCTATGTCATGAATGCTTCCATTGTGGGGTACACTGTATTTTAGTAGATGCAATGACATGATTGGGTCTTTGTCGCCAAGCTCTTTGTCACCCATCTCTTGTTTGGCTTTTCTTAATGTTGCCAGATTTGGTAGGTGGCTAGGCTCTGGATCACCAACATCCATCATTCTGTAAGCCTCAGATGCTCGCCATACGTGTGCTTGTTTTCGACCTTCCCAGAGCTCTTTAGATACACGTGTTCTCAGATCTCCCGATAACTTGCGTTTTGCTTTGCCAGTATGGAGACTGTCATCAACATTGTGGATTGTACATTTAAGCACAACTAATTCATTAGCTGCTGGCATCTCAGCTGTTATAGACAGTTGTGCATCACATTCTGTGCAGATTTAGTGAGATGCAACATTTGGAAAAATTTTTGCTCTCCTGAATCTAAGAGTGCATGAGGTTTTGATATTTTTCCATATCTCCTCGTACAAGACGTGTCCATGCCCCACGTTTCAGGATAGTGTATTCCCTTTTACATGTGTTGAGTGATTTGTCATTGTAAGCAATCTTTTCAGGCCAGATTTCTGTCCATCTTTAATGAGAGAGACTGACCTCAAACTCAATATCATAACATTGCCTTTGCTGATGTGTGTCTGCCTTTGACTCTGGTGAATGTAAATCTGCCGAGCTTTCTTGTGAGCTGCCAGGGTTTGGATCTTGATCTTGGACATTTATATTGATTGCGCATAGCTCAAGGATTTGCCAGATTGTGCCTGTTTATCTTGACAAAAGTATAAAGATTCTTTGCTGAAACTTTGTTGTTGGCTTAAATCTGCCCACACCTTCTCTGAGGGGACCGCTATATTCTGTCCTATAATAATCTGTTCCTTTGCAGCACTGATGACTTTGATGTCATCACTTTCACAAGCTGGTTTCCTTGGCATCTGATTGAAACAGGAATTATTTTTAATGTAATGCCAAATGAGTTAGGCCAAAAACTTATTTTATGTGTAAGTTATAATCATGCAAGTTTCATCTATGTCATCCATTCAGTATTTATTTCATCTATGTCATCCATTCATTAAGCTGTACTAAGAATAATTTTGTTTACTAAATCAGACAATTCATGAAAAAGTAGGCTCGATGACATGATTTTATTGCCATAAAATGTGCATTGCTGTGCATATAAGCCTCTTTTATGTCATGGCATAATGACCAGTGGAGGATAATTAGGACATGCACATGAGAGATTTTTTTGATTTCCAAAATTATTAAAAAAAAAAAAAAAAAAAAGTTTGACTTTCTTGACATGTCTTGAATTTAAAGTATCCTGTAAATTTTATTGTGATGTACACCTGCTTTTAAGTACTTTTTTTTTTTTAAATAAAGTAAAATTAAAAAATAAAAAAAATTCTAAGAGCACATGCTTACATTGTTCCTCAGCCAGAAGTTTATTCCTGTTTTGTTTTCCCACTATGCAGTGCTTAAGGTAAATAAATGTTTTTAAGGGGCCAGAAACACATTAAATGTCTATTGACTGTTAAAAGTGTTAAAGAAACTTAAGACAATACACAATTATACTTTTCCCCCATTTTTATTGGACAAAATCCAGCATCAGTCCTGTTACACAGTATAGTAGAGCCAGAGAGGTTACAGTACATTGCAGATAAAAAGTAAGATCACAGTGCATTGAAGAATAAAGAAAGAAAGAAATACATTATCTGACCATATCAAGCACAGATCTAAAACATTAAATTCCATTAAATTGGATGGAGAACTTGGAGAACTGCACCGGTTTGTAGAGATTTGGACGGCATGGGGTGGAGAGTGACGGACACTGCCTTGAATTCTGTTTATTTCTAAGAAGGGGAAATATATTTGGTGTTCATTTAAATGGCACAAACCGGCACAAATCCAGCACGAACGAATAACACTGTTTTGTAACGATTTAGATTGTATGGGGTGGAGAGTGACGTCACTGTTCGTAAAAAAGTTTATTTTCGTTATATAAAAGAAACGGTCATAGTTACAGCGTTTCTTTTAATGGCACAAATCAAGCACAAATGAATGGCACCGGTTTGGAGAGATTTGGACGGCATGGGGTGGAGAGTGACGTCACTGTCCAGAATTGTTTTTGTTATTTCTAAGAAGGGGAAATATATTTGATGTTCATTTCAACAGCACAAATTGAGCACAAACGAATGACACCAGTTTTGTGTGATTTAGACGAACTGGGGTGGAGAGTGACGTCACAGCTCCCAAAAATATTTTGGTTATATCTAAAGAAGGAAAATAGATACAGCGTTTGTTTTAACGGCACAAACGGGCACAAATCGAGCTCAAATGAACTGCGCTGGTTTGGAGCGATTTGGGCAACATGGGGTGGAGAGTGACGTCATACGGTCAAAAAAAGAATGTTTAATATCTCAAACACCAAACCAGCACAAATCTTTGTTTTGCAGCACAAATCAGCACAAACGTAGCATAAACGAATGGCATAGTTTTGGTGATTATTTCTTTTTATGGGGTGCCAACTTCACGGAGGTCCTTTGATCAAGATAAATAACTCTCCTTACAGAATGCGTTTTGGCAGCTCTTCCCGAGCGCCGCGTTGTCGTTCATTAGCTGTATGTTAGTGACTTAAATGGCAACCACATTAATTAGCTACGTTAATGTTTTAAACCAGGGAGATTTAATAGCATAGGTGAATTTGAAAGTGGAATACGCACTCAACAAATCACACTATGAAGGCCTTATCAGAGATGTAAATGAGGAATCCGCTCATTTGTCTCTTTTATGCTTTTAGAGCGATGACTTTTGTCTCCAAAGACAATTTCGTTAATTACTGCAGTTTATTTCCTTCTTAAAACAACTAAAATTGCACTCCGTTCATTCACACTGGCATGCCATAATAAAATTCCCTAGTAGCGCAACAACTGTTTTCTCTGTCTTTGATCTATTCTTCCGGATAAAATAGAACAAATACAACAGCATGTGTCGATTTTATACTTGAACAGTTAGTTTGTGCTGCCCAAAATATCTCCACCATTTATGTAATGACTTTAAAGTTCTTATTTCAGCTTTTAGGGAATTAAGTCTTAAAGACTAGGGTTGATTTGATGGAATTGATCTTAATTCAAACGTATAATTTATACTTTTAACGACTCGTCCAGCGAGACATTAAAGTCAGTATATCTTAATTTTGTTTATCTTACTTAGTGGCCAACAATAAATAGTAATTATAAATTAGTAATAAAATAGTAATTTATCAATTTTGAGCAAAATAGCAAAGGCTCGACAGCTCAAGGCAGTAACTGATCAAATACAAAACACAGACACTGCTCTGTACAATGAAACAAGTTTATTGAACTACTTCTTAAGATTACATGAGACTAAGACTACCTAAAACACACACACACACACACATACATACAGTTCTGACGATGAGTCAATGGGTTGGACTGAAGTCCCAAAGTATAGTATACTACCAGTTCTAAATCGCAACCTGAGAAAAATCACAAAAGCAGAGATCTGGCTTGTCTTTAACTGCTTAAAGGATTTAGCACCGGTTCACCAAGAGATTGAAAACTTTGTTTGGGTTACTTGCGATTTGAGTTGACTGCTCAGCTGATCGGGGCTCGTCTCCTTGGCTTATAGAGGAATCCCGGCTCGGATTGGCTGTCGTTTAGGTGATGTCTCAGGATAGCCCTTGTCGTGATAGGTTGGTTGCCTGGTTAGGTGAGAGTTTTGAAGTTCCTCTGAGAGTCTGCTTGCGCGGCTTTAGGCTTTGAAGATTTCCGCAGAGTCATGAAGTTTCAACAAAGTGTTCTGAGTCTGGCGTCTTGCTTGCGTGATGTTACAGCGTGTGAGCGCTTTGTGGCGCGATCAACGAAGACGAAGAGCAGTTTCAAACCATGGCGAAAGAGCAAGCGAGCGAGCTGTTTATGACATCAGGTTTTAAGGAGGCCGCTTTGGTTCATCCCAGAAGCGAGTGTCCCAATCTGATGCTGTTGCAGGGCTTAGCCACGCCCCATACTGTCCTTCTTTGGACACAAAACTTAATCTGATCTGCGATCTATCATGTGGGGAACATCTCTGGAGTTTTAATAACTTCTTATAAAAGTATTATCATCATTCGTATGATGCTGAAAATCGACATATAATTCACACTGAATTGTTGCATTTATCATGACCATTTATACGAAACCAAACTCAACATACTTCACACACGTTAATAGCTTTTCCTGCTAGAACAAAAAGGATCACAAATTAAAGATCAAAAATAACACACACCACGCATAAAACAAAAAGGCATAGAAGACAATTGTTAGTAAGCATATTGCTTCCATACTTTAAATGATTGTCCTTTTGAGAAATCTTCATGCAAGTCTGAATTTCTTTGTCCATTAAAAGCAAAGTTGAGGACCCAGGATGAGCGCTGGGTGGGTTCATGAGCGCTGAATGGCCACTGATGCCCTGGAGCTCACATCTCCGAAAATGTTGAAGCAAATTTTCAATTCAGTTAGTAGGCTTTATCTTCATAATTTAACTTCATTATTCTGTGACACAAAACAATATCATTTATAAAATTATAGTGGATTTGGGCATCTACCATGACACCTGCTGTGAGAAATGCTCCAAGCGGAGTGATACAAATGATTTGTTTGTTGTTGTTGTTGGTTTGGTTGTTTATTTATTTGATAGAGACAATGCATGTTAATGAACATTTGTATAAAATATAGAATGCAAGCAAGCTGGATTATAGCAACATTGCTAATTTATATTCACAGACCCAAAAAAAGGACAGGGTAGGTGCACACAATAACACATACTCAAATATACATACAAACATCATTAAAGAAAACAAAATACTCCAGAAAACAAATATTTAAAAATTTAAAGTAAAACGGTAACACAGCTGATTTGTCATGAGCCACTTTCTAAAGTGTGATAAGTGGATCATTGTCTTAATGAGCGTGGCAGACTATTCCAATAGTAGGGCTCCACGATATATCGCATGCGATAGTCATGCGCATCTCGTCAGTAAAGCCGGTTCTATGATTACAAATAAATCTCTATCACCTGTTTTCAGTTCACTGACAAGCTACGCAATATCACGTTCACTATCGCATGCGATGTATCTGCGATTCTGAGCGCGAATTGCGTAGCTTGTCAATGAACTACAGCTCTGTGTATTAAATGCCGCTCCATCTGAAAACAGGTCATAGAGATTTATTTGTAATCACAGAACCGGCTTTACTGATGAGATGCACATGACTATCGCATGCAATATATCGTGCAGCCCTATCCAATAGTGACACCCTATTACAGATAATACTTTGACCAAAAGACGTTTGTCTGTATGGCACCTCACAATTTCCTCTAATAATAGACCTGGTACCAATACCATAATCTGTTTTATAAGGTGTGGCAATACCACAACGTACTTTATTAAAAAATTCAGGCATATTTGGATTTTTTTTTTTTTTTTTCCTAAATAAATTGTGTGTTTTTTAAGAATGTTACAATAGTTAAATGAAAAGGGTTTATTATCTAGCACTTTTACAGATTTCTTATACAGTGATTTTTTTTTTTTTTTTTTTAAGTATTAAACCTAATTTGGTGAGCCAGTCCTGAACATTTTCCATAGCAGTAGCTAAGGTAATTGAAACCTCCTCTCAATTATTTACAAAGGTCATCATCTGCATATATGTGAACATTTACATCTTTACATACTCCAGTAAAATTTATATTTGTTAATTTAGATAAAAGAACCTGGTGGTCAACTGTGTCAAATGCCTTCTTTAGATCTAAGAAGACAGCACCAACATACGCACTCTTATCTAGTAAGCATCTGACTTTCTCAACAAACAATTTGCTGATTCTGTGGAATAATTACTGCAAAGCCAAACTGCACAGGATGTCAAGAACTAACTTGGCTACCCATTTTTCTGCAACTTTAGATGTAATCGGAAGGATGCTAATTGGCCTATAATTACTTTGTAAACTGGGATAACTGTGACCAACTTCCAAGCTGATGGAACATAATGTATGTAATTGGGCATGCTAAAGAATTTTTATTAGATTATAAAACGTTTGTGTCAATCCCATAAGCATCCTTTGCTTTAGAGTTATTTTTAACACATCAAAAATATTAGCTACTTCTAATTCAGTCACTTCCTCTTTTGGAAAACAGGTTGAGTAAATTTAATAGGTCTATAAGTTATATTTTTAAGGTAAAGATTAAAATGTTTGGAGAAAAAAAAAAAAAAAGACCCCAAAAATGGGGACAGAAGTGGTCAAAAGTGGACAAAAAAGACTGTGATACGGAGACCGTCTATTTGTGATCCGATCAACCAAAACACATTTTAAACCCAGGACCAAATCCGCTGCTCAGGTATTTTAAACTCTATCTGGGTTGCTTCTATGAACCTCGAGATTGCTTCTCTCTGGTGTTATTACATGATTCCTAAGATGTTTCCTGTTTGTGAAACTTTCCACAATTCCACACTGATATGAAAATAGCTCTTTCACATGTGAAAACTCATGTGGTATTTAAGGGCTGCTTTATATCTGAAACTCTTTCCACAGTGACCACATATAAACGGCTTCTCTCCAGTGTGAACTCTCATGTGCCGGTTAAGGGTTCCTTTTCGGCTGAAACATTTCCCACATTGGTGGCAGTTGAAAGGCTTCTCTCCTGTGTGAATTCTCATGTGCTCTTCCAAGTGTCGTTTATAATTGAACCTATTTCCGCACTGTGGGCATGTGTAAGGTTGCTCTCCAGAGTGAATTCTCATATGGTCTTTAAATTGTTGTTTTTGACGGAAACTCTTTCCACACTGAGGGCATGTGTAGTGTTTCTCTCTATGAGTTCTCATATGGAGCTCAAGGTTTTCATGTTGATCAAAACTCTTTCCACACTGTTCACACGCGTAAGGCTGCTCTGCAGTGTGAATTCTCATGTGTCTGTTAAAGCTTCCTTTTTGAGTGAAACTTATTCCACACTGTTTACAGGTGAAAAGACTCTCTCCAGTGTGAATTGTCATGTGGGAATTAAGGTTTCCTTTCCGGTTGAAACTTCTTCCACACTGTTGGCACGTGTAAGGCTTCTTTCCAGTGTGAACACTCATGTGGGATCCAAGGTTTGCAGGATGAGTGAAACTCTTTCCACACTGAGGGCAGGTGTAAGGCCTCTCTCCAGTGTGAATTCTAATGTGGCTTTCAAGAGTTACTTTTTGACTGAAACACTTTCCACACTGTTGGCAGGCATAAGGCTTCTCTCCTGTGTGAACTCTCATGTGCATTTTAATACATGTTTTCCTGAAACGCTTTCCACACTGTTGGCAGGTGCAATAACTACTCCTTCCGGCCTTTTGATCCATTTTTCTTGAGGGAGTTATTTCAGTCTGTGAGCAACTAAAAGATTTTTCTCCAGATTTAAAATCGTGTTGATTCTTATATTGATATTTCTCTTTCATTTCATTCAGTTCTTGATTCTCCTCTTTCAGCACCATCAGGTCTAAGGTGAAAAAAGACAGCACAAAGCAAAAGATGTCAAAACATTCAAACATTCAGCGTCAAATCCAACATGCAACTAGATCCTATACACACTAAGCAACTGAAAGAGGTATTACATGCGATCTGAGAACCACTTCTAAATATTACTAACATACTTTCTTTAGGATATCTCTCAAAACTATCAAGCTTGCATTTAATCCCTCTGTTTAATACTGTTATGTCCTTGTGTTGTGTTAATGTATTTTTTATTCTTTCCCCAAATCTCCCTTCTTTTTTACTTTCACTATCCTAGTTACATCCCATTGGTCCACTCTGCACACCTGATCCCTGTGTTCCTGTGACGTCATTCCCCAGTCCTCCAATCTGGGGTGTGTTTCCCAAAAGCATTGTTGGCTAACTACAGTCGTTAGTTCCATTGAACTCTATTGGTAACGACAGAGCGCATGACCATAGTTGCTTTTGGGAAACACCCCTGATCACATCCGCATGGAGTTAGTAAGTCGCCCCCCAAGCACGTATGATAACGTTGGTGCCGATAGCCTTGTGGTTAGTGCGCCGGCATATACAGTTGCATCTCCCAGCAACCCAGGTTCGATTCCTATCTCGAGGTCCTATGCCGATCCGGCTCCCCTCTCTCTACCCAATACTTTCCTGTCATCTCTCCACTGTCCTGTCCGACTACTAAAGGAATAAAAGACCAAAAATATAACTTAAAAAAAAAGTGGTGGCGGTGGGTGGATGGGTTGGTGTCTGTATTCAGAAAGGCACAGAAAACGAATAAATGTGTTCTAATAAAATAATGTGAGTCCCTAAAGGGACATGGTTAGCTCCTTGCTAGCGCTAGCCTGTTACATTACAGTACGTACAATTTCACTTACTACATAAACAGAGTAACGAGAGATGACTGAGGATGATGGCGAATGATTTGCAGATCCTGAGCACCACTGATAAGCATCTAATCTTGTAAAATGCATAAGTACTGCTGCTCTATTATACACAGAGCACGTGCGATCGCAAATATCGAAAGTGAAAGTAAAAAGCGCGTGCATACAAAAGCAGTTTCAATGCCCCGCATATTAATAGCAGCTCCCTGATGCCCGGAATTTATATACAGTATAATTACACAACGATTTAACTGCGAGAGAAAGTATTGAAATATATATTTTCCTCCCATCTCATATTTAATCCGTTTAGGGGTTGCGTAGAACACGTCATTTTTTCCGAACATGGTATTGGGAAGCAGCCAGGGCTTAATTTGTGCCAGAACAAGCTGGATCCGGAACCTCCGAAATCCGATCCAGCACCTCATTTTGGCGGATCCCCCTCCTCAGGCGCCAAAGACGTTCGTGCTGACCTATAGCGTGCATATATTTCATGAAAAATTTTATGTTATGAGCGCACTTGCCACACATCTACATTTGAAACAAGGAACTTGAGCATGCAAAAGACGTGACGTGAATGGCCCGTCACAGGACACAATGCACAGATGTATCACAGCGTGCAGCAGGTCATTGTAGTGCAGACAAGACGCACTGATTTGAAGCCACTTTGAGAAAGTGAAAGAGAGAAGACGCGGTACAGCTGAATCACTCACGCTGTTTTCAAATAACTTGATTAATCTGATAGTTTGTGTGGAGAGCCCGGTCTCATGAAAATGCGTATCAATACTACAAATTTTTGTTTCTATTTGGCGTGCTATTTATACGCAGATATTGATTCTGGCATGCATATGATACGCACGTGTTTGGCGTGCATATAATACGCAATTTTTGCGTGTGTGCAATTTTTGGCGTACATATAATATGCACCTACACCACATCCCTAATCCTAATCATTGTGTATCATATGCACGCCAAAGTCAATTTCCGCATATAAATAGTACGCCAAATAGAAACAGAAACTTGTGGTATTGATACGCACTTTCATGAGATAGTGTTGAAGCGGAAAGCTGCAAGAATGAGTAAAACTATGCGATATACACACAATCCCCCACCGAAATTCATAACTTGATTAAATAGCCTATAACTCTATTTTACAGAGATTTGTGAAACAAATTTCCATGATTTCCAAAACTTTTCCAGGCCTGGAAATTGCCGTTTTAAAGTTTCATGGTTTATGGGGGGGAATCACAATGCAGACTCAACATTGTGATGTCAGCCATCGGCGATGGCATTGTCTATCGGCCCAACCCTAATTTGCCGTCTCAGTATACGAAGACATGAACTTCAGTCTCCAGAGCTGCTCTGAGAGTCACTTCACCAGTTTTACACTGAGAAAAAACTACCGCCAAATACACACTGAAACTGAAAGCAAAACTGAAAGACCTTCATGACAACACATCAAAATAAAAGCCGGGTTTAACTTTAAGATATTATGACATACATATATTATACTAGGCTAAAAACTATGGGCGATCTGGCCTTCTCTTCATTGGCTCCTAAATTGTGCAATTCCCTCCCCTGAGATTAGGAATGCAGAATCCCTTAGTGTTTTTAAAGCGTCCGTTAAAACATTTTTTTTAGGGTTGCTTTTACGTGACTTATGTGATTACTTTGTCTTTTATTATATTGGCTTTCTATTTTTTGGTTAGCATTTTTTTACTGCCTGTATTTTGTGTGTATCTTTATACACAAAATTTACTAATAACTTTATAATTTTCACATGTATGTAAAGTGCTTTGAGATGCTACTTTTATAGGCGCTATATAAAATAGTTTATTATTATTATTATTATTATTATTATATATTACTACTGTGTACTAAAATGCAATTAATATTATTATTTTCAAGGAATATCATACAACCAATTGTTTTTTTTTCATTATTCAGTTCTGTATGTTTACATCCATTATCAAGGTCTCATAAACATTTCCCTCCCCATTAATGGTAAATGAATACTGTGATAAATATCGATATCATACGGTATGGGAAAAATATTGTAATATTGTAGAAATAAAAAACACTATACCCTGAAGGGATAAAATAGCCTTGAGGGGTATTTGTTTGCGATATATAGATATATATATATAAAACAAATAAGTAGCCTTCTAGATTATTTTATCCCTTCAGGGTGCCCTCACTCACAAAAAGGTTGGAGACCTCTGCCCTAGACTGTTTGAAATTTTGTTCTGTGTGTCATCCTATATTTTGCATAATATTGAAACTGTGTATCCTGTGTCTTTAATAATTGCATGTACCGGCTTGTGTACTGTTCACATCTCCTTACATCCTGCCTCTCATTACTGTGCGAGGTTAGAGCAAGGGACAGGGAAGAACTGTGTGCGCAGTTAGAAAACCATATATCAGGAATTCAAACTGACAAGTCATATAAAACACATGCAGATGTTTTTTGTTGTTGTTTTGTAGGCACAGCTCTCTTCTGTAAAGGGCAGAAACTGCTTATTAAAGTTACAAATGACCTGCTTTTGCCATCTGATTGTGGCTAAACCTCTCTTCTAGTGCTATTAGATCGGTGTTGTAATCGGGCCTATATGCATGTATACACCATATGCTTATGCTTTCTCAGGGCTGTTTGTGTATAACAACTTCTTAGGATCAATATTTGCTTAGTTCCATAATGTCTCAACATTGTACACCATATTTGGACGGTAATCGATTTCCACGTCTGTAAAAATAAACTTACATGGCACCTCAGTGATAAAGCTCATGGACTCAATGGATGTTGATTATTCATGGTGGAGAAGCAAGTTCAGTTTATCCTATGAAGCCGGGAACACGCTGCTCAAATGCTCGCATGATTGTCTTGTAAATAAAATGTCATATGCTTGGAATAATAAGAATAAATTCCTATTTTTAATATCCTATTTATTATTTGATTATTTAAACCTCCTGTTTAAAACCAAGAAAATAGATGTGCTACAGTTGAAACTGTCATGCATTTCATCTCTCAAAATGATGGATGTCATTAAAAATTTTGAGATTAGCAGAAATAAGTTAATGCAACCTCTTATTTACATAAGTTAAACACAGAGCTGCTTGGTTTACATTTTTATGTATATAATTGTATATAATACATATTTTGAAACTGTATTGCATTATCTGTTCCTGCCATAATAATGACCCATTTCAAATGTTTGTGCTTTTTCTTCTCTTATTTTAGTTCTTAGTTAGCTGGGGTGGAGCAGTTATGAAATATTGTTCTTGTATACTTTCCAGCATTTCACAATAATTACGAATGAAAATTACAATGAAGCGCTACAGTTACCATACAGTGTTTGGCATTGGTCAAAAAGGATTTAAAGAGTGAATATTTAATAGACTTCTTGTAAACTCAGAGATGTGCGTTCAGATGGCTATTAAATTACCACACAACCTTGCTGTTTGTCAAAAAACAGTAATTCGGCCAGGGATTTTAACACAGGTGGTGGGAAAATACGCCTGCATTCTGTCTTCAGACAGCAACAAGATCACAGACTAACACCTGTAAATGTTGAAAATAGCTTACCATAGAGCCAGCTCAGAGCTGCTGAGAGGAAATGACAAGACAGTAGACCGAGATCAACTGGGCAAGTATCATTCTCTCCTGTTCTCTTTCTCCTCTGGAGTTTTTGTTGCCAAGATCTCTTAACACTAGGCCTGTCACAATAATCAATATATCGACTTATCGCACAATATATGTACATGTACAAAGTTGAGTGGAAGGAAAAAGTGTGTAAGAAAAAGATGCACAACCAACTGAGAGAACCGCAGCCTTATGAGGATTGTCAAGCAAAATCGATTCAAGAATTTGGGTGAACTTCACAAGGAAAGGACTGAGGCTGGGGTCAAGGCATCAAGAGCCACCACACACAGATGTGTCAAGGAATTTGGCTACAGTTGTCGTATTCCTCTTGTTAAGCCACTCCTGAACCACAGACAACGTCAGAGGCGTCTTACCTGGGCTAAGGAGAAGAAGAACTGGACTGTTGCCCAGTGGTCCAAAGTCCTCTTTTCAGATGAGAGCAAGTTTTGTGTTTCATTTGGAAACCAAGGTCCTAGACTCTGGAGGCAGGGTGGAGAAGCTCATAGTCCAAGTTGTTTGAAGTCCAGTGTGGCGCAAATCAAAAATTCCTACTGACCTTAATGTGTATCAGTCACTCCTCTCTTCCTTTTCTGCTAATGTCTCCACTGCTAAAAGGACATACTATCATAACAAAATTAACAATTCGTCTAACTCTCGCATGCTCTTTAAAACATTTTCCTTGCTTCTTTGTCCTCATTCTCCCCCTTCTTCATCAACTCTAACAGCTGACGACTTTGCCACATTCTTCATTAATAAAATTAAAACCATCAGTGCACAATTTTCCACACCACAATCTGTCAAGCACATCTTACCAGCAAACATACACTCATTCACATCCTTCTCTTCACTCTCTGAGGCAGAAGTCTCCAAACTCATCCTTTCTAATCATCCTACTACTTGTCCACTTGATCCTATTCCATCTCATCTCCTTCAAGCAATTTCTCCTGCAGTTGTACCTGCACTCATTCACATCATTAACACATCCCTTCACACTGGTGTTTTCCCTCAGCATTTAGACAGGCTCGTATAACCCCACTACTTAAGAAACCCACTCTTAACCCATCTCGTTTAGAGAACTACAGACCAGTTTCCCTTCTTCCTTTCATTGCTAAAATACTTCAACAAGCTGTGTTCAACCAAGTCTCTGCCTTTCTCACACAGAACAACCTCCTCGACAGCAACCAGTCTGGTTTCAGAAGTGGACATTCAGCAGAGAGTGCCTTGCTCTCTGTTGTTGGAGCCCTAAGACTTGCAAGAGCGGATTCCAAATCTTCAATACTTATCTTGCTGGATCTGTCCACTGCTTTTGACACGGTTAACCACCAGATCCTTCTGTCCTTCTGGTAAAGGGCATCTCAGGAACCGCACTCCAGTTGTTTGAGTCTTTCCTTTCAAATAGGTCCTTCAAGGTATCTTGGAGAGGTGAGATATCTAAGTCACAGCATCTAACTACTGGGGTGCCTCAGGGCTCAGTTCTTGGACCACTTCTCTTCTCTGTCTACATTGCATCACCAGGTTCTGTCATTCAGAAACATGGCTTTTCAAATCACTGCTATGTTGGTGACACTCAACTCTACCTCTCATTCCATCCTGATGATCTGACGACAGCTGCTCACATCTCAGCATGTATAATAGACATTTCTTGCTGGATGAAGGACCATCACCTTCAACTCAACCTAGCTAAGACATAACTGCTTGTAGTTTCAGCAAAACCATCGTTTCATCACAATTTCACCATCCAGTTAGGCACATCAACCATAACTCCTTCAAAAACAGCCAGAAACCTCGGCGCTATGATTGATGATCAGCTGACTTTCTTTGCTTTATTCAACATCAAGAAGATCAGGCCCTTTCTTTCAGAACATGCTTCACAACTCCTTGTTCAAGCTCTTGTTCTGTCCAGGCTGGACTATTGCAATGCTCTCTTGGCAGGTCTTCCAGCCAGTTCTATCAAACCTTTACAATTAATCCAGAACGCAGCAGCAAGATGAATTTTTAATGAGCCAAAAAGAATGCACGTCACACCTCTGTTTATCCATTTGCACTGGCTACCAATAGCTGCTCGCATAAAATTCAAGGCATTAATGTTTGCCTACAAAACCACCATTGGCTCTGCACCCCTTTACCTAAATTCATTACTTCAGACTTATGTGCCCTCTAGAAGCTTAAGTTCTGCAAGTGAACGTCACTTTATTGTGCCATCCCAAAGAGGCACAAAATCACTTTCACAGATTTTTAAATTAAATGTTCCCTCCTGGTGGAATGACCTGCCCAACTCAATCCGAGCAGCTGAGTCCTTAGCCATCTTCAAGAATCAGCTAAAAACACATCTCTTCCATCTTTATTTGACCCTCTAACTCTAGCTCTCTCTATTCCAATTCTATTCTTAAAAAAAAACTAACAATAGCTTTTCTAATCTTTTTGTATTTTATCTATTTGTTTTCTTTTTATTTATTATACAATTAACAAAAAAAAAAAAACTTGCTACGTGTACTGCGTTAAGCTAACTGAGACTTGTTATAGCACTTGCATATCATTGCTCTTTTGTTGATTTTGATTGCTTCCATTGTCCTCATTTGTAAGTCACTTTGGATAAAAGCGTCTGCTAAATGAGTAAATGTAAATGTAAATGCAAGTTTCCACAGTCTGTGATGATTTGGGGTGCAATGTCATCTGCTGGTGTTGGTCCATTGTGTTTTTTGAAAACCAAAGTCACTGCACCCGTTTACCAAGAAATTTTGGAGCACTTCATGCTTCCTTTTGCTGACCAGCTTTTTAAAGATGCTGATTTAATTTTCCAGCAGGATTTGGCACCTGCCCACACTGCCAAAAGCACCAAAAGTTGGTTAAATGACCATGGTGTTGGTGTGCTTGACTGGCCAGCAAACTCACCAGACCTGAACCCCATAGAGAATCTATGGGGTATTGTCAAGAGGAAAATGATAAACAAGAGACCAAAAAATGCAGATGAGCTGAAGGCCACTATCAAAGAAACCTGGGCTTCCATACCACCTCAGCAGTGCCACAAACTGATCACCTCCATGCCACGCCGAATTGAGGCAGTAATTAAAGCAAAAGGAGCCCCTACCAAGTATTGAGTACATATACAGTAAATGAACATACTTTCCAGAAGGCCAACAATTCACTAAATATTTTATTTATATTGGTCTTATGAAGTATTCTAATTTGTTGAGATAGTGAATTTGTAGGTTTTTGTTAAATGTGAGCTAAAATCATCACAATTAAAAGAACCAAAGACAAACTACTTCAGTCTGTGTGCATTAAATTTATTTAATACACGAGTTTCACAATTTGAGTTGAATTACTGAAATAAATGAACTTTTCCACGACATTCTAATTTATTGAGATGCACCTGTACATTGAAAAATAAATGAAACATGACTCTTTAAATGTAGAGTTTAAATCAGAGCACTAAAATGAGAGTAGAAAATGCCTTTTAAGAGCACTTGACAGAAAAAAAAAATTATTGAGAAAATGTACAGGACAAAATAATTCAGCTTAGAGAATGAAAACCAACCTGTTTGTTCCTCAGTATCTTCATGTTTAACTCTGAATGTTTCTTCAATCTTCATGTCTTCACTCTCCTCTTTAATAAACACCATCTTTATAATCGAGGATCTCAGCTGCTTCAGGAGTTTTTCTGTGTTTGAACACTTTGTCCTGTTTAAGATCAGAATAATTAACAGATAGAAAAATACACAAAGTTAATATTAGGTATTTGTGATTTATATTTGGTATTCAACTATTTGTACATGATCTTTGATAGATTACACTTTCATTCATTTCATTCGCAGCTGGTTTGTAAAAGTTATCTTCACACATGAACTGATTCAAACGCTTCGAATCACTGAATCATTTTACGAATGACTCGGTTCAGATGATTCGGATTCTCATTTTCTCTCACTTCTTTCCAGCACTTGAACGATGTACTGATCCACGATATAACTGTTTAAATAGACAGAACAGTTTGCACTGATTTAAAAACTTCAAAACCACAAACCTTTCTTCAGGTGAATCACAACAGATGCAGGAGCGCGGCGCAGCTTTATGACGTCACGCCACCAGACCAAAATAAAAGTCCCTATTATATCTCTATTATATGCGTTTGATAATGCATTTCCACAGTTATTAGTATCGTAAATCTAGAAAGTTATTTTCATTTTTTAAATTAATGTACATCTACAACACTATACTTTATGTTTTCTTACCTTGCCATTAAATTACATTAAACTATACAAAGGCTAAGTGACTGCAAATTTGACATCTTTTTCACTCTTGTGACTTATCAATCTCTTGTTATTTAAATATGTATGTATGTATGTATTTACCTTTTTTTGGAAAGTCATTTAAACACTATCATGAATGTTTTATTATTTTGCTATTGGGGCAAATGAATATTTGTTGTAGTTTCCATTCATTACTATACAAGTGATGATGACTTTCACTTTTGAGAACCTGGAAATGTGAAAAGGGTCTATCCACAGACAAGATTAAATAAATAAAGAAATAAACATCAATGTCTGTTGCATTAAGGTTGTCAGTCACCTGCAGAGTTAAGATTTGGGGATGACGTACGTCCTAAATGCATCTTTATTTGCCAAAGAGACAGTAGGATACTCCTCAATTTCTTCTTCTTTTTGTAAAATGTTGAGCTAATCATGTGCTGCCGTCCATCTCTTCTGGTGACTAATCGACTTCTCCCAACAGTGGCCAAGCAGTTTAAATACTTTACAGTCACTGTGGCCATCTTCTAATTAGCACAGCCAATAGTCTATAGCATGGCAAATTTTATTAAATGTGCATTATTTAATAAAAAACAGGCTGAACAAATTGAGGAAACACATCTAATTGCAATTGTTTTATCATAATTAATTTGCTTTTCTATAATTATTATAATTTAATGAAACGGAATATTATAATATTTATCTATAATAATTTAAAATAACATAAAATTAATTAAAATAATACAATTATTAATTATAAAATTAAACAAATAAGTAAAGAATTGTCAGTACTGCCATAAATATTAGCTTTGTAATTTTACAGTTGTAATAATAATAATTATATTGATTAAAATATTAAAATGATGTTTCATATTAATAATAGATTACTTAATCTGAATATAATTATTAATAATAATGTAAAATGATATATAAAATAAATTCAAGTAATATAATTATTAATTATGAATTATAAAATTAAAAAATAATAAAGAATTGTCATTACTATCATAAATATTAGTTTTGTCATTTTACTATTACTATTTTACTACTAAAATATTATTATTATTGTTATTATTATTATCATCATAGTAATTATAATACTGATCAGAACAATTAAATATTTAATATTAATAATAGTTTAATCATTCTTAATATTATATTAATTATTAATGATAATTAAACAAGTAAAGAATTGTCATTACTGCAATAAATATTAGCTTTGTAATTTTATTGTTGTAATAATAATCAAAATATTAAATTGATATTTCAGATTAATAATGTATTATTTAATCAATCTGAATATTATAATAATTATTAATATTAATGTAAAATAATATATAAAGTAATACAATTATTATTTAATTATAAAATTAAACAAATAATAATAATTGCCATTACTACCATAAATATTAGTTTTGTCATTTTACTGTATTATTATTATTATTATTATTATTACACTGATCAAAATATTATTATTATACTGATCAAAATATTAAAATGACATGTAATATTATTAATAAATTATTTAATCAATCTGAATATTACAATAATTATTAGTGCTGGGCACATCCAAAATAAAAGTTTTTGTTTACATAATACATGTGTGTGCACTGTGTATATTTATTATTGTTACGACTCTGTCTAGGCTAAGGCTGCAACATAAACTGGAATCAGCAATCAAAGATCCTTTATACATTTATTTACAAAACCACAAGTGAAAGCACAACTTCAGGGGTGAGCAAAGGCCAAAACAACAAACAAACACCAAGCTAGCTCCTAAAAGAAAAGACTAAATTCCCTAACAAAAGAAAAACAAAATAAAAGTACCATACGTTACCCTAACTCCCTATCTAATGAAAAGCAGGAGAAAACAATATTTACAAAAGAAAATGGCACTCACCCCCTACAGCTTCCAAGTGTGGAAAAGAGTATTTACAATACTTTACAAAGCTTGCCTACTCTTCTACTAAACACTCAAAAGTGTGTAATTTTTCTTCACCAAAAGAGTACATACTTTAAGGGCATAGTATAAGTTGGCACACTGGGACGCAGCAAGAGAGAGAAAGGACCAGCAAAGC
This sequence comes from Spinibarbus caldwelli, assembly GCA_039654775.1. Lineage (NCBI taxonomy): Eukaryota > Metazoa > Chordata > Actinopteri > Cypriniformes > Cyprinidae > Spinibarbus > Spinibarbus caldwelli. The sequence continues at coordinate 30,941,814 of CM077228.1, forward strand.
AAGACAGATACACAATACGTTTCAAGACATAACATTATGTATATATAAATACACACACACACACACACACAGTATATATTTTAAAATATATTCATGTATTTACATATATTTATATTCATATAATAAATATTATGTAAATATATTTAATATATACACAACATTTTTCTTAAATATATACACATAATAAATATACACAGCACACACACATATATTATGTAAACAAAAACTTTTATTTTGGATGCAATTAATAATTGCCCAGTACTAATATTTATATAATTACAATGCAGGCTTTGCGTTTTGATAATTGTGCTAAACACATCACATTCTCTGACATTGTATCATTTGGCCAACAACGATTTTTATTCGCGTTTGGCACTTGACAAGTGTTATTTTAAGCCTTGACCAGACAAGAGTTTTAATTTCATTGCCATCTATAAAAAGAAGAAGCTTAAGAATAATTTTACATTGCAATGAAAAACATGGATCACTTCATTAACTGCAGTTAATTCTAAACGATAGTGTTATTCTTGTTTTAAGGACTTTTACAAAAAACAACAACATTGTGTAATGCCTCCTGTGGGTAGTGGTTTTTAGGTCATCGTTTGATGAGACAAAGTTTGTTTGCTTGGTGACAAATTTTGCTAGTGTTTATACAGCACTTGCATATTATTGATCTGTTGGTTTTGATTGTTTCTATTGTCCTCTTAAGTCGCTTTGGATAAAAGCATCTGCTAAATGACTAAATGTATATGTAATGCTTGCTAGTTTGTTATATATAATGTATTCTGGTAGTCTGGTTATGCATTTTGAATGTCAAATTTACAGCGTCAAGCTGAAAGTTGGTTAGGAAAGTGTGTGAAGAGTTTTGATAAACTGACCCAAGTATTGAGAAATGTGTCCTTGTAATTGTAAAAAAATAAAACAAAAACATGCTAATAGATCCAAAATATAAATATATGCAATCTACTCCACTTTATTGCAGTGCTGCAGATTTAATGTTTCTGTTCTTTTAATTCAGCTTAGAGGTCCAAGTTTGACATATTTTTCTTCTGGTCACACGTTCATCACACAGAGTTCATCAAACCGTCAATTTGTAATGCAATAAAATTAGCTTGAGCTTGCGTTTACTGTTTCCCACGTGTATACATGTAAAAAAAAAAAGTCAATAGAATGAGAAGTGCTTTGTGACCAGCCAATAACACTAGCACAGTTTGACACCCATCAAACACATTTTATCACTCATAGAACAATGAGGAGCATAACGCAATTTATTATTTTGTAAAATGTATTTATAAAACAAGAATGAAACTCCCTACTGATTAGAATTTACTGCAATATGTGTATGTTACATGGTCCATGTTTACATACATTACAGTACAAAATTATTACTAAGTTTGTTTAAATGGTAATGAAATTGAAAGGCTTCAATTCTTTTAATAGTATTTGTCTTTTTAGATTTGGAATATATTTCAAAACTGTATAATTGTAGAAATAGCAAATTACTGTTTTATTCAGTTTTGTATTATGGTCTTTGAATTTAACAGTTTTGAAAAAAAGTATGTAAATATGCAAATTAGTCTGTATTTACATAGAGTTTTGGAGGTGATTGCATCTGAGTGAAATAAAAAAAAAGAATTCATCTGATCTAGGGCCCTATTTAACGATCTAAACACATGGTCTAAAGCGCACGGCGCAGGTGCATTTAGGGTGTTTCCGAATCCACTTTTGCTAGTATAACGATGGGAAAAACGGTCGGCGCTCCCAGCACGTGGTCTAAAAGGGTTGTCCCTATTATCTTAATGTGTAATGGGTGTCTTTTTGGGCATAACGTGCAATAAACCAATCAGTCTCAACCCAGCAGTATAGTAATTTTCAAGCAATATTTGATTTAAAGGGGTCACAGATGCCCATTTTACACAAGTTGATATGATTCTTTAGGGTGAAAAGTATAACATACTTTGGTTAAAATTTCTCAATGGTAGTGTAAAAAACACCTTCTTTACCCTGTCAAAATCAGCTCTGTTTTCAGCACGCTGATCTAGTTCATGTTGCTTTAAATCCTAGTTAGCTCTGCTGACTCCGCCCCTCTCTTCTGTGGAGTGACGAGCAGACCATAGATATGTTTAGATTCCCTATTTCGAGCGCTCCAGATACGTTAAAGCATCAGCCATCTCGCATTCACCATAATAATCTATGAATATTCAAAGATGTACAAGCATATAACTTGCTGTTGTAGACTCAGTCAATGCGCTCAAAGATTCGCAGACTGTTCCAAAAATGGCGGATGGCTTACATATCGCAGCCCATAGAAACAGTCCATAATGAGGCATCTAGGAATATATATCTATGGAGCATACTATTAAACTTCAGCTGCGAAACTGGCTAACTAGCACATTATTAGGAAAGGCAACTTGCAAAGATTCATAAAAATCCTTATACTCACTTCTGTAGATAAAGCTGGATCATGAATGATTCTGGCGAACATAGATGCATTTAGGCTGATTGGGGATTGCCGCATTCACTTCAAAGCGAAAGTAACATTAATCCTCTGCGCCTTCAGCGGCTCAGATGTCCGGAGTAAATGACGACTGCTATATTCATCATTACATCCAACAACAAAACACCTCAATTGCTTAATCGGAGACATCTTGTCTTCCCCTGCACCGGAGTCGGTCGGACTGTTTACAGCTCACTCAGGGCGGGTCTAAGGTAAGAGAGTCTTATCAATCAACTATCGTGGGAGGGGCCTGTACAGAACTATGTCATTCTGACAGGAATCTCAGAACAGCCTGATTTGAGAAAGGGGATTTTAAAATAGGGATTTAAAAAAAAAAAAAAAAACTACTGGGTGGATTTTTATCATTATAGGATGGATGTGTACACACACTTCCAAAACACATTTATGTTCAAACAATAAAACAGTCCACCATGTTTATTATTATATTACCTGGTATGTACAGTGGGTACGGAAAGTGTTCAGACCCCCTTAAATTTTTCACTCTTTGTTATATTGCAGCCATTTGCTAAAATCATTTAAGTTCATTTTTTTCCTCATTAATGTACACACAGCACCCCATATTGACAGAAAAACACAGGACAATGTGATATTTCAGTTTTTCTGTTTTAATAAATCTGCAAAAATATCAACAATTCTAAGTATTCAGACCCTTTGCTCAGTATTTAGCAGAAGCACCCTTTTGATCTAATACAGCCATGAGTCTTTTTAGGAAAGATGCAACAAGTTTTTCACACCTGGATTTGGGGATCCTCTGCCATTCCTCCTTGCAGATCCTCTCCAGTTCTGTCAGGTTGGATGGTAAACGTTGGTGGACAGCCATTTTTAGGTCTCTCCAGAGATGTTCAATTGGGTTTAAGTCAGGGCTCTGGCTGGGCTATTCAAGAACAGTCACGGAGTTGTTGTGAAGTCACTCCTTCGTTATTTTAGCTGTGTGCTTAGGGTCATTGTCTTGTTGGAAGGTAAACCTTCGGCCCAGTCTGAAGTCCTGAGCACTCTGGAGAAGGTTTTCGTCCAGGATATCCCTGTACTTGGCCGCATTCATCTTTCCCTCGATTGCAACCAGTCGTCCTGTCCCTGCAGATGAAAAACACCCCCACAGCATGATGCTGCCACCACCATGCTTCACTGTTGGGACTGTATTGGACAGGTGATGAGCAGTGCCTGGTTTTCTCCACACATACCGCTTAGAGTTAAGCCTAAAAAGTTCTATCTTGGTCTCATCAGACCAGAGAATCTTATTTCTCACCATCTTGGAGTCCTTCATGCCGGTTTTCATGTGTCTTGCACTGAGGAGAGGCTTCCGTCGGGCCACTCTGCCATAAAGCCCCGACTGGTGGAGGGCTGCAGTGATGGTTGACTTTCTACAACTTTCTCCCATCTCCCGACTGCATCTCTGGAGCTCAGCCACAGTGATCTTTGGGTTCTTCTTTACCTCTCTCACCAAGGCTCTTCTCCCCCGATAGCTCAGTTTGGCCGGACGGCCAGCTCTAGGAAGGGTTCTGGTCGTCCCAAACATATTCCATTTAAGGATTGTGGAGGCCACTGTGCTCTTAGGAACCTTAAGTGCAGCAGAAATTTTTTTGTAACCTTGGCCAGATCTGTGCCTTGCCACAATTCTGTCTCTGAGCTCTTCAGGCAGTTCCTTTGACCTCATGATTCTCATTTGCTCTGACATGCACTGTGAGCTGTAAGGTCTTATATAGATAGGTGTGTGGCTTTCCTAATCAAGTCCAATCAGTATAATCAAACACAGCTGGACTCAAATGAAGATGTAGAACCATCTCAAGGATGATCAGAAGAAATTGACAGCACCTGAGTTAAATATATGAGTGTCACAGCAAAGGGTCTGAATACTTAGGACAATGTGATATTTCAGTTTTTCTGTTTTAATAAATCTGCAAAAATATCAACAATTCTGTGTTTTTCTGTCAATATGGGGTGCTGTGTGTACATTAATGAGGAAAACAATGAACTTAAATGATTTTAGCAAATGGCTGCAATATAACAAAGAGTGAAAAATTTAATGGGGTCTGAATACTTTCCGTAGCCACTGTATATGTCTGATCTAGGCCTATTATATAATCTATTCCTATTATATAATCTATAATAGGGCTGTCACAATATTAGATTCTTCACACCACAGTTATTGTGGCCAAAAAAAAAAGCACAATATCAATATATCGCAATATCTATATGGGGGAAAAAAAGCTATTAGTCAAATTCATTTTTACATGTTTATTTATTTATTTTTTTTATCCATCGAACATAAGGATACTGATAAACACAGGGCCAAGACTCTGGCTTTCTCTGTCATCTTTGAAGCTCCCTAAGAAATAACAAGAAAGAATATGCTGTCATGTTTAACAGTATGATGAATAAATATTAACATTAAAACTGATACTTTAACCTGTTAACTTGTGTAAGCTCTTTAACCTATAGTTGCGCCGGCGCCAATGAAGTCATGCAGTAAGTGTGCTGCTTATTCAATTTTAATGTGCGCCTAGAATTGCCATGCCATTAAGTGCATGGCACTGTGACCAACATAACGTTTTACAGAGTTTAATGAAGCAATGTGGTCGCTCAGTTTATCTAGATCAGTTCTAATTATGTAATAGATTTGAACAAAGAAATCAAATGCTATGCACAGGCTGTATTGGCCATGACTTGACTGCAAATACTAAAATAATACGAGTAAATAAAACAGGGTAATTATTAAAAGAATCACCCTTTATTTAAAATTTGCTATGGGAAAAACAAATGGAAAACTATGCCCGGAAGCAACACCACTAAAAAACTGGGCAGAACTATCAATAAAGAAATGCATCCAATAGCTTACAGATGGATTCATCTTCTCGAGGATGACCGGTCTTCCTCATCACTATCGAGTGGGGGTATCGAGATTCTCTCACGCGTTATTTGCTCTTTAGTTTCTGATGAGTAGAAGAAGAAAGAAACTAAATACAAATAACAAACCTACAATAAAATGTCACACAAAAATAACTACAGTAGTTCTTTGTCAGTCACCAGTGTAGATGTTGGTGGTTATTATCAGAATCTTTTGTACCAGGGACTATAATACTGATAATACATGTTTCTAGCAATGCAACAGATTTTGTACAAGAATATGCTTAAAATAAATTGGTTAGACACATTTAGGAGTTATAGCGTAGCTTTAAAATCCTACCAGCCAATTTTAATATTTGTGCTTTGTAGTCTTGTCCCTGGGCCTCTGGCGATTTTTTTCCACAAAATATATATATATTTTTTTATTTCAAAATCCTTAACGTCCTGTGGACAGAAGTCTTTTATATAATCCAAGGGCACTATCTGACGGATGTTGTCGTCGATAAGCTGGACGTAGGCAAACATGCGAACATACAACACAAACGACAATTATTAAAAAAATATTTAACATCAAGTAATTATGGCACATATGGTCACCCTAGTTTAATTTTACCTATGACATATTCCCAAGAAACTGTATTCAGTTCAATACTGGGCAAGACACTGACCGTGAACTTAATTCGGTAACCTGATGTCTTTGTCAGACTTTCTGTGCACGAGCTTCACGGAGCCTTCCGCTGTATGTTACATTTATATTCCGAGAAGAAAATATTAAATTCAGCAAAATCTCTGACTGACACATTTAACAGTCAAATCGTCCATCCTTTCAGCAGTTTCCATTTTTTTAGCATGACTTTTTCAGTCCAGTTTGACTAATTTTAGATTACTAGATTTTTTTTACTATGACAACATAAATTCTGGCACTGAGGTAGGCCTAACACACGGCTCGGCCGTCTACCTCAGACTTACACAAAGTAGTAAAGACTGAGAAAATGTATAAACAACAGCAAAGACAATGATTAATAACATTACCTGACTGAAAAGTTGGGTGGTTTCGCAAGTGAACGACGGCAAATCAGTTTAAAAATTCTACCGTTATTTTCAGTTGACACTCTAGTCTCACGAGAGCTAAGCTCCGCCCCCTCATACGTGAGAAAGCGCTCCGTCAACGATTCGTCATCTTCTTGAAATTTTATTGGCGGTTGACAAACAACAAAATGGTGTATTTCCGCCACCAACTGGTATGGAGTATAGATCAAAATGACTTACTCCCTTCCCCTTTTTTATTTATTTATTTTTTATATATTCTCTCCCACGAATTAGTTATTTTAAGGTACTGAAAAATAAAACTATAATGTTCATTTTTCGAGTTATTTTGTAAAATATATTTCGGCATAAATTGCAATTTTTTTTTCTAAATTTTGCATTAGAATCCTTCTTTCAGTTTCGTATTTCTGACAGTACAGTATTACATGTTCCACTGTTATGTTAGGTTCACTGCTTCTCTGCCAGTTACCGCCGCCGAGCACCAGGCTTCATCGCGGCCGCCGCGGCTCTGCTCGACCAGCCACAATCTCTCCACAACGCTGAGGCTTAACCTCGCCTCCATCGGCGAGACTTCCAATTTCTTCCCCGACATCCTCGTATCATTCGGCCATGGCAATATATCCTCCGATTGGAAAGTGGACAGTATTTAAACGCTGTTTAATTCTGACAAACCATTCTTGCAGAGGGTAAACAAAGCAGATCTGTACGCTCTATTTGTCACCATGCAAATTAGCCAACCTCATTCCTAATTCCACTCCAGCCGCCAAGGCAGCCAATAGATTGAGCAAAGCCCCAAACTCGCCTCGCTCGACACCACCACCGTCCCGCACAAGACCCGGCTCTCCTCGAGCGTTGGGTCACAGCGGTGGGCCTCAAGCGAGCCTGGCCACGCCCCGGGTCTCACTGCAGTAAAACCTCATTCGCTTCCCGCTTCGGCTCAACTTTTCACAGCTCTTCCGGCCACAGCGCCACATGTAGCCGGGCCTCCAGCTCTCGTAGCAGTCGCTAGCGCGAGGCTGCCTCTGCTAATAGCGCAGGCCGTGTTGCAAATTAATTTTTAGGTAAAGTCACTAAAGGCAGGTCGTTAGGGTTAGGTTAGGTGTGCTATTAGGCGCATATCCAATAGTTTGTTTGGAGAGTGGAAGCTAAAGCGCACATTGCAAGACATGGAGGCGCCAGTGCGACCACTTGCATTTTTTTCAGTGGAAACAACTTAAAATATGCTGTCATTTTTCCTCATAAAGGTAAGAGTAATACATCATTCAGATCTGTAAAAGGTCTACTTTTATTTGTGTGCACTCACAACATCAACAAAACGTTGTGCTTTTATAAAATAAAGAAAACAAACATGATGCGCTTTCTGCCGTCTCGGTCTTGAACAGGAGCACTTCTCAAAAATGAATGCTCACAGAAATGATAAATATATCTATAGAAAGCTTTAAATTATTACTTAACGAAATAAAACAAATCAAAAACAAAAACTCTTTCTTTATGTAATCCGTATGCATTTCTCTCTAAAGGCGCGTCCAATGAGGAGATGGAGAGTCAGGATCGGCAACTTCATTCTTGCGAAACTGACTCAGAAAATACTAGTTTATTAATAAATAATTTGGTAACACTTTACAATAAGGTTGTATTAATTAACGTTAGTTGATGCATTAGTTAACATTAGGGATGTAACGATTACCGGTTTGACGATAAATCATGATAAAATTCACCACGGTTAGTATTACCGTTTCATTTTTTAATTATCATTAAAACCGTATTCAATTACTGCGATTTGAACATCTCACGATAAATAAATACTGTCCAGCATAAAGCAGTTTTCAGTAACAGTCTCACGTGTGCACAGCAGCAACTTAGCAGAGTAAGTTTGAGTGAGAGGAGAGACATGTTTTAAGTGTGCGCACTCTCACTGGGCGAGAGCAGCGTGTATCTGAGCGCGCGTGTCCATTTTTGTGCGAGAGCAAAGGAAATCCGCGTGCGAGCGGAGAGATTCGCGCTCGCGCATTATATTAATGTGCTTTCACTGTACAATAATGCGCTCTCGACATTTGTCATTAAAATAACGCCATAAACAGTTTCGTTTTGAGTGAAAACACGGTGGAAAAGCTGGGAGTAAAAACTGCTGAGGGCGTAAAAGACTGCTGAGGGAATTATACAAATGAATATATGAATGAATGAATTATATGAATGTAGGTTCTTACTGTCTTCAGAAACGATTCGATGGCATTTTGTTTTCATCTTCGCTCCATGTAATACCTAAAGGAAATGTTCTTATTTGCAATACTGTTTTGTCCACGGTTTTGACCGGTTGAGAAAAAACAAGCTTATGTGGATTCTACACATTTAAACAATTCAGATAAGTTAGAATTATTTATGGAGCAGATAAAATACATATAACCATTTATTAATCAATTATTATTTTGACTTAACCCTTTTCTTTATTTAAAGGCTGAAATGTGAGGTTTACCTTTATATGAAACTTTTTCAAAGCTTTATTTGAACATTTACATCAGATATTTGAACATGCTATTAAACTGTTTTCAGTCAAGTTGTCATCTAAAATCCGAAATCATTGGTAATGTTATTGTTTTAGTGATTATGCACACAAAAAGTCATTTTATTTGTTGTTTGTTGATTTTTAAATATAAAACTTATGTGTCTGTACGTTTTGAACATCTCCTGCACATTTTAATAATACCGTGATAATACTGATAACCGTGATAATTTTGGTCACTATAATCGTGATAAGAAATTTTCATACCGTTACATCCCTAGGAACTAACAATGAACAACGCATCTGTTTAACATTACTTAATCTTTGTTCATGTTAACTTATGCATTAACTAACACAGTGTATGAATTAGTTAACATGAACTAACAATGAACAACTCCACTGTTCAGGATTACTTAATGTTTTGTGAATGTTAACTTATACATTTACTAATGCATCTAGTTTCATTACCAGATTAATTATTAATTAATTAATTTATTATTATTGGTAAACTTGGAAAACATCTAAACATCAATGGATAATGTTTCTCATGTTTGTAGACTGTTTATTAACATGACGTACCATTAACAAAGTATTTACTAAAGGAATTTGTGAACCTTATTGTAAAGTGTACACAAGTCCAACATTAACTGATGTTTTACTAACATTTGTAAACTGTTTATTAACATGACTTACCATTAAAGTATTTATTAAGGGAAATTGTGAACCTTATTGTAGTGTACACTAGTTCAACACTAACTAATGTTTAACTAACATTTGTAAACTGTTTATTTACATGATCTAGGCATACGAACTAACAAACAAAAAAATATATTTAACAGTTTTGTTCCCATGTGACAGCACACCACACACACAACAGATCACGACTGTAAACGCGGGAAATCTCGCACTGACAAACGTGACTTTAGAGTAAACAAATGGCGGACCACGTGCAAGAAGAAATGGCAATACTAATATTTGGATAGCTTTTATTTACCGAAAGTTTGCAGGGTTAAACAAGAAAAAAGTTTGAATTAAGTCGTGGAGACTGTGTGAACATGAACTTTATATGTTACAGCACTGGCACGAGCTGGAGGTGAGTAATGCTTCCGTCTTGCTTCAGCTCGTTTTCTGATTGGAAATAGTCACGTGGAACAAAACTATCTAACGAGCGCGCGCATGTTTGTTCTTGCGTGGTTTGGCGGCAAAATCGCCCGTGGGAACAGGACGGACTGGGCCTACTAAAACACCGTCTGATAAGAGTGGATTTACTGACTTGGAAAGCGCTTTCGAGGAGTGGGCACAGGGGGGCGCTCTGGAGGAGCGGGCACAGGAGGGTGCTCGGGAGGATCAGAGCTATCTGAAACCAGTGGAGACGAAGGAGAGAGGAGAGGGGGAAAGTCAACCTCCAGGTCAGTTACCCAGTCCATCAGATCCCCCTCCATGTCCAGCAGTCCCAGATGTATAATCAGCTCACCCTCAGCCGCGGTGCAGGGGGCGGAGCTCCACTCGACACTCACACCGTCCATGGCTGGCTCCCTCGTGGTGGGCACTGTCGCCGGCTCTCGCACCTGATCTGACGTGTTGGGCTCAACTTCCGGGACGATCTTCCACTCAGTCACTCGGCTTTGCGCTGGCTCGTTGATCGCAGTGGGAAATGCCTCTCCATCATCAGTGGGCTCGGGCTGATGCCCCACACTGCAGGGAGATGGTGGGCTGAGCTCATGGTCTGGAGTGGATCTGGTGAGATCATCCTCAGGAGTGACGGTGAGGGGCGATCCGTTTCTCGCCAGAGTCCACTCCATGAAGGCGGCGAAATCCTCTCGAGGACCATCTTCGGACGACAGCGCTCTGCATGCGGTGTTCATGCTTGATCATAAAATGCGCAGAGCGCGTTGTCTGGGTAGCTGGTGACGTTAGCTAACAACAGGAACAGTCTTGTATGGTCCTTGAGAGATCTGTCCCCCTGCTCCAGCAGGAGGAGGAGGAATTCGGGCCGGATGAGAGGACCCATGGGGCACAACGGAAACAAAAACGGAGGGTAAACACACGGAGGTACTGACTTGGTCGGTCCTTCTGTCACGTTCGCTGGAACAAGGAACGAACAGACGAGGAATTCACGAAAGCAATAATGTCTGCTTTGTTATTAACCCACAAATGTTAAATAAACGTTAGTTAATGTTGAATTAGTATACACTTTACAATAAGGTTCACAAAAGTTTACAATAAGGCACATGAAGACATTCAAGGACCGACAAACATTAACTGAAAAGACTGGGGCTTTTAAACACAGGATAATGAGGGACTAAATGAGACACACCTGAATCAAATAAACACAATCAATGGGAGACAGAAACTGGGTCACAGGGAGCAAAACACACACTGACAGGTCCATAATCCTGACAAAGGCAAAGTTTATTTATATAGCACATTTCATACACAATGATAATTCAACGTGCTTTACATATAAAAGGCTTTAATCATAAAAAATAATCACAATGATAAAACAAGGAATTACAAAATTATTCAAAAATTTATTTAAAACTGTTAAGAAAAAAAATGAACTGTCACGGATTACACGGAGACGGAGACGGAGACCAGGAATGGGGAGACGTGGAATGAATCAAACAAAGTCTTTACTAGAAATCAAAAACAGGCAAGATACATACAGGCTGGGAATATCCACACGACAGACAGAGGGGACGATTAATACTCGACAGGAAACACAGGGCAGAACACACTATAAATACACAAGTAACTACATAATTAAACACACAGCTGGACAATAATTAACTAATAAACCCAGGAACAGGAAACTAACCAAATATGGGCATACAAGAGGAAGGGGAACACAAGACACACAAGACAATCCTGACATGAACATACATAAAATACAGTGCAATCTGATATTCATGATGTTCATCTGTTGTTTGCTACTGTAATGAATATGATACCTATTATTTTTTGAATAGGCAGGGGAAATTCCCAACATTAAACAAATCTTAATGAATCTTAATAAAACCTTTTACATGAAGCAAGTTTGTGTTGTAAGAACATACAGGGATACTTCAGATATAAAAAAAAGTTGACTCATTAGGTGGTTTTCTCATAAAAATCATACGATTTACTCTAAATTCAATAGAATATATGAGAATACTAGGGAGCAGCAATATGGCGGCGCAGTAGCTTCACTTCTATAACATCATCAGCAATCCAGTTCTGTTATGGATAAGTGGTGTAAACTTATAATAATGGATTACAACGGTCATGTGGATTTAGACACGCACACAGCAGCCATAAAGTCCTCAAGACAGATTTTCTGTAATATATCACTTTACCTCAAACATCTTATCAAAATCCTTGAAAGTCAAACTCAATCAAAAATAAAATTAGATTAATCAGACCTAAAGTACAAGAGATCTCGCTTCTGGATTGCAAAATAACGAAAATGCATCAGTGACGAATGTCGTGATATTATCGCATATAGAAACAGTTGGCTTAATATTTATGTAGCAATAATAAATTGTAAGTGTATTTTCTATTCACCTAGCACCAAAAGAAAACAGGTAACATTAGAGCTTATCGATACTACAACCTTTCGTAATTTAGCCCCAGAGCTCATTTAATACTGGGATCAGGTATTCATTCCTACTTACAAGCAGTGGCGGCTGGTGCTAAATTTTTTTTCAAACAAACTGAAAAATTAAACCGTTAGTAATACAGGACTGTAAATAGCCATTTATTAGGTGATTATGTATCATTACTGCTAGATAAAATATTGAAAATGATAAATAATGCAATAAATGTACCATCAATCAGTGAATTTGATTTCAATGTGGGTTTATTATCAGTAATTAAGTAATAAAGGTAATCATAAAACACACATACACACAATGTAAAGTTGCCTAATCACTGACCAGTTTCACTATTTGAAAAGACATTTTGCTCTCCTTTCTTTCTGGCTTGCAAACTTCTCATTGACGTTCTGGTTGAAATCAGTCATCTCAGTCACCAGTCTCTTTTCCATTGACAGCATGGCCAATGCATTCAGCCTCTCCTGGGTCATGCTATTTTCTCAGAAAAGTCTTAATCCTTTTCAAGGTTGAGATCACCTCTTAGCTTCTGCTGTGGTCATGGGTGTGGTGACGAGGATCTTTAGGAGAGTGACAGTCTCTGAAAAGACTTCTTCAAGATTGTTCTCCATAAACAGCTGGAGTAGGTCCACAGCACCACAACAGGTTCTGAACTCTTCCTTGCAGTAGATGAGACTAAGCTCTGTCTCCAGCTTACTCCCATTGAGCACTGGATAGGCCTTCAAAGTCCTGCTCAATGCATCTTCAGGAAACGCCACTGTGTGCTGTTCAAACCTGTCTGCTTGCATTAAGGTGGCACTAACAAGGTGATTTGTGAAGGAGAACCGTTCCATGGTGTGTAAGAGTATGGTATCACAGACCTACAGAGCGAAGGATAAAAACAAAAATTATGTAGTGATGATAAAATGTCAACTTCAACTGCAACATTTAAAATGACCAGTTTTAAGTTGTAAAGGGAGACAAGTTTCAATGTTTGAATCCATAATTTCTCAAAACTTCATACACATGGACAAAACATTGAGTAAACATGTCAAGATGCTCAGGGCATTAACAGTAATTTTGAAAATATCGGCCATTTATATTAAAGGGGTCCTATTATGCTTTTTCACTTTTTGAATTTTAGTCAGTGTGTAGTGTGTATGTTTGGGCATAAAAAAAGATCTACAAAGTTACATATCTCAAAGTCCACTCCAAAGGGAGATAATTCCTTTTCAAGAACTACAACAAACGGCTCGTTTGGACTACAAAGTTGTTTTCCTGTATTTGTGACATCACAAATTGTCCCATTAGAATATCATTAAAATAAATCCCGCCTCTGGAAATTCAAATTGACGTTTCAAAATCGAAACCCGGTGTGGGTGTTTTTATATCACTGTATTTCTGATAGAAACAGACTGTCTTCAGAAAATTTTGGATGTCATTTTCATTTCATCTTGCATGTAATGTCTGATAAAGCAGTGTTTGTGAGCGGAGCTCTGCTTTGTGTGCAGCGTTACCAGAGAAACCTCGCTCTCTCCCGCTCCAACAGCGCCTCCCGCTGGCAGAGAATTAATTTGCATATATATGCCGCCACAAATAGTGCAACTCTGTGGGACTATGGTATAAATAAATTCAACTGTATAACAGTTTCACTGCAATTCATGTTATAATGTTAAAATTAAAGAACAATAAACATAATACATATTACCGTTGCACTTATCTGTACACAGTAAATGCAGTTATTTTTAAGCTGTTGTTGACATCCTATCTAAAATGTGATTTAGCCAAAAAAAAAAAAACAACAACAACAATATCGTTACCACTTTAATATGTCTTGCAATATTGCAATATGTCACAGGTTCTGCGCGATCCTCTTGTTCAATATTCTCGGGGAATCTGAACTGATATGGCAATATTGACGAACTTGCTGTTTTGTCAAGGGGCAGGGCGGGGCAGTACTGAAACACCGTCTAAGCTGTTCGCCAATCGCATCGCATCGCACTGGGACAGCTAACCAATCACAACACATTTCGTTTTTCGGAAGGCGGGCCTTCATCAAACCGGAACTAATCGAGCCGTTTGTGCCAGGCGGGGAGGAAGGTATTGTAGTAATGTAAATTATGTGAAAAATAATGTGATTTTCGAACCACCAAGCATGAGAGCATGTTCTAGTACACCCCCAGAACAAAATCAAGACTTTGTAAAAGAGCATAATAGGACCCCTTTAATCGGATTCAGAGATGAAGGCCATAATACTAATGTTGTCCACTAGACGGAACCAAACAATAACAAATCCTTTTAGATCACAATTTAAAGACTGTGTAAATGGTTAAAAAGATTAACTTGTAGGTAACTATAGTTTCACAAAGTGCAATATAATCAGATAATAAAGCCCAAAAAACTATCTCCATATTGTTAAAAAAAAAGAAATTATTCCCAATCTTCATTTCTATAAATTGCAGTGTGACTAGAATAATAAAAATACTTTGCTGGACAGAGGAAACTATCAAAGACAAACATTTGCAACAAATTAATCTGCATTGTTTCATTTACCTTCTATGCATTTGATGACTTTACAATATTTTTATTTTTTCTTACATATTTCAGTAAAGAATAGAACTTCAAGATATATTCCTCCCATTGATCCCAGGTGAGAAAAGTGCACTTCCATAATGTACTTAGTGATCTATTTTCATGCACTAATTTTGTACTTAATATACTAAAAATGATTCTTTAGTACTACTTAAAATAAACTTAAGATCATCCAAGTGTACTCAACTGTGCTATTTTTGGAAACCATGAATATGAACAAAAATGCACTTTTAACATACTATGTATTTAAAAATGTATTTAGTCACCACTTGTAGTACACTTGGGTACTTTGAAACAGCAAATACAGAAAACAATAAAAGGCATGACTTACATCACATCCAGCCAGCCAACTCAGTTTGTCATAAGAAGAGCTGGAAAAGCCCTGAGTGTAGCCGCGACCGCGATCACTTGACTGCTGATGAATTTGCAAGTACAGGTGATCTGGTCCAAGCTCCTTGATCCTTTTTTTTTTTCTTCATCCGAACGCCTTGTGAACGGGTATTTTTATTAAGATAAAACCGAATTTTCTTTCATCTCAAGATATAGCGCTTGCTTCCACATTAATTAGTCCCTGTCTGTCAACTGACGAGCTGCTGAGCGGAATGAGAGTCGTTGAGAACGGTCCAATCACATGAGGCCAAACATATAAAAACAATATTGATTCGCTCCAACAACAAAAGTGGGAGGGTTCGGGGAGAGCCTGCGCCCCAAGGACAATTTGAAACAAGCCAATTAGAGCTTAGCCTCAAATCACATGCTTTTCAAAAGTTTGTGTACCTACATAGACACTCATTAGTCCGGCGCCCCGCACACAAATATGAAAGAAATATAGTTTTGATTTTTTTGATTTTCAATAAATTATAATATGACTAACAGTAGAATACTATGACTAAATGATTTTATTTAGTTAATATTTGTGATATATTTAACTTATTGTTAACATGTTAAAGGGGGCTAGCTTGAAGGGGGGGCGTGCCCCTTATTGACCAGCCGACACCAGTGTTGCCAACTTAACGACTTTTTGCTAGATTTAGCGACTTTTCAGACCCCCTTAGCGACTTTTTTCCAAAAAAGCGCCTAGCGACAAATCTAGCAACTTCTTTGACAAACCTTATTTAGACTCTGTTTTACATGCAAATATAGCCGAAATCACAACACAGCCATTGTCTTTATCTTATGTGTACTTGATTTCATTAGACGACGGCTCGATTATACATCAGCATGATTTTAGTGCAGATTAACATCTTGTCAGGGAGAGCTGGTTAGTCTTAATGGGCTGCGTTTCAGTCACTATTTCATATTCATCCCGTTTTCAGACAACAGAAACAGTAAAATATATCAATGAAAACAGTTCTGTTGAGAATTTGGCTTCATTACAAAATACAGTATGTGAGCACAGAGAGGCAAGACGCACTGAATATGCTAATTAGCGTATTACGTCATCTAGCGACATTTAGCGACTTTTCAAGCTGACTTTAGCTACTTTCCATTGAAAGAAGTTGGCAACACTGGGCCCGACACTGCTTACAAGAGAAGCACAGAAGGATCAGTTGCAAAGCTACATGACAGTATATCTTGCATATGCATTCCCTAAATACATTTTACATGGAAGAATAACTCAGTCATTTTAGAAACAACAATGAAGGACAAATTAAAATTAAATCTCAGTCTCTCTTAAAAGATTTACAGCCTCTTCCTCAGCTTCCTGAACAAGAACAGTTTGTAAAAATCTTCTACTTTCCTTCATGAAAGAGTAAGCAAACTACAAGTGAAACATATGCATTACAAGACAATTATACATTTACATAATATGAAACTTATAAGAAATGATATACAATAATAAACTTTTTAACATTGTTCTTTGGGGAGAAACTATCTTTGTGTTGATCTGAATCTCACAGTTGAATCTGCTGGTTTTGAAGATGAAGATGAACTTTATTCACTGTGAAAACTTTAGATGATGTTTCTTTGTCATGTCGCATGTAATGGCTGGTCAGAACAGATTTATCCAGATGATATTTTATTGCTTGATGCATTATTGTGTCACATTTGGTGAGGATGCAGCATCACATCTGAAAGTGCTGGATCTGAAGATGATCTACTTACTGTGATAGTTTTTTGTATGTCTGTGTAGAGCGGATGAATTATTGAAACACTTCCCACATGTAGTGCAGTGATACGGTTTCTCTCCAGTGTGGATCCTCTCGTGTCTTTTCCGATTTGCTGAATCACTGAATCTCTTGTCACAGTGTGAACACTTATAAGGTTTTTCTCCAGTGCGAATCCTCTCGTGCCGTTTTAAACTGCTCGCTGAAGTATGTCTTTTCACACTCACAGTACATGTACTCTCTCACAGCAGTGTGTATTTTCTGATGTTCTTTCAAACTTTGTAGACATAAAAAACTCTTTCCACACAACATGTATGTGGCTTCTCCTTTGTATGAACATTCATGTGCTGCTTTAGGACTGAAGCCCTCAAAAACATTTTGCCACACTGATCACGTGTACAGTTTCTCTCTAGTGTGGATCTTATGTCTCTTAAGATGTGATGACTGTGTGAAACTCTTCCCACATTGATCACGTGTATGGTTTCTCTTCAGTATGAACTCTCATATGTGCAGTAAGGTGTCCTTTTAGTGTGAAACTCTTCCCGCACTGATCACATGTATGCAGTTTCTCTCCAGTGTGGATCCTCTCATGTGTTTTCAGGTCTCTTGGACAACTGAATCTCTTGTCACAGTGTAAACACTTGTTTGGTTTTTCTCCAGTGTGGAAGTTCATGTGGTCCTTAAGGTTTGATGATTGTGAGAAACTCTTCCTGCACTGATCACAAGTGAACGGATTCTCTCCAGTATGAACTCTCATGTGAACATCAAAATTATATTTGCTTGTCAAACTCATTCCACACTTTTCATTCCAGTCATTTCTTGACTTTTCTTTTCTTTAAATCTTTCTGTTTCATTTGAGAGCAACTCAAGGGTTTTTCTTCAGTTTTTTCTCTCCAACTTTACTTTAATTCTTCATTCTCGTTTTCTTCAATCATCTCTGAAATATAAGTAAGAATAATTATTTTCAGTAAACTAAATCTAAATCTGCTTAAATCTTTATAACTGTCAGCATTCTTAATGAAGATTCCGGCCAGGGTTCATCAGAATTCATCAGGGTTTCTTAGTTTTTATTTTTGGTCATTTTGATGCATTTCTTTTTTTTATTTTATAAATTATACATCCATGAAACTTTACATGAATGAGGTACATTGATCTTAAATTTATTATTTTTTAAGCAAAATAAATCACAAATCTCATGTTTCTATAAGGATAACTATCAAATGTTTGATCAACTACACAATTATCTAACATGCATATTATGAATGGACGATTAATCAAATGCGATAGTCATGAGCATCTTGTCAGTAAAGCCAGTTCTGTGATTAGTAGTAAATCTCCATAACCTGCTTTCAGATGGAGCAGCTTTTAATACAAAGAGTTGTTGTTCTCTGACAAGCTACATAAAAAAAAAAAAATGCAGACGATATAATCGTACAATTATGAAATTGAGGAAATCGTTTGCGATAATGACAGCTGTTTGCGTAGCTTGTCAGTGAACTACGGCTCTGTGTAGTAAATGCTGCTCCATCTGAAAGCACGTGAAAATACCACATTTAATAACGTTTTACTCCACTCACTTCATAACGTCAGCCAAGTGTTTGAAATAAATCCTTCTGAGAGATGATGTTGCTTCTTACACAGAATAAGGCATAAAACATATTTCATAGTATTCTAAGCAGTGATAAAGGCACTGCATGATAAATATGCTTTATTATAATGAAAATTATAATAATAAGAACTCAGATAAACCATATATTGCAGTAGTCTTTTGTTTATTAGTCACGTTGAGTCAATGAAACCAGTTAAATCTTCTGTTTATTCAGCAACCGCTATAGAGATTTCCTAGGTTTCTTCTGTGGGGTGTAGTTGGAGTTTCTGCACGAGAGCGCCCTCTGGCCCAAGTCTTTCACATGTAAAACACTGAAAAACCTGAAAGAAGCACATGTTAATTCATGCCGGAATAAAGTCTTTGAGCTGCTCTCAGTATGGAAAGTGTTTTACACAGAAAAGACAACTTAATCATTTAGTAACTCACACTTCAGAAAAGCCTTTCATCTGCTCTTACTGTGCAAACACTTTCACATGTAAAACACACCTTAAGAAGCATGTTAATTCATGCTGGAATAAAGCCTTTTACCTGCTCTCAGTGTGGAAAGAGTTTTATATGTAAAGAAATCCTGAAGAAGCACATTAAGTCATGCTGAGCAAAAGTAGGGTTGCAAACCGTTCCGTATAATACAGAATAGTCCCGTATTTAAGGCATCAAAGAAGCGTTCCGTGTGAAAGCCATACAGAATGCAGTTTGCCCCGTATTTAAGACATACGCCATATGACCACCTAGACCGTACAAATAACAAACTCTAAATTCAGAATTAATCATTCTGTTTGGACAAGTGTTTGATTTGTGAACAAAGCCCTTCGAGGAAGGTTTTAAGACCAAGCCCAATCCTCTGCTGGCTGGTCACTTTTGTTTTTCATCATGTGAGTCTTCACATGCAAAAAGATCCAAAATCTGTCAGATGTACTTGTATGCTCAAATATCTACCAATGTCCACAAAGAATATGGAAGCAATAGTAGCAATAGTATTTTTTTTCTCTCTGATGGATGTCATTTTGTGACAATTTTCTGTTCGCTATATAGAATCAGAATCATAATTAGCTTTATTGCCACGCACAAACCTGTATGGGCCCAAAGGTACAAAAGTTGCTCTGGGCCCGAACGGGCTGGCCCACACTGGGCCATCATTGGATTAATGTGGGCAGTCCGCTAGTGTGGGCTGCTCACAGAGAGCCTGCAGTGAGCCCAAAGCTGTGGGCCCCACCTGAGCCTGTTTAGGTTTGGTGAGGGCTGGCCCACTATGCCCGCAAAAAGTGAATCACATGACTTCTGCAATTTCATTGGTGCAAACTAACTGTCAATATATCTTTCATGTTAAGACATGTACCAAGGCTAATAAATTCTGTAGAAATCACATTAATCATTGTTATGATCTGGTCCAATTTCTAATGGATTTTTGTTCATACTGTGTGTGTATATCTAAAAAGCAAGTATATAAATACTTCTTTAATCTCTCGGTTGCTGGATTAGATACTTGTTATTTTGCAATACTAAATCTTTGGTTTATTCTTTGAAGTCGTTGGTGAGCACAATCTAAATTGGTCGTTAATATCAGCATAAAACATGCTAGATAAGACTTCAGCTGTAAGATTTTGTATGTCCCTTACTTTAATAATGAACTAATATCTGTAAGTACTAAGTGATCCACCTGTGTCATGCTCTTCAGACATTTTGCCTCTGTGTGGTCCTAGTCCACGTTCTGCACATGAACCACGTGAGCGTTAGCTTCCGACTTTTCACCAGTAAATCGTTTTTATTTCATTTTAAGCCAAGTTGACACTACACGACTTTACACGTCGACAGATCGCTGTGCTGTTCACACTACATAACTATGTAAATGATCCGCAACCAGGGGTTACACACTATACGAGCTGACAACAATTCTGTCACCCAACGACTCTGTTCGGTCCCTAAACCACGTTTTGTCATGAAAACACACGAGAGAATTGGAACGGTAATGATGGGCAAATGAAGCCTTGTGATGCACTGAGGCTTTCCTCAGACTGTTTCGGGAAAAGATTCAAAGTTTCGAGTGTGTCGAAAACAGCACTATCTGGTGGTTAATAAAAAAATATAGCAGCCAAAAGCCTGTGAAAGAGAGTGAAAGACGCTCTGTAGGACGAAGCATCTACCACACGTTCTATAGACACCACGTGATGTCGAGTCAGCCGACCGGTCCAGATATTTTGCATGCTAGATATTTGTTTGGCGTCTGCGAGGTGTCAGCGAGCCTCTTTGATGCATTGTTGTGTAGTTCACACAAAGACTGCGGAGTGCCGATCACCCACTGATTTTCCCCCGATTACAGCCCGACCTGTCGGTAAGCTTGTTAACTTGCAAATCGGGCTTAAAATCCTGTAGTGTGAACTAGCACTTAGTCGTCCTTGTTGCTTTTGTGCAGTAGATAAATAGTTTATTTGTTACTAGTAATTTAAAGATATTTCCATTTTGCAGGAGTCCCGCAAATAATTGTATTCTCCCGCAACCCACACACACAAGGATCTTACTGCCCGCATCCGCATTCAACCATCAAATCTCGTCCCACCCCACACTCAGTTGCGTCGGGTCCCGCAGGAATGCAGGTCTCTACTGTAAGCCCCCAAGACTTTTTCAACAGCTCTGTAAATATTGATAAGTACGATGGCGTTTTAGTGACACTTTAAAAAAAAAAAAATTAAGAATCTAAGATTACGAGATTAAAGTCAATATTTTGAGAATAAAGTTGAAATACTACGAGAATAAAGTCGAAACATTATGAAAATAGTGTCAACACGTTTCGAGAATTTAAATTGTAGAAATTAAAGTTATAATATTTTGAGAGTATAGCCTATTGCGCATGCAAATGGCCTGGATTGAGAGCACCGGGAGTCGGGAGAAGTTGCCAGGCCACCGGAATTAGGCCTATTTAAATATAGTTGCGTCCGAGCGGCTGCATCATCTTAATATGACGAGGAAGAGTCAATTTTAAGGACTCGCAGAAACAGCTTAATATCAAGAATATCATATTTATTAACAGACTGAACAGAAACAACTTTTTATCTTAACAGGAGCTCACACACCCAATCGACATTCCTTTGGGGGGGCGCTGTAGCTCTCTAATTTAACCATTTTCTTAATTAACTACAAATATTTGGGATTATTATCAGACCATACTCGTGGGGACAGAATGCTTGGAAATAATATTTCATGTCTTCCATTGCATTCGTTATTTGTAGTACATCAGCCACCCAATAGCAATAAGATTTGTGCTTTTGGTACTTTTAATATAAAACAAAGTCTCTGCTTTCAAAATCAGTTTTATAGAGAAATACAAATTGTCTTAAAATAATGTTTTTCAAGCTCTTTAATGATCAGATTGCTGTATTTATGTGAATCAATTCATTAAAGTATACGGTTTTCTTTGTGAAAATTCCACCACCTACTTCGCAAAAACGTCTGTGGCGTCCAAACTTTAATTCCTCACATGTAGCCTACTTAATTAATAAAAAGTTCAAAAGGTTGAAGTGGACTCCAACTCGTTAATATAAAAGTTATATTGTTTTCTTTTCTGAGGTAGGCTAGGCTATGACATTAAGTGACTATTCACAAGCTGTTTTATTCATGGTATAGGCTAATACAGTAAATGATTGGACACAATATTTTTAAATGTCTTCCATTCATTATTTAAAGCATGCCAGCCACCCAGTAATTGCAATAATTTTGTGCTTTGTTGCTTTTAATATAGCCTAACACAGCTCAGTTTTATCACGAAATACAAATTATAAATGTGTTTTCCTCTTTATTTCAAGTTTATGGCAAGATATTAAAGTGAAGGAACATCAGAAGGCATGAAAAAACAGTATAGCCTAATTTATAATGAAAATAATGTCCCATTATTGTAATCGAAAATATGATTGACACACGTGCCACTTAAACTAAAGCTAATACAGTGATCTGTTACATCACTTAAAAGGAAAACGCCATACTTACTCGTGTAACTACTCATGCAACCGTCTTTAAATAGGGAAAACATGGAAGTGTTTGGTAGCTTCTAAATTCATCTGTTTGGGTCCTAAGGAATGAATGGTGCTAAGGTAAACGCTAGCATAGTGGCGCCGCGCACTAGAGCGATTAAGTGCACGCACTGAGACGGGAGAGGTACGTATCAACTCATCTAAATTGAGGGAAAAACATATTGGAATATGGAAAAACGGTGGCGTTTTCCTTTAAAGAGCATGAATAATCACATTATTGTGATATAAATATTGTTTGTATTTCACTATAAAACTGACAGATTTTGAAACCTGAGACTTTGGTATATCTCCCGGTGCTCCCAATCCGGGCCATTTGCATGTGCAAAAGGCTAGAAGAAATATTATAACTTTAATCTTTATTCTCGAAACATTTCGACTTTATTCTCAAAACTTTATTCTGGCTTTATTCTTGTAATCTCAGATTTTTATTTTTATTTTTAAACGTGGCACTAAAACTCCATCGTAGATAAGCCTTAGGCTATTAACACTTATTAAGCAAGGCATTCAGGATCAGATAAACTGATGGATTAATGCTTATTTAAGCTACTAAAGACATTCAGTCAACAGCAGAGAGTGATGTTTCTCTTTTTCTTTACTGTTTGATTATCATTAATGACAATTGAACAATATATGGACATAATATGAAACTCTTAAGAGCACAATGACATTTACATCATGAAGCAAAATGATATACAAGAATAAAACTTTTAAAATTGTCCTTTGGGGAGGAACTCCATCTTTGAGTTGATCTAAATCTCACAGTTGAATCTGCTGGTTTTGAAGATGAAGATGAACTTTATTCACTGTGAAACTTTAGATAATGTTTCTTTGTCATGTCTCTTGTAATGACAGATTTATCCAGATGTTATTTTATTGCTTAATGCATTATTGTGTCACATTTGGTGAGGACGCAGCATCAGACCTGAAAGTGCTGGATCTGAAGATGATCTACTTACTGTGATTGTTTTCTGTATGTCTGTGTAGAGAAGATGATTGAATGTAACGCTTCCCACATTCAGTGCAGTGATACGGTTTCTCTCCAGTGTGGATCCTCTCATGTCTTTTTAGGTCTCCTGAATCAGTGAATCTCTTGTTGCAGTGTGAACACTTATAAGGTTTCTCTCCAGTGTGAATCCTCTCGTGTGTTTTCAGATGTGCTGACCGAATGAATCTCTTGTCACAGTGTGAACACTTGTACTGTTTCTCTCCAGTGTGAATGTTCATATGCTCTGTAAGGTTTCCTTTTAGTGCAAAGCTCTTCCCGCACTGATCACATGTGTATGGTTTCTCTCCAGTGTGGATCCTTTCATGTGTTTTCAGATTTGATGACTGATTGAATCTCTTGCCGCAGTGTGAACACCTGTAAGGCTTTTCTCCAGTGTGAATCCTCTCATGCTGTTTTAAATAGTACGCTGAAGTAAAAGTCTTTTCACACTCAAAGCACATGTACTCTCTCACACCAATGTGTATTTTCTGATGTACTTTCAAATGTTCTAGCTGTGAAAAACTCTTTCCACACAAATAACATGAATGTGGCTTCTCCTTTGTATGAACTTTCTGGTGTGTCCTCAGGTTCGAAGCCCACAAAAACGTTTTGCCGCATTGATCACATGTGTACAGTTTCTCCCTAGTGTGGATGTTCATGTGTTTCTTAAGGCTTGATGATTCTGCAAAATTCTTTCCACACTGATCACAAGTGAACAGTTTCTCTCCAGTATGAAATCTCATGTGAACATCAAGATTATATTTGCATGTGAAACACTTTCCACACTGAGTGCAGGTGAAAGATTTCTTGGCTCTTCTTTTCTTTAAATCTTTCTGTTTGGTTTGAGAGCAACTCAAAGTTTTTTCTCCAATTTTGGCACGATTTTTCTCCTCAACTTCACTCAATTCTTCATTCTCATTTTCTTCAATAAAGTCTAAAATAAAAGCAAAAACAGGTCACTTGTCAGTAACTTGAAGAAAAAAAAAAGGAAAACAGAGAAATGTGAAAGTACATAAAAGTGAACCTTGGTGTAATAGTGTAAAGACAATTTCTGTTCAAAATTTTGTTCCTTTTGATGCAATTTTATAAATTATACTTCCCTGAAACTTTTCAAGAATGAGGTAAATTGATCTTCAAAATATTTTTAAAACAGACACAAATCCAATATTTCTATAAGGAGAACTATTAAATGTTTAATCAACTACAACATTATCTAACATACCTTTTGTTGAAAAAAAGTGTCCCTTATTATTATTCTGTTCCATTTATATTATTCAACAGCTTAAAGGCAGTGGTGGACAAAGTACACAAGTCAAGTACTCGAGTAAAAGTACAGTTACATAAAATAAAATATTACTCCAGTAAAAGTATGAAGTACTACTTTTCAATCTTACTCGAGTGAAAGTACTTGACTTTTAATGTACTTAAGTAAAAAGTATATACTGCTTGATGATATCGCATGTACATCTGCACTTTGTTGTTTACAACGAGGAGTTACGTCACAATCTTTTCACTCCATGTTGCATTTCAGGAAGGCGCTGCCATATTAGCAGGATACACTATCCGTTCCTATGGTTACTTCTCATTCTCAATACAGATAACTCAGTGCTTAATTTGTAAATGAAACATTGCCGGATCCAAATCAGCAGTTAAAAGGCGCCGTGACCGACACTGACGATACAACTTCAGTTTTCCCTGAACATTAAATGACGTCACTAAACGGTGATGACAACTATAAAAGCATCGTTCACAGGTTTCTGCATAACTATAACTATACAGCCTAGGTTTTCAAACCCTGGGTCAAAAATTGGTCGCCAGGATGATTTAAGGAAAATATGTAAGTTACATTAAAAATAATTTGTTTCCATAAAAATAAAATACAATTATAATCTATAGCCTATAGAAAAGGTATAAATATGTGAAATACATCTGACATAAATAATTAACAGATGTAAAACAAATGTGAGGCGCAGTGATCCGCAAACAAGTTCATGGAAAGGAAACCAAGAACCAAGATGCCAGAATGTGCATCCTGTTTGTTGGCTATATTTTACAAAAACACAAATGTTCTGTTTATCAAAAATAAAAGTAAACACTTTGCGGTTTGTCTTACTCTTATCTGTATGACAAAAAATGGAGTAGGCCTATTTAATGTTTTAGCTGTTTGATCGCGCCGGCACCTCACACACACTACCACATATTCTAGCAATTCAAACTTGCCATTGCAGTCTGTTCATTATCAAAATAAAGTAAGGCAAACATATCAATTTAAAGAGTCCGTAGTATAACCGGTCTACAGCTGCTGTTATGCCAAGGGCATTTTTGCGCATGTGAAGAGGATGATTTTTTCCGTCGATATACGAATGCACATGAAGCCTAGTCTACATTAGAAATAATAGTTTAACACTGAAACACATTGTGAATATGGAAACATTTGGATTTGTGCCGAATAAGAGAGGTACGTGAGCTCAACGGTACTTTTCACTTTGTTTTGGTTTCTTTAGCTTTATATTTTTTTCATTCTTGATCTGTTCTGCATACCTTTGCATTTAAATGATTTGTTTTGGAGTGAGGGGAACTATAAATATAGTGTTTATAATGTTGTTTATACATTATAATATTTCACTTTATTTAGTATTATTTCTGGTATTATTACACTCTCACCGAATGTTCTGCTGCTCGTGAGCAGTGGAACTTTTGGAGAGAGTGGGTTAAGCAGTAGCACCAATTAACGAGAGTGATTTTGAGCTTTAGAAAGCTGATTGGTCAATAATATGTTGAGGACCAATACATAATTTACAAATCATGCTCCAAATACATCAACATAAACCCGCAATTGCTCTGTCTCGTTTACACGCAAGCACTGTCACGATCTAAAGTACTTGTTAATGCCGGATCTTTAAAAACAAATACCAGAATTCAAAAATCCAAAATCTGACATTTTCCGGAACAGGATCCGGCTCATATTAAGCACTGGGATAACTGCTTAATATTTTTTGTTTTGTTTTTTGCCTTTAAGTTAAACATTCAATCATTCTTCACTGTATCATTTGCAGGGAAGAGAAGCTATTTTATCACATCACATGATAATTTGATTTTTTTTCTCTAAAGTTTTGTAGAATATGCTTTATAATGTTGATGTGATTAGCGTGAAAACAGTGTCACCTGCTGGATGCTCGCTGCTACTTCAGCCATCATGTAAGATTGTACAATGCTGTTTCATGCATTCAGAGTTGTTTACACTTTTAAAGAGTTGGATTCTCACAAAGTTTCAAAAAACAATTTGGACTTAGAGTAGGTGCCAAAAATCTTACGTACGGGTTCGCACACGTTTTGGAGAGTTTTTTTCAATCGTGGCTCTTCATGACGTAAACGAGGGTGGAACTCCTTATATGGGCATTTCTCCCAGAAGAACGCGCCTGTGCATGCAGCGACCAGGGGTGCGTTTCCCAAAAGCATCGTTAGCTAACTATGGTCATTAGTTCCATTGAACTCTATTTGTAATGACGGAACTTGCGACCATAGTTGTTTTTGGGAAACGCACCCCAGAGCGAGAGCGCGCCCATCAACACGCTTCATCCAGCAGCACTGCACGGGACTCGCTCGGGAATAATGTCTCTAAAGAAGTGTGTTTTTGGTTGTGAGGGAAAGATAACCTTGTTCAGCTTCCCAAAAGAATCCAGCATTATGTAAACAGTGGATGCAGTTTGTTTTTTGGGACAACAACGGAGTTTTGCTAGTGTGTTTGTTGACGAACTTTTTATCAACAAGGCCCAGTTCGACGCTGGATTTGCACATCATTTGATACTGAAAGAAGGAGCAGTCCCAGCTATAAAAGATCCCGGTCATGATTCAGAACTGCAGACAGCAAGTGAAACAGCATCAAATGTCTGTGTTTTGTTGGCGATCGGCGCAAGTGCTCGTCACTCTATAGCTCCCCCAACGGCCCACCTTCAGGAGCTTGGCTTTTTTTGGAGAGAATTGTAAAGCTGTATCTTTCTGGAGATATGAAGGATGCAATACTGCTCTATAGGTACTTAAGATTAACATGAGATTGGGTGAAACTGTGTGTGTTATGTCCCCTTTAAACCAAACAAAATCAAAACGTTCAAAAAAAACGCAGCAATGTGATTATTTTATTGAGTGACAGGCAGTGGGTTTAATCTGTGACATTATTAATATATTTACTATCTAGGCGTCGTCTTATCTCCGTGACCTGCTTCCCTTGGGTGTTTTTACTCGTAGAAAAGACACAAAAAAAAAAAAAAAAAAAAAAAAAAAACACTGCATTATCCAGTCTTCTCGCAGAAAGATGATCTGAGTTACTATTGCAATTCTCGATGCAGCATGAATAACACTCAATGGTGACATTTTTCACAATCACGTCAGAAAACCAAAATACTGCCCTAAATGCAACAGTGGAAAGGCAGCGCTATCCTGCAAGTATGGCGTATAAACAAAAGCAGTTTCCCAGAACTCAATGCGGTGTGACATCACATTCTCATTCTCTATTCGCGACAGAGCTGAATTCAGTCAGTGAGCACAGGCTGAACAACAAAACTCTGCAATTTCAGCAATGACTCATCTAAATGACTTTGGCCATTACATTCATAAGCTCAACATAATTGTGTGTGATTGGTTATAACAATCAACACTGTAAAAACACGGAAAAAGAACAATAGAACAAAAAAACTACAATATTAATTAGATAGTATTACTAGCCTGATGATGATGATGATGATGATGATAATAATAATAATAATAATAATAGTCTTGTAATCGTCAAAGACACCAGCCACAGGCGATATTCTCTGACTATCGTCAAACGGCACAACCCTAAATCCTACTGCTCAAAATACCTGGGTTTTCCTCAAAATAACCACTATGGAGTCAAGATATATTTCTGTTGTTGCTATGGACTATGTTGACAAGAGTGATGTAGAAGTATTCACTGTGAAGCTTTTTTGTGGCGCGTCATGTTTAGGGGCATGGAAATGTCGCCAGAATAACAGACCAGTGTGTAAAACTCTTGGACATATTTTAAAGACTCTATGCCGCGAAATTTAAATATTTCACATACTTTTGAAAATCCAGAGTTTAATTGATACTGATAAGTGCTCATTGTCACAGTTGTAAACACGACAGCTTTCTTCTTTCGTGAGGGGGTTTGGCATCACGGCATCTTTGTTTATAGGTGGAACGTTAAAGAACGCGACACACACGTCTCCTGGAAATCCTGTATAATTCAACCAATCCGATGAAGACTTCGAAACTCCTGAAGTGTTTCCAGCTAAGTGTGCCATATGCATCAAACATTTAGCCAATGTTCCGTGGGCGTGACGTCTGAGGCTGAGACTAATGGCGCTTTTCCACTGCATGGTATGGCACGGTACGGTTCAGCACGGCTCACTTTTGGGGGGTTTTTCACTGGGTACAGTACCTAGTACTTTTTTTTAGTACTACCTCAGCCGAGGTTCCAAGCGAACTGTACCGTTACCAAAACGTGACATGTAAACTCTGCAGATCACTGATTGGCCAGAGAAAATAGTCACTGACTGCATCACTGAACTTGCGGCACGAGACACAAGAGACCCGCTAGATTTAAATCAGCACAGCCAGCGAAGGGTCGAACGCATTCAACCGTTTTGAATGAGTGCACCTTTCTTTTAACAACCAAAAAATGTTTCGTGGTCTGTTGAGGAAGTACAGACTGTCCTCTCATTGATAGCTGAGGAGCGGATCCAGCGAGAGCGCGATGGAGCGACGCGGAATTAAAAAGTTTTTCAGAAGTCACGGCAGTAGAGGTGGCGCAACTATAACGACACGTAAATAATCCCGCCCACTCTAAAGCGGTACTAAATTGCAGTGGAAACAAACTGAGTCGAACTGAGCCGTGCTGAGCCGAGTCGTACCACGCAGTGGAAAAGCGCCATAACACTGCATGTACTTGGGAGAAAACAATTTTACCATAAATTACATTAAAGCCTGTTGTTAGGAATTACATTTTATGTAAGGAAAATATAATTATATTTTCATAATATATTTTTTTCAAACCTAGTCAGTGGGGTAAAACACCCCAGGGCTACTTGGGGTAAAATGCTCCCAGAGGTCATCACTTCCCACTATGATAATTACCGTGGTTACCATGCTCACATCCTTTGTTTTCCCATCAAATGTAACGTAAGTGGTTGAATAATGCTAATTAGCTAGACAGTTAGCATCAGCTAAAAATATTGTCTGAATTTCATCAACTATTATCAACTGTTATTTCAGCTTGTCTTTTTCATATTAAGATAACTGCTTGTACTGATTTTGCTCCAAATGCATAAAGCAAATGGCTTTGTCACAGTGGCAGCCTTTTACCCAATCTGTGGGAAACGCCCCCTTGATACAAAATTAATTTTAGTTAAAAGTATTATGAATACTCTGGACATTTTTCATACTTGGTTTATAATTTATGTCATTGTTACTGCAAACAAGGACAACTTTTCTAGCCATATTAACTTCAGATTTACAGAAAAAGTTACACAGTACTCAAGAGGGGTGTTTTCCTCCACTCTACACATGAATTATTATGAATTGTCCAGTAGCCAGCATTAGTCAGTCATTAGTCAACATCAGATTTAGTTCACAAACAACTGACAGTTGAGACCTAAATGTGATTTTCAGTTACAATAATTAATCCTAAAACTCGACATTCAACTTACTCTTCACGGCATCAGTGGCACGTGCACTCAGGGGATTCGTGAATACAGTTCACTGGAGACTCGCTCTGAATGGATCATTTGAATCGGTGACTTGTTGACTCGAGAACAGCTCCAATTGGATCAGTCCAACTTGCGAATGAATCGTTTGGTGTGATTTGTTAACCGATTTAACAGGTTCACTGAATAGAATCAGTTTGTTCATAAATAGGACACTGCAGAGGTCATGTGACGCGTTAATAATGGTGCAGCTTTGAAAAGATGCTCTCCACACCACTCACATTTTTCCAGGTCTTTGAAGGATAACTAAATGTTAAATTACATGAAATCATCAAAAATGTCGACCCAGATCACACTTGTTCATACGCGGGAGGACACAACCTCTCCTATTAAGAAGAAATTTAAGTAGTCATCTCCCGAGCCAAGCTGGATAGTGCCATTTTGGCCGAAGTGAAACAAGCCTTGAGCAAGCAACAGACTGATTTAGACAGAATTGTTTCTGCCGCTGTAAAATCTGCCATAGATGAGGTGCTGACGCCTCAGATTTTAGATCTGAAACATGAAGTTGAAAACACCAATAATAGGGGTGCAACAGTACGTGTATTCGTACCGAACGGTTCACGGGGCAAATTCCAAATGGAAGTGATCATCCCTATCCCCTTGGAGAGGGGACTTTAGAGTGAGCAGGGCACGTACACCATTTAGTCATTTGGAATGCACTTGGCAAAGGGAGAGATGCAATTTCCTCATTATCTTCAGCTTTACATGTGACAACGCAGCACAGTGTCCGTCAGCAGAAGTCACTGTTTTAATGTCATAAATGTATTTTTATTGTTTTGTTAGCATAACTTTTGCAAGTAAACATACATTTTATATTTTAAAAATAAACTGTATGTGTATATACATGCACACACATATATATATATATATATATATATATATAATTTCTGTCAACATCACACACCCATTTGGCACACAGACACACAGAGATTGTGTGCATGTGTCTGTGCATGCATTGGTTTAACCTAGATTGTGAGGACTCCCCTTCACCAAAAAAAACAAAACAAAACAAACTTCTAACTTTTGACAAGGAAAACAGCTCATAAACCATAGTTCATTTAATAAATATAATTTTTGTGTTATATAAGAGTTTAAAAATTAAGCCAATTTTGTAATCACAGGATCCACCAACCCACCATCCCCCTTAATGTTTTACAATTCGACCACTGATTCAAGATGAATGAAGAATAAGAGACCAACCTCCATGTTCCTCGTGTTTTATTCTCCAGGTTTCTGGTTCCTCGTGTTTTATTATCCAGGTTTCTGGTTCTTCTTGTTTTATTCTCCAGGTTTCTGGTTCACTTGTGTCCTCCTCTTTAACAAACATCATCTTCTCAGCAGCAGATCTCAGTTCAGATGATCCTCCAGATATTCCTGCTTGCTTCAAAACTTACACACGACTGTGAGGACGAGAATATTACAGAGATTTACTGACCTGATTCAAAAACTCCATTTTGCTGTTTACAGAAAGTACATTTCTAACCGTTTGTATTAAACTAGCATCAGGGCAAAACAACAGAGAGCGCGGTGAAACTGAACGTCTTCCTCTGAAGTTTAATGGTGTTTGGCAAACAAATGTGTTTTAGCGCCACTCGCTGGACTGGAGTGAAGCGGTGAGAGGAGGGAAATAATGTGGGGAAAATTACTTGGTGCGGCTATAAGGTGCACTGTCCTGCACAAATAAATGAAAAGGTATTAAAATTATAGACTCGCATGGTATTTGATCAGCATCAACAGTCTTCATGTGTGAGGATTATAAGAGAAAAACGAGCGAATTAGTCAAATAATTCACTGAAAATCACAAAACGTTGCAGCATGTAAATATGGAAATTAAGATCAAAAACACGTGACAATGATAAGATGTAGCCTAATTAAAAAATAAATAAATAAATAAAGTAAATCCAAAATATTGAACAGGTTTAGCATGAAAAACAACATCCTTGGGTTATGCGTCCATCTAAATGACTTAAAGTCTGCGTGAACCAGAAGTTGCTGCCGAATTTATTTCAGTGTAGTGATGTATTTTCAGCTGAAACAGAACATTGGCCGTTTCTCAATATGCGTTCTTGTCTGTACTAACTAACAATACATGAACCAAACCTATAGGTCGTTTGCAAACATGATTCTGATGATGTGTGAAATGCAGCTGGAGGGCAGGAAGTGATTTTTCTCTATAGGAAACTGAAGATGCCTGTGTTTTGCGTTGTTTATGAATGCTCAAATCGGTCAAACCGAGAAAACACAAGGAGCTTTCATCGTGTACAAAAAATGTGTTGTTCTTAAGGGGGGAAAAGTCAAGAAATTGACTGAAAAACGAAGGAAAAAGTGTCTTGTAAACCTGTGTCTGCGGTCGCCAGGAGCAGATCGGATAATGCTCGTGTGTGCAAATGGTTAATATAAGATCAGTGGCGTACGGGACACCCCCGCAGCACTTGGGTAAAGTTGGTTTTATATTCGCATATTCGGACTTCTGCATTCAATTACTTTGTTAACCACACTACATTGGGCATTCAGCAGACATTCGCGAGTAAGTATGACATTAAAACAACACTTGCCCATTTTGATCGATTGTGAAAAAATGTAGTAGGTTGACAATGATGTAGCTGATTCGAATTTGCAAAAAAATAACTTTTTTGCACATATAATTAGAAGGTTATTGAACCTAGAAATGTGTGAATGTTGTGAATGTGCGAATATAAAACCAACTTTACCCAAAAAAGTGCGTGGAGGCCCCGGCCTTTTGGGGGGCCCCGTCGCAGGACATTCTAAAAGGCAGTGCTTCGAGAAGTGAGTGCAAAGGTAGTGCAGTGGAGCAGGCTTAATGTTCTAAAACAACCAGGGAAAATCATTTTTTTCTAACATTTCACTTATTATGTCATAAACAATATAGCCTACTTCTAAGACAACCGCACCGTAATCGAAGTGGATATTTTTATGCTTAAAGTGACATGTAGGAGCCCCACATATGACATGCAGGAAAAAAAATTTAGTAAGACGTGCCCACAATATAATTCTTTCCCTACTAAATCGTGTGCACAACTTACTAACTCGTTCCCTCCTTTAAAGTAAATTGCGCTGTGATAAAGCGCCTGTTTGTCACTGCTGAGGGAGCGGCACTGGCTTGAACACACACACACGCACACACACGTTATTCGCGTCTTGTCTTGTCCTTGTGTCTCCGTTCGAGTGTTTGTTTGTTTGTCAGGAAGTAGTCGGTCTTCTGGCGGGTAAATGCTGCGTCGGCCAAATCGAGCAGACAGAGGGTGCCTGCTTTTAAAGGCACAGAGTGCGTTGCGCCGGCGAAACCATCGTCTGTTAGTAACAGGGATTATGTGTAAATTATATGTTAAATATTTTTTATTATTTAATGATGGTTTAATGAATGTTTGAAGTGTGGGGAATATAAAATGCGTTTACATACCTGAATACTTACCTGTTCGTGAGTGATGCCAAAGAAGGGACAGAGTCTGGCCTATAAAAAGGGAGGCCAGACTCACACATAGTTGCTTGTTAACCAAGTCGGCGAGAGTGTTACAATAGTACCTCAAGCAAACCCTTATTTTTGTATATTGTGGATACGGTGTGTGATTGTAAATACAGTTTTCGTCTTTATTTTCCTATTTGTTGTTTCTTTGGTACTTTGGTATATTTTTGTGCACACCTGTGTATATATATATATATTCTTCACTGTGGACTGTCTGGATTATTGGCACTGTAAATAAATTACACCCTGCACGAAAGTCCTGTGCGAGTGAGCCATCGTTTTTGGTATTTTCACTGACTCACGTTCCCTTTTCCACCTCCCCCTGAAGTGAGTCGTGGCATTTGCTTCATCACATGCGCGCACGATAGTAATATCATGCGCACAATTTAGTAAAACGAGAAAACAAATTCGTGCTCACGATTTAAATGTTTTCCCTGCATGTCACGTGCGGGGCTACCTGTGCTTTAAACAGGGATTAAAACTAAAATAAATAAATAAATAAAAAATCCGGTTCACTCCTAGAATCAGTATTTTACCGGTTTCTGTTCATGCGTTTCTCTGTATTATTACCGTTCTGAAACCGGTTTGTGTAGAAAAAATGGTTAGCGTTATTTTTTAAACTTTGTCTTTGCCAGTAATAATAGGCTAATAATAATAATAATAATAATAAAGTACAGCGTTTTCTTTCGGATACTCAAAAAAAAAAAAACAAGAGAGTCTTGATCTCGTAGCCTAATTGCGCTTAGTCATAGCAAGCATCATCTTTTCTAGATTTTGACCAAATGTTTTAAACGAAAAAAACTGTCAACGCATTAAAGACATTAAAGTATTTTTCAAGATATTTAAAATGTTTGCTGCATGGTTAAAAAAACGCTACTTGTATAGGATAAAATTTCATTTTGAGAGGAAAAACATACGTCCCATTTTACTGCTACTTTTACTGCTTTAATTACTGCTCCTGCCGACTGCAGACACAGGTTTACAAGCCACTTTTTCCTGTGTTTTTCAGTCAGTTTCTTGACTTTTCCTCCCTTATGAACAACACATTTTCACTTGTGTTTTCTCGGTTTGACCGATTTGAGCATTCATAAACAACGCAAAACACAGGCATCTTGAGTTTCTCCTACTGATTCCTATGGAGAAAAATCACTTCCTGCCCTCCAGCTGCATTTCGTGCCACAGCAATGACGTCATGTGCAAACAACCTATATGCATTCTTGTCTGTACTTGTGTTCTTGTGGACTTGTGAAACGTCATCAGTCGTCGCCCAAGTACTGTTCCAATTCAAAGTTCACATCTAGCCAAGTACAGTTCAAATCCCCGGATGTGTTCTTGCTCCGCCCCTTTTTATCAAGGATGCATGCAGAGGTGACTTGTGTGAACTTGAGGCAGCCAGGTATCCCAGAATGCATTTCGCATCAGCCAGCGACCGTTAATGGTGGTCTGAAATTTTAAAATTTTAAAAATATTACAGACTCTGTAGTGGTTAAACATGAGGTAAAATTCTTTTTGGGTATATCTAACAGGTAATCTTTGGTCTCGTGAATCTATTATTTCTTCAAGGTCATATCGTTTTGGCTGAGCACAAAGTTATGTTTTATAAATTATTTATTTATTAATCGTAATACAGCACTTACTTTGTTAACGTTACATACATTTGACTGAATTGTTTGTTTTTGTCTTTATTTCCTATTACTCTCTTATACTTTGAACTTGTGCTTTTATAATGGATATTATTGTTCATTAAAACTGACATTTAACAGAAAAGGCAGAGTTGTGCTTGTCATATTTCACTTTATTATACATACAGTGAAGATAATCAGAGTATATGTGCACATATTACCTAAACCACATATTAATGTTTTATATTTTTAAAATGAAAACGAAAAGAGGGTTGTGTTTTATATTTTGAAGAAAATTAAATATAACCATTAGGGAATTCAGTGGTTTTCACTGAAATATTTACTTCTCGCACTCTCTCCGCTTCACTCCAGTCCAGCGGGTGGCACTAAAACACATAGGTCTGTCACCATTAAACCTCAGAGGAAGAAGTTCAGTTTCACCGCGCTCTCTGTTGTTTTGTTGTGATGCTGTTTTAATACAAACTGTTAGATGTTGTTTCTGTAAATAGAAAAATGCAGTTTTTGAATCAGGTAAGTAAATACCTGTAATTAGGGACGTGCCGAACGAGGCTTTTGAAGCAGTGAGGCTTTTGCAACAAACTGCATTGATGCTTCTAAGCTTTTGACACAGTGCTCTACTCCGCCATCAGGTGGTCAATAAAAATTCTTACACCAACTGTATCATTTAGATCAGTAGTTTTCAAACCTGTCCTGGAGGACCCCTAATCAGACACACCCAATTTAGTTCTTTCAGTCTCTACTAATGACCTGATGAGTGGGAGACATACAAAATGTGCAGGGCAGGGGGTCCTCCGGGACAGGTTTGAAAACCCCTGATTTAGATGTTTTGTTCATTGGGATGTCATTGTGAGGTTTAATTGTCTATTTAATGTGCATGTGTGTCATTAGCAAGGCGGCATGTGTGTGTACAGCGATAAAGTTTCCAGAATTTATTGTATTTAGCACAATACAATGACAATAAAGACTTTGTTCTTCATTTTTACTGGCATCAAACTTGTCTTTTCACATTCTAAATAGAATGTTTATACCGCAATAATTTAGGGCTACGCCATTTTTCATTGCACCATTTTTTGCCTTCCTTACAAAAGAACACAAACATGCTCATTGTTAAAAAACACAAATGCACGAATACAAACGCAATTATTGCATTTAACTCTTTCCCCGCCAGCGTTTTTTTAAAAAAGTTGTCAGCCACCGCCAGCATTTTTGATTTTCACCTAAATTTGACGGCCCTCAGAGTATTTTTGCTATGAATATAAGAACATATTATATATACAAATAAAGAGCCAAGCCTCTGCTTTTAACACCATTTGAATGCAGATAGGTTTCATCAGAAATACAACATTTTGGACAAAAAAACTGAGAAAAATGCATTTTTATTAAAGTAGTGCATTTTCAAGCAAAATACATTCAGATGTCATATTCTTTCACCTGTAAATAATTATATGAATAATTGAAATTGCATTCAATAAACAGAACAAACACACACACACACACACATATATACATATATATATATATATATATATATATATATATATATATATTGTGCGCACACACACACACCTATTCAGATCGACGGGTTATCGGTTACAGCTAGAGATGTTTCTGTGTCTGTAAATGCATCTCTCTCACTGACTACTTCGTCCCAATCAGATTCAAAATGGTCAAAACATGATCTACATATATGATCTACATTTTCTCTGACGCTTCCATTTATGCTGATCATCTTCTATTCGCACCCTAAAGACCCGGAAGTCTCGTAACTCATTCAGGACATGCGCTAGGGCTTTCCTTACCGTAATACACCTACAACACGGATTGCCGTAAAAACTCGTCAATGGCGGGGAAAGAGTTAATATATCTTGCAATAATATATTTTTCTCGTCAACGTGAGCTGTTGACAACTGAGGACGGCGTTTACAAGCAGCAAATAAATGTTTGTGGTTAAGGAAGGACTTTTATCCTTTTTGGGAACAGTGGTTGAGCCTGCAAGGTGTTTTAATTTTCATTCAGTCAACAGACATTCACATGTCATTGTTTTTAATAGCAGTACTATAATTAACAATGATACACCACCTAAAACACTACATACATATGGGCATGCTGACTGATATAACTATAACATTGCACTAAATGGATCACGGGTATGAGACAGCGCAATCCACGCGCTTTGTATTTGAGCCTAGTGTGACGCGTCAGTGAGGTAACGAAGCTTCATTTTCACAGATCACGTGACAGTCTCATTTCAAGCAAAGCTCCGGAACACTGTTTCGAACCACTAGTGTGTCAGAAACTCAAAACGTGTGTCGACACTAGGTGTCGATCTACCCATCCCTACCTGTAATATTCTCATTCTCACAATCGTGAGTAAGTTTTGAAGCAAGCAGGAATATCTGGAGGAGTATCAGCTGAACTGAGATCTGCTGCTGTGAAGATGATGTTTGTTAAAGAGGAGAGTGAGGAGGACACGAGTGAACCAGAACCCTGGAGAATAAAACGGGAGGAACCAGAAACCTGGAGAAAAAACACGAGGAACCAGAACCCAGCAGAATAAAACACGAGGAACTAGAAACCTGCAGAATAAAACACGAGGAACCAGAACCCTGCAGAATAAAACACAAGGAACCAGAAAACTGGAGAATAAAACACGAGGAACCAGAAACCTGGAGAATAAAACACGAGGAACCAGAACCCTGCAGAATAAAACACGAGGAACCAGAAACCTGGAGAATAAAACACGAGGAACCAGAAACCTGGAGAATAAAACACGAGGAACCAGAACCCTGCAGAATAAAACACAAGGAACCAGAACCCTGGAGAATAAAACAGGAGGAACAAGGAGGTTGGTGGTTATTTTTCATTCATCTTTTAATTATTTAATTATTAGACTTTGTTTTTGCTTTTTGGAGTCGTAAAACTGTGTGTGAGATTGAATTTGTTTTCACGCTAGTACAAACCACATTTTAAGTAAAGTCACTATAGGACTGTGGTTATATTTCAACCATGTGAATGTCTTAGTAGAGCAATATTTGCTTACATTATATTACCAAAAGTATTGAACTTTTGTTTTAATGAACAGGCTTGACTACTTTAGTAATTTCCATGAGTACAAATCTTAATGTTTACTCATATAGTGATATTATAGCGAATTGTGTGCTTCTAATTTTATAGCAACCATTTGGACAGGAACTTTTTCCATTCTAACAAGACAATGCCTCTGCGTATAAAGCAAGGTTCAGAAAGAAATGATTGATTCAGTCAGTGTGGAAGAACTTAACTGGTCTGCAGAAAGCCAAGTAGTAGCGTAATCTCAGCTGAACACATCTGGTGTGAATTTAAATGCAGACCTTGAGCCAAAAACTCATTATCATACACCAGTGGTTCTCAACCTTTTTTACTCCAAGGCCCCCCTCCTCTCGAGTCAATACTTCAAGCTCCCCACACCAACCTTTTCTGTTTTTTTTTTGTTTTTTTTTAAATTGTATTCTAGTGTTATTACCTTTTAATTCCATGTAATTATTTTTAAACTAAAATTCAAGATAGACTTAACATGAGAACCGCCACGGGGTAAATTTTACCCGTGGCTGTTTTTCAAATGTACATAACAGATTTTCAACAAAACATTCAAGTCTCGACTAGACATAATCATTTCATGACTTTAGACACTTCTTTGTGAAGACAGTGGCATAATACAGTGAAATAATATGTTCTTTAGCCATATAAAAACAGTTGCCATGTGTGCGGGTAAAATTTACCCGCTGGCGCTTTTAGGTATACAGCGACCTCTTGACGGTTCTAGTGTTAAACAGTGTTTTATAGTTGCAAAAATACTTAGCAAGAATATCACAGATATTCTTTACAATTTAAAAGTATGTGAAGTTAGATTATACAGTAACTTTAACAAATAAGCACAAGTCAACCTGCCATACCAAACAAGACCACAGGAAGACGCCAAAGGACTGCATGTATAGCCACTATACGGATCTATTCAGAATTACTAAACACACCAAAATACAAATGAAAAATTAAACCATTCTAAATGTGTGGAAACTCCGCGATCTGAAGGCGGCTCAATATAAGTCAACAGCCAAGTCCTCTGTCAGAACAAGTTTTTTGGAGCGTCTGATACCCATATGTACATAAACACCACTGATCCTCAAAAACTTCTCCAAAACAAACTTCTTCGGCGAGCATCCGTTATAAAACACTCACTGTACATTAATTTTGACAGCAATGTGAATATATTGAACTGTGTTCAAGCAGAAATACATTTTAGATGTGCCAAGAGCGCACATACACGGTTTGTTTGCGCATCAATAATTACGGATATAGACTCCTGTAT
Organism: Spinibarbus caldwelli; assembly: GCA_039654775.1. Classification (NCBI taxonomy): domain Eukaryota; kingdom Metazoa; phylum Chordata; class Actinopteri; order Cypriniformes; family Cyprinidae; genus Spinibarbus; species Spinibarbus caldwelli. The sequence continues at coordinate 30,981,844 of CM077228.1, forward strand.
ATGACTATAATCGTCTTTACCTTGATTACAATCGTCATTCATCAAAACCTTGCTAGTGCAACACTGGCTTCTTTTATCCAGCCGAGAGCTGTAGTTTGCGTATCATGTGCTCATGCAGCAGTCGGTGTTTTGAGCCGCTGTTCAGTCTGTATTTCACACAGTGCGATGAGAAACGGCTTGAGCTGCTCCGAAACACAGAATAATAGAGGTGGTGCTGTTATTTTTTAATTTCTTTAACATATTTAGTTTGATCATATTTATGAAAAAGATACAGCTTTACGATTCTCTCCAAAAACAGCCAAGCTCCTGGAGGCGTGCCGTGTGGGCGGAGCTAAAGAATGACGAGCACTTGAGCGCCGATCGCCAACAAAACACAGACATTTGATGCCCTTTCACTTACTGTCTGCAGTTCTGAATCATGACCGGGATCTTTTATAGCTGGGACTGCTCCATCTTTCAATATAAAACAATGTGCAAATCCAGCGTCGAACTGGGCCTTGTTTATAAAACGTTCGTCAACAAAGACACTTAATTGTGAAACTCTTTTGCTGCCCCGGAAAAACAAACTGCATCCACTGTTAACATAATGCTGCGTTCAGTGCAGCTGAATGAAGTGCGTTGATGGGCACGATCTCGCTCTGGTCTATGCGTGCACGGGCACGTGCTTCTGAAAGAAATGCCCATATAAGGAGTTCCACGCTCGTTTACGTCATGAAAAAAAAAAAACTTTCCGAAACTTGTACGAACCCGAAATTAAGATGTTTGGCACAGAAATACTGTATCATACGTCCAAATTATTTTTTGAAACTTGACTGCCCACTGACTGAATCAATCATTTCTTTTTAAACTTGCCTTATACACATTGCATTGGCATTGTCATGTTAGAATAGAAAAAAGGTCCTGTCCAAACTATTGCTATAAAATTAGAAGCACACAATTCCCTAGAAAATCACTATATGATTAAACATTAAAGGGTTACTCCACCCTAAAATGAAAATCTGCTCCGAGCTCATTTTTGTTTTCGCAAGTAGAGTTTTACACGCTCGCAGATCCACCTATTAGAACAGGAGAGAGAAAGAAAAGCATACATGGTGTAAATAAAAGACTGATTGTGTAGTTAGTCATTGATTACACAATGGAGTTTTTGCGTAATAAAGCTCAGTCAGTTGCGCTATAAGAGGAGCCCTTTGCTCGGTTTCTCTACATAATCTGTTGACAATTTGAAGAAAAGTTTTGTTTAATAGGACCGAACATCGATGTATACTGTTAAAAAAAATTATGCACGTGAATCCACTAAATTTTTCTGTTAGTCATTGCTATGATTGACAGTGATAACTGTAGCAACGGACAGAACGAACTATCTGACAAACCGATGTCAAAAATAGACCTGTGCATTAAGTGATGCAGAGTAACATAACTACAGCAGTAACAAGTCTGTGTTGGCTGAATATATTAAGGACAGTTAATCTCATTCATTTTAAAGGGATACTCCACCCCAAAATGAAAATTTTGTCATTAATCTCTTACCACCATGTCGTTCCAAACCCGTAAAAGCTTTGTTTGTCTTCAGAACACAAATTAAGATATTTTGGATGAAAACCGGGAGGCTTGTGACTGTTCCATTGACTGCCAAGTAAATTACACTGTCAAGGTCCAGAAAAGTATGAAAAACATCGTCAGAATACTCCATCTGCCATCAGTGGTTCAATCTGAATGTTATGAAGCAACAAGAATACTTTTTGTACATAAATGAAAATAAAAATAACGACTTTATTCAATAATTTGTCTCCTCTGTGTCTCTCTGCATTACTGTAGCGCCATTTTGGAGAATATCCACTGAACGCACTACGTACACTGTTCTGTGTCAGCCGGGCCACAAGGATGCGCTGTTTTTGTTCAAATCAAAGCGTAAATCTATCTAAGATGGCGCCGCAAATGGCAGCTACTGTGCTTTGCTCTTCAGTGTTTGTACTGTTTTTGTTCGTTTTTCCTGTTTTTTGTTTCTCAAACACCATCAGTTTTACCAGGGATGATCTGCTGAACATTCGGCAGAACACACCACAGAATCTTTTACCGGTTTTTGATTATTCGGACGTTTTGCTGGACATTGTTGTTGGCGGAGCCGTAGCTCTGGTCAAACGCTTCAGGACGCGCAGACGGGGGAAGCGAGCTGGCGCGCTCGTGAAGCTCAGACAGCGAGGATTTAGAACGGCGTTGCCTAGCATCCATCTGGCGAATCTCCGCTCTCTACCCAACAAAACGGACGAACTCCTTCTGCTCTCCCGGACGAACAGGGACTTTTCAAACTCTGCTGCTCTGTGTTTCACGGAAACCTGGCTGAACGACGCCATCCCGGACAGCGCGTTACATCTTCCGAGCTTTCAGCTGTTTAGAGCGGATCGTGAGGCAGAATCAACGGGGAAATCACGCGGCGGCGGGACGTGCTTTTACATCAATGAGAGGTGGTGTACAGATGTAACTGTGTTAAAGAAGATGTGCTGTTCTGATCTAGAAACCCTCTTCATTAACTGCAAGCCTTTCTACTCGCCGCGGGAGTTTTGCTCGTTCATTCTCGTGAGTGTTTACATTCCTCCGCAAGCGCACGTGAGCTCAGCTTTACAGAAACTCGCTGATATGATCACAGAGACTGAACAACAACACCCGGACTCTGTTTTAATCATTCTCGGGGACTTTAATAAAGCAAATCTCTCCCGTGAACTGCCAAAATACAGACAGCACATCACATGTCCCACCAGAGACAGTAATATATTGGATCACTGCTACACAGCGATAAAGGACGCATATCACTCTGTTCCACGGGCAGCTTTAGGACTCTCTGATCACTGTTTGGTTCATCTTATACCGACCTACAGGCAGAAACTCAAATCTGGAAAACCTGTATTAAGAACTGTTAAAAGATGGACTAATGAAACAGAGTGGGATTTACAAGCCTGTTTCGACCTTACTGATTGGACTGTTTTTGAATCTGCCGCAAATGATCTGGATGAGCTCACAGAGACTGTAACATCTTACATCAGTTTCTGTGAGGATATGTGCATTCCTACCAAGACTCATCTAACTTACAACAACGACAAACCATGGTTCACTGCAAAACTCAGACAGCTCCGTCAGGCCAAAGAAGATGCTTACAGAAAGGGGGATAAAGTCTTGTATAAACAGGCCAAATACACACTGGAAAAGGAGATCAGAGTGGCAAAGAGGAATTATTCCAGCAAGCTAAGGAAAAAATTCTCTTCCAGTGATTCTGCTTCAGTGTGGAAAGGTATGAAAGAAATCACCAGTTACAAGTCACCATCCCCCAGCACTCTGGAGAATCAACACCTGGCAGACGGTCTGAACGAGTTCTATTGCAGGTTTGAAAAAACACCCCACACCCGCCCTGAACACCTCTTCACACAACCATTCACACCTCCAGCAACCCCCGTCTCCCCCACACCTGCAATTCAGATCAGCGAAGATGAGGTGCGCCAGGTCTTCAGGAAGAACAAAAGAAGGAAAGCACCAGGCCCAGACGGTGTGTCACCAGCCTGCCTAAAAATCTGTGCTGACCAGCTGGCCCCCATCTTCACACAGATCTTCAACAGATCACTGGAGCTGTGCGAAGTCCCCTCATGCTTCAAACGCTCCACCATCATCCCCGTCCCAAAGAAACCCAAAATTTCTGGACTTAATGACTACAGACCTGTGGCTCTAACATCTGTGGTCATGAAGTCATTTGAAAGACTGGTTTTGGCTTATCCGAAGTCCTCCACTGGACCCTTACTGGACCCCCTGCAGTTTGCCTACAGAGCAAACAGGTCTGTGGATGATGCAGTCAACATGGGACTGCACTTCATCCTGCAGCATCTGGACAGACCGGGGACTTATGTGAGGATCCTGTTCGTAGACTTCAGCTCCGCTTTTAACACCATCATCCCGGACACCCTTCAGAACAAACTAACTCAGCTCTCCATCCCCACCTCCGTCTGTCAGTGGATCACCAGCTTCCTGACAGACAGGCAGCAGCTAGTGAGGCTGGGAAAATACACATCCAGCACTCGTACGATCAGCACTGGAGCTCCTCAGGGCTGTGTTCTCTCCCCACTGCTCTTCTCCCTGTACACTAACGACTGCACATCTAAAGACCCCTCTGTCAAGCTCCTGAAGTTTGCAGACGACACCACACTGATCGGCCTCATCCAGGACGGTGACGAGTCTGCCTACAGACAGGAGGTTAAGGAGCTGGCTGTCTGGTGCAGTCTTAACAACCTGGAGCTCAACACGCTCAAAACTGTGGAGATGATCGTGGACTTCAGGAGGAACCCCTCTGCACTCCCCCCACTCACCATCATGAACAGCACTGTGACTGCAGTGGAGTCATTCAGATTCCTGGGCACCACCATCTCCCAGGACCTGAAGTGGGACAATCACATAGACTCCATTGTGAAAAAGGCCCAGCAGAGGTTGTACTTCCTTCGCCAGCTGAGGAAGTTCAACCTGCCACAGGACTTGCTGAATCAGTTCTACTCCGCCATCATTGAATCCGTCCTCTGCACTTCAATAACTGTCTGGTTCAGCTCAGCTACCAAATCTGACCTCAGAAGACTACAGAGGGTAGTCCGGACTGCTGAGCGAATCATTGGTACAACCCTCCCCACTCTCCAAGAACTGTACTCATCCAGAGTGAGCAAAAGGGCTGGCAAAATCACTCTGGACCCCTCACATCCAGCACACTCCCTCTTTGAACTGTTGCCGTCTGGTCGACGCTACAGAGCTCTGAGCACCAGAACGACCAGACACAGGAACAGTTTCTTCCCTCAGGCAATCCATCTCATGAACACTTGACATTAAAAGTGGAACACACAACACTATTATAAATTATTTATTCAACACACATACTTATTTTTTTCATTTCAGATTTGCACATACTAGACCTGTACACCATAATTGTCTATATATTGTGTTTTTGCTATTTGTACATTGCCTATTTGTAAATTATTCTTTTATTATCTGTGCCCTGTCCTGTTGCTGTCTTTCTGTTGCACTGTAGAGCTTCTGTCACAAAAACAAATTCCTCGTATGTGTAAGCATACCTGGCCAATAAAGCTCATTCTGATTCTGATTCTGATTCTAAATACACGTAGCTAACGTATCGTGGCTGACAGAAGAGCATACATAGTTTGCATGCAGAGGATATTCTTCAAAATGGCGCTACGGTGATGCGGAGACAAATTATTGCATAAAGTCGTTATTTTTATTTTCTTTGCGTACAAAAAGTATTCTTGTCACTTCATAACATTCAGATTGAACCACTAATATCTTAAATTGTGTTGTGAAGACAAACGAAGATTTTACGGGTTTGGAACGACATGGGGGTAAGTGATTAATGACAATATTTTCATTTTGGGGTGAAGTATCCCTTTAAAACGGGAAGAACACAACTGATTGTTCTAGCTACCGACCAATTTCAATGATTCCTCTAGACATCAAAATACTCTCAAAAATTATTGCCAACCATTTACAAAAAGTAATCTTAGCTCTACTACATCCTGATCAGGTAGGCTTTATTTAAAATGGGTATTCTTCTGATAATATTAGAGGCTTTGTCAATGTTACGTGGGCAGTCAGGAATGATAGCTCTCCTATTGCTGCAGTGTCACTTGACGCCGAGAAGGCATTCGATTGTGTTGAGTGGCCTTACTTGTTCGCAGCATTAGAAGCTTTTGGAATTGGCCAAGTTTTATAAAGTGGGTGAAGTTGTTGTATAAACGTCCAGAAGCTGCTGTGCAAATTAACAGCGTTATTTCTCCATACTTTAGACTAGGTCGAGGTACGCGTCAGGATTGCCCTCTCTCCCCTTTACTTTTTTGTTTGGCCTTGGAACCCTTAGCTGTGGCTATACGATGAAATTTCAGCTTTCCTGAGATAGTTGTGGGGGCCTCAACCCAGAAAATAATGCTCTGTGCAGACGATATTTTGCTTTTTGTCACAGATGCAACTAATTCACTTCCAGCACTACTTAGTATGATAAACAATTTTCCCAAATTTTTCGGGGTATAAAGTAGGGTGCTTCCGATTCCGATACTAGTATCGGAAATTCCAGTACCACACAAAATTCTGGCATCGGTATCGAGGAGTACTTGAACCCATGTACCGATCTGATATGTCCGCTATCTTTGCTTAACGCTGCCAATCGGAAATCAATTCTTCTTCGCTGCTCAGAATGCAAACACAGGAAGTTGTGCTGTGTTGACAAAAGCAATCACTATTTAGAGCAGCAAAGAAGAAATACAAACGTGCTAGCAGTATGTCCGTGGTTTGGCGGATTATTGGTAGATATTTTAGACTGGACCAACCAGCTAGTAAGTGAGACTCACGTCACCTAAGACGTGGTTTTTGGGTCACACGTCACTCAAGGTGTTATGAGTATATCAGATGACCAATTCCCACCTCGCTTAGTTCAGCGCACCAGTCAAATACTGTTAATTTGGCAATATGGGAGTTTTTTTCCACAAGCTGTTCAACAATTTGTATTTCACACACTGTAGGAAGCTGGTCAACTGAATCTTTCAATCTGAAAGATTGGTGGTTTAGCTAGCTAGTAGAGCCTTGAATCATCAACTCAAAAACACAATTGTAATAAGAATAATGAAATTTATTAACAATAGATATGGAAGATTAAATACAACAACTAGTGATGATACCAATAAATAAATATGCACTGCTAATAGATAATAATAGACAAGTAAATATGAAGGAAGATACCAAATAAATTGTAGAGATGCGTTGATGGCAAAATGGCAAAATGCAATGCTGCTGAGCTGAATGTAGCAATGGAAGAGATTTCTGTGGTAATGTTGCTCATGGGAACCACTTAATGGCTCTGGTGGAATTAACAATAAATAACTGATTATTTATCTCTGAATAAATAATATAGCTATTATTTGTAATGCTGACCCCAAGTAAATGTTATCTAAACAGGTTAGAAAAACATAGGCTGCAGGTATAAACTAAGCCAAGGTCTTTAGGAAAGAGGTTTGGTAAGATTATAAGTGCCTGCCAATGTGGAGGTCCTTTTACGAACTGGGCTGCACTGCTTTCGGAGTAGCAAGAATCAGACTGGGACCGTCACTGCTGGGTCTTTTGCATCTGAAGGGCAGCAGAATGCAATATAGAAAGTTTACTCAAGAGCTGAGCGGAACCTTAGCTGTCTTGAAGTCTCTTTCCTCATCAGGCCAGAAACTCATTGTATCTGTTGATGTCCTTTCCCTCACATGTTGGAAACACAGAAAGGGTATCTGTTACAGTCTCTCTAGACAAAAGACTCAGAACTGGAGAGTGTTCATGTTACTGCCTTCCCGGTAACAGGACTCAGACTCAGAACAAGCAGTGTCTTTTGGGAAGGTACCTTTATCTCTTTCTGATGAGGAGGAGACTGGAATCTGGCGCCTCTCCATTCCAGAAATGTGATTGGCACTTGTGTCCGAGGTGGCCATGGTGTTGCCCACCCTAGTGTGGAACTCATTTGTATACAGTGGAGTACAAAGTAAAACAGTGTCTTTAACATTTGACCCATGCAATATTTCTTTATCAAACTGTTATCAGCATCATGAGGAGCAAAAAGAGTCCAAACATAATAGGAAACTGTTGAACTATCACTTATTCATACTATAATATGTTAATAGGCATATATGTTAATCTCCCTCCACACCAGCAGTTTGAGAGGGACCCTGTCATAAACTGGTCCTTGGAATGCCAATTTGACTGTTGTTCACTACATATTCCATGCTGCAATTTCAAGGGGTGGCTAGGGTTGGGTATTGAAAACCGGTTCCTTTTTAGAAACGGTTCCAAATTTCCAAAAACTGGATATTCAATATGACGCGTGCATTTCGATTCTACTTAATTCCTGCATTCTCATTTTAATGTGATTTAAAACATTTTAATTGCAGGAACGGAATGAACTTGCGCCTTGTTTGCGTGCAGCGCACACGAAGCGCAATCACGAGCACAGAGAGCAGCGGTCTCGGTGCAGGTTCCCGGTTTGTGTCCGTTCTCGAAACGTTCCGTGTATTTCCACTGTAGAAAAGGTTGTTCCGGGCCAGAACTGACTTCTTTCATATTTATCAACCAGTATGCAGAAAACTACGTCAGTAAATCATCATAAACACAGCTGTTTTCGTCTTAAATGAATGTAAACAGATGAGAAAAAACATGCACGTGTACAGTATTTTTAGATCTGCATGCGGTCGGTGTTAAAGAGACAGCGGCCTAATAAACACGCTGCCTGTCATTAATGTTAAACAAAGAACAAAAAATCATTCACTGATCTTGACTGAATATATTTAATAACTTTAATTGATTAATCTATTTCATTTATGAAAAGAAAAGTATGCAGTGTTTTTAAACCTTTAATTAGTTTCAGTTGTATTTAGTTATGCTATTGCTAATTGATTTGTTTGTTCCTATTTTATTACTGACTGCTTACTTGTCTTTAAGACTTTAATATTTGAAATTTGTATTAAACTAGTAGTTTTTTCTGTGGTATTTTTTAAAGCATAGTCAAAATTCCTTTTGCAGTGTTCTGTAGGCTGCTGATGAACAGAATGTTTTGTAAAAAGAAACAGAATAAATGTTTGACTTCATGTTTTTATATTGGATTTTTTATCATATTAGAATCAAAACTTGGAATCTCTAAGAATCGTAATTGATAAGCAGAATCGGAATCAATAAAATTCAAACGATAGCCAACTCTAGGGGTGGCACAAGTATTAACAGCTTTAACATGAGTAACTTAATAAAGCATTTGAAGACATGTCACTCCGAAGAACATGATGTAGAGCAGTGGTTTTCAAACCTGTCCTGGAGACACCCCTGCCCTGCACATTTTGTATGTCTCCCTTATCAGATACACCAAATTCAGGTCTCACAGTCTTTACTAACGAGCTGATGAGTTGAATCAGGTGCGTTTGATAAGGGAGACAGACAAAATGTGCAGGGCAGGGGTGCCTCCAGGACATGTTTGAAAACCACTGATGTAGACTAACCATGGTCTGTACACTTTTCGCTATTCACCGCACGCCAGCGACCACTCCTCCATTGTTGAGAGACAGACAAGCATGTTTGTGTGATCATTCCCTGGGGGAATACCCGTTAATACAGTCCACACTTTGATTGATGTCTTTAGGACCAATAGAAATTTTTGAGAAAAGTGGGGAGAAGTACCTCCTCCTCAGTGTGTGGAAAATGATAAGGCTTAACAGTGTTCCGTACAGTCTTATAATGGTGTTCCATACAGCACCCATAACTTGATTTCATCGGTGAAAAATTGACATTTAACTGATCAACTGTGAACTGTTCATTTATTTTAAATGAAGAAAACTTCATTTAAATTAATAAGAAAGATGAGTACCTTTTTATTTGGTTAAAATGTAAGTTAATTGCTGCTTTATTAAGCTAAAGGACTGATTAATCTCATTCCATATTGTAAAACTAAAATACCTTTTTCAGTTTACAGTGTTAGATTTGTGGCTGCATTTGAAGTTCTTTTTCACTTAAGAAAAATAATATTACTGTCAAATGTATGTCAGATAATAAAAATACTTTAGTTCACTGTATGTATTTGTTCTTGTTTTATTAAGGGATAAGTCTGATGCACACCATAAAATAATACTATCAAGTCATACAGGGCTAGTAGTACATACAGATACACACCCAGGTATCAGATCAGTACTCTGTATCGGCCCATACCCTGAGCCTAGGAATGGGAATCGGTATTGGGAAGGGAAAAAGGCTATCAGAACATCTCTTGTATAAGGTTAATTGGGCTAAGTCAGAGGCTCTACCCCTGACTGCTTACTGTCCAAAGTCATGTTTCAGACCTGTTCATTTAAATGGCTTGACAAGAGCATTGTATATTTAGGAATTACCTTTCCCCATCAGTTTAAGGATATTGTTTCTTGACCCCCTATTGGAAGAAAATTCAGCTGACACAGCAAGATGTGTAAAGTTAATGTATTAAAAATTCAATCCTTAAGGGACACTTCCTATGAACTGGGTGCTTTTTTTTGTTTTTCAACAAACTGTATGTTAGATTGAGTCTCCACAGCAGATAATTAAGATCCAGTCCTGGATCCCAGATTCTGTCAGAAAATATCCATTTTGTCTGGTATCTGAACAAATAGTCAGCAGGGTTGTCGATACCCAAAACCCATTAACATCAAGTCTTGTCAGGAACCCGAAACTGTATTAACAGCTTTCTACCAACCAAGAAGTTGACTGAGCCAGAGAAGAGCAGAAGCAAGAGATGAAGTGATTATGATAAAAAAAAAGAAAAAAAAGTGCAAAGTTTATTGAATAATTTTTGTTGCAGATGTTTCAATGCTCAGACTTCATCTGACCAGCACACATCCAAGTTGTAGTGTTTTACCAAACAGCTTCACAACAACATCCTATAAATCTTGAGTTTCCATAAACATTCCCTCTTATCTCTTATTCATACAGACAAAACAGTTAATGAAACCTCACAATCATAAGATTAAACAATGAAAAATAAAAACATAACACAAATGTATGGTTGCTCTCTTGATGCAACAGTTTGTATATGAGGATCTTCAGATCCTTCATGTTGTTGATCAAACATATTTAATAATTCTCCCTATAGAAACATGAGATTTGTGCCTATTATATTTTAAAACTAATAATTTGAAGATCAGTGTACGTCATTCATGGAAAGTTTCAGGAACGTATAATTTATAAAATTGCATCAAAATGATTCAAATTTTGTAGTGCAATTGTCTACTTTCTGCTGTTATATCAGGTTTTTTTTTTTTTATGTCCTTTCAATTTCTTACGTCTTTTCACTTTTTTTAAGGAGTTTAATGAAAATGTACTGTTTTTGCTTTTGTTTCAGAGTTGATTGAAGATAATGAGGAGAAAGAAGAATTGAGTGAATCTGAGGAAGAACATCATGCCAGAAGTGGAGAAAAACCCAAACAGAATGATTTAAAGAAAAGAAGAGCCAAGCAATCTTTCACCTGCACTCCGTGTGGAAAGAGTTTCACATACAAATGTTTTCTTGAGCGACACATGATAGTTCATACTGGAGAGAAACCGTTCACTTGTGATCAGTGTGGGAAGAGTTTCTCACGCTCACCTTATCTTAAGAGACACATGAACATCCACACTGAAAAGAAACTGTACACACGTGATCAGAGCTGAAAAACGTTTTTTTTGGACTTCAGTCCTGTAGAAACACCTGGAAGTTCATACAGAGGAGAAGCCACATTCATATCATTTGTGTGGAAAGAATTTTTCACTTCTACAAAATTTGAAAAAACATCAGAAAATACACACTGGTGTGAGAGAGTACATGTGCTTTGAGTCTGATAAGACTTTTACTACAGCGTACTGTTTAAAATTGCATGAGAGGGTTCACTCTGGAGAAAAACCTTACAAGTGTTCACACTGTGACGAGATTCAATCAGTCATCACATCTGAAATCACATGAGAGAATCCACACTAGAGAGAAACCAAACACTTGTGATCAGTGCGGGATGAGTTTCACACAATCAGCAAAACTTAAGCTACACATGAACATTCACAAGCGGCACACATATGATCAGTGCAGCAAAACATTTTTGTGGGCTTCAGACCTGAAGAAACCTGGAAGTTCATACAAAGGAGAAGCCACATTCATGTCATTTGTGTGGAAAGAGTTTTTTATTACTACAAGGTTTGAAAAAACATCAGAAAATACATACTGGTGTGAAAGAGAGTACATGTGCTTTGAGTGTGAATAGACTTTTACTTCAGCTTAGGGCTGCACGATAATGGTTAAACTGTTAATTACGATTATTTTTATAAAAATTATAATCACTTTTATTAATAATGATTATTCTATCAAAAGGGTAAATGCAATGCAATAACATTTCATATGTCTTTTAACCAACCTCTACTGACTACGTATATACTGACTTCATTTAGCCAACTATGATAATATGAAACTCATGGTTTTGGTTAGTGTTTTGTAATCTGTATTTACATTAGATTTTCTAAGTGACAATTTGTTCACAAACAAAACAAGCCACTCAGATCGTGCAGTAAATTTGCTCAAAGATTATTAATACACACTGATAATAAGTGTCATGCTGTTTTCAACTGAATAACATCATGAAAACTGGTAAAAACTTTAGAAACTCCTAATATAACTTAAAATAATTCCAATTTATGTACATTTCCCCCCATTGTATTGCCACAGGTAGCAAAAGCGCATTTATTCCTCAAACACAATATTGAAACTCGGTGAAACCCTACTAACAATTCTTGGTTCCCAGAACGTTCTGGTTACTTTAGTTTTTGGTTCCCAGAACATTATTTTTTTAAGGTTAGTTTTTGGTTAGCCAGGAAAGTTTTCTTTACGGAAATAGAATGTTAGTTTCTGGTTTATGTAACATTATTCTAACGTTCTCCTAACGTTATTCTAACCTAACCCAGTTCATGATGTTTATTAATTCTTACCTTTTTCTGCATTGGTACATAGTTATTCATAAATAAAGCAGTATGTCTGTATAAATAAATCAGTCCACAATCCATATCCATTGTTTTATTGTTGATATAAAATAGCATAAGCCATGAAATACTTCCAAAACATTTAATTATCAAGTATATAAAAATAAACATGCACAGGTATATTAAGCAACGATACAGCATGAACAAATAAATTACAGTATTAACTATAAATTACCTATAACTATAAATTACTACTACTAATTACAAAATGTTGATAATCATTTTCCTCTGTACTCGTCTTCTACTCTTCTTCTTTCACCTCAGTCATCTGTAGAAGTGACAAAGAAACAAAAAATATAGCTTAAGGAGCATGAAAATCAGATTAAATTACATGAGCAGTTAAATAAATAATACTCTACTTCATAAATTAATACGTATATACATTCACGCATAACCCATATATCGAAATCCTATCTAAATAAAGTCATAAAGAGTCACCGCAGCATACTTTTACAATCAGCTTGTCAAATCATAATATATGGGACTGTCAAGTTAACCTTTTAACGAATGCGAACAAATATGTTTAGGGCTGTTAAAGTTTGTGGATTGTAAACCATTTATTTAATTATTACATCCATGCTTTGAATTTCCCATGCGTTTAAAACTGTGAGAGCGAGATTCTTATTCCATGTGTTCAAGTTATTGGAAGCCAGTTTTCGGATAAATAAAGGTATTTGCGACTTTTTCTCACAATTCAGTTTTTTTAGGATATCTTAAAATGACAACTTTTCTTCTCGCATTTCTGAACTTGTCTCCCACAATTATTTTTATTTATATTTTTTCTCGCTGTTCTGAATTTATATCTCACATTTCTTATTCTTTTCCCTCATAACTCTGAGAAAAATGTCTAAATTGCGATATTTATTTTTAAGATATTTATTTTTTAGCCCTGACTCAGGCTTTTGTCCACGCAATTTGGAGTTTACATCTGGCAATTCTGAGTTTTTATCTTGCAATTCAGGATTTGCGTCTCTCACTTTATTTTCGCAATTGTGAATTTATATCACAAACTTTTTTCTAGTAAATGTAAACTAATTTAATTTCTAAACGATTTTAATATTAAGCAGTAAATGTGAAATCAAAAACATTTTTACCACTGCGTGCTCAAAACAAATTAAATGTGCACAGACAAACCACACTCACGCATACACTTATAAAACACAACCACACATGCAAATTCTTTGCGCACCATGGACAGAAATTAACTTTCCATTAAGGGGCAATACTGGTTATAATTCGTAAGGCCATTTTTTTAATATCACCTGATTAATTGTATCTGTTTTGTATTTAATGTCAAATTCTTTAATTTAACGATCAATCAGAAAACTGTAAATTGTAATCACTAAAAACAAAATGTTTAAATTATACATTTTAAACTCATTACAGGGTAGCAACGGGGCGCTTCCTGGCAATTTAGTTTCTTGAAATTTTGTTAAATCTTATAGTAAAATCAGATAAAAAAATACTTTTACATCAGTTCCACTGACATAGTTGACAGTTATCGCAAAATAAATTTTAATACAGTGTTATTACTATTTTAAACCTACCTAAAGGTAGACCTTAACTCTAAAGGTACAACTTTTCTAGGTATGAGCCCCGAACTATACCTTAGGACAGTGGTTTTCAAACCGGTACAACGAGCACCCCCAGCACTTCACATTTTCTGTGTCTCCCTCGTCTATCACACCTGATTCAGCTCATTAATAAAGACTGCAAGACCTGAAATGGGTGTGTCAGATATAGGGAGACATACAAAATGTGAGGTGCTAGGGGTGCTTGCAGGACCGGTTTGAAAATCACTGCCTTAGGACAGAGGTCTTCAACCCTGCTCCTGGGGACCCACTGTCCTGCAAAGTTTATTTCCAATCTGCTTCAGCACACCTGCCTTTGTATTTTCAAGCAATCTTGAGGAGCTTGATTAGGTGCTTCAGGTGTGTTTGATTAGGGTTGTAGCTAAACTCTGCAGGACAGTGGGTCCCCAGGAACAGGGTTGAAGACCTATGCCTTAGGAGGGTACTTGAGGTATACCTTGCGAGGTGCTGTCCATGTCGGTGGTGCTGAATTGGTTGATATCAATGTACCAAGGGGAAATGTTTACTTAATCGCGATCCCCCGATTTTAGTGTTCACTCATGCAAATTACTAATTTTGTAAATAATTTTCGCTCGTCGGATAGCAGCTATCATTATGCAGGGTTTTTAAATTCGATTTGAACTCTGTTCAACCTGAGAGATCAAGCGGTCCAATGCTGTGGAACGATTTTCAGCCTGTTTCCTTTGAATCCTGTAAAGGCATTGTTGAACGTCTAAGATCAACTTCATCTTCTCAAGATATCATTCCATCTAGATTTCTAAAACAGACTTTCAATACCGTTGGACATGATCTGTTAACTATTTTTAATACTAGTCTAATTACTGGGGTTGTTCCTGACTTCCTAAAAACAGCTACAGTAACTCCATTATTAACGAGGCCCAATCTTGATTCTTCGAATTTGAATAATTTTAGGCCTATGTCAAACTGGCCACTTTTTTCTAAGATTCTTGAGAAAATTGTGTTGACCCAGCTGCAGTCCCATCTGATGTCAAATAATATTCTTGAAAAATTCCAATCGGGTTTTAAGTCTTAACACAGCACGGAAACTGCACTTTTAAAAGTTGTAAATGATATTTTACTAGAAACAGATAAAGGGAATGCTGTGGCTTTGGTGCTTCTAGACTTAAACTCTGCATTTGATATGGTTGACCACAATATCTTGATTTCCAGGTTGGAGAGCTGTGTTGGGTTACAGGGAAGGGTATTGAAATGGTTTCAATCTTTTTTAACAAACAGAAGCTTTAGTGTTTCCATTGGCCAACATAGTTCGTCTTCACACCCACTTGCTTGTGGGGTGTCACAGGGCTCAATTCTTGCCCCAGTTTTATTTTCTATATTCATGCTACCAATGGGTGCTATCTTTGAGAAATATGGAGTGTCCTTCCACCTATATGCGGATGATACTCAGCTGTATTTTCCCTTGCAGCATAAAAAAGAATTCTTAGGACCTCCGTTGAATTGTCTAAACGAATTACAAATATGGTTAAAGCAGAATCTTTTAGTGTTAAACGAGAACAAAACCGAAATCATTTTGTTTGGTTTAAAGTCATATGAAGACTGTGCCCTTCATTTTGGTCATTTCTCTTCCTACTTGACACCCTGTGCTAAAAATCTTGGTGTTCTTCTTGGTGTGCAACCTGGGTTTTGAGAAACAAATTAGTGCAGCGGTCAAATCAAGTTTCTTCGACCTACGGCGTTTATCAAAAATCAAATCTTTACTCTCTAAAACATATTGTTCACTTGTTTGTTCTATCTCGTTTAGGCTACTGTAATTCACTATACTATGGTATAAGTCAGTCTTCTGTAATGCGTTTACAGATAGTCCAAAATGCTGCTGCAAGATTGATGACAGGCAGACGAAGGTTCGACCAAATCTCGCCCATTCTTATTTCACTATACTGGTTACCAGTCAAATTTAGAATTATTTTGAAAATTTTAACTTTTGTTTTTAAATCTCAAAAAATCGCAAAATCAAGCCCCATCTTATCTCTCTGAGGCAATCTGTACTTATAAACCAAATAGGTCCCTAAGATCCAGTAATCTTGGTCTCCTCTCTGTTCCTAGATTGAGGTTCCATTACAGAGGTGATCGAGCCTTCACTGTTGCTGTTCCTAATCTATGGAACAAATTACCAGCTTCCATTACAGCTGTGCCCTCTTTGTCTGTATTTAAATGCCGGCTTAAAAAACATCTTCTGTCAATAGCTTTTATCTAGCCATGTCAATTGTATTGTTATATTGTGTTTTGATGTTTTGTTGTCTCCTTGTCTTATTTTAGCTGTATTGTACAGCACTTTGTACAGGTAGTTGTGTGAAAGTGCTTTATAAATAAAGAAAAGAAAGAAGGATATTTAGATATTGGTATAAGACAACTATATACAAAATATTCATTGGAAAATTATAGTTTTTTTTTTTTTTTTTTTTTTTTTTTTTTTGTAGTGCATGCAACATTTAATGCCATGATTTCATAATTTTAATAAAAGACATTTTCCTCCGATTTAAGAACTTTTTAATGACAGCCTCAACGGCTGCAACAGGAAGGACAGATAACTCGGCTATGGTCTCCTTGACCAAAACAGGGCAGGCAGACAGTTCAACAACAGTCTCTTTAGCTGTAACAGGGCAGACTGATAGTTCAGGAGTTGGCGTCACCACCCAGAGAGGAGCTGAAGTGGACACCGCTGCCTCGGGAGGTTCTGCAGCAGAAGCCGCCACCTTGGGAGGAACTGGAGCGGGCTCAGGAGTGGACTCCTGGACTGGAACGAGCTCTGAAGTGGACTCATAGACTTGAGTGGGCTCTGGAGGGGACTCGTAGACTTGAGTGGGCTCTGGAGTGGACTGGTAGACTTGAGTGGGCTCTGGAGTGGACTGGTAGAATTGAGTGGGCTCTGGAGTGGACTGGTATACTTGAGTGGGCTATGGGTTGGACTGGTAGACTTGAGTGGACTCGTAGACTTAAGTGGGCTCTGGAGTGAACTCATAGACTTGAGTGGGCTCTGGAGTGGACTGGTAGACTTGAGTGGGCTCTGGAGTGGACTGGTAGACTTGAGTGGGCTCTGGAGTGAACTCGTAGACTGGAACGAGCTCAAAGAGCTCCCGGACTGGAACAGGCTCTGGATTGGACTCTGAGAACCTCTGGCCTGCAGAAACCCTGTAGATCAGGGGTGTTCAAACTCGGTTCTGGAGGGCCACTGTCCTGCAGAGTTTAGCTCCAACTTGCTCAACACACCTGTCTGGAAGTTTCTAGTATGCCTAGTAAAACCTTGATTAGCTGGTTCAGGTGTGCTTAATTAGGGTAGGAGCTAAAATATGCAGGAAAGTGGCCCTCCAGTAGCAGGATTGGACACCCCTGCAGTACAGCAGTGGTTCTCAAACCTGTCCTGGAGGACCCCTAGCCCTGCACATTTTGTTTGTCTCCCTTAACACACCTGATTCAACTCATCAGCTCGTTAGTAGAGACTGCAAGACATAAATTGGGTGTGTCTGATTAGGGAGACATACAAATTGTGCAGAGCTAGGGGTCTTCCAGGACAGGTTTGAGAATCCCTGCTGTAGCGGAATACTATACATCTTATCTACATGTATGTATGTATGTATGTATGTATGTATGTATTTATTTATTTATTTATTTGTTACCATCTTTGTCCTTTTCTCTTGAGTGTGTAATGTTTTATCAAACTGTTTAAGTTGTTCAATGGTTTGACAGGGCCCATTTTCTAGAACCCCCCTCCTCCGCTTCAACCCCTGGAACAGCCACTGCAGCCAGAATTTTCCTTTGCATAGCAAGGATATCTTGCTGGTTCTCACAGAGTTCTTGCAACTTCTGTAAGATTAGTGGAGTAGTCTAAGGAAAAATTAAATATTTTATAGAGTCAGTTCCTTAAATGTGTATGCATGATTGTGACAAAGAACTGCTTGCTTACTCTTTGTGGCTTCATCAGATGAGGACCGTGGCTCTCTTAACAGATGTGACACTGCTGAGGCATAAAAACAAAATACCTGTTTCAAAATGTACATATGACATACAAGTTTATGAATGTATCACAATTAAATTTTCCACAATTAAATTTCAGTGAAATCAGTACAGAAGGTGTGTTCGGAATGGCATAATATCATACAACTCCTACTATATTGCAGTATGCTGTGTGAATAGTATGTGAATTTTCTGTATGCATGGAATGACCGGATTACCTGCTACATTTGCTGGAATTTGATGTATGCATCTGAAGACACTGCAGGGGATACTTTTTCCCAGAACGCAACGCACTCCATGTGACGTTTCATCTTCAAACGCTTGAGTGAACTGGAGGCGGGGAATAGTAATTATAAATGTAAGACTTGTATGTACGTATATACATATACATGTAAACTATAAACTATCACTGTGCATCTAAAAACAATATCATTATTAGGCCATATTTTACTTGAATCTCTACGGCACTTTTCCAATCAAGTCAAATGACGTCACCTTTATCTCTATAGCACTTTATACGTTGTTTCAAAGATATTAAAAAATAATATTAATACTGCATTAATATTTTTATATATATATATAATATAAAAATAATATTTAAATTATGCAAACAGAATTAAATTTCGCTGTCAAGCAGCTCTAAAAAGAAGCTGTGTACTCTAAGGACAAATAGACCAATTTGTTAGCAGAGGCTATTTACATTAACTCCGCCCACCAATGCCTGGCTGTGACCATGGCTGCGATAAACAGCACTGTAAAAAACACATGTAGTTCTGTAGAATCAGTGGTGCAGTGAGTAAAAGATGCAAGATGTGTGCTGTGGATGCGATCGACCCGAGTTCGATTCTGGCTTTTGTCAAACTCATGCAACTCCTTTTCATCACATCACATATCAGATCCCAATGGCATTTATTTTCAATAAAAAATTAAGTAAATATTTGAAAAGTGGAAATTAAATGCCTCCTTAATAACAGTATGCTTAGCTGTAGGTAAGTTTTTGTCCCAATAAAGTGGCGTTCATCATAAAATTTATGATAATTTACACTGTGTTATTGCATACTGTTTTATAATGTACTACAGTACTGAAGTATAAATATCTGCCACCTAACTACTATTTACACGCCTGTTGCTAAAGAAAATGCTGCTATTTTAGTGTAAACAGAATTTATCATTATTTGCACTGTGTAACTAGAATATATCACTTTTTCCAATTAGTGTAACTGCTAAAAATATCTTTCAGTTAAAGACAGCTCAGTGTTGATTCAGTTCTGTCCAATAGCCTATGTAAAGTTCTTCAATTATGAATGAGTTCAATTGGGCAATATAGCATTGTTTACTAATATGAAGCCTTATTAACAAGCCTTTGTAAAAAGAAGGGATAGCACATTTGTTTATAAGGTAACAACCTTGACAGCTATGCTGAATTAATGTTTGTGTTTGTCATGTGACAATTAAGCAAACTACTCTGAAACATTTGTTGCTTATTGTATACTGTTTCACACACTACTCTTTAAAAATAGTAGGCAGTATACACTGTGTACTGGGCAGCAAGCAGTAAGCAAGTATGCCATTTCGAACACAGCCTGACTCTTCCCAACAGGCCAAAAATATATTGGCATACGAGGGGGCAAAGGTCTTACCCATGGCGGTGCCGTTTGTTTGCAAGAAAAATTTATTGTTAAACTAAAAGTCATTTTTGTTAAGTTAATTTCAAGTAACTTTAGAAGATATTCATCTTGTTTCTTGGGGTCAGGATATTTTCTCATGCACTCTCGTACCGCCTCCATTCCTGCCTGTGTTTCGATGTTCATATAAAGACTATCTATGTCCATAGTGAAAAGTAATCCATCAGAAAGGATTTTTAGATCTGCTTTTTTTGTATGAAGTTGTACGTGTCCTTCAAATAGCTTTTGTGTTTTTGTGAGATCGAGTTCAGATGGTATTCTATAAATTCTGCCGTAGGATACGTTTCGCTGCTGCAGTCGGACACGATTGGTCTTCCTGGGGGTATCTTTCTAGGCACGCTCCAACTGTCTGGGTTCTTATGTATTTTCGGGAGGAGGTAAAACTTCCTAGGCCTGGAAATGTCATGGCCTCGAAGGTATTCCTTCTGTTTCCCGCTGATGACTTGTTTCTCACACATCTCTAGAATTCTTCTTCACTTCTCTCACTCCTTTTTGCGTCTGGGGGTATATGGGTTCGTCTAAGGGGTTATAATGCTCTGTGACCTGCAACTGTCTTGTCCCCTCCCAAATATAATCTTTGATGTCCATAAGCACCACTGCGTTGCCTTTATTGACCAGTTTGATAACAATGTTTTTATTCTTTTTGAGTTGATTCAAGGCCTTCTCTTCGCCCACGGATATATTTGGTCTTTCTTTGAGACCCCAAAATCCGCCCTGATAATGGAAGTGATACGATTGGGGAGTTTGGAAAACAGCGGGGACCAATCAGATCCATGGGTGAAGGGGGGTTTCTCTTTTCTGTTTTTCTTGCCTTCGAAAAAGATTTCAAGTTTCAGTCTCCTATGATAGTTCTGTACACTTAAGTAATTCTACCTTCTGTGTTTTGAAATTACGTGGTGCTGGGACAAAGGAAAGGCCTTTAAGTAGGACTGCTCTCTGTTCTGGGGTTGGGGTGAGAGAGGATGAGAGATTAACTATAAGTTTTTCGCCACCATTTATGCGGTTGATGGACCTTGAAAGTTAAAATTTTGTGTCCAATGCTCTAACATGGCTTTCGCTGTCGCTGTGGTCCAATGAAAGATCTTTCTCCACCCCAAACCGGGCAGAGGGCAGCTCCACGATGCTGTTCAGAGTATCTCTGATATACTCATTCATCTTAGTGAGGTGCGCTTGTTCCTCAGCCGGTAGTTGGTCAGAGAAATTAATGATTGGAAAGTACAACTCCGTATGTGGTAGGCGGCTGCGTGCCATTCTGCATGTTCTTTGGATTTCTTTTGTTGTGGTGACGATGCATCTCTGTGATCTATTGTTTATTCCAAATGAGAAAATCAAAACTTCAAGTTCTAAGGCTACCGTCGCCCTCTCCATTAGATTTCCAGCATGCTGTAACTTTGCGCCTGGAAAACTATCAATTTGCAGATCTGCCACTCTAAAAGTGGGGATCCTTGAAACATTGGAGTCGCCTATTATCACATATTTCTTTTTTAGACTCAGATTCCAATCTGCTTGTTTATGATTTGTGTTGACATGACAGCTGGGCCTCCCCACCAAGCGGGGTGTGTCGGGAGCCATGGTGGCTCCCTTGTGGGCATCTGTCTCTGCCACTGTGTTTGGTTCTGCTGTTTCTGCAGCCGGTGCCTCAATCAATTGTGCTATCACATCTGCGTTTCCTTCTAAAAATTGTGTTAATGGTAATTGAGGTCTAAGTGAGCTTACCGAGTGCTCTGAGAGTTGGATCTGATTTGACTCTTCAGAGTCCTCTGAGAAGAAATGTGGCGAACACTCTACCCTCGTGAGTGAGAAGCCCAAGTTCTTTGTTGGTTTGTCATTTGTGTGGTTAGTTTTTTGTTTGCTTTTGACCATTTCTGTGATCATTACAGTTGGGCTTGCCGGAGCACTCTCTGCTTCAACGGCTGATGGTAACTGTTTTTCTGCATGTGCTGGTGTCTCAGTGGTGGTGGGTGGCACACTCATGTCTACTAGAAGCTCAGTGAACATCCTACGGGGCTGTCTAGGTGGTAGTGGCTCTAGGGGTCTGAAAGGTGTAGCCGGTGAGGGCTGTATCATGGCTGGTGGTTCCAAAGGTGGAAATTCTTGGTCGAACGACCAATCTCCCCTGTTTGGGGGAGGGGGGGTACACCATCCACCCGGGTTATTGTCCCTTCTAGGGGACGTTTGTATTTGGACACTGACATGTTGAACCCCAGTTCTAGGTCTCACGACACTAGGTGTGTCAGAAACCACCACTTGTGCGTAAGTGTTCGGAGGGGTAGGGTTAGTTGTGTGTTGTTGGGCCTGTTCGACTGTTTGCTCTGTGGTTTTCAGAGTCGTTGCACATCTCTGCTGTAAAAAGCACTTCAATCCTTTCAAACATGTCCGAAACAATCTTATCTTTGAAATTCTTTCTGGCCCAATTGCCCGCAACCTCAAATGCATGAGACCAATCGCTTGATCGGTTCTTTCTTTGAGTTCCTCCAAGGTCTGGTCAACCAGTGAATTGTAATATTCTTCAAGTATCAGTTGTATGGTCTATTAGCCCGTAGATGGACTGTTGTGGGGATGTCTCCATCATCACTAGGGTGTGGGCTGATGTAATAGCCACCAGAAGGAAAATCTTCATCTTCAAATCTACTGGACGTTCCATAAATTTCATGCGTAGACGTGGAGCTCTCCTTGGCTCACTGCGTGCTCTGAAACTTGCCATACAGTATGATCTGAGAAAAAAAGGTCAAAATCAAATCAAAGAAAAGCATCCTGTAAAATACGATGCTTAAAACTATCGCGACGTTTCGAAGCTTGCTGCTTCTTCTTCAGGCTGTCTAAATGTCTAAAAGTGTTAGGATGTATCTTCATCGAGTGATTCAGAACGAATGACTGAAATGGCGCTCTGTCATTTTGTATCTAGGAGGGCGCTGCCTGTGACGTCACTCATCATCCAGCTCGAGACTCCAACCCACTTCAGCTAAAACACAAAATAAAGTATGAAAATAAAAAGATTTATTTGAAATGACACATCTAAAAATATTTCTATTGCTCTTCTGTCTAGAATCAGTGTGTTTTGATTTTTAGAACCGTGTTTGTTAAAGTTATTCGACAAAAACCGTGGTGAGTGTGAAAACAGAGAAGTCCTGGAAAATCACAATCAATTATTTTTGTACATTTTCTGTCAGAAAAAGGTGTTTTTAGATTTTTAATGTCATGTTTGTTAATGCTTTTGGGTGTAAACACGAGATAGAATACAGGGGGGAAAAAAGGCAGAGTCCTGTCAGCTCATATTAACAAAAAATAAATATGTTTCTTATGAAAACAACTCAAAATGAGTACTTAAAAAATAGAATCTCTAAAAAAATGTTTTTGATCGTCCTCGCTATGGGAAAGATGTTTGTTGATTTTTAGAATCATGCCTGTAGATGTTTTAAAACAAAAAGTGGTGTTAAGTGTATAAATGAATACAGACTTTATAGTTTCTGTTTTAAAATAAATTGCCCTTTCATATTGCACATAGGAAATGTGTTTTTAGTTTTATAATGTCATATTTACTGATGTTTTTAAAGTAAAAAATGAAAAACTTGAGAATGAGTGCTTCCTAGTTCTCCAGTGTCACAAACAGTTATCTTCATGTGTGTTTAAACCTATACCATTGTTTTGTTATTTTTTTAATGTGGTGTTATTTGATGTATCTGTATTAGAAGGTGTTTTTAGTGTGAAAATGCCTGGATTTTTGTCAGACCATGTCATTAAAAGGGATCTGTTTTTATCTTATCTTGAGAAGGGTGTCATTAATTTTTAAATTGTGTTTATAGCTGTTTTTACTGTTAAAGTGTCTGTATCTTCTTCCATCTCCTTCCAAACTTGTTAAAATGTCTTAGATTCAATAAGATTGCTCTTATACCTTTCCAATTGTGTGTATCTGCAAGAAATCTTGTATAAAACCTCAAAAAGTCTCTCCTTTGAATAATCCTGTTCAATTTTAATTCTCTTTCTAACTCCCATGAACGCCACATGAATTGAGAAAGATTTAAGTTATAAAATCATATCTTATCATAATAAATTGATAAATAGGTTTATTTCCTCATAAGATGATGTTAATAGTTCAATGTAAATATAAGTATTTTAAAATTTTAGAAGAATTGTAGAGCAGATGAATTAAATGTTAAATGTTAAGTACTAAGGTTCTTAAATGAGTTATACACAAAATCTGAGTTTCTATTGTTTTTGTATCCATTTAGCGGTCATTTTATTTAAAAGAGTCTATTATAAGGGTCAGATGTGTTTTTGTATATCTTTTGGCCCTCTGTTTCTAGAACAGTCCTTAGTTCATTAAAACAATAATGTTGAAAGTTGGAGTTTGCATCAAAAAAAGTTTGTCATTAGAAATCAAGTATTCTTTCTCAGGATTTAGTGAATTATTTTCTTGATAATATTGTTTTTGTTTTATGAAATGGTTTAGTATTCCTCATGAATTATGATGTTTTTGTATTTTATACTTTTATATTATTATGTATGTATCCATTTAATGTGTTTACATATGTTTAGGAATTAGGTGGACTGGTTTTTGTTAGTAGGCACTCTCTCACAAAAGCCAGAAGTTCAGAGACGAGGCACGGGCTTAGTTAGGGATTATAGACCCAGAAATCAGAGAAAAGTCCAATTCCGGTTGAGTCCACTGTCCTTCAACTTCTACTGACTGCTTCCAACCTTGCTTTGGTCCGGCCTAGTTCCCAAAAGCAGTCCACTGTCCTTATTGATTTAATATATCTTAATGATTATTTATAAGATTATCTTTTTTACTTCTTCTCTCTATGTGGAGAGATATGTATTATACAGGTATTTATAAATTTTATAAATGATATGATGATGATAGAAATTCTATTGGTTTTCAATCGTGTAGTGTGCATGATGATGTTATTCGATGTTACTATGAATTCAGTTTCCTTTGAACGTGTGTCTTTTATTTCCTTTTGTAGTGAAGATTTCTGTCTTGTAGGGGTGTAAAAAGTTGATGTATGTCATACAGGGGTAGGATGAGTGAATGTTTGTGGAAATTAGCTTCCCGCAGAAAACCATTAGAAGGAAAACACTGAACCATTAAGGATTGAGTTCATATTCCGGCCTCATCTGCTTGCCTATGTAAACTATGCATCATTAATACGGTGAATACTGAATTTGAACTTTTAATATTACTGTTTTAAATAAATTACGGCACTTTAAGTGTTTTTACAATGTTTTGTCGCACTGTCGCACATGATTGAAATACTGCCGCGGGTGCTTAATATGGATTGCAAATGGCCAAAACTTGCATTTTGTTCAGAAATACCTTTGTTTTATTCTTTTGAGAGGTGATTAAATATTTGCGGCTGGGAAACATGAAAAATTGAGATGCTTGTGCTGCAGTTCTATGGATGTTTTGCCCTCCAAGTCTTCGAGCCGGTCACGTGACTGAAAGCTATGAATAGACTGGTAGGTTTAGTGTGGGTGCTGTTTTTGGATTTTAAATATATGTATTATCTGATCATCATCATTTATGAGTTGATTAATCCTCATTGGCTTTTTGTATATACTAATAAGAAATATGCACGTAAATATAAAGTAAATATTGTGTCTAAAATGTAACATAATAACTACTTGACTACTTTTTTATTGAACTAAAATCAGTGTGACATTTGCAATATTCAGCAAAATAGCCCCCTTGTCATGGTATGTCATTTAACTCCATCATTTTACGAATAAACTAAGCATTTTGAATTTATACCTCAGTGTTTCTTCTGAATTTCTTTATGTTTGTTGTTGCTCATTTGTGTAGACATCTCTCACAAAGAGACAGGCAGCGTGAGCCTCAACAGCGCGACCTTGATAACAGAAATACACTATCCAAAATATCAATCGCTATTTATGTTGAATAAAATCAGAAGAATCATTCTCGTATTTCGATACTTCGCTGGTTATTTTTTGTCACTTAAATTTTAATCAGGCTATTTGTCTGGTCGGGCAAGTAAAAAAAAAAAAAGGCTGGTCAGCTAGCTGTAGCTCGATCTATATTATTATTGAGAACATTATATAAAAAAAGAAGGTAGTTCGGCCTGTATTCTGCTACTGCAATTCTCTCTGATGACGAAGTAACTACGCGCGGGGAAGAAAAAACATCTTCGGTTGTAAACAATCACTGGGTCCGTCAGACTGAAAAAGATCATTTAGCGGTAATCTGACCAAAAATATTTAAGACCCGTTGAATCTGAATTTAAAACATTAAGACTTTTTAAGGTCTTTTATTAGGAACACGTTATTTAAGACTTTTTAAGGACCCGTGGACACCCTGGATTAGCTCACGTCACCTCTTATTTGACAAGTCTTTGGGTTTGAGTCATTCGTTCATCGCGTGACAGCCCCATAAGCTAAACCAATGCAGTCTGAGCCGGAAAGAGAATTGATTAGTTCATCTTTTGAATTGTTTGTTCTTTTGTCACATGACCACTTCCCGGATCAGTACCTCAGTCGGTAATACTAACATAAACCTGTATTTGTTGTGTGTTGGATCAAATTTAGGAATTATCATAAAATTATCAAAAGATGTGTAATAAGCATTTTCTTAGAAATAAAAAAAAAGTCTGTCCATTTCTGTCACTATGTTTTTGTTACTGTTTCTTGAGGATCTGTGGTGTGTTATTTTATAAATAAAACACTGTTATAAATAAAATATTGGTTAATTTGTCAGACTGCATAGGTTATGGGGCTGTCACGTGATGAACGAAGGACTCAAACCCGAAAACTCGAAGGTGAACTAATTCCAGTACAGAACCTATAGGATGTTGCGCATGTGCGACTGAACGAATCACTCCCTGAGTCAAATTAAAGATCTGTTCAAAATGAACGAATAGTTCAATAATGACCCATCACTATTCTTCTTAAGGGTATCATTTCATTTACGATAAAAAAATAAATAACATTAAAGGGATAGTTCACCCATTTTTTTTTTTTTTTATCTGTCATCATTTACTCACCCTCATGTCGTTTCATTTGCACAACATAAAAGAAGGTATTTTGAAGACTGTTGGTAACAAAGCTATTTTGGTTACCAGTGACTTTCATTGTATGAACCAAAAATACTGAAATGCTTCTCAAATTATCTTCTTTTATGTTCCATAGTTTATGTTAGGCTGTTGTAGCCTAAATGGTTGTGTAATAAATTTTATGCTGAATCAAATAAAATATTTCTTTCTAAACCTACTGGTTTTAAGATCTACTTGCTACTTTCTCATTTAACACAATAATAGTTTAAATAATCTTTTGTGGGTATTTTTACAACCAAATTTAGTTTGCGATTAATTAGATTATTTAATTGCTGCACCATGTAACTAATTAGACTAAAAATTTTAATCGACTGACAGCCCTAATATATATATATATATATACACACACACACACACACACACACACACACACACACAGGTGCATCTCAATAAATTAGAATGTCATGGAAAAGTTCATTTATTTCAGTAATTCAACTCAAATTGTGAAACTCGTGTATTAAATAAATTCAATGCACACAGACTGAAGTAGTTTAAGTCTTTGGTTCTTTTAATTGTGATGATTTTGGCTCACATTTAACAAAAACCCACCAATTCACTATTTCAACAAATTAGAATACTTCAATAAAAAAAAAAAAAAAAACATTTTTTAGTGAATTGTTGGCCTTCTGGAAAGTATGTTCATTTACTGTATATGTACTCAATACTTGGTAGGGGCTCCTTTTGCTTTAATTACTGCCTCAATTCGACGTGGCATGGAGGTGATCAGTTTGTGGCACTGCTGAGGTGGTATGGAAGCCCAGGTTTCTTTGACAGTGGCCTTCAGCTCATCTGCATTTTTAGGTCTCTTGTTTCTCATTTTCCTCTTGACAATACCCCATAGATTCTCAATGGGGTTCAGGTCTGGTGAGTTTGCTGGCCAGTCAAGCACACCAACACCATGGTCATTTAACCAACTTTTGGTGCTTTTGGCAGTGTGGGCAGGTGCCAAATCCTGCTGGAAAATGAAATCAGCATCTTTAAAAAGCTGGTCAGCAGAAGGAAGCATGAAGTGCGCCAAAATTTCTTGGTAAACGGGTGCAGTGACTTTGGTTTTCAAAAAACACAATGGACCAACACCAGCAGATGACATTGCACCCCAAATCATCACAGACTGTGGAAACTTAACACTGGACTTCAAGCAACTTGGGCTATGAGCTTCTCCACCCTTCCTCCAGACTCTAGGACCTTGGTTTCCAAATGAAATACAAAACTTGCTCTCATCTGAAAAGAGGACTTTGGACCACTGAGCAACAGTCCAGTTCTTCTTCTCCTTAGCCCAGGTAAGACGCCTCTGACGTTGTCTGTGGTTCAGGAGTGGATTAACAAGAGGAATACGACAACTGTAGCCAAATTCCTTGACACGTCTGTGTGTGGTGGCTCTTGATACCTTGACCCCAGCCTCAGTCCATTCCTTGTGAAGTTCACCCAAATTCTTGAATCGATTTTGGTTGACAATCCTCATAAGGCTGCGGTTCTCTCGGTTGGTTGTGCATCTTTTTCTTCCACAATTAAATATGCTTGGTATAGTAATACATTTTACATATAATAAGCATTTTTAAATATGTTTTACACAATAATAAGAATAAATTTGTAAATAAAATTAGTTTAATTTACAGCAGACAATCATCCACTGTGAATAAATCGCCATCCGAATCCATGAGTTTTATCACTGAGGTGATGTGTAAATTTATTTTTACAGACGTCCATATGAGAAACAATTACCATCCAAATCGGGCTTATGACATTTTCCTGGATCAATATCATTGCCTACAAATGCGACCTCCAGAGTATCCAGCCTTCCTTTTGAGAAACAGGAACATGTTGCACTTGGTGAAATCACGTTCACCCACTCCTGACCAATAGAATGCTGCATAAACTTTTATCAAAACTTGTAAGAAACAGTTGGCAAATAATAAATCAGTGATCTAGGTTTTTCCATTTTAAAACCATTGCACTGGTTCTGCCAGTATTGTTCAGTCACTCAACGTGAGCAATGACGTACATGTTCACATTGACGAGCACTTCTGCAAGAGGGTATGAGATAGCCCAGCTGAGTACAAAGATATTTTTTTTTATCGCTCATAACTTTTATCGTCATAACTGGATGCTGGACTAAGATTAAGCTTTCTAGAGTGCATGTCGACTGCCTGAGTTCAAACACAATATCAAATGGAGTATACTTTGAAAGGCTACACATTTGACTGTATGCATACACTAGCATACACGTACAAAAACTAGAGCTTTAGAGTCTCTAGAAATGATCTGATGACCTGTATTAGGAGTGTTTCATCAGAGAGGGGAACAAAATGTGCACTCTTCAGGAACAAGTTTGGCAACCACTTTTCTAAATGATCACAACATAACCATACAACCTTACAACAGGGAGCTAGACTTGCGTATTTGCCATTAATATGATAATAACAGAATTAAACGTAAGCACATCACATAGTTGTTTGATGTTTTTCAAATAATTTTGGCCGATAGCCGATGCTGATATCTTTCCCTTTGTTTTGAAACAACACCAAATCTCTCCTGTGTAGAAATTATAAATAAATTATTTTTAATTTTGGTTAGTTTTGAGCAAAAACGTATTTGTTAGAAGTAATAACCTTTATTAAAGTTTTACTTCTAATGAGAGTACATTGAAAGCCTTGAAATTAACACTAATAAAATCAATCTCTGCTGTGTTTTTTTTTTCTCTCAGACAGATGCAGTTGAAACCTTAACATTTTATTTGTGTATTTAATATATTAATAGATGGTCTAATGCAGTAGTTCTCAACTGGTTTGGCCTTGGGACCCACGTTTTCCCATATATATATATATATATAATTTGTTAAAAATAAAAACAAAGCAAATTTATTTCACAAAAATTAAGTTAAGACTGTTAAGAATATGACTAATACTGAATAAACAGCCTATATTTTGTTGTTGATGTTGTTTCTTTGGCCGACTGGTCTAAAGCAAAAGAGCTGTAAAAATTCCTCCTTATATTTAAGTTTTCATAATCCATTTGAAAAATATATATATATATATTTAGATGTGTGATTAAATGTAAAGTGTAACGGTTTTGATAGCTCTATAAATCCTAAATTCTCTGATTGTAGAGTGTGGACAAGACTTTTATTTTGGTCTGGTGGGGTGACGTCATAAGGCTGCGTCTGTGATTCGGCTGAAGAAAGGTGTGTGCTTTTAATCATTTAATCAAGTACTGAACTCAACAAAACTTGTTTAGAAATTGTATATAAAACTGTTAAAACGAACTGTTAACACTATACTGTTTTAGCTGGTGATAATGAAAGTTACTTTGTGCTTGTAAAACGCTCCCGCACGAGAAACAGAAAAGCTGCGTCTCATTTCTCTCCCTGTAACTTCCTGAAGTGAATCAGTTTAATCAGTTTATCTTAAACATTAATTAAACAGTGATGGAGAAACGGAGCTTTATGAATCTCCGAGTCAACTGAATCAATTGATTCGCAAAGCGATTCACTGTTTTGAATCACTGCTGCTCAAAACAGTGAAAATACAACGAGAACAATAAATAAATGTGTAACGATAGCTTTTATACAACAAAAGTACATTTTCATGAGAGTTTAAGTTTAAGTTTTCATGAGAGAATCTATATAACCTACAAATAAGTAAATACTAATATTAGTCCTAATACAAATTTGAACAATGCACATAGTTTGTGTTCTTGTATTAATCTGAATGCTAGTTTTGTTTGTTTTTTTGTCTTGTCAGGTAATTTAAGTCTATTATCTCTTTGTCTGACTCCTTCACCAGTGCGCTGATCCAGAGCTGATTGAGACGAACACAGAGATTTAGTTTGCATTTATTTTTCTTTCTGTTAATTATTCTCCTCATAAACAGGACAAAGTGTTCAAACACAGATAAACTCCTGCTGAAGCGACTGAGATCCTCGTGACACACTGTTATAAAGATGGTGTTTATTAAAGAAGAGAGTAAAGACATGAAGATTGAAGAAACATTCAGAGTTAAACATGAAGATACTGAGGAACAAACAGGTTGGTTTTTATTCTCTGAACTCACTCATTTGATCCTTAATAAAATATCCAGCTCTACAGAAACAGAGTTATGAAAATAATACTGAAGTAATCAATCAAGTCATTTATGTATTGCTTTATACAATACTGATTGTATCAAAGCAACTTTACAGTTTGTCAATAATAACAGAGTCATTTTTCTAATTAAAGTCAGTTTATTGACGATTCAGTTATGTCATCATCCAGTTCAGCTCAAGCTGGCAATGTTGCCAGAAATAAAGTGTAAATTATGCATTTATGATATTAAGGTTTGAACATGCAATATAGACACAGATTTAACTGCTGTGACACGTAACATGCCTTTATTTTAAGTAAGCAATAAGGTACGAGAGGCCGTGCTGTATCGTGAATAAATCACAGCTGAATGGCGGAGTGCCTGCAACCCCTTCAGCTGTGATTTATTCACGATACAGCACGGCCTCTCGTACCTTACTGCTTTTATAAAACGGTTACCACACAATAAAAAATATTAAAACCAAAAATGTATGTATTGAAATGTTACTTTTTTGAAGCAAGTTCGTTAAATGCTGTCCTTCCGCTAAAAAATAGTTCCTGATAGCAGTAAATGGACTGTTCTGAGCATGCCTCTCATCTAATGGAGCTTAAATAAAAACAGAGAATAGGAGCTCTTATCATCCGCTGTGTCATTTATTGTCCCTTACGAAAATTAACCATGGTTTTACTGTAGTAAAACTGTGGTTAACCATGACTGTAGTAACCGTGGTTTTTTGGTGCGAACCGTGGTTTTAAAGTACCACAAATTTACTATGGTTGTAATACCATAGTTTAACCATGGTTTTACTAAAGTATCTCAAATTACATTTAAGCCTAGTTATTCAACAAACATCTACAAAATAAAAACAGAATGACAAGTTACTATTCTATGATACAGGCTTTATTACAGTAGTTACATCATCTGAAAGAAAATATGAACTGTTGCAATTGTTCTCACATGACAGAATGATTCAGAACTATTAACTACAACTTTTTAATAATGGTGATAAAGCACTGCAGTGGTAGAGATGGTTTTCTGCTAATTTACAAAATAAAAATAGCAAATTGTTACACTGTAATAATGCATTATCTCTATAGAAATTAATTACACATTGCACAAATAAACATGACTTAATGCACACACACAGCATTATACCACCTACCTCCTTTACAATATCCTATGTAGGGCTGCCTGCAACTAACAATTGTTTTGATAATCAATTTATCTGTAGATTTTTTTTTTTTATTAATTTGATGACAAAAAGTTATACATTATTTTTTAATTAATTTTAATCCATTATTTTAAACAATGTCATTTCACATCCTGCCTATGAAAACAAATATAATGAATGTATCTATGTAGGCTCTGCTGTACATTATAAGCGTTAAAGTGTTAAAATACAAACATTACATTCTAAACCTAAAAACAGCAGATTGCTTGCTGTTTTAAAACAGAATTTAAAACAATTTAAAGTCAGTGTAAAGTCAATTCTGAGAATTGTTTGTTAACACATTATAAATGTTAGAAATGCATTGCTGAAACATGTTACAAAGACTGTCAACTATATAGTACTTAAAGGAAAACGTGTTTACGTGTTTTTCCATATTCCAATATGTTTTTCCCTCAGCTTAGACGAGTTGATATGTACCTCTCCCGTCTTAATCGCTCTAGTGCGCGGCGCCACTATGCTAGCGTTTAGCTTAGCACCATTCATTCCTTAGGATCCAAACAGAGATGAATTTAGAAGCTATCAAACACTTACGTGTTTTCCCTATTTAAAGACAGTTACATGAGTAGTTACACGAGTAAGTATGGTGACACAAAATAAAACAGGGCGATTTTTTTTAAGCGGATAAAAAATGATAACTATAATGTATGGCGGAAGAGTACTTCGCAGCACTTTGACCTCAGCGCAGTAATGTCATCACTCCTGAAAACTCCCCCTCTCACTCTCCCTCTAACTTCCATCAATAGAACCAATATTACTGCGCCGAGGTCGAAGTGCTGCGAAGTGCTCTTCCGCAGTTGAGTAACTCACATCTAAAGTGTATAGTAAAGACAAACTCACCGTGTCTATCTAGTCATGAAGATGTATATACATTTAAATTTCAGCAGGCAACTATTTTAATCACAACAATGTATATACAATTACCAATGATTAAACATATAAATCGTCAGTTTGTTTTACACCCATGACCACAGACATTATTTCATACAAGACAGTCGTGAGATGCATAAGAAATCTTTAGATGCACCCATAACAACAAAAGACAATACTTTATTGAACCTTTTCTGATAAGAACTGCAAACACAAGTATTTTTGATGATCGTTTCTATCTAGTCCGCTCGTTTTATCATGCTTACCACAGCTTTTGTCATTTTTTTGTCTAGCAGTGGCAGCAGGTGTGCAATAAAATTTATAATTTGAGGCTATATTACGTTGATTCTGGCACCCAACATCACAACAAGATGATATTTTAAGCTCCTTATGTAGCCGAATCTGCACTGGTGTGTGTGTGTGTATATATATATATATATATATATATATATATATATATATATATATAACACACACACACGAAACAAAGAATTAACGTTCATGTTTTTAGGTTTGTGTCACTCAGGTTTGGATGTCACAACCTTCCTATAATGAACTGTAATATAACAGCTGCGTGGTGCCATAAGAAAATATGTTGTGAAAAAAATGCATATGAATGTATTTAATTTCTTTTATACGTTACTCACCTGTGTTTCCTGCATTTCTGTCAGCAGCTCCCTTCACAAATTTTGAAATCTTGGAGCTTCTCTTCTTTTGTAGAAAGATTATATTATCACTCCTGAAACCAGAACATTTATTTATCAATCTTTGTTTACCATGAAAGATCAAAGCACGTTTGAACTAACGTTAACGTTAGATTCATTTAATTCGTGCTCCATCACCGATTAACAGTATACAGCACATATTTTAGGCTAAATAAGTTAGACAACTTCCAATAAACCACTGACAAACTGACAGCAAACCCTTTACAAAGCTATCAAAATCTCTCATCTACACATAAAGATGTGATTAAAAGCCCAAACTTTCATAAGCGAGCTCAAGCTTTAGAGTTAGCCTATGTTCATCTGAAAACAGTTGAGATGCTAGCGGACTTTTTTGAAGACTGTAAAACATTTCTGTGAAGTAAATATTCAACAGAAACATGTCAGTTACATGTAAGAAAGTGTCTGGAACAGTTGTATGTGATATTTGTGTGATTTTAGGGACTAAACTCAATGAAAGCAATGAAAACAGCAGCGAGAGACGGAGATTTACGGCTTGTTAGTTGGTGGTGTCGCCCCGTTTCCATGGCAACTCCCTCCGCTGCAGCATTTGAATGAGACTCGAGATGGGCGGATCGATCCTTAAGTATCGATACTTTCGATACTGATGTTGTATCGAAAGGATCGATCCTCACATAAAAAATATCGATTCTAAAGTGCATTTTTTAACCATTAATTTTATTTATCAAGAAATTTGGTGCATAAAATAAGCTTCTAAGTGGAAAATTAGACTATATTAGCGAATAATTGTGTTGGATAGAACCATTTCTCCTGCTCATCGGAACACACGCAAATGCTGAAAGACAGAACCCATCAATCAATCAATCACAGACAGCATTCACTGCTGACGCATGGCTCAGTCACAGTGTTTGTTCAAATAGGGCTGCGTTTCCCAAAAGCATCAGAAGCATAAGTAGATCTTAAGAAACCATTGACACATTATTACATTACATTACATATCATTGTTACTAAATGATGAGCAGCAAATGATGTTAGAATTATTTCTGAAGGATCATGTGACATTTAAGACTGGAGTAATGATGCTGAAAATTCAACTTTGATCACAGATACATTTTAAATTACATTTTAAAATATATTAAAATAGAACATAGTTATTTTTAATTGTTATATTTCACAATATTGCAGTTTTTACTGTATTTTTGTTCAAATGCAGTCTTAGTGAGCATGAGACTTATTAAAAAAAAATATTACAAAATTTTACTGACCCCAAACGTTTGTGTACATGTAATATATATTTTAAGTTTGTGCAAGTAAATTTATTTAAACTGGTTGTTAAAAGTTCAAATGGATTGTGTTATGTTCTGTAATTGCTGTTAGTAAATCTGTCAGAAAAAAAAAAAATATGCTAAAGTTTCACCTTTAGGGGTACAACAGCCTGGCAGCCTTTTACAAAAGTTAACCATGGTTTTATTACAGTAACCACAGTTTACCACAGTATTTGTAGTAAAACTGCAGTAACCACAAATTTACCATGGCAATAATAATATATTTTAGTACCATGTTTAATTTTCATGAGGTACCCTCAAAGGTGCACTTTTGTAACTTATCTACCCTTAAAGCATGCATACTTGTATTGTACTAATATGCTTCCTTTTAGGGGTGTAGTTGCACCTTTGAGGTTACTGCCCCAGGAAAGGGCTAAAATACAATTATAGTATATTTTATTTCTGACAGTGTAAACAAAAAAAGGCCTATGAAATGTTAAAAATTCATTGCTTTAAAATCTAATATTAGGTGAGTATAATTACTGATTATATTCTTTTAATAATTTAAAAGATCAGTTTAGTTTAGAGGTATCGGTATCGATATCGACAATACTGGGCTTGAAAATATCGATATCGGATCGAAAATAAAATGAGGTATCGCCCATCCCTAAATGAGACTCCAGTATTCAGCATTCACGCCCATTAAAACACGTCACAGTCACGCAGCATTCACATAAACAAACCTCTTAAAATCTCATTAAATCTTTATTAAATCGCGAATTTGAAACTCATTTTGTAGTTCTATGACCAATTCATAGGTGCAAAATGTATGATAGTGGGACAAAGTGGCACTTTTATATTTTAAGATTTTGTATCTTTATTTCATTTTAAAACAAGATTGCAGTATTTTTTATACTAAACTTTGCTTTTGTTATATAACTAGCCTAGTGTGTGTGTATATATATATATATATACACACACACACACACACACACATATATATATATATTTAATAGCTGTTAAATAGATGTAATAGATATAAAGGACTGATCTACTGGTCTTTTTAAAATTTGCCTAATAAACCACAACACTACTCAAAATTAATACTTTAATGAGTATTTATTAATTAATAGAAAATGAGTATGGAATGAGTTCTGGACCAGGCAGGACAATTTAGCTCACTTGATCTCACTTTCCAGAAAAAGATATTTACAACATGTTGATTGTGAAGAACCATTAAATAGTCTAAAAATTTACTATGGTTTTCTACAAAAACTATAGATAAATCATGGTTACATGGTTGCAGTAAAACCATTGTTAATTTTGTAGTTACTATGGTTGTACTACAAAAACCATGGTTCATTTTACAGTTACTATGGTTTTACTGCAAAAACCATTGATAAACCATGGTTTTTGTAGTAAAACCATGTTTTTTTTTTTTTGTAGTTACTATGGTTTTACTACAAAAACCATAGTTTAACTATGGTAACTGTAGTAAAACCATGGTTTATTTTGTAGTTACTATGGTTTTACTATAAAAACCATGGTTAAACCATGGTTTATTACATAGTTACTATGGTTTTACTACAAAAACCATAGTTTAACTATGGTAACTGTAGTAAAACCATGGTTCATTTTGCAGTTACAATGGTTTTACTACAAAAACCATAGTTAAACCATGGTTACTACAAAAAAAACGTGGATAATTTTCACAAGGGGTTTTAACACCATATATGATATTTTCTCACACACATACATCTGCTTATCTCTCAGCATGAGAAACGTCTGTTTTCTGTCTTTTAGTTTTAAAACAGACCGATTCGCGGCACAGCGCGAGTTTTATAATTGTCATTACAGTGTAAAATGATGGGACATATAGACATACAGAATCATACCTGAAACAGAAAACTAATAAATTCAGTAATATTCCCTCTTCACTTCAGAAACTGTGGGCTTCCACACAGATGCGCGCTGCACACACATCAACACATCTCCGCATGAGAAGCGTTTATTAGACGGGGAAGGGCGGGGTCTCAAAATTAAAGATGAAAGATGCAACATAACGCCAGCAGGGGTCACTCATACTTCATTAAATAAATAACAAACAGTTAATTCTGCCGAAATACATAATACGTGAAAGTTTTGATGCTTTATTATTGATTGTTTATGTTGCTAAGGGTGGTTGCTAAGGGTGTTGCTCAGTGATACACAGAACGGTTGGGTGAAGCGGTCATAGCCGTGCTGTATCGTGAATAAAGCACAGCTGCTGACCAATCAGAATCGAGGAATGGAACTAACCGTTTTATAAAATGAAATAAAACCAGAAACAAGAACATGGTCCTCTTTTCAATATTCAATAACAAAATACTAATTGTTATAGAAGTGAAGTGAAGTGAAATGGTGACCCATACTCAGAATTAGTGCTCTGCATTTAACCCATCCAAGTGAACACACAGCAGTGAACACACACACACTGTGAACACACACCTGGATCTGTGTGCCGCTCTCTGGAGAGTATAGACGACAGTTCCCAAAGGTCATTGCATTACAGGGATATCATGCATCACAATCCACATTACAGTCAGTGGTTGATCCGCTGAATTAGTAATTTGGTAGTTTGTTTTTGTATTTCTGTGTATATGATTTGCGCTCAGTCTTCTAAAAGTGCTAACAATGTGTACAAAAAATATCTACATTCTTAGAATTAAAATGTGTAATCAAATTATTGTACCCGATCAGATCTAATATAAATATCTCCAAAAGAAAAAGCAAACAAACAAACACAATGCCTTCACAAAAAAGAAGACAGACAGAGAGAGAAAGAGCGAAGGGAGGCTGCTAAAGTTCAACATTGGCAAACATGGATTCAAAGCTCCAGCAAGCCAGAAGATAAATCGTATAGAATATTTAGCAGTTTGTCACACTTTAATTCTTGTTATTAATTATATCTCCCATTATTAGGGCTGGGCGATATGGCCAAAAAAAAAAAAAAAATCCCCGATTTTTTTTTCACAAAAAAATTCGATTTACAATTTAAATCGATTTTTTTCCCCCCTACTTAAAATCAATCTGCAGATGACAAAGAAATTGTTAAACAATTTTTAACTTTTTTTTTTTTTTTTTTTTTTTTTTTTTCCCTTCTGGGATTTGATTTGGATTTCCCCCTTGAGGTTAAAGTGCAATCAGAAACAACAAGCCAAAGAGACAAGATGGCAGGCCCTGCCATTGTAAACAGTGAAAATGTAACATAACATAAAATGTAACATAAAATTGTGTGACCCTCTTTAAGTTTTCTTTAAACACAAGTTTAACATCTTGCTATTCAGTAGATAGGAGGTAGTTCTGATAAACGATGGACGATGACATCGTGGGGGTTAGGGGGTGTGCCCGAAGCGTGAATCCGTATTCAGAAAGGCACAGAAAACAAATAACGATTGCTAACGGTTGCCTGTTACAGTTACATTACAGTACATAAAATTTCACTTACCACATAAACAGAGTAAGGAGAGATGACTCAGGACGATGACAAATGATTTGCAGATCATGAGCAAAACTGACAAACCTCTAATCTTGTAAAATGTGTGCTAAGTACTCCATAGTATAAACATGAACGTGCGATCGCCAATCTCGAAAGTGAAAGTGAAACTAAAAAGCGATCGTGCATTCAAAAGCAGTTGCAATGCATAATAGCGGCTCCCTGATTCCCGTAATTTTATATACAGTATGATGATCACCCAATGATAAAACTGAGAGGGAAAGAAATATACATTTTCCTCCCATCTCATATTTATTCTCCGCAGTGAGTCAATGCCATGGAGGTAAGGGCAGAGCAAGTTTAAATATCTTTCTAGTCTATATTTCCATTTTGTAATCCCGCTGTTTTGGGTATTTAAAAATAAATAAATAAATAAAAATAAAATGTTTTTGTAACAGAGCAGACACTGACTGTTGTTCATGTATTTATGGCCTCATTTGGCGAGACGGCAGACGCTGAAAACACTGCGCGCTTCAGTATGTGTAGTAAACGAAACTGCGCGTCTGTGCATTCATTCATAACGAGACACGCAGGATTCATCTTTAAATGGGATTTTTGCAGCTTAATATTTACAGATACTAGTTCACATTGCGATTTGATTTAAGTGTAATGACCTACTTTTGATTTATTCATCCAAACTTTGACAAATTCAATGACATTCCGCGTTATACAATAAATTCTGTTTTTATAACTAGATTCCGCGATTCCGTCCGCGTTTTCTGCATCGCAGAAATCATAAAGCCCTGATCGCACTGCGATGCTCGCGTCCGATAGACACGGTGTGAGTTTTTTAATGGGTTATGTAATAGCCCCAGGGGCGTAAATTTCATCTAACAGTAGGGGGGGACAATATACATAAAATTTCTCAAGAGCAGTTTTTAAAGGGGACACAAATAATATATCTAAAATTGTACTTGTAAGGATATGTAGAGGAAAGCTACTACAATTGGTGTAGCAGGGAGACTAAGGCTGCGTTTACACTGCAAGTCTTAATGGACAGATCCGATCTTTTGACCATATCCGATTTTTTGGCCCGTCTGTTTACACTCACTTTAGACACGACTGTGCATCCGTCTGCATTAATCTTCAGCATGACGCAGGCCACAAAATTAATGTATTTTTATTACAATTTGTGCTCAAAATATTAGGCAGTTAGATTTTTTTTTTTAAATTAAATGTATACAATCGCAGTAGTAAAAGCTGCTCGATCTCTGCAAGCGCTGTAACTAACGTGCAATTAAAAAACGACATGCGGCATGCGGCATGCCCCAAACAACTTCAAAGAGAAGCGTTGTCCAACAAAAGAGTAGATTTAATAACATGATTTTACTCCACAACATCAGTCGAGTGTTTGAAATAACTTCATTTTGTGAGCTGATGTGCAGATTTTGTCACAGAATGTGGCAGATAATACAGGTGCATCTCAATAAATTAGAATGTCATCGAAAAGTTCATTTATTTCAGTAATTCAACTCAAATTGTGAAACTCGTGTATTAAATAAATTCAATGCACACAGACTGAAGTAGTTTAAGTCTTTGGTTCTTTTAATTGTGATGATTTTGGCTCACATTTAACAAAAACCCACCAATTCACTATCTCAACAAATTAGAATATGGTGACATGCCACTCAGCTAATCAACTCAAAACACCTGCAAAGGTTTCCTGAGCCTTCAAAATGGTCTCTCAGTTTGGTTCACTAGGCTACACAATCATGGGGAAGACTGCTGATCTGACAGTTGTCCAGAATACAATCATTGACACACTTCACAAGGAGGGTAAGCCACAAACATTCATTGCCAAAGAAGCTGGCTGTTCACAGAGTGCTGTATCCAAGCATGTTAACAGAAAGTTGAGTGGAAGGAAAAAGTGTGGAAGAAAAAGATGCACAACCAACCGAGAGAACCGCAGCCTTATGAGGATTGTCAAGCAAAATCGATTCAAGAATTTGGGTGAACTTCACAAGGAATGGACTGAGGCTGGGGTCAAGGCATCAAGAGCCACCACACACAGACGTGTCAAGGAATTTGGCTACAGTTGTCGTATTCCTCTTGTTAAGCCACTCCTGAACTACAGACAACGTCAGAGGCGTCTTACCTGGGCTAAGGCGAAGAAGAACTGGACTGTTGCCCAGTAGTCCAAAGTCCTCTTTTCAGATGAGAGCAAGTTTTGTATTTCATTTGGAAACCAAGGTCCAAGAGTCTGGAGAAAGGGTGGAGAAGCTCATAGCCCAAGTTGCTTGAAGTCCAGTGTTAAGTTTCCATAGTCTCTGATGATTTGGGGTGCAATGTCATCTGCTGGTGTTGGTCCATTGTGTTTTTTGAAATCCAAAGTCACTGCACCCGTTTACCAAGAAATTTTGGAGCACTTTATGCTTCCTTCTGCTGACCAACTTTTTTAAAGATGCTGATTTCATTTTCCAGCAAGATTTGGCACCTGCTCACACTGCCAAAAGCACCAAACGTTGGTTAAATGACCATGGTGTTAGTGTGCTTGACTGGCCAGCAAACTCACCAGACCTGAACCCCATAGAGAATCTATGGGGTTCAGAATCTATGGGGTATTGTCAAGAGGAAAATGAGAAACAAGAGACCAAAAAATGCAGATGAGCTGAAGGCCACTGTCAAAGAAACCTGGGCTTCCATACCACCTCAGCAGTGCCACAAACTGATCACCTCCATGCCACGCCGAATTGAGGCAGTAATTAAAGCAAAAGGAGCCCCTACCAAGTATTAAGTACATATACAGTAAATGAACATACTTTCCAGAAGGCCAACAATTCACAATTTTTTTTTTTTTTTTTTTTGGTCTTATGAAGTATTCTAATTTGTTGAGATAGTGAATTGGTGGGTTTTTGTTAAATGTGAGCCAAAATCATCACAATTAAAAGAACCAAAGACTTAAACTACTTCAGTCTGTGTGCATTGAATTTATTTAATACACGAGTTTCACAATTTGAGTTGAATTACTGAAATAAATGAACTTTTCCACGACATTCTAATTTATTGAGATGCACCTGTATATTCTATACCATAATAAAGGTTATGTTGATTAGCATTGGATTATAAATAAACTTTATTATTATGAAAATACCAGAGATGGCTTGAAGAACACAGATAAACCATATATTGTCGCGTCGTATGTTTACAGTCGTATACTGTTGGATATTTAAATAAATAGCCAGATCCCGAACAGATTCAATCACCCACGCAATCTTGTTCATAAATGACAGGATTCATATGTCTATTAAAGCCTTGAATCACACTGACATTCAAATCTGCGCTCTCTCTGCCGCTGACCAGAGAGAGCAGTTTACATACATGAAACATCTTTACAAAGTCTTTTGTATCAATATTTCTGTTACAAACATTCAAATTTTTGCAGAAGTACGGGAATAAATGTTTATAGTTCAGATATAAACATTGC
The DNA here is from genome assembly GCA_039654775.1 of Spinibarbus caldwelli. Classification (NCBI taxonomy): domain Eukaryota; kingdom Metazoa; phylum Chordata; class Actinopteri; order Cypriniformes; family Cyprinidae; genus Spinibarbus; species Spinibarbus caldwelli. Next base: position 31,023,793 of record CM077228.1, read on the forward strand.
AGAAGCGATCAAAATAGAATAAATCACCTTTTTGAAAGTGACGATGCTTCAAATAAAGATTGTATCAATTACAACGTAATGCCAGCAGGTGGAGACAAGTGACTTAAAATGAGATTCGTTCAAAAAATGTTGATTCGTTCAGGAATGAAACAAGTGAAGTCTTTATGAGCGAGTCATGAAGTTATGAGTTATGAATCATTTGTTTAACGTTTTTTATCAATTCGTTGAATATTGTATTTTATAAATGGACTGCAGCAGTTTTTAATAGAAACTCTAGTAAATGACGTTATTTTGTTTAGTCTTTTTTTTTCTGAATCATGGTGGGAGAACATTGATATCTGTTTTAAAAATAAAATATTGATACAATATAGTTAATATAAATAATTTATATAGTTAATATTATTTTTATTATTAATAATTAAATAGAAATTTGTGAACTATATTTGCTCAAGAATGTTTTGAGTTTTAGCATGTTGTTTGTTCAACACTCTTGAGTATGAATGCAATTTTTTTTTTGCATCAATATAGCAAAACAAACTTAATTCATTTTTTTGTTCTAGATTTTTACTCTTAAAAAAAAAAATTATAAATCAGTAAATCTCCAAATATTCTCTTAAATAAAGTCTGATGATGCAAATTGTAATTTGTGGCCCTTCTCATTTTATGTACTTTAAATGCGGCCCGCTTGGCCTCTGAACTTGAGTACCCCTGCATTACAAGATAATCTGCGCCGAACATCGGGAACGATCGAAGTGCTCGAAGATTTTTGCTCCGATTCTCGGGAGGGGAAAATCGGGGCTAAATCAGGCTAAAACTCCTGTAGTGTGAGCCCAGCTTAATACTCTCTCGCTCTGTATCTTTTTTTTGCATGTGTGAGGCAAAGCGACGGTGAGTTGTCTGCCCTCACACTAGAGTTTATGATACGTCAAATACAGGTACGTTGTGCATTCATTCAGATGAACTGAAAAATGAAATTATAATAAATTATAGTATCGCCGCATTTTATTGTCAGTAACGGTAATGGCATTGTAATGGGGAAACAGTAATTTGTTAGATTACTTGTTACTGAAAAAAATAACTCTGTTAGTAACACAGCTTATTTATAACGCCGTTATTCCCATCACTGATGATGAGTATATTTAAAAGTGTGTGAAAGATGATTTCAATTGTACTACTTTTATTTTTTTTACAGAGAAAGCATGTTAAAAGCACATTTTAGTTCATATTAATGGTGTCCCAATATAGCAGTTGAATACACTTAGATGTTCTTAAGATTATCTTAAGGAGTGCTAAAGAATAATTTTTAGTATATTAAGCACAAAATTAGTGTGCGGAAATAGAGCACTTTAAAAAATAATAATAAAAAAAAAAAAACCTAGGTTTTATGCTTGTAAACATTACATGCTAATACGTATAAACAATGAGACCACCCTGGGAATGTAGCATTAAAGTGAAGCCTGCTGCAATTTGTGTCATTGATGTAAATAAAAAAAAGAAAAAGAGAAATCACTCACTGCTCTGTTCTGCTTGCTGATTAACTTTTGTAGCTTGAATAAAGATTCATCTATATTCAGTTTATAGTTTATGCATATACATTGTGAAGACTGTGTGTTTTTAGTTCGCTGTTTTTCAAAGCCTATTAAGTGTTAAAATAATGGCTTTCAATTATACCGTAATGTTTAATGTGTAATTAATAACTAATTTTGAGGAGGAAATGCATTTAATAGAGACAGATCAGTAGCAGTATTGATATCAAAGTTGGCCTTCATTAATAGGCTACTCATAGGCAATTCATTACTTGAAATGTGCAATTAATTAGTTAACTTTTAAATCAGTTGACAGCACTAGTCTAAAAATGTTGATGTCTGTTGCTTTATCCCATTAAACTTGTTTTAACTTGTATTTGTCTCTTTTCACCTCAGACCTGATGGCACTGAAAGAGGAGAGTCAAGAACTGAATGAAACAGAAGAGAAAGATCAAAATGAGAAACATCATGATTTCAAAGCTGAAGACAAAATAACATGCCCTCAGTGTGGAAAGAGTTTTACACAGAAAAAACACCTTAATGTCCACATGAGAATTCACACTGGAGAGAGACCTTACACCTGCAAACTGTGTGGAAAGAGTTTCTCAGTAAATGGAAATCTTAAAAATCACATGAGAACTCACACTGGAGAGAAGCCATTTGTGTGTGATCAGTGTGGAAAGAGTTTTAAACAGAAAAAACTCCTTAATGGCCACAAGAGAGTTCACACTGGAGAGAGACCTTACACCTGCGAACTGTGTGGAAAGAGTTTCAGATACAAAGAAAACCTTAATTATCACATGATGATTCATTCAAGAGAGAAGAGTTTTAAATGTCATCAGTGTGAAAGGAGTTTCTCAGACATTAAACACCTTAAGAATCATGTTGAAATTCACATCGGAGAAAAGCCTTTCATGTGCCATCACTGTGGAAAGTGTTTAACAAACAATGCAAACCTTGAGGATCACTTGAGAATTCACACTGGAGAGAAACCTTTCACCTGCCCTCAGTGTGGAAAGAGTTTCAGGATTAAAGGAAACCTAAAGACTCACATGAGGATTCACACTGGAGAGAAGCCATTCACATGTGTTCAGTGTGAAATGAGTTTCTCATATAACAAACACCTGAAATGTCATTCGCAAACTCATTGTGGAAAGCCATTTTACTCAGCGTGACAAGGTTTAGAAAAAGGATTTCTACAATCATCTGTGCATTCATTCTGGAAGACAGTTGTGGTCAGTGTAATAAGAAAACTCGTTTTCCTTTTCACATAGATGAAAGTCATGCAAATATGAGACCCTGTTTGTGTTTTTTTGTTGAAGAATATGACAAGAAAAAATACTGTGAAATCAAGGCTACATTCTAGACGCCATATATCATGATAATGAACATGCACGATATTGTTATCGTGGGCAATTCAAAATTTACATTTAGTCATTTAAAATGGCAAGTCATGTAAATCAAAATACAGTGAATAATTCTTTATTACAAATGATTCAGAATGCATTTTAAGGTTACTTTTCCCATCAACTGGTCACAATGCACAACAGCGCTCTATGCTGCATCACAGATGCATGCACACTCTGATGTAAACGAGCCCAACACAGATGAGAAGCGCAAGGCAGAAGAAATGAAGGAAAAGTGCTGAATGAAAGTGCACATTCACTTTTTGACAGCAGATGGTGCTAATGAAACAGCAAAAATGCAGTCGTTACCCCAGTAACCCCGTAAACAAAGCAGCTGTGCTACTTTCTGTTTCTGAACAGGATTTGAATGATTTAAACAGCCATTTAGATTTTTGTATTTGCAATGGTGTTCATCACAGTGCCAAATAAATAAATAAAAAGCAGAGGAGTGAATACTGAGTGTTAGTGGTCAGATGGTCAGGAAATAAACTGTGCTAATTCTTGTCCACAAATGCCAACATAATTCTCAAGCTCTTTAAGGAAAAGTGTTGGTTTATGAAAGATTTAATAGCACTAGAATACAAATGCAACTTTAAGCACAATTTCTGTGCTATGATGGGAGTTAAAGGGGATTTATTATGCCCCTTTTTTTCAAGATGCAATAATTCTCAGGTGTTTTGAATTGCATAAAATCAGTATCACATTTGCATTCGTACTAACATTCAGGAAATCAGCACTCTTCTTCCTCGCTGGATATTGCTTAACTATACCATAAGTTATAAATATGGAAAAACAAGAACAGTGTTGGCAGCACTGGTTTTCAAAGATGGAGAACAACTTACATTAAGATTGCTTTTTCAAGATTAGATTGTTCCTTGAAGCCGATCGGAGAGGTTAGTTTTGCTGCAAGTAAACAAAAAATTGCATTGCACTATGATGTTACATAATTTTTCTTCAGTTATACAGTAAGTAGTGCTGTCTTTGTATGTCCATGACTAAAAGGCTTTACGTGCTTGGCTTTCTGATTTCTTCCTGCATTCATGGGAGTCCTGACTCTGGAGGTTGCTAATTGAATAGGCTGCATGCGGTTTTTAAAGAGTCGGAGTCAGAGAATCACAAGTTGCCTCATGAGCGGTACGGTCCCACGTATGGGATTTAGAACGTTCGGTGACGTCACATAACTGCCCAATTCAAACTGTGCTTTCGTGCTTTATCGGGATATTTGTTAATATTCTAGCATTAAGAATTTATAGCAGCAGGCATCTCACCCTGCAGCCCAAGACTGGTTGCCCACTGAAGCTAAGCAGGGTTGAGTCTGGTCAGTACCTGGATGGGAGACCTCCTGGGAAAACTAGGTTGCTGCTGGACGAGGTGTTAGTTAGGCCAGCAGGGGGTGCTCACCCTGTGGTCTGTGTGGGTTCTAATGCCCCAGTATAGTGACGGGGACACTATACTGTCAACAAGCACCGTCCTTCGGATGAGACGTTAAACCGAGGTCCTGACTCTCTGTGGTCATTACAAATCCCAGGTTGTCCTTCGAAAAAGAGTAGGGGTGTAAACCTGGCATCATGGCCAAATTCGCCCATTGGCCTCTGACCGTCATGGCCTCCTAACCATCCCCATATCTGCTGACTGGCTTCATCACTCTGTCTCCTCTCCACCAGTAAGCTGGTGTGTGTGGAGGGCGTTCTGACGCAGTATGGCTGCTGTCGCATCATCCAGGATGCTGCACACTGGTGGTGGTTGAGGAGATTCCCCCCTTCTATGTAAAGCGTTATATAAATGAACGAAGTTTGAATTAATAATTCCTTACATTTCTTTTTCAAAATAACAAAGTGGTGGAGTGTAACGAAATGCATTCCTTAAGTATTCACATACAAATTAGAAGTATCGAGTTTTTTTTCCTCAAAGGAGAGCAACACTACAAAAACATGGTCTTTTACAATATGATGCACTGTTGTACATTATACTGCCCATCATTATATAAGGTATTTTATACAAGGTACTTTAAAGTTGCAATATGTAATATTGGCAGCTAGCAGTTGAAATGAGTACTGCAGTCCAAATTCAAAATATTGGAGAGAGCCGTTTCTCCCCCTCCGTCCTGCTCAGACTCGACGCTCACGTGGGTTTGCCAGATTGAGGACATGCGATGAGCCTTGCACTGTAATTTGATGAGTTGATTTACTGTGTTTTAATGTTCCTCTGCTCATAGAGCATTATGCAGTATGTAATATTGACAGCTAGTGGTTTAAATGGGTTCTGCAAAAACCCAGGCATTCCGCCCCGGAACCTGCCCGGAACACACATTTCAGAGTAGAATTACTGGCTGTAGTATTATTTTTCAGAGAAACAGCTATGTAAACATAACATGTTTCCTAAATATCTTCAAACAAATAATTTTTTTTGTAACAACCTTGAACATATTCAGAAGTGAAACGCAACATACACATTGGGGCGGCTCAGTGGTTAGCACCATCGTCTCACAGCAAGAAGGTCCCCGGTTTGAGCCCCGGCAAGGAGAGGAGGCCTTTCTGTGTGGAGTTTGCATGTTCTCCAGTTTCCTCTTATAAAGACATGCAGGTTAGGTTCATTGAACATTCTAAATTGTCCCTGGACGTGGGTAAAGATAAGACTCGTGTATGGATTAACTGGTTCTTGGCATGAATATGGTCATAGATGCTGGAATGGCGTTAAGAAATACACAAACAACATACACGTTCGTGCACCCTACTGAAAAAAAAGTATATTAAGTATACTTCAAGTGTGTTAATGATTAGTTAACTTGAAGTGTGCTATTTTGGAACAAATATTTTTGTACTAAGTGTATTTTAATTATAGTAAAGTATAACTTTAAGTGTACTTTTATATGCTAAATTGGAACAACTTCAAGTATTCTTAGTATGCTTTAAGTATATGCCTATTTACATGCTTGATTAGTGATATTAAAGTGTACTTTTTTGTGTCATGAGTACATTACAAATTAATTATGAGTGTCTTTGAAACACACAAGCAATATACTATAAATATATTATTTTTGAGTAAAAATATGCTAATTTTCCCCCAATTCTGAATCCACTTTTCAAGGTCATTACAGTAAATACATAACTTCAGTGACAGACAGAGACACAGTGTTTATTTAAACCTCAAATGGTTTTAATATTGCAAAACATAAAATGCACCAAACATGTTTTTAAATAAAAAGAACACCGAAAGAAACAAGAAAATAAAAACAAAAAAAAGCAGCAACACACAAACTTCACTTTTTTTTGCTGAATTTGATTTTTTTTTTTTTAATTCTGAGACTTTTTCGAACATGTAAAATAAATACAATAAAACAAAAAACAATACAACACAACACAAAATTTTAAATTATACATGTCCAAAAAATATTGCAATTCCATAAAGAATTGCTCTGTTACATTTGCACCTGATGGCCACTCACACATCAGATGAACTTGTGTGTGGAAACTCCACAAGAACAGCATTTGTTAAAGTAAAAGAGGTAAGGTCAGAGGGCATGTTCATTCAACTTTTTCTTTTTACTGCATCAACTGTAAATATCCTGTGTTAAACCCATACTAAATAGAATGAACATCATGATTAGCAGTGAGGAATTGTATCAGTATGTCACTTCAATATTGCTTCCAGTGTATTAGTCAGACATACAGTATACAACAGAAGTGAGTACAACCCATGTAGCATCACTATAAATTACATGATACAACACTATTCAAGTTGAAAAGTATAGTATTTATAGAACAGATCAGGCTAAATTGTAATGTAGACACATGCATTTCCTGTAAAGCTGCTTTGAGAAGTTAGTGTACTCTAAATAAGGGCATAAAGTGCAAAAACAGCAGCAGCACACTGACCCTAGACTTGGTTGACATCACCACTTCGTCTTCAAAGACAATCAAAACATCCAGAGGGTTCCCTCGTGACATTTCCTCTTCCTCCTCAACAGCAATGATAGGGACTGCTGCCTTCTGCACCTGCTCAGGCTCCTTTTTCTAAATGCATTTAAAAAAGTGTTAGTATAGTTCACAAATCATAAAATTAAGCCTTGTGTGGAAAGTCATATTTAAATTTTCATCAATGAAAATAAAGTTGTGAAGGATCAGAGTAGTGTTTATTCAGTAGGGCGTGTGCCCATTTAAAACCCTGTAGTACTTTTCAAATCTTGTAGTAATTTTCACAACATGTCTTCCAGAGCTGTTGGTCAACTGGATTTAATTGGGAAAAACTTTCAGGGGTGAATCAGCTGAATGTTCTTGAGCTGGAATTGAATTGGGTTTTTCATGAATAAAACAACCAAATAAATATAAATAGTAAATCAACACACCTTTATACAAACCCAAAGCAACATTAAGATAAGTGTAAGTGGAAATATAACACACAAGACCTTTTTTGTAATCCATATTAAGAAATCCTACTATAACTTTCAAGACCCAACTCGTATTCGTCTGAAGCATAATGACTGAATCAAAGGCAACCTGAAATTTAATGTTTTTCATTCTGCCAATACAGTCTGAATCAAAAATGGTGGCACACTACATTACATCTAACATCCTTGATCCTTGGATATCACAATGTCCTTCATGTGGTGTGAAAAAAAAAAAAAAAAAAAAAAACCCTATTTGTCTGGGCTGTGTATGCACGAGTTGATCAATGTTTAGATTTAAAATTTCAGTCTAAAATATTGTACCGCTTCAGAAGACCCATTTGTGCTGCTACATTTGCAAAAATAGCAATTCATCCAAAAATGAAGAAATATACTTAAACCTTTCAGAATGTGATGGTTTACATCTCGCATAACACTAAAAACCCATCAATTAAATCAATGTGAATTCTACTTAATTCATTTTAGGCTCGTAGTTTTGCAGCCACCTTTTTGACTTTGATATCCAGCACTCCACGCTGCCTTTGCTCTGAAAACATTGATTGAGATAAGTTCGCTGGTTATTTTATAGTTGACGTATAATTTACTTTTTTAGAAAACAGAAATGAGTCTGCAGTCAAGAAATTCAAGTCAGAGAAGGAAGAAAGGAAAGAGAGAATAGAAAGGATGTTGAGGCATTCAGTTCAATGTGGAATGAAGAAAGGATGAGCGGGGCCAAATGTAGATGCAGAATATAACGTTTTAAAATATGGACACAATTAAAGTTAATATAAAGTGTTTAGAGAACATTGTTCCACCAATTCACTATCTCAACAAATTAGAATACTTCATAAGACCAATAAAAAAAAAACATTTTTAGTGAATTGTTGGCCTTCTGGAAAGTATGTTCATTTACTGTATATGTACTCAATACTTGGTAGGGGCTCCTTTTGCTTTAATTACTGCCTCAATTCGGCGTGGCATGGAGGTGATCAGTTTGTGGCACTGCTGAGGTGGTATGGAAGCCCAGGTTTCTTTGACAGTGGCCTTCAGCTCATCTGCATTTTTTTGGTCTCTTGTTTCTCATTTTCCTCTTGACAATACCCCATAGATTCTCTATGGGGTTCAGGTCTGGTGAGTTTGCTGGCCAGTCAAGCACACCAACACCATGGTCATTTAACCAACTTTTGGTGCTTTTGGCAGTGTGGGCAGGTCCCAAATCCTGCTGGAAAATGAAATCAGCATCTTTAAAAAGCTGGTCAGCAGAAGGAAGCATGAAGTGCTCCAAAATTTCTTGGTAAATGGGTGCAGTGACTTTGGTTTACAAAAAACACAATGGACCAACACCAGCAGATGACATTGCACCCAAATTCTTGAATCGATTTTGCTTGACAATCCTCATAAGGCTGCGGTTCTCTCGGTTGGTTGTGCATTCCAGACAGACTGGATGATGATGAGATCAGATCTCTGTGTGGAGCACTAGTTGTCAGACTCCTTGTGCAAACAAAAGTCTCACTGGATTATAATTAATGGCAAAATGAATGTTTGGAAATGTAAACATTTTCTACTGACACACTACAGCAAAAGATAGAAATAGCTGACTTTAAACCATTTTTTAGCTGGTGAAAATTCTAGTGGCCCAAGACTTTTGCACAGTACTGCATGTCCAAGTAATGAAGTGAATTCCAAGCATGAAGAAGTAAACTTAAAAATTACTCAAAAATGTGGCTTAAAACATACTACAACTTCAGGTTATTTAATAATGTACTTTGAAAGTATACTTTCAATGCATTGTTACAATGATCATTTTCAGCACACAGTTAAAAAAATATTCAAAAAATATATTTAAGTAAAGTGCAAATAATTATACTTATAAAAAATAGAACTTTAAATTCAAGTGTATTTTTATAAAATATACTGAATTACAATTGTTTTAAAGTGTGTTAAAAGTTGTATTGTGAAAATAGGCAAAGCATGATGCTAATATACTTTTTATATATTTAAAGGTAGTACATTTTTGTTAGTATATTTGCAATGTACTATTAAACAGGGAATATATTACAAATACAATAAAGTATACTTTTTTTCACTAGTGCACCCCCAGAACTGCATCTGCTTCCTGAAGAGGACACGTCTAGCTAGGAAAAACAGTAATAGATGCTTGTGTACCTTCACTCCGAAGTCTAGTAGAGGCGACTTACAGAAGGGGCTCTGGTAGAGAACTTCCTAGAATTATACCTTCCAGCACAGGTCCGGCAGGGTACTGTCGTGAAAGTGCATCAGTATTCTGATTACTTCGCCCAGAATGATACTTGATGCTGATGTCAAAAGTGGCTAGTTGGGCAGCCCATCTCTGTTCTAGGGCGCCTAGTTTAACGGTATGGAGGTAACTTAGAGGGTTGTTAGTGTATACAACACATTTATGTCCAAGTGGATACTCACAAAATTTTTCAGTCATGCCCCACTTAAGGGCCAAGAATTCCAGTTTCATGGATCTATAATTGGATGGGTTCCTCTCCGAAGGCCTCAATGCCTGGCTAGCATAGGCCACCGGCCTGACTCTGCCCTCAATTCCTGTGACAGAACTGCTCCTAGTCCGCTATGACTGGCGTCCACTTCTAAAATAAATGGCAATGAGAAGTCTGCATAAGCGAGCAGGGGGGCACTCACCAACAGCTGCTTCAACGAATCAAAAGTCTGCCAACACTCCTCTGTCCAAGCCTCCTTGCAAGACCAAGCTGGACTCCAGTCAGATGAGCTACCAAGCGATGAAGTGGGGCAGCCAGCTTGACAAAACCTTCTACGAACCGCCGGTAATAACTTGTAAACCCCAGAAATGACCGGAGTTCTGAGACTTGGTGTGGAGGCGGCCAATTAGCAACGGCTTCTATTTTCTTAGGGTCAGTAGCCACCCCTTTATCAGAAATCAAGTGCCGAAAAATAGCTCACCTCCGGCTAGAAAAAGGAACACTTTTCCAATTTAGCCTTTTCCAATGTAACCGTTTCAGGACCACCTCCAGTCGTTCCAAGTGCTGGGCCACTGTGGAAGAGAACACTATAACATCGTCCAAGTAAAGCAACAATGACTGAAAATGTTCCGAGCCAAACATACGCTCCATCAATCTCTGAAAGGTACTAGGTGTATTGCACAGGCCAAAAGCCATCCTATTCCACTCATATAGCCCAAAAGGTGTACAGAAGGCAGTCTTCATCCTGTCTTTCTCTGCCACAGGGACCTGATTATAGCCGCTTGCAAGGTCCATTGTAGTGAACCACCTGGCACCTGACAGAGCATCCAAGGACTCTTCAATTCTTGGCAATGGAAACAAATCTTTTCTGGTCTTGCTATTAAGTTGTCTATAGTCAATGCATATTCACAGGCTACCATCCTTTTTCTTTACCAGGAAAATGGGGATGCATAAGGGCTGCTACTTTCTCTTATGATCTGGGCTTCTAGTAACTGATTAATATGAGCCTTAACTGCCTCATATTCTGACGGAGGGATGAGTCTATAACGCTGCTTAACAGGAATCTCATCAGTCAAAGGAATATCATTTTCAATTAACGTAGTACAGCCCAAATCGCCATCATATGTGCTGAAAACACTGAAGAGTACTTTGATAGTAAGGCCCTCACCTGACTATTCTTCAGGGGTCAATGGGGACAGATCAACAGAGTACATCTTATCCTGCACAGATCCTGTAATTACTTGGGAAGAGACAGTGGCCTGCACACTCAGTGGGACATCCTCGACACCTGGGGTAAACTCACCATAGCTACTGGTCAAATAGTGCCAAGAACAGTTTGTGCCTAAAGATTAGCATCAACTAACCCTACATTTATAACTGGAACATGGACCTGCCCGCGAGTTACCTTAACAATGGCGGGGAATGCCAAAAAGCCAGCCGCTAACCCCCCACTAGAAGGCTCAAACACCACTGTTGAACCATTGGGTTGCTGAGAACAAGTAGCAGGAATAAATTTCATAGTGCCATCAGGCACCCGAATATACCTACACTCTCTAACCTGAACTCTAGATGAAGCATCTAAAGGGGCATGAGCTTGAACTTGGCAACAAGCCCTACAGAAATGTCACCAAGAATTAGGGGTATTCTGCACTAAAATGGTCTCAAAAAGGACTGGTCCATACTGTCCAAAAGGTTAATAACATTCATGCCCAAAACACCAGACACCTGAGTAGTTGTTCCTGGTGAATCTTTAACTATAAGCACGCCACGTTTGGGAATCACCTTACCAAAGACTTCCACATCCAGCTCTAAGTAGCGCATATATATATATATATATGTGTGTGTGTGTGTAAATGTAAATACGTAATATACAAGGGAAACAAGTCAGCTCAAAGGGAATCATTTATGATTTTATAGGGAATTTGAACAGAATCACTGTTTTACGGCTGATCGCTGAATCGGCCTGCGATTCACTGAACGAGCCGTATAACATCAACTCTGCACTGGATATTAAAATCCAAAATATAGTGAAAACTATTAATAAGCACAGTAACAAGATCAGCAGATTAAGACATTAACTTGTAAGCACAAAACACAAGATACTTCTCTTTTCAATATAAATAAGACTTTATTTATATAAACCTAAGACATGTAAACTAATCTAATCTAACACATGAACACACGCATTCACACGTTCCAGGAAGAGAGAAATTGAGGAAAGAATAAGTTTAAAGAATGAAAATGTAAAATCCCAAGTTTACAGCAATGTGCGCAATTGCATAGACCTGAACCATCAATCACTTAATTAACCCTCGCATTGAGTTTCTCAATGAGGCTAAAATTTGTATTAAATGCACCAATTCAGTTAGAATCTGGAGGTTACTTGCTTGTTGCCTTTGTGTTAAGGGATTCCCTTTTGTTGTCGTCTTGCAGAAGGGGTTTTCCCGAGATTGTGGATTGGCTGAGTTCAGTGGTCTTTCGTAGTAAAGTCTTGGGCGTGGCTCTTGATGCGGAGTAGGTCTGGTTGAAGTTTGGGCAGGTGCAGTCGAAGCTGGACTTTGCGGCAAACTTAAAACTCTCACAGAAAGACAAGAAATTAAAGTAAAAGAATAAAAGGATGTAACGAGACTAGGTGGTTTTTCTTCTCATTGTGTTGGCACCTGGCACGTAGGCCAGAGCACGCTCAGAGAGCAGCGTCAAAACGCAGTGGCAAAAAAAGAAGCAGCAGCAAGAGAGGAACGAAGAGCAGCAAAAGCAAAAAAGCAGCAAAAAGCCATGACGAAGAAAGAAGAAGGATGATTTGATGGTGTCCTGAGTATTTAAACTCGGCTTTCAGACCATCCTATCTGGACGTCTTGACCAATTAGAAATGATCTTGGCTCGTGGTGTTGTATGATTCTCCTCCCCATTCATAAATCTAAAATGTTATCTTATCAGTCACATGGTCCGAATTTTCCCGCTCTTGTAAAAGTATAATTTTGGACATGATTTCTCTAACAAGACTATGGTACATTTGACAAAGAATTGATTGGAAGAAACATTTAAAGCATGATTTTTCAGACTCATACATACCAAACAAGGATATGAACTCTTAAACTATTCCCTAGTTATTAAAATAAATACATAATATGTGATTAAAACATGATCATCAATTGTGTGGGTTACATACATAATATGGAGTTCATTAGTTGCTCATAAGTCCTTTTAAGATGATTTTGGGTGCATATGGAAGCAACTCTGTGGACAAAGGAATTTCAGTCTGATCTTTCTTCTATGTGGAGACCCGCCCAAGAAAGTCTGTAGCTCTGATTTCGATCACAGATTTACATGTGACGGCCATATCTTTGACCATCAGTCCTGATTACTTGCCCCAAATTTGATAGTCTCCTTCCTGAATTGGAATTATCAATAAGTGTTCTTTTGTTTGAATGTTGCAAGCTGTTCTGTGAAAGAGGCTTGTTGGTTTGCTCCAGACTCAAGGCGCCAGGGTACGGTGGACAGATTTATGACCTTGTCCTGTTTTCTTGGGGCCTCTTTGTGGAATTTGGCTCTTTTGGTGGTTCTAACACCAATCTGATCGACTCTTAAATGTTCTGATTCGCTCTGATATCCTACATATGGAATATCTAAGCTATTGGCAGCCTTAAGCTGCAACCAATGACGAGTAAAGTTTCTCTAAACCTCATGGTTCAAAATTCTGCAGAAAAAAACACAAAAAAAAAAAAAAAAAAAAAAAAAACACACACACACAACACCTTCCAGTAACGGTAGACACCATTGAACCAGTGTCTAACAAATAGGGAACTAACACCCCAGCCACACTAACGGTCACATGGGGGCAAGGAGATAATAATGGGGCCACATTCTCTACAGCAGGAAAAGCAAACACATATCCTTCTGAACTGTGGCTCCGGGGAACAGAAGGTTCTTGTTTTCCTGAAAACTGACAAAGGGCTGGGACCTTGATACTGCTGGTTGGGAAGGGCGTAGAGGGGATGAATTTACCCTAGATGGCAAATTTTGAGAACTACATTCCCGGGCATAATGGCCGGGCTGTTGGCACTTCCTACAAATAACTGAACCCCTATTAACTGAAACCTTCTAGGAGCGTTCTGAAGTAAAGTCACATTACGGGTTAGCTGATCAAACTCTTCTTGCTGATTTTTAAGCATTTCCTTCAGCTCAACTAATTCAGATCCTGCAGAAGATGACGTAGACCCATAAACCCCATACTGCAACCCATAAGAAGAAGAGGTAGAAAAATTTCGGTCCCTAGTATTTCTCACCATACCCTCCCGTTCCCATCTAATAGCTTCCCCTCTGACATCAAGTAACGTCACCCCAGGATGTTGGCGTACAAACTGTTTCAGTTCCCTACAAAGGACAGAATCCAAAACATACTCAACAAATTGGTCACGCAAAAGAATCTCCGAATTGGGCATACCACTTGGAGCACTTTTAATTACCTTTGACATTAACCCAAGGAGGGAATGTGAGAATTCTTGCAGTGTTTCCCCCTCTTGTTGTCGCCATGAAAAGAAATTCTCCTGCAGAACAATGTATGTATCTGGGCAGCCATACAACTCGGTAAGTATTTGAATAACTTCCTCAGGATCTTCCCGTGGTCTATATCTTATTTCCTCCCTAGCCTCCCCTTCCAAGTGATCATACAGGAAGTGCGCTTTATCAGCACTGACTAAGTGACGTGCACACATACTAGTCTTCACTTCTAACCAAATTCCTCTCTCTTGGAACATGAATCAACCTTTCTGTCACTACTGAATTACCACTGGAGGAAAACCTTCGGCCCATATCAGACGCTGCCCCCCTATCATTAAGCTCAGAGGGCACGACACTAGGACTTGCTTGCACCTCAGATCATTCTTGATGCAGGCGTTCGTTATCAGCCTTAAGCTGGGCCACCAGGTCTCGCAATTGCTGCATCTCATCCTCCATAATGACAGTCTACACATTAAAAAAAAAAAAAAAAAAAAAACAGAGAGGAAAGTACAGAGCAATATACTCTTGCGCTAGCTGCCGTTTCCAAATCAAACAAACAATTCACAAAGAAAGAAAAAAAAACAATAATAATAATGGAGTCACGTCTCTGCTTTACACCAAATGTAATCCTGCCAGCTACGCCAAGATTGTAACCCATGGCTAAAAGTGTTAAAGAAACCCGACTACGCCACCTAGGTTATCACCCAGGAAAAATAAAATAAAATTCCCCCAAAAGAATGAAACCAAAAAGAGTTACAACAATATGAAGGACCCTGCAGGTTCGGATTGGATCAAAGGACAGAGATGTGACTTACCAAAATAACATTTATTTCACACCAAAAAATGAATTATTAGTTCTAAAATATTCTAAAATGAGTCTCATCAACAGTTTACCTATTAAATACCCACAGTTACAAAGAGACCATAATAAATCCAACTTTAACACAAGAGACAAGCCACACAGCAAATCAGTGCATAAAGATTCTTAAAGCAAGTGACAAACCAAAAAAAAAAAAAAGAAACTATAGCAAAAAAAAAATAAAAAATACAAGCTCCCCTTCTGTTAAGCTTCAGTATCACAGCTCGTCCGGCATTCACCTGTGGATATTTGCACACTGACCGAGACACTTACAAAAAAGAGAAACAAAAAAAATTAAAGAACGAAAAAATACATAAAACACCACAGTTAATTATAATTAAATATCAAATCAATGAAACTAAATACAAGCATGTTGATTTAATAGACTTGCACAAGAGACAAAAATGTCCCAGATTTCGTCCATAAGTATATCGTACAGATCGATTGGACAAAATAGTCCTATGGATACTTAGTAGAACAACGGTTCAACACTGTGACAACGACGCAGTCAGCTGTGTGCGCAAGGCAGTGAAACAGTAGAATCTAACACTACATATTTCATGTGTAAATTCAAGTATATGTCTTCAAAGTTTTATGTGAAGTATTTGTATAAGATAACTCTTTCAGTAGGTTTGCTATGTGTAGGTTTATATAGGTTATACAGTGAACTCACTGACTGGAACCAGGTAAGGTTTTTTTTTTCTTCCTTCAGTGCTCAAGAACACTAAACAGAGTGGCAATGCTAGGTATGTGTTTTATATATATATATATATATATATATATATATATATATATATATATATATATACACACACACACAGTGGGTACGGAAAGTATTCAGACCCCCTTAAATTTTTCACTCTTTGTTATATTGCAGCCATTTGCTAAAATCATTTAAGTTCATTTTTTTCCCTCATTAATGTACACACAGCACCCCATATTGACAGAAAAACACAGAATTGTTGACATTTTTGCAGATTTATTAAAAAAGAAATATCACATGGTCCTAAGTATTCAGACCCTTTGCTGTGACACTCATATATTTAACTCAGGTGCTGTCCATTTCTTCTGATCATCCTTGAGATGGTTCTACACCTTCATTTGAGTCCAGCTGTGTTTGATTATACTGATTGGACTTGATTAGGAAAGCCACACACCTGTCTATATAAGACCTTACAGCTCACAGTGCATGTCAGAGCAAATGAGAATCATGAGGTCAAAGGAACTGCCTGAAGAGCTCGAATTGTGGCAAGGCATGAAGAAGAGTTTTATTAGTCAAAGCATGAATTAATCAAGTATAATCAGGGTGAATCTTGCCTTTAATGTATCTATTTAATCTTCCATTATACTTGTAGGCCACTGGGTAAAAAGTGCCTACGTGGCTGAGGCCACTGAGTAAAAAGTGCCTACGTGGCTGAAATATGCAGACAAGAAACATCTGGAAGAATATAGGGGGGGGTTATTTTTTTTAAAGCACAAAAATTGCCTGCCGTTGACTTAGTTAGCCACTATGCATTGGTTTTGTCGTCATGTTTGGTGAGATAGCTAACGTGATTTTCGTGGGGCTTAAAGAAAAAAAAAATCTCGACCCTTGCTAGTTCTGGCTCTCGTCTGAGGATCCGAACTTAGTGCAAGACAATCCACTGCAATGCGGACTAAACCATGTACATTGCAGATAAGACAGGATTGTAGCTTCCAATGTCAAGGCATGCCGTCATGTTCATCACTTTAAGCAAGCTAGCTGGCTTCTTGCCTTGTTATCATACGTAAACATGCCGTATAACTTAGGGAAACAATCATTTGACCTTTATTCATTTTATTTTTTGCAGCAACCATGTCTGTGTCCTTAGAGGAACTCTGTCAGATGGTCAATGTGCCATATGATCAGGCAAGGGCCCTAATAGAGAGTGAGAGCTCTGATGGAGAGAGTGTAGAGAGAGAGGAAGCAACAGTGGTGGAGGATACAGTGGAGCATGCTGGTAGAGTGAATTTCTGAGAGATAATCATGATTTCACATGCCAAAATGATTGAGTTTTATGCAGATGGATTTCACAACAATAGACATTTGTTAAAAAAAATATTCTCACTAATTGTGCCATGTGTTTGAAAAGATTTCTCTGGTGGTCTGGAAGGAGAGGAGGCCTCGCTGCTGGCTCCAGAACAGGTGCAGTTTGACACAGGTAGGTTAGATGCTTTTCTACAATTTCTCATTAAATTGGATAAGGTCCTTCAAAGGTAACACTTTATAATAACATTTATAAGTCACATATAAGTTATTAGTTAATGATGAACTAATCATTTACAAAACATGACTATACATTCATTAATGATTAATAAGTGATATGCTAACATTTTATGCATGTTTTGCAAACTCAGTTATAAGTTAGTTTTAAATTATTGGCTAGTATGTTCACAAATGATTAATAAGTGGTATGCTATACTATATATCTGTATATATCAGTGATGAATAGTTTACACTTTAGATTAGGGGATGCAGAAAGCTTTGTAAATGATTTATTCATGCGTTTACAACATCATCTAAAACAAGTGTTGAACACTTTGTAGTGTGTACTTTAATGTAAATGCTGACTGGTGAGGGTATAGACAGCTGTCTTCTCTGACACACATGGAGTCTTTAAACGCATGTGCAGCTGATGTGAGCTTCAGTGGAAGGTAAAACCACAACCACAAGGTTCACATCACTAGATCCCACACAGAACACAAGTCTGTGCTGATGAGTGAAAGGATTTATCATAACCCACTGCAATCCCCAGACTGTAAGTCATTTATAAACGTTCATCCACTTACAAATAAAATAAATACACTTACAAAACAAATAAATTACTCTTCTTAAAAATACTGCTCTAGCATACTTGCATGTTTGTCCTTTTAAATTAATTATAACTGAATTAACAAATATAAAATGGTAGCATACCACTAATTAATCATTTATGAACATATAGATGTTTTGTAAATGATTAGTTCATCATTAACTAATAATTTATAAATGACTTATAACCGAATTAACAAAATATGTATAAAATGTTAGCATGTCACTTGTTAATTATTTATAAATGTATAGTCATGTTTTGTAAATTATTATTTCATCATTAACTAATAACTTATAAGTAACTTATAACTGAACGTTATTATAAAGTGTTACCCCTTCAACTATAGCCCTCACTGTTGACAGTTTATAAAGATGTAACTCATTCATGCACGTTTGGTTTGTGTGTGTATTTTCAAGTTTTCCATGGTGGAAGCAAAGAGGACCTGGATGCAGAGAATTCGTGCTCAGATGCTGAGGAAGACACACCTCCAAGGAAAAGACTGAGAGCTGAAAACACCTGGAAGAAAGTCATCAACAAGAAAAGAAGAATGGTTGGGAAGTCATACGTTGGAAAACAGAAGCAGAAGGAAATAATGAGGGAGCCACGGGCTATGGGGCCTAGATGTTCATCAGCAGCATGTGCCAAGTCAGCTAAACATCACTGCAGTGCAATCGGCGAGCCCGAGAGGAATAACATTTTCAATGACTTTTGGCAACATATGACCTGGGAGGAGAAGAGGGTGTATGTGCATGGTCTAATTGACGTGGTCCTCGTGCAAAGGAGAAGGGGGCTGAAAATTCCCGAAGATCAAATTCCCTGTTGTTTTTTTTTACGGGTCAGCGGGCAGAGAAGACGCGTCTGCAAAGGTATGTTTTTGTCTACCCTAGGAATAGCCAAGTGGTCTGCCCTTAACTGGGCAAAGGAGGGACACACGCAAGCAGACACTGAGGGACAAACACACAGCAACGCACGTCGTTCAGTGGCAGGCCATGAATTCATTCACAGCTTTTTGCAGGACCTCCCAAAGGTGCCCTCACACTACTGCAGATCCACAACATCCAAACAGTATCTGGAACCTGTGTTTCAGTCGATGGCTGATCTGTATGCAGTGTATTGTTGCGCTGCAGCAGAGAAGAATGTAACACCTTTGTCAAGGCAAGTGTTCACAGATGAGTTCAAGCGTCTCAACCTAGGCCTTTACCGCCCAAAAAAGGACCAGTGCAACATCTGTTGTGCTTTCAAGACCGGCAACTTACCTGATGACGAGTGGCAGCACCACCTCCTTCAAAAAGAAGAGGCCCGCGCCGAAAAGTTGTCCGACAAAAGTAAGGCCAGCAACAATATCATGGTCATATGTATGGACTTACAAGCCCTCCTTTTGTGCCCAAAGCTAAAAGCCTCTGCCTTGTATTACAAAACAAAGCTTGCAGCTCACAATTTTACCGTGTACAACATGCTGACACACAGTGCCACATGTTATGTCTGGCATGAAGGTGAGGGATCCCTGTCTGCCAGTGAGTTAGTTTCATGCATTGTCGACTACCTCTCTGCACACACTGAGCCTGACACATTTATTCTGTGGAGTGATGGTTGCGGGTATCAGAACCGGAATGCAGTTTTAAGCAATGCACTTCTTCTGTTCTCCATGAAGAAAAACAAAGTCGTCATTCAGAAGTACCTTGAGAAAGGGCATACTCAGATGGAATGCGACTCCATTCACAGCGTCATCGAGAGGCGTCTGAGGGACCAGGATGTGTATCTCCCAGCGGAGTATGTTAACCTGATGAAGAGGGCCCGTGTGAAGCCTCATCCATATGAAGTCAAGTACATCGACCACACCTTCTTCCAGGACTTCACCAAGCTGAGGCTTTGCAAGTCTCTGCGCCCTGGAGTAAGGCCTGGTGACCCAACTGTCCATGATATCAGAGCCATCAGGTAATTACCAATGTAAATCTTATGTCTTACCAATATACTGTAGGCATGACATTATGATGTTGCATATTGTTTTATGAAATCTTACAGCAATTATGTTGTTGTGTTATATTTTGTGCTATCAGGTACAATAACAATGGAACGATGGACTTCAAAATCAACCACTCTGATGACTGGCATCCACATCCGAGTCACCAACTCCGAAACTCCAGCTCAGACAGCCACACTGTCACTCCACTCTATTCAGACCGCCTGAAGATCAAAGAGCTGAAATTCAAACACCTCCAAGACCTGAAGGAAGTCATCCCAAAGGACTTTCACAGCTTTTACGACAATTTGCTTCACTAGCTTAATACAGGAGGCAGTATTAACACAGTCAATATGATGGCAATGTTACAACACACAGATATATGCACACAGACACAGACAAGGGCTCACCCTACTCACAAACACAAATACACTCAGTAATGGGCTTAGTAAAGCAAGCCTTAACTATGATTTTATCTGTGTTAAACTATGATATCAGTTATTGATGTATTTTAAATATCTACTTATTACTAGGCTTATTAATACTAGGCTTATTATACATGTGCACTGAAGTTTTAAAATGTATCTAATATAATAATTGAATTGAATTGAATGTTTTGGATACCACCATTAAATTATTGTTTTTATTATTATTTTACTGACTTTAAGTTCAGCTGTTAAGCCTACTTCTAGACTATGCATCTCTTGGCACTGTGCATGTAAAATACCCCAAGTAGCAAGGTTTTTATTTATGGGAGAAAAAAGGGCTGTCTACTGGCACCAAATAAACCTATCTTTGGATAACTCTGTCTGTTTTTTAGACAATAACGAGTGAAAATAGTTAGGTTAGATACATTTGAGTAGGCCTGTTTTGTTAAAAATCGATAGCTGTAATGCTTCGGTGCAGAAGGAAGCCCGTGAGCCACGAAGGTAAGTTTGCGAGCAGATTAGGCTAATTTCCACCCATTAGACAGCCCAGTCAGTTTATCGTTTTATTTTGGTATTGCATCACTCATAGCTCTAACGTTTAAAATAGAGTTTAGGAAGATGTAACCACAATCATTAGCTTTGATTAGCTCTTAAAGCCTTGTCTTTTGTCAAAAGGCTCAGCGCGACCGCAGACTGTGATGAACACTGCTGGCAGCAGTGACGTCTGTGTCCGTACCATTCTTATCAATGACAGCGTAATCTCGTATCTCCCTGCTCCCGAGTCATAAATCTCGTATCTCCGATTAAACATGATTTTGGGGAAATGTTGTCTTAATGTTGGTACACAACAGTATATGAGAGCAATATAAGGTATAATACCAACTTTAACGATACAATGTTTAATAACTCAAAAAATATGCAGTTTTTTTAATTTCCTGAAAAATAATGGTTTTGGAGATATGAGGTTTCCGCCCGACAGCGACGATATATAATTACAAGTAAAAAAGCTCATCTTTAGTGTTGTTTAATAGCTAACTAATGAACTGTGAACAGTGGATAACTTTGCTGAGGTGTAGCAAATTAGCTCCAAAAGGGAATTGTATATAAATAATTACAATTAATTATGATTAATTACAATTATTTATATCGGCTGACAGTAATAACTGTTGCAGAGTTAAATTGCCATCAGCTGATCTGTTCGTCCAGCGAACATTGTGTAAATTCATATCAACTCTAAGAAAGGATATTTCTGTGGCCACAGAAAATACCTTCCTATTAATGCATTAGAGCATGTAGCAATGGTCAAAATCATAAAGGGACATTAATATGCAAGGCAGAATCAGAAACTCATGTAATTTGTGCACAAGAGTTTTATTAACTAAACACTAACGCAAACTAGTCTAACAAACAAACACACAAACATACAATCGCTCATACATGGGGAAAGGGCTAATGAGAGTTGATGGATGAAACCATCAGGAAAACCAGAGAATGCAGTTATGGAAAAAGTCATTTAACCACCTGAGTAAAACCATCAGCGCCGTTTATGACGGGGTCTATAACTTGTACTAATAACCTCTGTTTCATTTAGTTAAATGTACAATACTTGCAATGCATTTAGTCATGACGTCTTAATGGTTTCAAGGTTTTGGACTCCCGATCATGTTCTTCCGAGTTGAAGAGTGATGAATTCTAAAGATGTTCTGAGGTAGAAATGTTCTTTCAGGTAGAGAGTGGAAAAAGAGCTAAGAAAGAGATCTGCTGAGGTCCGAGGAGCTTTGGTTGAATGGAAAGACAAGGCCGTAAGCCTGGCACAATAACTTAAGGGTCCAGAAGAGTTCTAGCTCACATCTTCCTTATCCTCTTAGGGTCTAACAGAACCGCCAACTGGGTCTTTGTGGTCAAGAGTCATCTCCCAGGCTGGGGAGATCACCCACGGCTCTATGTTGGGGGCCCACCGGGCGCGCCCGCACCGGTTCAGGCTCTCCGTGAGTCCTTCACGGAGCAATCAGAAGATAGCCGAAGAGCTTTTTGCAGAAAAAACTTTTTGCAAAAGAGAGAGCCCGGACCTGTGTGTGAGAGCTTTATCTGGTATAGAGGTCACACCTCTGGGGAGTCAAAGAGCCAATGGACTCCAGTCTCTTTGGAGGGAAGGTTTTACGACTCTTTGTCTCGGAGCATGGTAATTTGCATGGGGTTGGATTGGAAGTTGATACAGGGCTCTACAGTCCGACCATATCAGTCGCATTTGCGACTGAAAACTACTTCGTGCGACCATGAAAAAATATTTCGGAGCACCTGTGCGACTGACTCGATCAGCATATTTGTGTTTGCGCTGAGGGAGCTTCAAATCTTTCTAACGTAGGCTACTTACGTGTTTTTGCGGCGTTGAGTAATGAGACGTATCCTCTCATTATAACAAAGTGTAAATAAGAGATTAACTGTGCAATGTAGAGAGCTGCGTTGATTATAATGGAGTTTTGTGAGATCATGATGAACTAAGGAGAGTGACAGCTTGCAAATGTGATATTGATTTAATACAACAGTTCATTAAAAAAGACGTTAATATTAAGTGACTTATATTGTCTGACTACAACATTATTGCCTTATTTTGCTCTATTTCTTCAATGAAAATCATTTCAACACAGTCACGTCTGAGCCGCTGCGCATCTCCATTCAAACACAGCGGTGTTTCATTTATGAGTGAACTGCGTTTTTAAATGAATCTAGTGAGTCAATGATTCAATTACCCATTCATAAAGACAGTCAGATGCTTCGTTCCTGAATGAATCAGTTGTTCGAACGAATCAATTAAATAAATGAATCAGTGATAAAATCAGTGACTTGACGCCACCTGCTGGCAGTTTTAATTCAATTTTTTTAAATTATATTTTCTGTTATTTAAATCATTTAATATTTCTATATTCAAAATTGTATATTTAAAACATTAATCGCAACATGAATTTATGAATTGCACTCATGCAACCTTTGAGCCTCATTAAATGTCTGAAAATACACCTACAAGCCACTTTTGTGTTCTTCTGTGCCACCTCTGTAGTACAAATTTATTTCTTAAATACTGATTTCATTTTATCAGTAACTTATTCTTATTCTACTTCTTATTCTGTTGTTTTAATTAAAAATGTTAAAAAGCTTATAAATATGTATTTTTTTGAACTTGACAAAAGATGACATACTTTTAATAAAGTTAGAAAAAATGCCATTAGAAAGGTAAAAACAAAATTCCCTGTAAATCACTTTAAGGAGTCAAATATCACCTTGTAATAGGAAGGTTAATTTTTTGATCAGAATTTTTGATTATTGATTAGAAGGTGCTCCTAAATTTTTGACTGTGCTCCTAAATTTTTTAAATTAGGAGCACAAGCGCTCCTAAAAGAAAAAGTAAGCGTAGAGCCCTGTGATATACAAACTATTAAAGATTCTTAGAACACTTATATGTTGCATAGGTAGCATTCCTTAGAGCAATAAAACTAGTGTTATCAGGTTGGTTGCTATGGAACCGGGGGCCTGGAGTCATCCACAGACATACCGGCACCCAGAATGTGTGTTGGGTGAGGGGTCTGTGATTATTTGTTAATCTAATAACTAATTTGATTTGTTAAATCTGATGAACAAATGTGTGTCTGATTGGTCCAAATGCTACAGAGGTAAATGCCACGTTAAGTGACATACTGTTCACAATCTGATTTATTGACATCTTTCCACGATTGAAACACTGATTGAGCGATTAGATTAGATATGATACATTTTGGTAAGCTATGCTGTATCTTTCAACATACCGTCTGATGTTCATTCATGTTTATTTTGTGCTATAACTTATTAAAGTGGAAGAGACTCATGCTCCATGCACTTGAAGCGCTACAGCGATCTGTCACGTCACATTTAAAAGTGTCATAATGGCATTCGTTGTTTGAATTTTGTGATAGAATGTACAGGATTTGAAAGCTGAGACTTTGTTTCTTATCAAACGTAAGAAAGCACAAATCTCTTTGTGATTATTGGATGGGAGATGCGCTACAAATAATGTTTGGTGTATCTGGTGATCTGGCAACCTTGGCTTGAACTACGGGTGATTGATAGGGTCAAATAGAGCCTGCTTTAATGTCCTATTTTTAACTGTTAATGCATTATTGTCACATTAATTTTGACAGCCCTAAATTCAACAGAAAGATTTTCTTCACACACAGTACACTGTAAAAAATTAATAGTTGAGAAAACATAAAAATAAGGCATCTTGATGCAGTAAGACTTTTGAGTTCTCTCAACAATAGTATTTTAGTTCTTCTCAGTAAAGATACTTTGTTTAGCCAATGTAAATTTGTTCATGCAATGCTGATTGTCTTATTTTGCTAATAGAAAAATTGTCACAGCAACTGAAACAACAATTAATGTCATTGAGGTAATTGAACTTTTCCTGTTTCCTGGGTGAAAAAAAAAAGAATGTGTAAAAAGTCACCACATTATCAATTTTATGTTTATTTACGAGTGACAAATCTTAATGGATAACTTAGTCTAATATGTAGACTACATAGATTACTGATGTCCATGTAAACGTAGTCAAATTATTTACCTTATTCTGAATAAGACAATATTATGATTAAGGTGTTTACATGAGATACTTTTAGAATATTCCTTTCACGTTCCTGTTTTACAAGTTATAGTACATAGATCAATTAATGGCACATGTCATTACATCACCACGTGATGCTCCTCCAGAATTCCACGTATAAACATATAGTTCGTCTTCGTCATGATGCCATATACAGTTTTGGGTGTTTCATTTTTAAATTTACTGAAAGCTTTAAGTGCAGTTAATTATTTGTCATGCTGTGCAAACAATGGCGTTGTTGAAGCCATGCTCTTTTGTTTGCCGTCAAACGGTTGACCACTGTCGTGTGTGTATCCTGTCGCAAAATGCGGCAAAAAGTCCTACACGATGGTAATAGTGTGATTAAGGTGTTTACATGTCTGTACTGCACTTCAATAATGCAACTAAAATTGGAATACTCCACATCTTAATTTGATTTGTGTTTACTTCTAGTATGACTTTAGTTGGATTAAGGTAATCAAAAATCTCTGTTTACATGGTAGATTCTTCATCAGAGTATTGTCTTAATCGCGTTAAAATCGGAATATTGTTGTCCATGCAAACAGCAAAACAATAATCCTATAACAGTAACTGCATAATTTATTCATGCTGCAATGCAAGCTGGGAACTCACAAAGTCTTAAAATTTCAACAATATCAAATTCTTTGCTCAGATAACTGTTTGACTAGTTGGGACAACATTTGGGGTAATTTTGTTGGTCTGACATTAATTGTTTTATGTAGTTTCAAGAAAATAGCATTTTTTTAGTATTTGAGACTTAAAAAGTTTCGTAAACTGGAAAATGTGCAGTTATATTTATTTATTTATTTTTTTACAGTGTATGAGTTGCAGTCTGACACGTTTTTTCCACCACCTTTTGATTGACAGGACATAATAGGCCCTGATCATCGGCTGATTTTGAACGATCGGCCAATAGTGAAATAAATTGCTTTCATCGCCCGATACAGATTATTGGCCGATACATCGGTGCATCTCTAATATATACCAGAACACCCACCCACACACACACAGGTTGTAATGAGGATTTCAAATTAGTTCCTACAAATGGATGAATCATTCACTGAGAAGGATTGTATAAAATGAAATTACTTGATTTTCTACTTCCAACTTTTGTTGCATTTTTTGTTTTGTGTCTCAAACTTTGAAGTAATTTTCTAGCAAAATTCTGTTGTGAATAAAATGGTTGGGAAGTCATAACTCTTTATATTAATGTCAGTCACAAAGAGTGAAGTTGTTACAACTAGCCCAACTAATAGTGTGAGTTGTAATAGTTGGTCAGGTGGGCTGTAACACTATACATGGACACACCTTTAAATTTGGTACAAATATTTTGTTAACCGTTCATATGGGCAGTAGTTTTCAAGTACAGTATCTCACAAAAGTGAGTACACTCCTCACATTTCAGCAACTATTTTATTATAACTTCTCAAGAGACAATACTATAAAAATGAAACTTGGATATATTTTAGAGTAGTCAATGTGCAACATGTATAGCAGTGTAAATTTACTGTCCTCTGAAAATAACTCAACACAGCCATTATTGTCAAAATAGCTGACAACAAAAGTGAGTACACCCTATGTGAACATTTCAAAACTGTGTCCAAAGTGTCAATATTTTGTGTGAGCACTGCTTTAATCCTCCTGGACTTGGAATTGACCAGAGCTGCACAGGTTGTTGCTGGGATCCTCTTCCACTCCTCCATAATGACATCACGGAGCTGCTGGATGTTAGACACATGATGCTTCTCCACCTTCAGCTTGAGGATGCCCCACATGTGTTCAATAGGTTTCAGGTTTGGAGACATACTTGGCCACTCCATCACCTTCACCTTCAGCTGCATCAGCAAGGCAGTTATCATCTTGGCCGTGTGTTTGGGGTCATGATCATGTTGGAAAACCCAGTTTCTGAAGGGAAGGCATCATGTTCTGTTTCAGAATGTCACAGTACATGTTGGCATCCATATTTCTCTCAATGAACCGCAGCTCCTCAGTACCAGCAGCACTCATGCAGCCCCAGACCATGATGCTACCACCACCATGCTTGACTGTAGGCAAGACACAATTTTCTTGGTACTCCTCACCAGGCCGTCACCACACATGCTGGACACCATCTGAGCCAAACAAGTTTATCTTAATCTCATCAGACTACAGGACATGGTTCCAGTAATTCATACTCTTAGACAGGTTGTCTTCAGCAAACTGTTTGTAGGCTTTCTTGTGAGCCAGCTTCAGAAGAGGCTTCCTTCTGGGACGACGCCCATGCAAACCGACTTGTTGCAGTGTGTGGCGTATGGTCTGAGCACTGACAAGCTGACCTTTCACTTCTGCAACCTCTAAATGCTGGCAGCACTCATGCATCTGTTTTTTGAAGCCAGGTTCTGCACCTGACGCACACCACGAGGACCTAACTTCTTTGATCGACCCTTGCGAGGCCTGTTCCGAGTGGAACCCGTCTTGGAAAACCTCTGTGACACTGGCCACTGTACTGTAACTCAGTTTCAGGGTGTTACTGATCTTCTTATAGCCTCGGTCATCTTTGTGGAGAGCAACAGTTCTAATTCTCAAATCCTCAGAGTTCTTTGCTATGAGGTGCCATGTTGAACATCCAGTGGTCAGTATGAGAGAATTGTACTCAAAGCACCAAATTTTAACTGCTCTAAAACAAGATACACAAATTTGTATGGTCCTGTCAAGCAGACAAAAACATGAACATGATGAATAGGACATGCGGCTTTACATGGTTAAACGACGTATAGCTGTTATCACTTAGGGCAGTGGTTTTCAAACCTGTCCTGCAAGCACCCCTGCCCTGCACATTTTGTATGTCTCCCTTATCAGACACACCTGATTCAACTCATCAGCTAGTTAGTAGAGACTGCAAGACCTGAATTGGGTGTGTCTGACAAGGGAGACATACAAAATGTGCAGCGAAGGGGTGCTTGCAGGACAGGTTTAAAAACCACTGACTTAGGGTGTACTCACTTTTGTTGCCAGCTATTTTGACAACAATGGCTGTATGTTGAGTTATTTTCAGAGGACAGTAAATCTGTACTGCTATACAAGTTGCACATTGACTTCTCTAAAATATATCCAAGTTTAATTTTTATAGTATTGTCCCTTGAGAAGATATAATAAAATAGTTGCTGAAATGAGGGGTGTACTCACTTTTGTGAGATACTGTATGTAACACACCCTCTCTCTGTTCTAACCTCCTTACACCTTCAATTGTAAAGGCCTCACCTTACAAACCATGCACATACAATGTCAAAGCAAACAAACATATGTAATTAATTATCACTTTCTGTTGTGAAATGGGCCTTCAAAAGGCAAAGGTCGCATGTGGTTCAAGGAGCACTAATTCACATCATTGGTGCTTCTCAATATCATAACTGATTCTTTCTTACTTCCACACTCCTCTGTCCTTCAGCCTGTGACCCGGAATCCAATCAAACTCTGCCAGGGTATATTCATTTTTTAATTGCTTTGTGATGAGGCGATGAAGGAGGACTGAGGAACAAAGACACAAAGTCACTTTGTTGTGATGTGATGTTGTGATGTCCATCATACGTCATTATGTGACAGGAAGGTTGCACACCAGACTACTGTGAATGTGCTCAGGAACGTTTGCAGAGGCTCTGGATTACAGGTAATAATGTTGTAAATAATGTCCAGTTTCTTGCACAGAACAATCGCTTTGTCATAAGATGTCAATGTATTTTCAGGAGGCATGCATAATAATTTTTTAATGACGGTGATGATCACACCCCTTCTACCTGTTTAATCCTCTAAGGTATTTTGCTATTTTTAGCACAATATGCCTTTGTTACACTCACAATTGTGAAGGCCTCACCTTGCTCTCAAATCACACACACAATGTCAAAGCAAATATCAATCATGTAAGTAACTAATTATCACTTTCTATTATGCAGTGGGCCTCCAAAAGGCAAAATCTGCATGTAGTTCTGCACTGATAAAAAAGTGAAATTTGTTTCCAGAACTGCATGTCTCTAGTTCAGAAGTAATCTTCAATGCTACCTTTCTCCGAGACCATTTGTTATATACCATTTGATATAACCATTTGTTCCACGATAGTGGAGAGCCCTGAAACCATCAAGACTCCAGAGATTCCATCGGACTACATGGCGTTCCAGGATGTCTTCAGTAAGCAGGCAGCAATGGAATTACCACCTCATAGGCCATGGGACTGTACTATTGACCTGCTGCCTTGGGCTACGCTCCCCAAGGGTAGAGTATACCCATTGTCCATCCCGGAACAAAAGGCCATGGGGGGAGTACATTGAGGAGGCTCTCAAACAAGAATTCATCCATCCTTCTACTTCACCCGCCACATAAAGCTTCTATTTCGTCAGTAAGAAGGACGGAGGCTTGAGGCCCTGCATTCATTACCGTGTTTTGAACTCACAAACTGTTAAATATCATTATCCACTTCCTCTGGTCCCTGCCTCCCTGGAAAAGCTTAGTGGAGCTCGCATCTTCTCCAAATTGGACCTGCGAAGAGCATACAACCTAATTCGGGTCTGCGAATGAGATGAGTGGAAGATCACCTTCATCACACCCTCAGGCCACTACGAATATTAGGTCATGCCGTATGGGCTCTCCAACTCTCCTTTCATCATTCAAGGTTTCATGAATGAGGTTTTCTAGGAGTTCCTCCATCGTTTCGTCAGTGTATATCAACAATATTCTCATCTACTCCCGGAACCTGGCTGAGCATTGCCACCACGTTAAGCAGGTCCTGCAGAAGCTGAGACAGCGCCATCTGTACCTCAAGCTAGATTAGTGTGAGTTCCACCGAGATAACATCCAATTCCTGGGCTATATCATCAACCATCAAGGCATTCATATGGACCAGAGGAAGGTAAAAGCTGTCAAGGACTGGCCTCAACCAACCACCATCAAAGAATTCCTAGGTTTCACCAACTTCTACTGTTGTTTCATCACCAACTTCAGTCAAATCTGTGCACCTTTCACCTCCCTGCTGAGAAAGAAGCCTAAGTGTCCATCCTGGACTCCTGACGCCATCAAGGCATTCCAACAACTCAACGACGTCTTCTGTACAGCTCCTACCCTTGTTCACCCTAAGCCAGAACTCCCTTTCATCGTTGAAGTGGATGCTTCTACTATCGGGGTAGGAGCGGTATTGTCTCAATGCCTTGGAGAGCCTCCCACACTCCATCCATGCACCTTCTTCTCAAACAAGTTATCCCTGGCAGAGCAGAACTATGACATCGGTAACAGGGAGCTTCTGGCGATCAAACTTGCTCTCAAGGAATGGCGAAACTGGCTGGAGGGAGCAAATCATACATTTGAAATAATCACAGACCATCTTAATCTGCAATATCTTCAAGATGCGAAGAGACTCAACCCCCGGCAAGCCCACTGGGAACTCTTCTTTACTCGTTTCAGTTTCACCATCTCCTATCACCCTGGATCTAAGAACAAAAGCAGACATACTCTACCATTCTGAGGAAAACCACTCCAGAATCCTCCAGAATCCTCATTGATCCTTCAGAACCCATACTCCCTCTAGCCATAATTGTAAGCCCGATCCAATGGGCCCTGGACGATCAGATCATGGAGGCCACTGCACCAAGTGAACTGCACCAAAAACCTAGAGCAAACTGTACTCGCAACATCGCCTGAGGTAGTCTGAGTGTGTTTGGACTTTGGGGCTTTCTCATAAAATTCAAGTGAATTGATATCATACACCCTGGAATTAACCAATTCTGTGTATAACCACTGTATGCAGGGTCCTTACACCTTTTCCAAAGTAAAATTCAAGCACTTTCAAGGTGCATTTTCAAGATTTTCCAGCACTTTAAAACTGTGGTAAAATACATGTTTACATACTTGAGTTCTTCACTTTAAATCAGATTTTATTGTGGTATTCAAAACCACCTGTCTGGATTGCATATATCATTGTCTAAAATAAATAGCCAACATAGAGTATAAATGATACATTTTAAAAAGTAAAGAATTTACAGGGTATCAGTCATTTTAAAATAAAATTTAATGCGGGGTAGGTAGGGCAATGTCTATGGTAACATATTAATGACTGGTACCATAAAATGACTGTAAAAAACATGATTTGCAGTTCAAAAACAGGTTTTTCACAAATAAATAAAGTTTTTTTATAGTGATAAACCTCACATTTCAGCCTTCAAGCTATTTTTAAGAAAAGGGGTTAGTCAAAAGTAGCTAGAAGTTATTATCTTAATTTAAAACACCAACACACAAAAGTAAAAATATTATCTTAATTTAAAACACACACACACACACACCTTACATTGTTAATCGGTTGGATTTTTGAAGGCACATTAGCGATTTTTGCATTGTTCTGAACAAAAACAGCAAATTGCCAGTAGGTGGTGCATTTGGAACCACATAAAACAGTTTCCCCGGTAAAGACTGTAGCACTGGCACTGCGCTCATTAACACTATATTATCAGACATTATACACAGGCAGGATGAAATAAAAATGCCATCAAAACTTTTCTGAAGGCAGGTGGTTTCCTTCAGAGATATTTTCATATCAAAACATCCACGCCACGTTTTGACATTGTTTTGTTTGTTTATTCAATGAAATCATACCCTAATGAAGATTAATCTACACATTAAGCCATATCATGATTCTTGCCTTTCTGTCCTCAAGTTTTAATACATCTTGAAATTATAATAAAGTCTTTTCTTGTACCTTTTAAGGCATTTAAGTCTTTTTTTTTTGTCATTAAATTTGAAGTAACAATGACGATTAATGTCGATTACGTTTTTGTGTGGGGAAAAAAACATGTCAAATTCATGACATTCTTCACATTGGTTATTTTAGTAGTATGAAAAACAAAATGGTTATTCAATTTGGGATTAAAACACAGAAAACGAGCAACAAATGTTCGGACCATCACTGAAAGGGATGATTTCAGTCTAGCATGAGCTCACTGAATCTCGCTGTCTAAACTGCAAAATGAATTTCTTGTTTACATCGTTTCTGCACTGTTGTTTATGATAACAGTATTCGAGAGAGTGCAGAATGCATTCAGTGAGCGCATGAACTGAACCAAAGAACTTATACTCTGACTGAACACAACTGTAGCGTTTTGTGGAGTTTTCCTCACTGGTGACTAATCTTCTCCCAACACAACGTTTGTGATTTGTTATAATGCTCAACGCTGGGGAAAAACGTGCATAAAGAAATTTTATGCATTGTGAGCAGATCTAAACGTATGCCGCAATAAACATTTTTCATTCATTTTCACATTTCACTTTAATCGCAACAGTCTTAAAAGATTTAGTTTAACTGAGCATGGGGCATTTTTGTTTACCTTTTATATGGCTCGAAAGTGCAGACTCTTCCATGAAAAAACAGACTTAGCAGGAGGCTACTCAAGTATTTTCCACACACCACAGCCATATCACCCTATAGCCCAAGACTGGTTGCCCACTGAAGCTAAGCAGGGCTGAGCCTGGTCAGTACCTGGATGGGAGACCTCCTGGGAAAACTAGGTTGCTGTTGGTAGAGGTGTTAGTGAGGCCCGCAGGGGGTGCTCACCCTGCAGTCTGTGTGGGTCCTAACGCCCCAGTATAGTGATGGGGACACTATACTGTTAAAAAGCACTGTCTTTCGGATGAGACGTTAAACCGAGGTCCTGACTCTCTGTGGTCATTAAAAATCCCATGGCACTTCTCGTAAAGAGTAGGGGTGTAATCCCGGTGTCTTGGCCAGATTCCCTCCACTGGCCCTTGTCAATCATGGCCTCCCAATAATCCCCATCCACTTGATTGGCTCTATGACTCTCTCTCCTCTCCACCTGTAGCTGGTGTGTGGTGAGCGCACTGGCGTCATTGTCCTGTGGCTGCCGTCGCATCATCCAGGTGGATGCTGCACACTGGTGGTGGTTGAGGAAAGACCCCCCACATGATTGTAAAGCGCTTTGGGTGTACAGCAATACACAATAAAGCGCTATATAAATGCATAATTCATTCATTCATTTAGCTCTCATTTTAACCATAATTTCGAGGGGTGAGAACCAGAAAGGCGTAAGTGACATTTCACCAACTTTACAGTAGAGCCAAAACAAAAATTTTACCATAGTTTGATCTGACTTTGTGTACTGATTTCAATTGTTTATAATAAAAATTTGTACACTCATGGATGACAGTACTTTTGCCAGTAGAAAGAACTCATTAAGGGCTTTCATTTGATATATACAGTCATGGGCAAAAATATCTGCACCCTTGGTAAATATGATCAAAGAAGGCAATGAAAATTAATCTGCATTGTTAATCCTTTTGATCTTTTATTTAAGAAATTCACAAAAATCTAACCTTTCATTGGAAAATAAGAATTTAAAATGGGGAGAAATATCATTATGAAATAAATGTTTTTCGCTAATATGCATTGGACACAATTATTGGTACCCCTAGAAATTCTTATGAGTAAAATATCTCTGAAGTGTATTCCCATTCATATTCACAATTTTGCGCACTCCAGGGTGATTATGAACATGAAATTATCCAGCCATGGCTTCCTGTTTCACAGAAATATAAATAGGAGGGAAAACAAAGCCCAAATTCCCTTAATCATCAATCACAATGAGAAAAACCAAAGAATATATTTCTGATGTGCAGCAAAAGATAATTAAGCTTCACAAATTAGTGAAGTGGCTTTAAGAAAAGAGCTAGAGCAGTGAAAATTCCCATTTCCACCATTAGGGCAATAATTAAGAATTTCCAATCAACATAAAATGTTACAAAACTGCCTGGAAGAGGATGTGTGTCTACTATATCGTCCTAATGCATGGTGAGAAGGAGAGTTTGAGTGGCTAAAGACTCTCCAAGGACCACAGCTGGAGAATTGCAAAAAATAATTAAGTCTCGGGGTCAGAAAACCTTAAAAAAAATTGTCAAATGGCACCTATATCACCACATGTTGTTTGGGAGGGTTTCAAGAAAAATTCTCCTAGCTCATCCAAAAACAAACTCCAACATATTCAGTTATCAGACGCGACTGGAACTTCAAATGGGACTGACTTCTATGGTCAGATGATACTAAAAAATGAGCTTTTTAGCAGCAAACACTCAAGATGGGTTTGGTGAACACAGGGATAAAAAGTACCCCATATGTAAAATGAAATATACTGCTGTAGTTTTGATGTTGTGGGCCTATATTTCTGCTGGAGGTCCTGGACATCTTGTTTAGACACATGGCATCATGGATTCTATCAAATACCAAGAGATAAAAAAAACAATAAGTGACTGACTGTTGTAGGATATCAGAGAGTGAATCAGACAAATTTAAGATTTGATCAGATTGGTGTTGAACAACCCAAAGAGCCAAATTCCACAGAGAGGCCCTAGATAACAAGACAAAGTCATAAATCTGTCCACGGTACCCTGGCGCCATGAGTCTGGAGCAAGCCTAACCAACAAGCCTCTTTCACAGAACAACTTGCAACATTAAGACAAAAGAATACTTATTGATAAGTCCAATGCAGGAAGGAGATCGTCAAATTTGGGGCAAGTAATCAAGATTAATGGTCAAAGAGATGCACCGCGTGACCGTCACATGTAAATCTGTGATAGAAATCACGAGCTATAGACTTCGTTGGATGGGTCCTCCAGCCCCCCAGATACAGACCAGACTGACATTCCTTTGTTCACAGAACACATTCTCACATCCACAGAATGGCACAGAAACTGTCTTCTATGTGTAGATGCACCAAAATCATCATAAAAGGACTTATGAGCAACTAATGATTTCTATGCATAACTCCATATTATATATGTAACCCACACATTTGACTATCATGTTTTTAATCACTTATTGTGTGTGTCTTTTTAATAACTAGGGAATAACTTAAGAGTTAATATTCATGTTTGGTATGTATGAGTTTGAAAAATCATGCTCTAAACGTTTTTTCCAATCAATTCTTTGTCAAATGTATCATATTCTGGTTATAGAAATCCTGTCCAAAATTATACTCTCCAAGAGCGGGAAAATTCGGACCATGTGACTGATACATGATTTATGAATGGGGAGGAGAAACATACAACACCCCGAGCTAAGACGTTATCTAACTGGTCAAGACCAAATTTGGGATGTGTCCAAAAGCCGAGTTTAAATACTCAGGACACCATCAAACCATGCTTTTTTGTCATTGCTTTTGCTTTGTACTTTTAGCCATGCTTTTTGCCACTACTGTTTGCCCGTGAATTCTTTGAGCGCCGTTCCAGCATGCTCTGGCCTACATGCCAGCTGCTAACACCACGATGATAAGAAAAACCACCTAGTCTCGTTAAATCCTTTCTTTCTTTTACTTTAGTTTCTTTTCTTTTCCATTGTGAGTTTCGTGTTCTCAGTTTAAGTTTTGCCGCCACGCCTTGTCTCCGAGTTCAACTCGAGTCTGTGACTGCCTCAAAACTTCTACCAGCCACAACTCCGCATCTTCAGCCAACGCCCAACCATTGGCTTCCCAATACATCACTTCAAGGACTACTGAACCTCCAACCAATCAGCAACTTGGAAAACCCCCTTTCTGCAAAGACAACAACAAAAGGTAACCCCTTAACACAAAGGCAACAAGCAAGTAACCTCCAGATTCTAGCTGAGCTGGTGTATTTAATATAAATTTTAGCCTCATTGAGAAACTCAATGCGAGGGTTAAATAATGATTGATGGTTCAGGTCTATGCAATTGCACATATTGCTATAAACTTGGGATTTCACATTTTCATTCTTTAAACTCATCCTTTCCTCACTTTCTCTCTTTCTGCAACGTGTATGAATGTGTGAATGCGTGTTCATGTGTTAGATTAGTTTACATGTCTTAGTTTTATCAAATAAAGTCTTATTTATATTGAAAAGAGAAGTATCTTGTGTTTTGTGCTTACAAGTAAATGTCTTAAACTGCCGATCTTGTTACTGTGCTATTTAATAGTGTTTTCACTATATTTTGGATTTTAATATCCAGTGCAGAGTTGATGTTATATGGCTCATTCAGTGAATCGCTGCCGACTCAGTGATCAGCCGTGAAACAGTGATTCTGTTCAAATTCCCTATAAAACCATAAATGATTCCCTTTGAGCTAAATTGACTTGTTACTGTTACGGGGGTGACGAGACGAGAGGCGTGCGGATCCATGTGCAAGGCTTTATTGTGAAACATGGTCAAAACACAGGCAGGGTCGGACAATGGCAAACAGGTATAACACAGATAAAACAGAGAGTAATCCTAGGGCAAGCGTAGGTCGACGATTGGCGAACAATATCCAACAGGGCAAGGCAGAGCAATAATCCAGGTACACGAGCAATAATCCAAATGAGGTGCAAACAGAGTCTGAAACGGCAAGGCAAGGGTTAATCCAAACAGACGATAAATCCAGGGCAGGCTGCTGACAGACGAGATGAGATAAACCAGGCAAGGATCAGGAAACACGAGAAAACAGGCAAGGCTAGACTAGACTAGACTATGAACTAAGAACTAGAAACTAGAACTGGGAACTGGCTCCGTAGAGTAGCTATCACTAGGTGAGCGATAAGTGCGTACAATACTCGGCCCGGAAGGGCATGTGAATGGCTGTTATATAGGCAGTGTGATTGGTTACAGGTGAGCATGTGATTAGGGTGAAATGTATTGTGGGAACTGAAGTCCAGTGTGAGTGTAACAGCCTGTGTAGTGTGAAAGTCAATATGATGGACGGGTGACCTCTGGTGGAGAGTGAACAGAAGGGCAGGCACAGGATTCGTAACAGTTACCCTTACATTTTACAATTACATTACACTGTGTTACAAATCTTATAATGGGCCATGTTTGGATCTTCCAACCGTACAATAATCCAAACACAAACCTCAAAAACAACACAAAAATGGGTCATTGAACACAAAACCAAGCTTCAAGCTTCCAAGCTTCCAGTCCTCTGACCTGAACCCTATAGAAAATGAGTGGGGTGAACTGAAGAGAAGAAGCACCAACATGGAGCTGGGAATCTAAAGGCTCAGGAGTGATTCTGGATGAAGGAATGGTCTCTGATCTCTTGTCAGGTGTTCTCTAACCTCATCAGGCATTATAGGAGAAAATTTAGAGCGGTTAAACTGGCAAATGGAGGTTTCAAAAAGTATTGAATAAAAGGGTGCCGTTAATTATGGCCAATGTGTATTAGAGAAAAACAGTCATTTCATAATGATATTTCCCCCATTTTAAATTCTTTTTATCCAATGAAAGGTTAGATTTTTGTGAATTTTTTAAATATAAGATCAAAAGGATTAACAATGCAGATTCAACGCACAGACTCGAGCGGAGCTGTTTTAGGCTTATTTTATGTAAAAAATTATGAACTATTCAGTAAGAAAGCGAATTACTATTAAACCAATGCAACTGCATTTTCAAGCACTTTATCCAAAATCCAAGCATTTTTCAAACCTTGAAAACACTACATTAAAATTCAAGCATTTTCAAGGAATTCAAGCACCTGTACGAAGCCTGTGTATGGATGGTGCGGCATATTACTTACAGATATATGTTTTTGCAAATGTTCTGTGCATCGTTCTGTGTTTTTAAAATACTATTTCCTAATTTCTGGAGCTAGATGAAATGGAGAATGGTTCCAGGCTATGCAAGCTTAACCCTGTACATGATGCAGTGCCACATAAAATCAAGAACTGACAAGCCATACCTTGAACAGCGGTTCATTAACAAATTCAAAGGTACGGTCTCCATACACTGAACTGACTAAGCGTTGTTCTGTTTTGTCTTGTTTTGTAATGTCTCAGAAACATGTACACATACAATCACACTTGTCATCATCACTCTAGGCTGGTCACTGGACCGTACAATCACAAGGGTGTGATTTGAAAGTTCTTTACGTGTTTCAGATGTTTAAATGACCAGTATGTAAAATACAGTATGTAGTAACAAAAATATTTATGCATACTGATGCCTGTGGAAGCACCAGTAATAATCAAAATAACCTTTAACACATAATTTGATGATACATTTTATTCACATCAAACATGCAATGTGTAGTTAACTATAAATAATTCTTCTTACATAATTCTTCTCTAAGTTCACCAGCTAATCACAGAAACAGATGAATCTATCTGTAACTCTGACAAACTCCTGACTCCCTGACTTTGTTAGAACATGAATGACAATCACAAAAAAACCCAACTGCAAAATTAAGATAATTGCTATCGATAACCAACCGCACTTATGCCTTTTTGCAATTGCTGATATCTTACCTATTTTAACACACAATTATGGATCGTCAGACTGGCCATGGAGAACCCAGGTAAAAAAGATGTTCTACCCTCAATATGCAACAAAGCATGTACCTCAGACTGCTTTTTTTGCTGCATTCCAACAATCTTAGGATAATGTAAGGTTGTTGTTTTCTACTCTTTTCTTCAGTATTACTAGTCTTTATATTAATCTCTACTGAGAAAAATGGATACAGATACAGCTCAGACTTTTGGAACCTGTTTGCTTGGAGAAAGTTCAGAAGAGGTATTGTGTTTTTGGAACATGATACACCACCAGTTTTTTGTTAAAATTTAAGCAGTCCAGTGAATGTATTGCAGAAAATGAGTATCTTACTCAATATTTTTGTTTTCCAGTACAAATGTCTAAACATCCTTAAATCAAGATACACTGCAAGATGCAACATGAAGAATAAAAAAGCAAGTTTTTGCTTAAAGCAAGAACAAATTTCTGTAAATAGGGTATGAAAATTATTTGTTATTTCTAGTTGATTTTTCATTGGCAGATATGTGTTCTTCTTTTAATCATAAACTTGCTTAATTTTGATCAATTTCACAAAAAGCAAGACTTCTTATCTCTTGACATTTTGCTTCAAGTAAGTGTATCTTGTATAATAACTTTAATAAATGATTAACAAATATTCTATAATGCTTAACGGGTCATTAGTTAATATATATTGAAAAAGCTAGAAATGTGAGATAATGTGTTTGTTAATGTTTAGTGTTACGACCCGGGGTAGCACCTGTTCCCTAAAAGGGATCTGTTCGCCTCTAGGTGGCGTTCTATGTTCTGGTTTTGTGTTGTGTTGTGTTTTTTCCTTTGTCTGTTTGGAGGGTGGAGACAAGCGGCAGGTGCGGTAGATTACCTATGATGAGTTGACTGATTAAAGGATCTCTGTCCTCTGGTGTAGTGTGCCCGTTTTGAGCTTGACTTCTCTCCAGCACCAGACTTTAAGCTTTCTTTAATACTTTTTCTTTTGTTTTTTTTTTCTTTTCCCTTTTTGGGTTTATTTTTGGTGTAATTTACTTTAATAAATGTTTATTTTGAGTTAACTTAGTTTGTGCGTGGCCTCCCCATTTATGTTACACTGCCCTGAGCCTGGTAGTTTGTAACATTTGGGGGCTCTACCTTGAGTAACTGAAAGGAATGACCAGTATTTTGGATCGTTATTGATTGGGTAGATTCCAAAGTTTTGGGGAGAGCTGTGCAAATTTATATTACTTTTGGGAAGGGTAATGTTTTGTTAATTTGGAAGTACAGTCAGGTCCATAAATATTGGGACATCGACACAATTCTAACATTTTTGGCTCTATACACCACCACAATGGATTTCAAATGAAACGAACAAGATGTGCTTTAACTGCAGACTGTCAGCTTTAATTTGAGGGTATTTACATCCAAATCAGGTGAACGGTGTAATAATTACAACAGTTTGCATATGTGCCTCCCACTTGTTAAGGGACCAAAAGTAATGGGACAATTGGCTTCTCAGCTGTTCCATGGCCAGGTGTGTGTTATTCCCTCATTATCCCAATTACAATGAGCAGATAAAAGGTCCAGAGTTCATTTCAAGTGTACTATTTGCATTTGGAATCTGTTGCTGTCAACTGTCAAGATGAGATCCAAAGAGCTGTCACTATCAGTGAAGCAAGCCATCATTAGGCTGAAAAAACAAAACAAACCATCAGAGAGATAGCAAAAACATTAGGCGTGGCCAAAACAACTGTTTGGAACATTCTTAAAAAGAAGGAACGCATCGGTGAGCTCAGCAACACCAAAAGACCCGGAAGACCACGGAAAACAACTGTGGTGGATGACCGAAGAATTCTTACCCTGGTGAAGAAAACACCCTTCACAACAGTTGGCCAGATAAAGAACACTCTCCAGGAGGTAGGTGTATGTGTGTCAAAGTCAACAATCAAGAGAAGACTTCACCAGAGTGAATACAGAGGGTTCACCACAAGATGTAAACCATTGGTGAGCCTCAAAAACAGGAAGGCCAGATTAGAGTTTGCCAAACGACATCTAAAAAAGCCTTCACAGTTCTGGAACAACATCCTATGGACAGATGAGACCAAGATCAACTTGTACCAGAGTGATGGGAAGAGAAGAGTATGGAGAAGGAAAGGAACTGCTCATGATCCTAAGCATACCACCTCATCAGTGAAGCATGGTGGTGGTAGTGTCATGGCGTGGGCATGTATGGCTGCCAGTGGAACTGGTTCTCTTGTATTTATTGATGATGTGACTGCTGACAAAAGCAGCAGGATGAATTCTGAAGTGTTTCGGGCAATATTATCTGCTCCTATTCAGCCAAATACTTCAGAACTCATTGGACGGCGCTTCACAGTGCAGATGGACAATGACCCAAAGCATACTGCAAAAGCAACCAAAGAGTTTTTGAAGGGAAAGAAGTGGACTGTTATGCAATGGCCAAGTCAATAACCTGACCTGAATCCGATTGAGCATGCATTTCACTTGCTGAAGACAAAACTGAAGGGAAAATGCCCCAAGAACAAGCAGGAACTGAAGACAGTTGCAGTAGAGGCCTGGCAGAGCATCACCAGGGATGAAACCCAGCGTCTGGTGATGTCTATGCGTTCCAGACTTCAGGCTGTAATTGACTGCAAAGGATTTGCAACCAAGTATTAAAAAGTGAAAGTTTGATTTATGATTATTATTCTGTCCCATTACTTTTGGTCCCTTAACAAGTGGGAGGCACATATGCAAACTGTTGTAATTCCTACACCGTTCACCTGATTTGGATGTAAATACCCTCAAATTAAAGCTGACAGTCTGCAGTTAAAGCACATCTTGTTCGTTTCATTTGAAATCCATTGTGGTGGTGTATAGAGCCAAAAATGTTAGAATTGTGTCGATGTCCCAATATTTATGGACCTGACTGTATATATATTTTTTCTGGTGTTGGAGAGGAGAGATCAAGTAAGCATATATAGATTTGCTGTGATATTATTATTATTATTATTATTATTATTATTTTTTTTTTTTTTTTGACTTGGGGTAAGTATGGCATTGTGTTGCATTTGTTTAATTGAAAGAAATGAGGATTGTGCGGTTTAGTCCATTAGAGCTTTGTGTTAGGTATAGAGCGATTTAACACTTTGTTATTTTAGTTTTTTGTTTAGTTTTTTTGTGTTTGGTGTGTCGGATGCGGGTAGACTTCTTGTGTTGGCAGTTGAGCTGCATGTGGGCGCACCGACAAGGTAAGGGTTGAGTTGGCTTGTTTAATTTTACGCGGTAGCTCCTAAAACTCATTTTGAAATTATTCTTTACGATTTACAACCTCTGCCAATATCCCGTTAATCAAACACAAGATCAGGAAGAGATGGTGACTCAATTTTATTTAATTAGTTCCTAATTCTTTTGGCTGAATTTGTAAAAATTTATAATGGATAATTTGGAGGATTTTTTTTTTTTTTTTTTTTTAGCTG
Organism: Spinibarbus caldwelli; assembly: GCA_039654775.1. NCBI lineage: Eukaryota > Metazoa > Chordata > Actinopteri > Cypriniformes > Cyprinidae > Spinibarbus > Spinibarbus caldwelli. Next base: position 31,065,506 of record CM077228.1, read on the forward strand.
CTCTTACGAAAAAAAACTTGATAGTCTCACAAAAGATCAGTTGCGTAATGCGAGTGAGCATTTTGGTATTGAATTTGCTTTACCTAAAACAGCTAAATTAAGACAACTCCGTAAAGCTGTTAAAGAAAAATTGGTGGAAAGGATGGTTTTGAAAATTTACCAAACGATCAGCCAGGTTTAAATAGTCAATTGTCCAATATTGCAAATATGGTAAAATTTGTACCGAAATTTAACAAAAAAGACCCAGATGTTTTTTGTTTTTTTTGTTATTTGAAAACATCGGTGAGGATAGAGGGTGGGATGATGCGGAGCGCACCTTCCTGTTGCAGAGTGTTTTAGTGGGCAAGGCACGAGGCTTATATTTCCCTATCAAAATCTCAACAAAAAGTATACCACATTGTAAAAGAAGCAGTGCTCAAGGTGTATGAACTTGTCCCAGAAGCGTATAGACGGCGTTTTAGAGGTTGGAGAAAAGGGGAAAAACAAACCCACGTAGAAGTCACGAGGGAATTAACGGGTCACTTCAATCGTTGGTGTGCTTCTGTGGGAGCGGACTCTTTTGAGAGTTTGTGCGATCTAATGGTGTTGGAACAATTTAAGAACATAGTTCCTGATCGTGTAGCCACTTACATAAATGAGCATAAAGTGAAGTCTGGAGCCGTTCTTGCAGATGAGTTCATTTTAACTCATAGTGGCAACAATGGTAATCACCGGGCGTTTTGACATGTTGATGTATGTTAATTCAGAAGTCGATCAGAATCGAAAAATGGATCCAAGTTCCACGAGTAATTATTGCCTTGAAAAGGGACATTGGAAGAGGGAGTGTCCAGTACTATGAGACAAGTATAGTAAATCTATTCTCAAGCCTGTAGCTTTAGCCTCTGGAAAATTGTCATCATTCTGATATATCTGTCGCCTCTCTTATTAGTAAATCTGCGACAATGGTGAAAAATGAACAATGTGAAACTCAGACTTCTGTTGCGTTAACGACGTCTGACTATGGCCTTTTCATCATGAGCGGTTTCATTTCCTTGGTGAATGATTATATTAAAGTGCCTGTTAAGATATTGCGGGGGACAGGTTCATTAGAATCTTTTATATTAGAATATATGTTACCTTTTTCTTCTGAATCAATTGCGGGTAGTAAGGCAAGTTTATTTATATAGCACATTTCATACACCATGGTAATTCAAAGAGCTTTACATAAAAGGAAGTAAAATAATCATCAAAAAAAAGAAAGAATAATCATAACAATACAACCAGAAATTTAAGATGACATAAAAACTGATTTAAAATGAATTTAGAAAAGTTAGAAATAAAAATGATTATACATAAAATACAGTGCAGTCAGTTCGGATGTAGCACAGTGCTCATTCAACAAATGCACAGCTAAACGGATGAGTTTTGAGTCTGGATTTAAATGTAGCTAATGTTTTAGCACATCTGATCTCTTCTGGAAGCTGGTTCCAACTGCGGGCAGCATAATAGCTAAAAGCAGACTCCCCTTGTTTTGTGTGAACTCTTGGTATTTCTAACTGACTCGATCCTAATGATCTGAGTGGTCTGTTAGGTTTATATTTAGTGAGCATATCTGCAATGTATTTAGGTCCTTGGCCATTGACTGATTTATAAATGAGTAAAAGTACTTTAAAATCAATCCTAAATGTAACTGGAAGCCAGTGTAAGGACCTGAGGACTGGTGTGAAATGCTCAGATTTTCTGGTTCTAGTCAGAATCCTGGCAGCAGCGTTCTGGATGCGCTTCAGCTGTCTAATGGTCTTCTTTGGAAGGCCAGTAAAGAGACCATTACAATAATCCACCCTGCTTGTGATTAAGGCATGAACAAGTTTCTCCAATCTTGACTGGAAACAAAACATCTAATTTTTGCAATGTTTTTGAGATGATAGTATGCTGATTTATGACTGCATTGACATGACTGCTGAAACTAAGGTCTGTCTCTAGAATCACCCCAAGATTTTTGACTTGATTTTTTAGTTGTTTGACTCCTAGAGTCAAGGTATGCATTCACCTTGAGAACTTCATCTTTGTTTCCAAATGCAATGACTTCAGTTTTCTCCTTGTTTAACTGAAGAAAGTTTTGGCACATCCAACTGTTAATTTCATCAATGCATTGGCAGAGGGAGTCAATGGGGCTATAGTCATTTGGAGATAAGGCTAGGTAAATCTGGATATCATCAGCATAGCTGTGATAGGCAATTTGGTTCTCTTTCATTATTTGACTTAGTGGGAGCACATACAGGCTAAACAAGAGTGGTGCAAGAATTGAGCCTTGTGGGACTCCGCATGTCATGGACATCCACTTAAACGTATGCTCTCTTATACTCGCATAATAACCTCTCCCATCTATTAGTAGTGTGTTAATACGAGGAATTGGATTACAGACTTTTTCTGCGCCCCTGCACGGAATCCAGCTGCATTCAGATCTTGTGCAAGGTGAGATTCTGATGGCCTTGTGTCCTTCTTTGCCGGTGGAAGGAGTGGATGTTATCTCGGGTAACAATTTGGCTGGGGGACAAGTTTGGCATGACGTTCCACCACCTCCTGTTGTCCAGATGACTCCCTCACTTCAAATTAAGGATGATAAAAGTGCGGCAGATTTTCCTAACGTGTTTTCAGTCTGTGCCGTGACATATACAAAGGCTCTTGCCTCGAAGGATTGTGATGTTGTGCATGGAAAAACTTTTGGGAGGGGGGATGTTACGACCTGGGGTAGCACCTATTCCCTAAACAGGATCTATTCGCCTCTAGGTGGTGTTCTAGGTTCTGGTTTTGTGGTGTTTTTTCATTTGTCTGTATGCAGGGTGGAGACGAGCGGCAGGTGCGGTAGATTGCCTGATGAGTTGACCGATTAAAGCAGGGTTGTCCAAACTTGGTCCTGCAGAGTTTAGCTCCAACCATAATTAAACACACCTGAGTCAGCTAATCAAGCTCTTACTAGGCATACTAGAAACTTCCATGCAGGTGTGTTGAGGCAAGTTGGAGCTAAACTCTGCAGGACACCAGCCCTCCAGGACCTGAGTTTGGACAGCCCTGGATTAAAAGATCTCTGTCCTCTGGTGTGGTGTGCCCGTTTTGAGCTTGACTTCTTTACAGCACCAGACTTTGAGCTTTCTTTAATACTTTATCTTTTGGGTTTTCTTCTCTTCCCTTTTTGGGTTTATCTTTGGTATAATTTTCTTTAACTCAAAATAAATATTTATTTACTTACTTTGTGTGTAGCCTCCCCATTTATGTTACGCTGCCCTGAGCAGTGAGCTAGTTTGTAACATTAGTAATAAACTTATTAAATATTATCTAATGATTAACATCATTTCATGTAAATTAAAATGTTAACAAATGTCGTTCAACTTTCAGTTCATATAATCATGCACTTCAAAATCTACAAATTAATTCAACAGTTCTTTAATACTAATTAAAACCTTTTGTTAATGTACAAGACTTTTGCTGCTATTGGGGTGTAATATGGGTAAGGTTAGGGACAGGTTCGGTGGTATAGGTTGGTTAAGAGGTCAACAGTGTACAGGGGTCAGTTTGATTATTGTAAGGGAACATGTTAACATGAATAGTTTGTAAAGTGCTTAAAATAACCAATTAAACTATTTTTTTCACAACATTTGTGTAGTGGACAGAAGATGACCGCTTAATTTTGATTTGATCAGGCTTTGTGGACAACAAAGGATGCCTTTTGTCTTTAGATAAAACAACAATATCCCTTGTGGAGAGGGGGTAACATTAATAATTAATAACTTAACATTAAGGAAGTGCTTTGTTCTCCCTCAAGCTCACCATTTGTGGAGGGCAGAAATGAGGGCTTCATCATTCCATTGATCAAAGACTGATCCAATCACCATGTGCTCTTCATTTTTGTGAACTAGGTGTGAATGAGCACTGACTACCTCAGACTGACCGATTTTGCCTTGTGGCTTCACATATCTTCACACAAAATGGACACAACACTGACTAAACCTTCTTCATATCTATCTATGTGACTGTATATACTAAATGAGTGCTGTGTGTGTTACAACAATGCATGCAACCTTGCTAATTAATGTATATGCTGTATATATGAATGCATGGATCAATGTTCAGCATTACCCATTGATGTTTGGTCTTCATATTTTCAGCACAATGTGCAGGTTAATTTGGAAATGGTTTGGAAAGTGAATTATGCATAGGAAAAACCTTAAAGACACTGATATGAAGTCTATTTGCGTAGCTTAAAGTCCACATTTAGAACAGAGGGACCATATCATGGCCACCTCTGGTAGCATCTGCTAATCAGAATGCTGGATCTGAAAGGTGCCAACTTGCAAATCCCTCCTTCTCAGGGAAAGATTACAAGGTTCTCTTCAAGACAAAGGAGTGTGCTAAGCTGTTGTTGCTCTTCTGTGTGCCAAGTTACTAAGTGCCAAGTAAAATGTGGTAAGCCAAGAGCTAAGTTGCTAAGCTAAGTTGTTCTAAGAAAAAACAAGGAAGTTCTGCAAGAAGTGATTTTGGGGAGTTTGGAAACTGCAGCAGCAACAACGACAACAAGCTTAGTGGCCCCCATCTTCTGCAACTACTTCAGAACCTTCTCTTCAGTGATACTCTGTTTGCGAGTTCCAAGCGGCCAATATCTTCTCCTGCAACTTCAGAATAGTCCCATCAGTGATCCTTTTTCCTGCGCATTCCAGGTTGTCCGGATCTTCTGTACAGACTTCAGAACCTTCACCTTGGCTCCTCCGTTTGCGTGTCTCCAGACTAAAGCCCTGTTCAGACTACACAATTTTTTTGTCGGTTACAACAGTCACTGTGTCAGATTATGTGATTTTGACTGGATAAAATCTTGTCGTGTCGTGGGTACCAAACATGGCAGACTACGTGTTGCTTCCCGACCAATCATCGCGTGACATCTATGACGTGCGTACTGTCATCGAGAAGGTGCAGCTACGGACTGACTTCCGTAAACAACAGTGGTAATGGATACCAAAGCTGCGTGTTTTGTACTGGCTGTGTTGTCCTCGGAAAAGCACAAAAAAAGAAAGAAAACTTGACAGTGGACATGTTCCTGGTTTGCTCGAAGAGGACAATATGGGCTGTCAATCCTCCAAAGAGAACTCGAGATAAAATATCATTTGTTTATAGTTTTATTTTAGCCAGACAAAAAAAGACTGTTAAAAAATCGAGCTAATATATAATTTAATTCTCCCTTATGTTTTGCCTTCATCTTCTCAGTTTAAACATCAATGGGAAGAAGAACTCGGATGTAGTTTGGATTTGGATTGTTGGGAATTAGCTGCTGGTAGAGTTAACTCCTCTTCATCCTGTGCCAGACTGAGTCTGATTCAATTTAAGGTTTTTCATAGAATTCGTTTTACAAACATCAAATTAAGTAAGCTATTTCCAGGTGTGGATGCCACATGCAATAGGTGTTCTTTGGCTCCTGCTGATCATACCCATATGTTTTTTTCTTGTTCAAAGCTGGAAGATTTTTGGAATTCCTCTTTTGATACTTTTTCTAAAGTTTTGAATATTTCCCTTGAATCATGCCCCCTAATTGCTATTTTTGGTCTCCCATCGGATTTGAATAAATACACCAAGTATGTTAATGTTCTTGCCTTTGCCTCATTGATAGCTCGAAGACGAATTTTACTACACTGGAAATCTTCTAATTCTCCTCCCACTTTTTCATGGTTAGAAGATTTGTTGTCTTTTCTATATATTGAAAAAATTAAGTTTGCTTTAAGAGGTTCCACTGACAAATTTTATAAAAACTGGGGTCCTCTACTTGACTTTGTCAAAAATACAGCACTTATCTTTACTGATTTGTAATATCTATTTTGAATTGTTCTGTATAGTGTCTTGTCCATTTTTTTTTGTTTTATTTAATTCTGTATAATTGTCAGTTTGTTTTTATTTTATAATTTTTTTTTTTTTTTTGATAATGTACTTGAGTTTTATTCTCCTCCTCTGGGGTGGGTAGGGGTTCAGGGTTCACTGAGGGTCGTGACTGTTTATTTTTGTGTCTGCCCTTAGTAGTTGTTAATAGGAAAAAGGAATGTATAGATTTATTAATATTGCTCTTTCATTGTATTTTGTATATTCCAATAAAAAAATATAAAAAATGAAATTGAGCTAAAGCTTAAATTAAGCAGTATGCAGCTCCAATGTTTTTCAGTGATCAACAATGTAATTTTACACTTCAGAAGTACAATTTGTTTTATGTAGTCACATGGGGTAAAGAGCCTTTTTTTAAGTCTCCAGGTGATCATACATGGGGCAATGTCAGATCGGTTGTGGACCCTGTGTCTGACATTGTTGCCCATTTGACAGCAACATTGTTGCCTGGCAACATTGCTCAAAAAGTTGCCCCATATATCACCAGCCTTTGATTGATACATTAATCCACCTAAAGTAGTCACAATAATAAGTTATAATAACAATAATGCCATTTCCTTGGCATCATTTTTTTTAAGTTCTGCATTATGTCCATTTTTTTGTTTTTAAATGAACAATAAAACAGTTAACTATTGCTCTGGATTGTAACCAGACTGTTTGTCTCTTTCTATTTGCACTGAAGGACAGTGACAGGAAAGGTTGCTGTGATCTGCTCAGGATGGATGTGGAGGATTTCAGCTACTTGCTTGACAAAGTTACACCACTCATCCAAAGAAGGAACACAAAATTTAGAAGAGCCGTCAGTGCAAGAATGCGTCTGTCTAACGCTACGATTCCTTGCTACAGGCAAGTCAAAAAAAAAAAAGTGTATTGTGAAAAGAATATTTGTTACCAAACAGATGTGGGACACCATTGACTACGATAGTATTTTTTTCCTACTATGGTAGTCATTGGTGCCCCACATCTGATTGGTTACAAACATTCTTCAAAATATCTTCCTTTGTTTTCAACAGAAGAAATTTATACGGGTTTCACATAATCTGAAGGTGACTAAATGATGACAGAACTTTTATTTTTGGGTGAACTATTCCTCTAATTTTCCTGTAATTTAATTACAGCTACTTCTGATTAAATACTGTATAGACTATAGAACAATTCAATATAAAATAATATGGATATAACAAACAATTTGTCACATTTGTCACGGGGAATCATGGGAACAAGGAACGAAGAGACGAGGAATTCACAAAACGAGTCTTTAATATTCCACAGGGTAACACAGAGCACAGGCAGGGAAGACATTAGTGGACCGACAAACACTAACTGAAAGGACTGGGGCTTATAAACACAGGACAATCAGGGAGGAAGACGAGACACACCTGGAAACAAATCAACAATCAATGTGAGGGAGACACTGGGTCATGGAACACATGGGGAGCAAAAAACACAACAAAACAGTCCAGGGGTGTGACATTACTCCCCCCTCCCAGAAGGCACGTCCCGGGAGCGGGCAGACAGTGTCCAAGGAGGCGATGAAGGAGGGTGGAGCCCAGGAGGAAACAGGAGGGACCCGGAGCAGGAGGAGTCCAGCAGGACCCAGGCCACAGCCATGATCACGACCCACGGTGGAGCCGACGGAGGGAGGAGCCATGGAGGAGGGATGGCCGCCGACTCCATGGGGGCCGACCAACGGCGGCGGAGCAGGTGGTGGAGGAGCCCGAGGTGGAGACGGAGAGCTGAAGAGCAAGGGTGACGGGGAGGATCCGGTGGCCCAAGGTGGAACAGATGGTGCCGGCGACCGAGGCAGAGACGGGGTTCCAGAGGGCCGCGGTGGAGCCGGAGCAACAGAGGACTGAGGAGGAGCCGAGGGGATGGAGGAGCCTGACGGAGCCGGAGGGACGAGGCGCAGCCGGAGGAGTGGAGTTCCGAGGTGCGGGATGGTTGACGACAGACCAAGGTGGAGCCGGAGGGACGAGGGAGCCCGGCGGAGCCAGTGGACTGATGGGCCACAGCGGAGAGGAGGGAGCTAGGAGCCATGGTGGATATGATGGGCCGAGGCGGAGTCCGGGCCTCGGAGGCTGGAGACGGAGGTGAGGGAAACTCCAGCCCCGGCAATGCTGGAGGATGGCAGACCCGTGGCGCTCGCACCGCATTGATGGTGGGCTGAGGCCGAGCAGAGGAGCTACCAGGTGACAGCGTTGGAGGAGGCAGGAGCGGGTGGGAGGGCAGGCATTTGTGAGCCTCCGGGCTTCCAGGACTGAACTCAGGAACAGGAGCCAACACTGGTGTGCGCTTTCGAGGAGCAGCCACTGGAGGGCGCTCTGCAGGCGCGGGCTCTGGAGGACATTTTCAGGGAGCGGGCACTGGAGGGAGACTTGGGATCTTGTTATTTACTGTTAGTAGAATGTCTAAAGTGGACTATCGAAATAAAGTGTTCCCAAAAAAAAAAAAAAAAATACACATTTACATACCTCAGATCTCTAGCGACCCTATACACTTTTTACAAAAAGTTAATCAGAAAACAGGCATTCTTTTATATTTTGCTATTTTTTCTTGTTATATTGTTTGAATGAATGAATGAATGAATGAATGAGGCATTTATATTCATTCATTCATTCATTCATTCATATTGTTTATAATGAATAGATTGAGGAATACTAAGAAAGTTGGTGTCTAACTGTTAAATTATATCATGCTCTCTGCCAGATGTTTCTGTGAGTTTGCCTCTATCCAATCCCTCCTCCCATACGTGTTTTTCCCCATTCTCTCTCTGTCTTACTCCCTCCTGCCGTTTGTGCTTTCTCTCTCTCTTCTGTTTGACTGTATCTCTCTTATCCTCACATATATACATCTTAAATGGAGTTCAAATGTTCAACTGAGGAAGAGGGCCTCCTAGCTTGGAGGTGACTGAGTTTAGGCTGTACTATTGACATTTGGCATAAAGATGTAGTTCTCTCCATCCAAGTGTATCCCTAATATGTCCAGAACTTCCTGGCCAGACTTCCATTTTACATAACGTATATTTGTTGGCCTGAGTACCACACAGATGTGGTGTATAATTCTCATTGGATGTACCACTGCACCACCCCTAGCAATGAAACTATATAATGTATGGATGTAACAATAAACTTGGAAGAAGTTTGTGAAAAGACAATTGGCGTCTTGTTCATAATTCTTTCCATGGGCCCATGTCTTCATGACTGCAAGGACTGAGAATAGTCGGACGGCATCGAAAGATAAAGAGCTAAAACATTCTTAACACTAACTTTAAAAAATTAAGGAGGGAGAGGGTAGAGAATGAGGTACCGGGTTGCTAAAGACCCAAGGTATGCATTTAAGGGTTAAATACTTTGGTTAGTTCAAGAATATTTTAAAATTAAAAGCGCTATTTTGTGTCTATCCTTGTATTGTTGAACTCTGAGGTTGACATGGGAATAAGAAAGTAAACAATAACGAGTAATGTAAGTCATTAATACAGTTATCTAGTTACACTGAAGATTTAAGTTGTATCTAGTAATTACTTTTGTAGAGTAATTAACCCAACACTGGAAATTCACAATAACATGCTTCTTTTCACAGAAGAGACATTTAGGTCTCTGAGTTTCCAGTATCGCTGTCATATTTTGTATGTTGTTCCTGCTGCGACGTCGCAGAAAATAAAAAACATTTCTAAAATAGAATCATGTGTCGCTTATTGTCACGTGTCGCTGTCGCGGGTGGTTAGGACAAAAACTACATGGAAAAGATCATTTTTATCGCATCGCGTCTAGTTGGGACACACGGTGTTACAGTTTGATCCCCCCCCCCCCAAAAATCTAAGTATAAAAATATTAATGCTGACAGATCTAATAATTGAATCTGCAATTAGGGAAAGTGGAGAGAAGAGATCCAGTCTGGAGATGAACAGGAACAGTTGATTTGCATGGCAGACATGGAGATCCAGATTTTTTGTTTGTTCATTTGTTTTTAATATTCAACAGGCAAAGTTCTTCTGTATCTAAATGTAAAAATGTTCCTAATTGTTTGAATAAAATGGACTACTGGGGAAAAAAATCTGAACATTTATCTTGTGACCATCTTGTGAATATTTTAACAAAAGCAACAATACTATAACAATTGTAATAATAATTATTTATATATATATATATATATATATATATATATATATATATATATATAGGTCAGTCGCCCTTGGCTTAGTATTGTTGGCAGAATTTGGCCATCGGCGAAAACTAATTGGGGAACCCTGGCTTAGATGCACCCCATATAGACATACTTTTGTAGAATGAGTCGGTATACTCATAAATTAGTCCGGAGACTGCAGAAATCCGGTGGGGCTTTAAGAATTAGACAAAACCACATGAGAGACAGCAGAATTAGACAAAACCACGGCAGAGTAGATGAGGAATGAAGTCTCTTGAGCCAAAAATAAAATTAGAATAACATCATCCAAATTTTTTTCTGGTACTCAACAGAGGGCTGTAAATTGCAACCTAAATTCTGACATTAATAATTTCCTGTCACTATTGTTTATTGGCTTTATATAACTGCAACATTAGAAAAGCAAACATTTATGTGCAAAGAATTTAAGAGAAATTGTGATTGGATGAACTAAAAAGATAATTAATTTCTCACTGGAATCTTTTGTATGTGAATGTGAAGTTGGGCAAGACAAATTAAAAATTTAAAATTTGAGAATCTCAAAGGAAATTCTAATCTGGCCAAAAATTATGCCTCAGTCCCAGAGAACTGCTGCCGTGCAGAAGTCCCAGTGACTGTGAATAAAAGATGAGACATTAGACATTCGAAATCTAAAACTGTAATGCACATAATAATAATTTTGATGCTACTGAGAGCCTTGTAACCAAGCCTGAGGGTTAAACCCATTCAGAGGACATCCACAACTTCTCCTGAGGGAGAATTAGTCAAACAGTCAAATTAATCAAATTAAATGTATTGAAAATCACTCAATAGTAGTAAAATCTCTGATCTCACAATATTCATGATTCAAGATTCAAGATTTTTATTTGTCACATACACGATTATATAGAGATATAACCAGCAGTGAAATGTGAGTCAGGTCCGCTCCATGGACAGTGCAAATATTATAGAACACAAACACATAGGAAATATACATAAATATAGGTATAGGTAAAATGAAATAAAATAATGAATAAAATATAAAGAACAAAATATAAAATAAAATGTGCATGACAGTTAACTGTAAACTTGAATATTAAGATAAGCAGGAATGTACAAGAGAGGAATGTGCAAATAGGTTGTACATGGTTGTACATGGTTGTCATGTAGCAGCAATACAGAAAGTGCTGAGTGCAAATGACACTGTCAATATGAGGTAGAGAATAATGAATATCTTACTGATTGTTAAGTGATTATTAAGTGGAGTCATGTTGATGTTAAGAGGCTGAGTTTGAGTTTAGGAGCCTGATGGCCTGGTGGAAGAAACTCCTCCTGAGTCTCTCAGTTTTTGTCATCAGGCAGTGGAAGCGCTTACCAGATGGCAGCAGAGTGAAAAGACAGTTACTAGGGTGCTTTGAGTCCTTGATTTTGACAGCTCTGCTTCTGCAGCGTTTGAGGTAGATGTCCTGCAGAGAGGGGAGAGCAGACCCTGAGATGCGCTCAGCTAAGCGCACAACTCTCTTCAGGGCTTTGCAGTCTTGACTGGAGCTGTTCCCATACCACACTGAAATACACAGAGTTAATACACTTTCTATGGTCCCTGAATAGAAAGTTTTCAGGATTGTTGGTGAGACCCTGAATTTCCTCAGCTGTCGCAGATGGTACAGTCTTTGCCTGGCTTTATTAACCTGTGTTTGAATGTGTGTAGTCGAAGTCAGGTCCTCAGAGATGTTTACACCGAGGTACTTGAAGCTGCTCACCCTATCCACAGGGGTCCCACTGATCATAAGAAGAGTGTAGGACCGCTGCTGTCTCTTCCTGAAGTCACCAATCAGCTCTTTAGTTTTGCTCACATTCAGAGAGAGAGAGACAATTGTCCTGGCACCATGATGTAAGTCTCTCTACCTCATCCAAGTATACGGTCTCATCATTATTGGAAATGAGGCCCAGAACCACAGTATCATCAGTGAATTTGATGATGGATGTGGAGCTGTGGGTAGACACGCAGTCGTGTGTGTAGAGAGAGTAGAGCAGGGGACTGAGGACACAGCCCTGTGGGACTCCTACATTCAGGGTGATAGAGTTGGAGGTGAACTGGCCTACTTTCACCACTTGAGGTCTGCTGGTGAGGACGTTCAGGATACAGTCACAGAGTGGAGAGTTAAGGCCGAGGTCTATGAGTTTAGAAGCTAGCTTGCTGGGAACAATAGTATTGAAAGCTGAGCTATAGTCAATAAATAGTAGCCTTACATAGTTCCCATTGTTGCTGTCAATGTGCGTGAGAGAAGAGTGCATCTTCAGTAGATCTATTAGGACGATAGGCAAACTGAAGAGGGTCCAAAGTATCAGGGATGGATGAGCAAATGTAGTTCTTTACCAGTCTCTCAAAGACCTTCATGACTATTGATGTGAGGGCAACTGGACGACAGTCATTCAGACAAGAGGGTTTATTGTTCTTAGGCACAGGGATGATGACAGATTTTTTAAAGGAGGTGGGGACCACAGAGGTAGCAAGGGACTCATTAAAGATGGAAGTAAACAAATGAACAAATATTTGGATCAACAACACTGTTCAAAGTTCAGTCTTAACAAATACAGCTTATAGCTTGGTTTCATTTTAGATTTCACAAAAACTACTACACACTTGTATGATTCTCAGTCTTTGTCTTTAAACAGACAAACATGAAGAGACCATAAATCTAAAACAACGTGTACTTTGCATTTACATTTGCTCTGGGTTTGCCCAACCCCCAAACTTTCTCACACTCAAATAGATTCTCAAAAGAATCAATTTAATAACATCTCAGCTCATAAACAAAAGAAAATTGTGTCCAATTCCTTATTGTAGTCACAAAATCTTTAGAATGAGCAATGATTTGACCCTTGCTTTCAGTATGTGTCTGCGGTTCATTGAATGTTCACAGCAGCAAAACCAATAAATGGTTAACAGTTTGACTTGTTGCTGTGTACAATGCACATGCCAGGACTAACAGGGTCAAATCAAAAGTGTATCTTCAGAAAGATCAGTGAGATGATAACCAGTCATTCTAAAGTTAGTTATAAGAAATTATATTCAATCTTTTTGTCAGCTTGTTTTCTTTCATTTAGGACTGGTTTTGTGTTTCTATTTGCATCTGATTAATAGTAGGCCTCATTTATCCAAAAGTAGGCACCTAATTTTTTGAGTGAAAAAAAAGCAAATTGGATGTAGTCTGGAAAAACAAAAACAAAAACTATCAGAAATTCTCAAGTTTCAGTTACACTTTTCACTAAGGCATATTTAGTATGCTTAAAATAAATCTTGAATTGTGATGTTCAAGTGTTTGTGAAAAGTATTCGTTAAAGTCAGGGGTGCAAACTCGTCAGGGGTGAAAAACTAAACTAAAATCAAGTCAAAATAATCTTGTTTTCGGTTTAAAATAAGATTATTTTGCCTACCCCATTGGCAGATTATTTAGCTTGTTTTAAGGAAAAAACTCAATTTTGACTTGTTTTTTTTTTCTTTCTGAAAACAAGACAGTTTTTACTCATCTAGAAAATGCTTTTTGATTTAAGAAATTTTAGATATTTGGACTAGAAACGACAAAAACTAAGTAGGAAAGCATTTTTTTGCAGTGCACCATTCAAGAATAAACACCTTTATATGAATAAAAGACGTTTGAGCGACAACTAACTTACAGTCTACAATAAACAAGGATTGTTAAGATGTTACATGAACTTAGTCAGGGCAAATAAACCACTGTAAATCTTCAAAGTTAGGCTTCAGGAGTGAGATTGGTTGGATGAGGGAAAGAACATTAAGGTAAGCCAATCAGAGGCAAAGTAGGGCAGGTCTATTCCTGGCTTGCAGGCCATATCGCATGTGATGATGCTGCAGGTGGCGGATCATTAATAGCCTTTTCTCACAGCAGCTGGAATAATTAAACTTATTTTGATGGCGGATTGTAATCCAAAAAAGTCCAAACAACAATCATTAGTGACAAATGGAGATTCACCCATAGTAAAAAGGAAAAGACTTCAGACTGTGGAGTGGCTACAGAAAAAAAGAGAATTCAACCGGGCCCTTGCGAAAAGAAGAATAAATATCGGCAGGACTTTTGCAAGGTGGTGTGTTTTGAAGGGATTAAAAATGGACGCAGAGATGGCCTTTTTTCTGCTGGATAAGCAAGACAATGGTAACAAAGTATAACAACAATAATTTGCACGGTTTGATGAGATATGAGCTAAGTGATCATTAGATTTAATCACCATTGAGTTGTCATGTGAAGCTTAAGATTTCCATTTTGTGCGAAGCTCTTCCCACACAGTTTGCAGATGAAGGGCCTCTCTCCTGTGTGATTTCTCATGTGGCCATTAAGGGTTGATTTACTTGAGAAGCTCTTCCCACAAAATTTGCAGATGTAAGGACTCTCTCCAGACTTTTCATGTGTGACTCAAGGGTTGTTTTATGTCTGAAACACTTTCCGCACTGATCACATGGAAACTTCTCTCCAGTGTGAATGACCAAGTGAATCTGAAGAGATGCTTTGCGTGAGAAGCTCTTACCACAGTTTGCAGGTAAAAGGCCTCTCTCCAGTATGACTTCTCATGTGGGTATCAAAGGGTGCTTTATATGTGAAGCTTTTCCCACACACATCGCAGGTAAAAGGAGTCCCTCCAGTGTGAAGTCTCATATCAGTTTTGAGGTTTTCTCTACAAGTGAAACTCTCTCCACACCGATTACATGTAAAACCGTTCTCTCCTGAGCTTTTTCTCTTCGTGTGGTAATCAAAGGATACTTTATGTCTGAAACTCATTCCACACTGATCACATGTGAATGGCTTCTCTCCAGTGTGATGTTTCATGTGGGAATCAAGGCTTTGTTTATGTGCTAAACATGCTCCACACAGTTGCCATATGAAAGGGTTCATTCCAGTGTGACTTTTCATGTGGCATTTAACGTTTTCTTTACATGTGAATCTCTTTCCACATTGATGGCATTTGTGAACATTCACGTGCATTTGAAAGTTATATTTTTGCTTGAAACTCTTTCCACATTGATGGCAGGTTAAGTAACTGTTAGATTCGGTCTTCTGAACTTTTTGTGGTGATGAAGTTGTTTCCACAGTCATGAAGTCAAGTCTCTCATATTGATCTTTCTCTTCTATCTTTGTCAGTTCTCGCCTCTCTTCTTTCAGCGCCATCAGGTCTAAAGTGAAAAAAGACAAATACAGGTTAGTGGCACTTTAATGGCTTAAAGCAACAGACATCAAAACCAAGACCAAGTATTAAAACATCAAATCGAACATTTTCCAACAAAACTGGGATATTATAGACCAGACACTCCTGGTCTTAGGGACCCACCGCTCCACTCATTTTATGTCATGTCTCCATTTTAACACACCTGATTCAGATCACCAGCTCATTAGGTGAGAGCTCCATGAACTCAGTGGATCAGATAAGGGAGACATACAAAATGTGCAGAGCGGGGGGTCCACAGGACTAGGATTGAAAACTACTGTTATACACCAATCCTGAATCTGCCATTCATGTCTAAAATTTTCTTTAAAGCTGCAGTCCGTAACTTTTTTTGGT
The DNA here is from genome assembly GCA_039654775.1 of Spinibarbus caldwelli. NCBI lineage: Eukaryota > Metazoa > Chordata > Actinopteri > Cypriniformes > Cyprinidae > Spinibarbus > Spinibarbus caldwelli. The sequence goes on from CM077228.1 coordinate 31,081,118, forward strand.
TAAAAATGATCCAAAATCAATATTTGAGAAAGTACATAACCAGCCAGTGTTCAAAACTATCACCTTTAGTCCGATTCACAATGGTTAGCTTATAAAAATGTTTTCTAATTTGAGTGGTACAGGTAGGTTTCCACGGGAAATTTGAGCATGGCACTGCGTCATTACGTCACGTCTGTAAACATGAAGTTTTCCCGGCTAGTAGGCTATCGTATGTGAGGATCCTGCAGGTGGCGGCCTTTTATAGCCTTTTTTCACAGCAGCTAGAATAATTAAATGTATCATTCTGATGGCGGATTGTAATCCAGAAAGGATTATGTGTTTATGAAACACATGTGAATGAAATTAAATTATATTCCAGTTTTAAATGTGCTTCTGATTACAGATGGTATGACAATTAGATATTAGACTGTACAGAAATTTAAATCTACACGCTAATACTATACTCATAGTCACGCAATGCTGATATTAACATTAATAATTTGAGAACAAAGTATAACAATGATAATACTTTGCACAGTTTGATGTGATATGAGCTAACTGATCTTTAGATTTAATCACCGTTGGTAGCGCAATTTATTGTAATGCTTTTTTCCTCAGTTGGGCAGAACAAACGTGGCAGACTTGTTACTTACTTGTTCAAATGGCAATATACGGTGAAAATTCTGATTTGGGTCATATATTCCAAGACATAGGCAGTAAATATTCACACCGGTGCAGTGACTGATAACTACACATTCACCTCAAAACATTAGATTCATCCGCGCTGGAGCCCTGCTGGAACACCCGATCACAACCCCGCGCACTGAAGATAATTCCGCAAGAAACTGCAATTCCAGGTTTTCAAACATAGAGGGCGACAAAGAGGTAAAAGTTACGGACTGCAGCTTTAAAGGTGCTGTATTTAGGATTGACACCTAGCGGCTGAACTAGGTATTGCAGTCCAAATTCAAAATATTGGAGAGGGTTTTTTTTCACCCAGCCCCTCCTCCTCAGACTTGATGCACACGCAGGTTGCCAGATTATACAACACCAACAGGAACGAGTGCACAACAATGAATGACATGAAATACGCTGTTTTCTCCTCCAACTGGCAACCTCGGGTGCCAAAATACAATTGGGTAAACTGGCAGTGGACGGGTTTCACAAACCAAAACAGAGACAGACATTCCGGGCTGGAACGCACATTTTCAAAGGAGAATAACTGACTAGCATTGTTTTTCAGATAAACAAGTATGTTAACTTAGCATGTTTCTTAAATATCTGCAAACATATTACGGTATTTTTATGCTTTAGTAGAGTCAAAAACTTACAGCATCTTTAAATTTGTCAATAAGCACTAGCGCAGTTTAGCGCAGTCTTAAATCTATCTGACTACAAATACTTTGTGTAAACAAATAGACATTTCATCAAACACAAGTATGTAGGGATGTACATCTCATGACTCAGGCCGATACGATACACATCTCGATGCATAGCCAACGATACGATACATTAAAGATACATATGAAGCAGGTACCGATGCGATACGATTCACCCCTTTTTAGATGCAGTGTGATCCGATTTCAGTTTGAACAAGTTAACCAAATAAGCCAGGCTTATTTCATTTAGTCTGACTCATTGACAAATGATTTTGTTCCACAAAGCAAATTTAACATAGGCCTAGATCAAGCTTAGTCACTGTGGCAACTTATGCTGGGAAACTAACCTGGTCTAAAGCAGGTTAACTGTCAGGCTAAGCTGAGCTCCTCTAACACTGACCAATAGGAACACAATGATATTACCACTGTCTCACATACTATGTTTTTTTTTTTTAAATTATTTATTTATTTATTTTTCCAGTTTCTTGCCATTCAGCCTTTCTCTCTGGTTTTATGACAGCTGTACCTTTTATAGTTTGCAGAACAGATAGCAGAACATTAGAACATTACAATCTAAAATTGCTCTTTAAAGCATTAAAATAACTAAATTAAAATCACTGAATTAAAAATGAAAATAAATAATAAAGAAAATGGCTATATTTTAACTGTTATAAGAACCAAACATTAACTCATTTGAGTTTAGTAATTAGTACTGTACTAGTTTACATTTGATTTACCTATTACAATAGTCCCTTCACAGTCACTGCTATCATAAAAATACACTTATACGTAGGTTTAAAATTCTACAAGACACATTTAATGTCCAACAACAAATAATTTAGCAAAATGTATATTTTACTCAGAATTATTGCGCTTCTATTCGATTGCGTTCCATCTGTTTAGTGCATGCACGCAGAAATGTTCGTTCACTCGCGTAAGCCTCACCCACTCCTGACAGCAAAATGGATGACTGACTTTCTAACATTTACAGATGAAGAATATACCTGTGATGTGTCAGTTATGCACTGAGGAAAATACAACGTCTCAAATGCATTAAACAGCACAGATATATTCGCTGTTTGCCGTGGTGGATCGATCTGATCCATGATCGACATTAAGGGCTGCTTAAGAAACATGCTTGTGTTCATGCTGCATAAGCTACTGAACCTATTAGCTTTACTAACTTTACCAGCTTTTCTTTTTGTTGTGTTGGGTTTGTATACAGCGCACAAATCTTCTCTGTTTTTAGTGCGTCTCTGTGGTAGAATTACAGCACCACATACTGGTCTGGCATGTATACTACATCGTTTTGAGTTGGTTTCAGTGGTTTCGTGTGTACGCAGATATTTCTTGAGTAGCGATGTGCAACAGTGATCGAGTATCTGATTAATCTAATGTAGGATGCGTTGGGATTTATTAACATGCTGAATGCATATTACCAGTGTTCAGTTTCATGCTCAAATGCAATGCCCGATATTGACTGAGTTATGTGAGAAGGTCATATTGCTTTTAGATGTTTCTTTTTAAAAAATACTGACGTTATAATAATGCTGCAGTGCTTTTTTTCGTCATATTTGTTCAACAGTAGGCATACTTCAATTAAAATTGTTTTTGTACTTCGTATGCGTTTAAAATGCGCAGGCAATTTCAGGAATCACTTGATAATGTAGATGAAAATATAGAATAAATCTGCCATAAACATGAATGCAATAAGCATTATAATGAGAACTTTATAGAATGTGAAATCTATAGTAAATTGTCTGCTTTCCTTGAGCTTTCATGGAAGCGTGCTGAAACATAAGCATCACTGGCATTTGCACTGTTTTGTGCAGATACAAGTTGTAATTTTAGCTATATAACATAGACGTAAGTTATCTGATTAATATCATAGGATGTGTCATAGAATGGGCCTCAGTTTATTGGCATCATGTCAATCAGCTTCACCTCAGGCAATGCTTCTTTTTTTAATAATATTGCTGCATCATAATCATAATATAACAGTGTTCTAATCATGTTTTCATGTCAATTTTATTTTTAACATTATTTTCATTATCTCCATGACGTTCCGCCCCGCGAGCACTTGATTACTTGTTTTTGAAACCTATTGATGATCAAAATAAGAAATTGCCAAAATTTCCCATCCCTATTTTTGAGACGAAGCCAGGTTTACAGAAGAACAAGGGGGGAAAAAATCGGATTTGGAAAGCTCTGGCTATGTGTGGATGACACCAAAGTCTCGAATTCAGCACAAAAGCAGTGCTGTCTCTTTAAAATCTGTTGCTCATGACGTGGATCTGACACAAATCCACTTTTCTCCCTGTTCTTTACAGTCATTTAGGACGTTTTTAGCTCTTTTAAGATTTATAAAGTCACTTGCCAAAAACCGTCATTTTGACATTCAACATTTTGTGTGTTTTTGTCCGGTATTCGTCTGGTCAGCATGAGGACCAATAAAATAAAACAACTTCAATTAGGACGCTCATGACATTCTTTAAACATATCATTCATTTCAGTAGAGATGGATATTTCAATAAGGATCAAATGACAGAGTTTGAGAATGAAAACCAACCTGTTCGTTCCTCAGTATCTTCATGTTTGACTCTGAATGATTCTTCAATCTTCACTCTCCTCTTTAATAAACACCATCTTTATAATTGTGTGTCACGTGTGTACATGTGAAGGCATTGTGTGCCTTCGGGGCATCCGTAGTTATCGTGGATATTAGGGGATTAAGTTAGTGCATGGGGAATAAAGAGTCATGCTGGTATCCGAGCACGAGGGTTTTGAGGTCCTTTATTAAACAACATAAAACATAACATGGTGTCAGAAGTTACGGTATAAAAGTTTACAGTAACAATGGCACAACTGCAGCCGCCGCCGCCGCCGCCGTTAAACTTGCACGGAAATCTCACTGAAAATCGGAGGAATTGGATTCAAAGATTTGAACTTTTCTCCACGGAAAGCGGGATAGCCGAAAAATCCGAGAAGGTGCAGTGTGCAACGTTTCTGCATGTAGCAGGAGAAGAGGCTATTAAAGTCTGCAACATATTTCACTTCACAGAGGAGGAAAAAGACAAAATACAGGTACTAAAGGACAAATTTAAAGACTTCTGTGAACCGCGTAAAAACTTACAGTACATCAGACGTGTTCTTCACGCGCTCGCAGGGACTCTCAGAAACGATTGATGCTTATGTCACAGACCTAAAAAACAAAGCAAAAGACTGTGAGTTTGGGGATCTGCACGACTCATTAATTCGTGACAGAATTGTATGTGGCATAAAGGACGATCAATTAAGAGGCAGACTGCTGAGAGAGGTAGATTGATATCTGCAGGGCCAGCGAGATTACATCAAGTCAGATGAAAGCGCTGAATGAAGAAACGGAGGTACACAGAATAAAATCAGTGAAGCCAAAGAAACGAGAGGGCAAATCAGATCAGAGCGTGCTGACAAAAAAGGAATGCAGCAAATGCGGCAACAAACACAAGTACAGAAATTGTCCTGCCTTTGGGAAAACATGTAAAAACTGTCAAATAAAAACCTCTTCGCCAAAATGTGCATGTCAAAGGGCCAGGCGAGTCACAGTAGAAAAATGCACACTATTGAACAGAGCGAGGAAATGTTCATTGGAACAGTACAACTCAAGAGCAGGTCAAGAATATAAATGCTACTAAATCTCAAAATGAAGATGACTGGACTGAAACGCTCAAAATAAATAAGAGATATGTGAAGGTCAAACTTGATACTGGTGCAGAATGTAATGTGCTGTCAGAAAGTACATACAAAACACTAAACATCACAGGAAGGTTGCAGAAATCTAGTTGCAAGCTAGTGGCTTACTCAGGCCACAAGGTGGAGCCATTAGGCAAGAAAGCCATCACCTGTGATTATAAGGGACAGAAATACAGGATTGTATTTGAGATAATACAGAACGATGCTCCAGCAATTCTCGGACATGCTGCCTGCCAAAAGGTAGGCATGGTAAAAAAAGCTATATCAAGTAGACCTGTTTGTAGGACTAGGCTGCTTACCTGGAGAGCACATCATTCAAATAAATACAGAAGTCAGACCAGGGGTGCATGCTCCAAGAAGGATCCCTGTCGCTCTCAGAGATAGAGTCATCACAGAGCTAAAAAGAATGGAACAGATGGGTGTTATTGCAAAACAAACTGAGCCTACTGACTGGGTCAACAGCATGGTGACTGTGGTCACATCCAACAAAATTCGCATATGCATGGATCCCAGAGATCTAAATAAAGCGATAAAACGAGAGCACTATCCGATACTAACTGTGGAAGAGGTAGTCTCAAGAATGCCTAATGCAAAGTACTTTTCAGTACTTGATGCAAAATCAAGGCTTCTGGCAAATAAAGCTGGATCATGAGAGCTAAAATTTATTCACAATAAACACAACCATTGGACGATATCGCTTTCTTCGTTTACATTTCAGGATCTCTTCAGCTTCGGAGGTCTTTCAAAGGTCTATGGCCCAAATGATAGAAGATCTGGAAGGTGTTGTGAACATCATTGATGACCTATTAGTGTGGGGAGAGACGATCGAGGAGCATGATCAAAGACTGATACAGTTGTTGAAAAGAGCAAGAGAAAGCAATCTGAAATTAAACAGAAACAAATGCAAAATCAGAATGACGGAAATTAAATATATTGGACATATCCTCAGTGCCCAGGGACTAAAGCCAGATGAGGAAAAGATCAGAGCAGTAACTCAACTACCAAAACCAGAGAACAAACAGGAGCTGCAAAGATTTCTGGGGATGGTTCAATATTTGGCTAAATTTATCCCCAACCTATCGGAAATCAGTGCTCCTTTGAGAAAACTGCTGGAGAAAGACACGGCATGGCACTGGGAAGATGCTCAGGACAGAAGCATAGAAAAACTGAAAAACATGATTACTCACAGTCCAACACTGAAGTTCTGTGATGTCAGCAAGCCTGTAACACTGTCGGTGGATGCAAGTTCAGAAGGAATCGGTGCTGTTATCTTGCAGGAAGGGAGGCCAGTGGCTTATGGGTCTAGAGCCCTAAGTGACTGTCAACGCAGATACGCACAAATCGAGAAAGCGCTGCTGGCGATAGTATATGGCTGCGAGAAATTCCACCAATATGTGTATGGAAAAGAAATCACAATTGAAAGTGACCACAAACCGTTAGAAAACATTTTCAGAAAGCCATTACGTCAAGCTCCGATGAGACTTAAAAGAATGCTTCTACGTCTGCAGAGGTACAATCTCAATGTGATGTACAAACCTGGCAAAGAATTATATATTGCTGATGCTCTGAGTCGTGCCTATCTGACAGAGGAGAAAGAGGATCTGTTGGGAGAAGAGTTGGAGGTGAATTGGGTGGCATCACAACTTCCCATTTCTAAAAAAAAAAAGCTGGAAGTTTTCTAGAAAGCCACAGCAGAGGATGCTGAGATGCAAGCATTAAGAAACGCTGTCAGAGATGGCTGGTCAAGAGAGATCTGCACTACCAAGATCAATTCAAGCCTACTGGTTGTTCAGAGAGGAAATCAGCTATGCTGATGGTCTGTTGTTTAAGCCAATAAGATAATTGTTCCACAGCAGCTCAGACAAGAAATGCTCAGTAAAATACACGAGTCTCACTTCGGAATTGTGAAGTGTAAAGCAAGAGGAAGAGACATTATGTATTGGCCAAATATGTCGGCACAAATTGAAGAGACCGTGTCCAAATGCGTGGTCTGTAATGAGAATAAGAATAACAACCAGTGTTGCCACATGAGTTACCTGGACGACCATGGGGGAAAATTGGCACAGATATTTTTTATCATAATGGGTCTACATTTCTGTTGTGTGTGGATTACTTTTCAAAGTATCCAGAAATTAGAAAGCTTACAAATACTACAAGCCGAGGAGTGATTCTTAAAATGAAATCCATTTTTTCAAGGCATGGAATTCCTGATGTTGTAGTATCTGACAACGGACCTCAATATGCAAGTGCAGAGTTTGCTAGTTTCGCAGAGGAGTGGGACTTCACCCATGTAACCTCCAGTCCTGGTTACGCACAATCTAATGGTCAAGCGGAAAGGACTGTGCAAATGGTAAAAAAAAAAAAACTCATGAAGTTCAAGAGCATTCATACCGTACCAGATCTGGGAGAGTAGTGAGAGTTCCGGAAAGATACAGAGACTGAGTTTCAAGTTACAAGGTTCTGAGTGTTTAAAGTTTTGGCAAGTAATACATTCAGAGAACATATTTGTCTATCAGTTTATCACTTTGTTGTTGTTAGCGTAAAGTTATTTTTGTTTGATTGTTTACAAACTACATGCAATGCTCTGTTTAAAAAAAAAAAAAGAGGGATGTCATGTATGTGTACATGTGAAGGCATTGTGTGCCTTCGGGGCATCCGTAGTTATCGTGGATATTAGGGGGCGGGGTTAAGTTAGTGCATGGGGAATAAAGAGTCAAGCTGGTATACGAGCACGAGGGTTTTGAGGTCCTTTATTAACATAAAACATAACAACGTGGATCTCAGTCGCTTCAGCAGGAGTTTTTCTGTGAGTTTGAACACTTTGTCCTGTTTAAAATGACAATAATTAAGAAAACCAAAAATAAATGCAAACTAAATCTCTGGTGCGTCTCAATCAGCTCTCTAGTTACTGCACTGTTAAGTGAGTCAGAGTGAGAGTTAATGGCCTTAAATCACCATGATGAGACAAAAAACAGCATGTTTTGCATTTGGTATTAGATTAGGTTTGCCAGTCGTTCTGTATGATAAAGAATCATCCCGTATTTGCGTATTTGTTCTGTATTCACAGACATACAACTTTTTCTGTATGTTTCTTTGTCTTTTATAACATAAAGAGAACCTTCCCAGATCATTCCCTGCAGGTTATTTTTAGTTTTATTTTCATAACCATGTAAACTAATTAAAATGTTGCAGATGTTTCTGAGTGATGACCAGAAGAGATTACTCTAATGCTGAAATGTGTATTTTTCATAAACACAATTTCATGTCTGAAATAAGATTTTAATAAACTGTGAATATTAAAGCAGTCAAAATGCATTATAATGATCAGATAAATCCAAGTTTACGGCTAAAATATTAAGCCAAGGTTAAGCGAAGTGAGAAAAGCGCATCGTGAACACAGGAGGTAGCGTCCCTTATTTTCCTTTTCTGAAGTTGGCAACACTAATAATGTCGTTATTATTATCTGCCCATTTAATACTAACTATATTTAACAGATTACATTTTCATGAAAAAACTGCTGCTGGTTTGTGACAGTCGTTTGTTTGTGTTTGTTGTGTTTGTGCTGAATCATTTTGCAAAGTAGCCTAACTCTTTTGTTTCATAAAGCTCCGTTTCTCTCATCAGTACTTGCCAGTGAACTCGTCTTAAAGGGGTCCTATTATGCTTTTTCACTTGTTGAATTTTAGTCAGTGTGTATGTTTGGGCATAAAAAGATCTACAAAGTTACAAATCTCACAGTCCACTCCAAAGGGAAATATTTCGTTTTTAATAAATCCCTTTTCAAGAACTACAACGAACGGCTCGTTTGGACTATAAAGATGTTTTCCTGTATTTGTGACATCACAAATTGGCCCATTAGAATATCATTAAAATAAATCCCGTCTCCGGAAATTCGAATGCACATTTCAAAATCTAAACCCGGTGCGGCTGTTTTTATATCACTATTTCTGATTGAAACCAACTATCTTCAGAAAATTTTGGATGTCATTTTCATTTCATCTTGCATGTAATGTCTGATAAAGCAGCGTTTGTGAGCGGAGCTCTGCTTTGTGTACAGCGTTACCGGGGAAACCTCGCTCTCTCCCGCTCCAACAGCACCTCCCACTGGCAGAGAATTAATTTGCTTTTAGTCATTCTGCCTAGCTGTTCGCCAATCAAACGCACTGGGACAGCTAACCAATCACAACACATTTCGTTTTTCGGAAGGCGGGCCTTCATCAAACCTGGAACTAATCGAGCTGTTTGTGCCAGGCTGGGGAGAATGGTATTGTAATAATGTAAATTATGTGAAAAATAATGCGTTTTTCGAACCTCCAAGCATGAGAGCATGTTCTAGTACACCCCTAAAACGAAATCAAGACTTTGTAAAAGAGCATAATTGGACCCCTTTAATGATAAACTGAGTCGCTATATCGGAAGCGAAATGAGACACAGCTTTTCTGTTATTCATGTGTGAGTGCTGTTTACGCTTATAAAAATAACGTTTATTAATGTTAGATAAAGTATCACTGTTTACTTCATCCATAATTAAACCAGTTTACGTTGCTTGTAAAAACTATTACATTTCCTTAATTTTTTGCATCGATTTAAACACTTTAAATGCTTAAAAAACACACAAACCTTTCTTCAGCTGAATCACAACAGAGAGCGGTGCAGTCTTATGACATCACATTACAACACCAAAATAAAAGTCCTGTCATGTGACTAAAATGAAAAAATACTAATTTAAATGCCAGAGGAATTCAGTTGATTTATTGGTGAAATACATATTTAAGCAAATGTTGTCCAGTGGTGTGTTGAAAATATTAAGAACTACAAATTAAAGAACATGAGATTCTATCTTAATGTTTCCCACATTATTTTTTTTTTATAGTAATTTATAGGAAATGCTATAGTGTTTTTGAACCATACTATAGTAAAGTACTTGAATTAATTTGTTGTGGTAATTCTATGGTTGCTGTGGTAATATAACAACTATAGTAATATACGCAAATTACTTTACCCAATACTGTACTAAGTTTTCTACAACTATATTATACTATAATACACTACAGTTTACTGTAGTAAAAACTAAATTATACTACAGTATTTATTACAGTTTATCAGTTCATTATAGTTAATACTACAGTATGCTGTAGCATTCATTAACAAAGTACTGTAAATACTATAATATATATTATACAGTATAATACACTTTACTATAGTATGGTTCAAAAACACTACAGTATTATAAACCATTTATACTAGTATTAAAATGCAAACAGTGGGATTTACAAGTAAAAATATATATAATAGTGTGATTTAAAGGGTTTCTACACACACACAAACTTCTATTATTTGATTATTATACTATAATATGTTATTGTTGATAGCACTCTGACATGCAGATTTTTTTTTTTTTTTGTGACTCAGGAGAGGTCGACACAAAACCAGTTAGTTAACCCAACAATAAATGTATGTGTTGTCTTAGAAGTAATTATTGTTTAATTTTATTTGCCAGCTGCATATGAAAACATGAGCAGTTAAAAACATGGCTAGGCGTAGTCTTAGAAACTGAAAGTGAAAAGCGTTCTTTACTTGCTTCCTTTCCCGATGAGTTAAAGAGCAGTGGAGCGGCAGTGAACTCCGCAGTGAATAAAAACCACAAAAGCTCAAAGTTTGGTTGAGTATTTAAAAGAGCTTGTCAGTGAGTTACAAGGATTAAGCAAAGGATGGGTTATCAAGGTTAGACAGCGCTTCTTTAAGGTCATCGCTGTTATCTGTGATGCTCCAGCAAGAGCTTTCATTAAAGGAGCAAAAACTGGTTACTCAGGGTTTAAGAAGTGTTTATCTTAAATACAGAAAGACATTTCCAGAAGTCAATAGCCCACTCCAGACTGATCACATCTAATTCTAATATCTTTCATGTTTTACTTGTTCTGTTTTTTTAAGGAATTGCTGACCATGTTCCCTCAGGCCATCCAAAATCTGGATGAGTTTATTTCTTGCTCACTGTTAAGAATGTTTTAGCTCTTTATCTTTCGATGCTGTCCGAATATTCTCAGTCCTTGCATTCATGAAGACATGGGCCCATGGAAAGAATTATGAACAAGACGCCAATTGTCTTTTCACAAACTTCTTCCAAGTTTATTGTTACATCCATACATTATATAGTCTCATTGCTAGGGGTGGTGCAGTGGTACATCCAATGAGAATTATACACCACATCTGTGTGGTACTCAGGCCAACAAATATACGTTATGTAAAATGGAAGTCTGGCAAGGAAGTTCTGGACATATTAGGGATACACTTGGATGGAGAGAACTACATCTTTATGCCAAGTGTCAATAGTACAGACTAAACTCAGTCACCTCCGAGTTAGGAGGCACCCCCTGCTCAGTTGAACATTTGAACCTAGATGTATGTATGGATAAGAGAGATACAGTCAAACAGAAGAGAGAGAGAAAGCACAAACGGGAGGAGGGAGTAAGACAGAGAGAGAATGGGAAAAAACATGTAGGGGAGGAGGGAGCGATCAGAAGAAAAGTGAGAAAGAAGGAAGGAGGGATTGCATAGAGGCAAACTCACAGAAACATCTGGCAGAGAGCATGATATATTTTAACAGTTCCCCCATTTGTTTATATAATAAACACCATAAAGGCTCTCTGCCCAATTCCCCTTCTCTTAACATTCAATCAACATTTTTCTCATCCCACTTAAAATCAGCACATATAACAGTTCTAGTCATCAAGGCACTTACGAGCATCTTTTACCAACTTGTAAATCAAGACAAAAATCATTCTGAAGTATTCGCTACTTCCCTTGCCTACAATTCCTAAGCATTCCTAGACATATTCAGTAAACCTTCATTAATCAGCATCCGTATCAGGGATGTATGGGATGTATGCAACACAATATTCCTACGGTAACACATAAGCCTTGTAGCTTTTCCTTGGCCTCAGATTTAACAATATGGTTGGCTGGTCACTAACACGTTCATAGCAGATGTATGGTATATCTTCATTATCTAGCCAGTTTTCCTCACCCATCTCTTCAAAGAAATATGTACAGGTGAGCAGGCTTTCAATACAGCCAGGCATATTACCAGTTTTGCAGCCATGGCCTAATACTTTTAGTAATAGTCTTGCAAGTTCTAATTTCCTTCACCTAATTCCCTATCTAAACATTATATATTAGATTGCAAAAATTTCAATGCTTTACATTACATTGTTCACATCTTTGGTTTCTAAAAGGTTATGAATACCTATTTATTACCAACTAGATATTCGTAAGGTATGAGACCTTAACCAGGACAATCAGATTTGGGCCAATTTAAGAACTAACCCCTATGTCTCCTGGACTTCTGCTGTGTCGAGGACTTACTACAGCTCTCATATAATGTATGCTACCATTTTAATTTTAGCCTGTGATAGTAATGTATCCAGTGTAAGTGTCAAGTTAGTCTAACAAATTAACTTTTGAAGTCTATTTCAATACTATAGACCTATGCAGGAACTCGAGTCAGCTAAAACAACATTATCAGTAATGTCAAACAAACAGACAATCAATCTAAACCACATCGCAATCTTCATTCCATGCTGTATCAGAATGAGGTCAGGATCAGGATTATTTAATCAGTCTCTCTTGCATTCTCCTTGTTCTACTGAACACTGAGTTGCTCCTCAATCTATCCTTGATTCCGGCAGGCTCTTTATCAGTTGGAGCAAACAGCGGGCTTTTAAGCCACCAGTTGAGTTTGCTCATTCTCCTCGTTGGTCCCCCTAGGGGACTCTTCTGCCCCTGCCAGGGTTAGAGGCACGCCTGGTGTGAACTCAGGGTGTTTCTCCTTTCAACGACGTTAAGGTAACACTGAAACCATGTATCTCACTCTGTCAGTCCAGATTAGCAGAGCAAACCATCCTTAATATCAGAAGAACTACTTCTACCTGTGAAAGGAGATCTTAAAATGCTTTTGTTAGGGACAACACATGTTTACTCCTCACCCAGTCGATCCTTGTTGTAGTGACCTGTGAGGAAAAAATGAATGTGGCCTGAGGGCTGTCCATTTTTCCTATAACACCAGTAGATTGACAGGGCTGAAACCCATATCATTCCAATTTCAGTCAATATCATTTATAATCTTATCTGATTTCTTTCATTTTCCCCCTGTATACCACGTCTAAGTGGTATACACTAAATTTAAATTCATCTCAATTATTTGTTTGTTGTTTAAAGGTGTCTCACTATTCATCAAATAGTTTCTTAAACATGACTTTTTTATTCAGGCTTTTCACCCACTAATATCAGTTTTTTTTTTTTTTTTTTTTTTGTGAAACACTCAGCCCACATGTAACATGTTAACAAACACAATGTATTTCATACTTTTGACACAGAATTAATTTGATGAAGTCCATCATGACATCCTGAAAAGGAAAAAGTTAAATATGGGGTGGACAGGGCAAGCCTTCTTGCTCTGCCTTCCCATGTTTTACCCTGCGCAGGTGTGGCACTTTTTCTTTCTGACACAAAAATATCCCAGGCCAGGATAATTAGCCAAATTAATCCATAGCCATAATTTCTCGGGCATAATCTACATTGTATGCCCTCTTTGAAAATTTGAAAACAGCTGTTCATGGCAGTTTGTCTGCCTTGGTGCACCATCACTCACACACTTTCACACACTCTCACACACCCCACCTCTGGCCAGAGCATCATCTCTTTTTGTCACTGCCTCCGAAGACAGTAAACTGAATGGGGAATGTATGTTGTTAGGGTGGAATACCACCAAGTCTACTCGACTAAAACAATTTCGATAATGACAGACACTACTCAACGTAGGCACTGTGGCTTTCCCCTTGCGACAGTGTCTAAACGTTGGACTAAAACAGCTGGACGATGTCCATCACAATGGGGTTGAATTTCATCTCGCGGTCATGAACCCAAATATTTAAAAAAATTTGTCCAAATAAACTTTTAGGCCTAGGCATGCCAAAATTAAAAGAACCAATTTTAATTTCTGAAATATAATTCATTATTCAACTGTGCACTTTTCGCCTTTATTATCTCTTCCTATTGCTCATGAGCTGCTCTAAAAAAAATTGGAGATCTCTGCATGATCTTGGATCCATGGCCAATAACATTAACATCATGTTACCGCAATCCCTGGGTATGACAGCATTTGTGATTTCATGAATTTAGAATTTTTAGAATTATTACTGAAATTCAGCCCTAGGAAATATCTATTAAACAAGATGGAGTGATCAGTTTCATTGTTTTACCATTCATATTTTGATCTTGGACACTTTGTGCCCCTCTATTCCCTTATTTATTTATTTTTTAAGGAATCCTGGAATGTTTATCAGCTTGACAAGAAGCTGTGTCTTTAAATCAGAGTCTAAACTCTCTATATTTCACAGTATCTCCTCTCTATGCTAAATCCAGTCCAAATTTTAGCTGATTTGAGAAATCAGGCAAACACATTACTTCTTTCTATGGTGTTGGACTGGTGCCTATTAAAAGAAAGCAGTGTGTTGTTAGTTGAACAGATTACAAAGAACTGCTATAAAACCAGTGAATTATCAAGTTACAAATTAATATGACAAATCAAAAGTTGAGGCGGTCTCTGTAGTGATCATTGTATATGCAGTACCTGCCCACGAGGGAAGAGATGAAAGTTTCTGATATCATCAGTCAGTTGAACATGTTTTGGCTGTTTTAGCGTCTCTCTCTTCATGCAGTGTCTTCCGGTCTGACACTCGGTGATGAGGATCTGATGGGGCATCGGAGTTTTGACTCGGAATGCAGTTATCTTCCTCTCTGCCTCTCATGGCAGATTTTTCATGTCTGCATTGTTTCTCAGTCTTTCTCCATTCTAACCCCTGAAGTGTCGGATTCCTCTTATAGGGGGGTTTAGCCGATCGCCCATCAGCTTTTCCTGTTCTCCACAGCCATAATGTCTCTTTCTTCATGTTGCGTCGCCCATTGGCAGCTGTCCCAGAAGTCATCTAGTTTCTTCTATAAAATGAACACTCAAGAGAACCGCATTGTAAATTTTGACCACAACTGCATATAAGCAATCTGTGCTATGGTCAGTCATCTTGTGCAACTGTCCAAAATTTAAGGAATCTCATCCAGTTAACAATATATAGCAGTTCCTTATTTCATTTTAATAAAGCAAGTTCTTCTTTGCGAGAAAAGAGCAAACAATTCCTTCTTTGCAGAATGTAGAAAAGAGCAGTAACCTATTCTGACTGAACTGAGCATATCATACGTCTATAAGCCTTATAAATACATCAGCATGATGCATTGTATTATAACTTCAGACTGAAATCTTGTAAATAGTCTAGCAAATGTGGCAATCAAAGTCAAGAAAAAAAATTATTTTCTTCTTTTCTCTCTTTTTTTTTATTATTAGCTGAAAACGGCCGTTTAAATTAGTCACTCAATCTTGTTCTCATTGATCACAATGCACAAGTTATTTCAGTTAACACAAACTAAAGTCTTAATCTCTGCACTATATCACATTTCAAGCTGTCCCCCAGGGATAACGGACACAAACTTCATACATCTAAAGATAACAAGATGTAATACAAACTATATCTTTGAAGACCTGTATTTAACATTATACTGTTTATTAAGTTATCAACATAATTCTCTCCTGGCTCCCACATTTCCCACAGTATAACCCTTAAATTTTTGGAGCCAATACATAACTCAAATCACATGAAAAAATCTTTTCCGCCAAATTATCTAAATACAGTTGTACATCTCTGCTCTATACATTGTCATCCACGTAATCAACAGTATTGTCTCCTAATTTTGGATTTGCTGGTGACTGACAATGCTTTCAAAAATATCAGCGCAGTTGATCTAACACAGCAGAGACAGAACAAAGCAAGAGTAGATTCATTTAAAAACTTCACTAAATCCAAGTGAACTGAGAACGGCAAATAGCCAGTTGAATTTGTACTAAACAATTTTCTGAAACATACTAATCTGCTGTTTCATCCGTCCTGTCCAGATCAAGTGACATAGACAATTAGAAGAATTGTTATTTAGCAGTTTATTTGTTTTAGTGCCTTGCAAGGACTTCACTATACCAATTTTCTTATCGCATTTAGAAAATCATTCAATCTTGAAAGGACTGAGAATCTCAATGTGAGAATAGGTAACAAAGATAGCTTTTCACTAAGCATCCATTCCTTTTTTTTTTTAAGAATGGGTAATGAAAAAAGGTATTTTGCATCTATTCTCCTTCCCACATATAAATTGTGAGGATAATCAATCGGTCACGATCCGATATCCCATACTATAGCCTACGTCCCGTATATCTTAAAATACGAGCATAACCCGCTCTGCCAAATATGGTAGAGTGTAAATTCACGGCACGAAAATGTGCTCAATTTCTTAACAGACAGTAAGAATAATTCATTACAGATTATTTCTCACCTGTCTGTAGAAATTCCCGGAAAGACGAGCCCCCATTTGTTAAGAATGTTTTAGCTCTTTATCTTTCGATGCCGTCCGAATATTCTCAGTCCTTGCAGTCATGAAGACATGGGCCCATGGAAAGAATTATGAACAAGACACCAATTGTCTTTTCAAAAACTTCTTCCAAGTTTATTGTTCCATCCATACATTATATAGTCTCATTGCTAGGGGTGGTGCAGTGGTACATCCAATGAGAATTACACACCACATCTGTGTGGTACTCAGGCCAAGAAATATACGTTATATAAAATGGAAGTCTGGCAAGGAAGTTCTGGACATATTAGGGATACACTTGGACGGAGAGAACTACATCTTTATGCCAAGTGTCAATAGTACAGACTAAACTCAGTCACCTCCGAGTTAGGAGGCACCCCCTGCTCAGTTGAACATTTGAACCTAGATGTATGTATGGATAAGAGAGATACAGTCAAACAGAAGAGAGAGAGAAAGCACAAACGGGAGGAGGGAGTAAGACAGAGAGAGAATGGGAAAAAACATGTAGGGGAGGAGGGAGCGATCAGAAGAAAAGTGAGAAAGAAGGAAGGAGGGATTGCATAGAGGCAAACTCACAGAAACATCTGGCAGAGAGCATGATATATTTTAACACTCACCAATGGATCCTCTGCAGTGAATGGGTGCCGTCAGAATGAGAGTCCAAACAGCTGATAAAAACATCACAAGTAATCCTCACCACTCCAGTCCATCAATTTACATCTTGAAAAGACAAAAGCTGTGTGTTTACAAGAAACAAATCCATAATTGAGATGGATTCCAAAATATGACTTCCGAGTCACTTCCTGTTGTCTCTCACATCCAACCACAGACAAGATGTCTTTTTCACTAAACTCTGAAGTTAACAGCATCTTAATGATGGATTTGTTTACAGACAGCCATGAAGAGGGCAGGAGGAAGGCGAAAGTGTCAAAGCAAGGACCACCACGGCATAAAATGTACGGATATTTGTTCAGCACTCAAATAAAAATCAAGTTGTTTTTAAAGGAACACTCCACTTTTTTTTGGAAATAGGCTCATTTTACACCTCCCCTAGAGTTAAACAGTTGAGTTTTACCATTTTTGAATCCATTCAGCCGATCTCCGGGTCTGGCAGTAGCACTTTTAGCGTAGCTTAGCATAGTTCATTGAATCGGATTAAACCATTAGCATCTCGCTCAAAAATGACCAAAGAGTTTCGATAATTTTCCTATTTAAAGCTTGACTCCTCTGTAGTTACATCGTGTACTAAGACTGACGGAAAATGAAAAGTAGCGATTTTCTAGGCCGATATGGCTAGGAACTATACTCTCATTCCAGCGTAATAATCAAGGAACTTTGCTGCAGTACCATAGGTTCAGCAGGCGCAATGATATTACGCAGCGCCTGAAAATAGTCCCCAGCTAGGTAACTAGCTATGATATAGCTGGGAACAACTAAGGTTTCCCTCAAAGTTTTTTCTACTTGTCACCTGAGTTTGTGCTCCTTGCCATTGTGTCTTTCGGCCTGCTCACTTGGGGTTTAAAAACAAGTAATATTCTGAAATTATGAATTAGGCTGCACTGACACTGAATTGAGCTGGATAATGACACTATTTTCTGCCTTCATAATTGAGTTTCATAACTAATGAACTTTACAATTAACATCAACTGATCTAATAATAATGACACTTATAATAATGACATTTAATTTTTTTAATGTAAAAATCTGCAGTTTAAAAAATGAATTTCATATTCACAAAGGTGTGTCTTGGGACAAACCAAAATTTAATTGACAATCAAATACAGCAAAAAAGTACAACTGAACTAACACAAAGCAGATGGTCAGGTGCAGCCACAGCAGTTCATATGTATAAGACAAAAAAAAAAAAAAAAAGTCAAACTCAAAGAGGTGAAAAATCTAATTGGTCTTGAAGGTGGACAATCAGATTTAGGCCACATTCAGCTGCGGTGTTATTGTAGCTTTATTTTCACACAGATGCATATTTTCTGGTGCCATTTTAAACTCCTGAGCCATTTAAAATGCTTCTCACATAAAGAACACAAATATGGTTTCACATCTGCATAACTTTTCTGCGCCTGCATGAGAGGAATTAGCTGTCTATATCAGCAGCTATCAATAGTATTTACAGTGCCCTCCACTAATATTGGCACCCTTGGTAAATACAGTGCCTATAGAAAGTCTTCATACCCCTTCATTGTTTTCACATTTTGTTATGTTGAGTTATGTTAAACTGCTTTAAATGACTTTTTTTCCACAAAAATCTACACCCCACTCACCATAATGACAAAGCAAAAACCGAAATTGATCACAACTTTGCAAATTTATTAAAAAGGAAACACTGAAAAAATGACATTGCACAAGTCTTCATACCCTTAATTGAAAACTTAGTTAAAGCACTTTGGCAACAATTACAGCCTTTTAGGTATGATGCAACAAGCTTTGCATATCTGCATTTGTTTTTTTTGCTATTCTTCTCTTTAGATCATCTCAAGCTCTGTCAGGTTGGCTGGGGACCATCGGTGGACAGCCATTTATAGGTTTCTCCAAAGATGTCTGATTGGTTCCAAGTCCCAGCTCTGGCTGGGCCACTCGAGGACATTCATAGAGTCGTCCATAAGCCACTCCTGCATTGCCTTGGCTGTGTGCATAGGGTGATTGTATGTTGGAAGGTGAACTTTCAGCCCAGTCCGAGGTTCTGAGTGCTCTGAACTAGGTTTTCATTAAGGATATTTCTGTATTTAGCTGCATTCAGCTTTCCGTCTTCTCTGATTGCTTCCTCAGTCCCTGCCGCTGAAAAACACCCCCACTGCATGATGCTGCCGCCACCATGCTTCATCGTTGGGATGGTATATGCAGGTGATAAGCGGTGCTTGGTTTCCCTCAGACAAGAATAAGGGATTGAGGTTCATCCGACTAGAGAATCATTTTTTTTTCATAGTCAGAGTTATTTGGGTGTATTTTTGTAAATTTCAATTGCTCAGTTTCGATTGCTCAGTTTGGCCAGGAGATTAGATCTAGGAATAGTCCTGATTGTTTCAAACTTCACCCATTAAGGATTATGGAGGCCAACTGCTCCTGTGAACCTTCACAGCAGAATTTTTTTATTTGTTTTTTTTTTTTTTTGTAGTCTTCCCCAGATCTGTCTCAACACAATCCTGTCTCTCAGCTCTGCAGGCCATTCCTTTGACCTCATGGCTGAGTTTTTGGTCTGACATCCACTTCAGCTGTTAAACTTTATATAGACAGGTGTGTGTGCCTTTCCAAATCATGCCCAAACAACTGAATTTGCCACATGTTAACTCCAGTCGGAGTATAGAAACATCTCAAAGACGATCCAGTTAAACTGGAATGCTCCTGATCTAAATTTCAAGTGTCAAAGCAAAGGGTATGAAGACTTGTGCAATGTCATTTTTTTCAGTGTTTCCTTTTTAATAAATTTGTAAAGTTGTGATAAATCCGGTTTTTGCTTTGTCATTATGGTGAGTGCGGTGTAAATTTATTTGGGAAAAAAAGTCATTTAAAGCAGTTTAACATAACGCAACATAACAAAATGTGAAAAAAATTAAGGGGTATGAAGACTTTCTATAGGCACTGTATGAGCAAAGGCGGCTGTGAAAATAAATCTGCATTGTTTATCCTTTTTATCTTTCATTCAAAAAATTCACAAAATTCCAACCTATCATTGAAGTAAAATCTCATTGTGAAATAAATGCTTGCTCTAGTTCATGTTGGCCACAATTATTGGCATCCAATTATTACAACGTTCTTTTCTCAAGATAACCGCTCTGTGTTTTTTCCTATAATGCCTGAAGAGTTGGAGAACACCTGATAAGAGATCAGAGACCATTTTCTTCATACAGACCCTTCAGATTCACAGCTCCATGTTAGTACTTCTTCTCTTCAGTTCACCTCACTCATTTTCTACAGGGTTCAGGTCAGAGGACTGGGACAGCCATGGTAAAAGATTCATTTTGTGCTCAGTGACCCATTTTTGTGTTTACTTTGATGTTTGTTTTGGATTGTCGTCCTGGTGGAAGATCCAAACATGGCCCATTATAAGATTTCTAACAGAGGCAGTCAGGTTTAGATTTTTTATCTGTTGGTATTTGATTGAATCCATGATGCCATGCATCTGAACAAGACGTTCAGGACCTCTGGCAGAAAAACAGGCCCACAACATCAAAAATACAACAGTATATTTAACTGTGGGCATGGGGTACTTTTTTATCCCTGTTTGTACTAAACCCATCTGGTGGGTTTGCTGCCAAAAAGCTCTTTTTTCAGTTTCATCTGACCATAAAAGCCAGTGCCATTTGAAGTTCCAGTCGTGTCTGATAACTGAATTTGCTGGAGTTTGTTTTTGGATGAGTGAGGAGAATTCTTCTTGAAACCCATTTGAACAACATGTAGTGATGTAGGGGATGTTATATATATACATATATATATATAATTATTTATTTATTTTTTTTTTAGGTTTCTGACCCCAAGACTCAACTAATCTCTACAGTTCTCCAGCTGTGGTCCTTGGAGAGTCTTTGGCCACTCAAACTCTCCTCCTCACCGTGCTTTAGGATGATATAGACACACGTCCTCTTCCAGGCAGATTTGTAACATCTTTAGTTGATTGGAACCTCTTAATTATTATCCTGATGGTGGAAATGGGGATTTTCAATGCTTTAACTCTTTTCTTACAGCCACTTTCTATTTTGTGATGCTCAACAATCTTGTTCTGGACATCAGAACTATATTCTTAGGTTTTACTCATTGTGATGGATGATTAAGGGAATTTGGCCTTTGTGTTCCTGATATTTATAATCCTGTGGAACAGGAAGTCATGGCTGGACAATTCCATGCTCCTAGTCACCCTGGTGTGCTAAAAAAATGTAAATATGAATGAGAACATACTTCAGAGATATTTTACTCATAAGAATTTCTAGGGATGTCAATAATTGTGGCCAACATTCATTGGAGAAAAACATTTATTTCATCATGAGATTTCAGAATCAGAATCAGAATGAATTTTCTCCCCACTTTCAATTGTTTTACTTCAATGATAGGTTAGAATTTTGTGAATTTTTTGAGTGAAAGATCAAAAGGATAAACAATGCAGATTTATTTTCACAGCCTCCTTTGCTCATATTTATCAAGGGTGCCAATATTACCGAAGGGCACTGTATATGTATATGTATATACACACACACACACACACACAAACACACACATATATACAGTATCTCACAAAAGTGAGTACACCCCTCATATTTCAGCAAAAATTTTAGTATATCTTCTCAAGGGACAATACTACACAAATGAAACTTGGATATATATTAGAGTAGTCAATGTGCAGCTTGTATAGAAGTACAAATTTACTGTCCTCTAAATATAACTCAACATATAGCCATTATTGTCCAAATAGCTGGCAACAAAAATGAGTACACCCTAAGTGAACATGTCAAAACTGTGTCCAAAGTGTCAGTATTTTGTAGCGGCACCATTGTTATCTAGCACTGCTTTAATCCTCCTGGGCTTGGAATTGACCAGAGCTGCAGGTTGTTGCTGGCATCCTCTTCCACTCCTCCATAATGACATCACGGAGCTGCTGGATGTTAGACACATGACGCTTCTCCACCTTCAGCTTGAGGATGTCCCACATGTGTTCAATAGGGTTCAGGTCTGGAGACATACTTGGCCACTCCATCACCTTCACCTTCAGCTTCATCAGCAAAGCAGTTGTCATCTTGGCCGTGTGTTTGGGGTCATTATCATGATGGAAAACCCAGTTTCTGAAGGGAGGGCATCATGTTCTTCTTCAGAATGTCACAGTACATGTTGGAATCCATGTTTCCCTCAATGAACTGCAGCTCCCCAGTACCAGCAGCACTCATGCAGCCCCAGACCATGATGCTACCACCACCATGCTTCACTGTAGGCAAGACTCAATTTTCTTGGTACTCCTCACCAGGCCGTCACCACACATGCTGGACACCATCTGAGCCAAACAAGTTTATCTTGTCTCATCAGACCACAGGACATTGTTTGCAGGCTTTCTTGTGAGCCAGCTTCAGAAGAGGCTTCTTTCTGGGGCGATGGACATGCAAACTGACTTGTTGCAGTGTGTGGCGTATGGTCTGAGCAGTGACAAGCTGACCTTCCGCTTCTGCAACCTCTAAAGCAATGCTGGCAGCACTCATGCATCTGTTTTTTGAAGCTAACTTCTGCACCTGATGCACAACACAAGGACTCAACGTCTTTGATCTATCCTTGCGAGGCCTGTTCCGAGTGAAACCCGTCTTGGAAAACCTCTGTGTGACACTGGCCACTGTACTGTAACTCAGTTTCAGGGTGTTACTGATCTTCTTATAGCCTAGGCCATCTTTGTGGAGAGCAACAATTCTAATTCTCAAATCCTCTGAGAGTTCTTTGCCATGAGGTGCCATGTTGAACATCCAGTGGTCATTATGAGAGAATTGTACTCAAAGCACCAAATTTTAACTGCTCTAATACAAGATAAACAAATTTGTATGGTCCTGTCAAGCAGACAAAAACATGAACATGATGAATAGGACATTAGGGTGTACTCACTTTTGTTGCCAGCTTTTTTGACAATACTGGCTGTATGTTGAGTTATTTTCAGAGCACAGTAAATCTGTACTGCTATACAAGTTGGACATTGACTACTCTAAAATATATCCAAGTTTCATTTCTATAGTATTGTCCCTTGAAAAGATATACTAAAATGATTGCCGAAATGTGAGGGGTGACTGTCGGCAAGACACAAGGGTGTATACACACACACACACACACACATATATATATATATATATATAACGTAACTGAAGTTAGACAATATTATGGGTTATTTATTTTTTTTGAGAAAGCCCAATCTGACGGTCTGAAAGTAGTTTGAAGTGGTTTTTAAAGTATGAACGGTTTTGAGTCAATGCTGTTTCTCTCTCACACACAAACACACACACAGATCACTATGCAATTTCTAGGGTACTCTGGCTAGTTGCTAGGGTGTTCTGATTGGTTGCTATGTAGTTGCTAGGGTGTTATTCATGACACATCATTGATTGATGATTAACATGAATTATTTTAATGCTTCATGTGTTTTAATAATTTTTCACTTTTAAAGATGAATAAATGTACTTGTTTTCTGAGTGATTATTATCTGATATTCAGATCAACAGTCTCTTAATCATTTGATCTGGATTAAATATTGAGATATGATGGAAGATGAAAGCAGGAAAATCCAGACCTACAGATTACTGACTATTGATGGGTAAGATCCTCAGAGAGGAAGATAAATCATAATTACTGAAGACTGGAAAGAGTGTGTGATATTATTTTCTGTAGTTTTTGTGCATTAAAATGTCTTTCCCTCTATTTTTTTTTAACAAATTGTGTCAAAATTACTTACATTACATTGATCCGGTGCCCTTATCTTTGTTTGTCCCACTGTCCCTTAAAATATTTGATAAGTGCATTTGTTGGCACTGCAAACATGTTCATTGTATGCACAAGATTACGGCCTCTGTCCCGGAGTGCATGAGGCCAACAGACTGCTTATAAAACACTTCAGAACAGAGGGAAATCCACTCCGTTCATATACAGCACTACTAGACAGGCAACACAGACAGTGCAAAATGATAGCTTTTTTATTTTGGTCAGAAATGAGTGTGATGCTAACTGTGTATACCTCTACCCATGTGTTGAGTGAAATATGTTCCTTCAGGGCTTGAAGTGGGCCGGTACCGAGAGTGATATTTATATGGCAGCAGCTATGAACTGCTTGTAGATCATATGCTGTAAGATGCTTTGTGATATTGTGATGCATCATGATGATATGCATGTATCATGATAGCCGTATTTCACCATAAATACCAAAAATACCCAGTCCTAATGCAAGTAATATATTTTAAATATGCAAACTTCATGCACTGAGTACTGGTAAATGGTTACAGTATGTTTTTATTTAAATTTATTGCAGATTTTGTGCAGTATATTTTCAGATAGGAGAAATATACCTCTGTTTTAGGATATCTGCCCCCTGGTTGTTCCTTTTATTTGTTTTTGTCTCTGTCGGGTATTTGTTTGTCTCTTGCTTCTGGTTAGACTGAAGGCATTTCTCATATCAAACAGGAGTAAAACCTGCCCGCGTTACCAAAACCTGCTACAGGTCCATCCAAGTGGAAGCATCAGTGGCTTTTCATATTACAGTCATATTTTGATGACAGCTGCTTGAACAACAAGATGACAATAATGGGCAAGAAAACACTGATTATAAGACATTAACAATGGCTAAATGCCGTCCTCCATATTAGACAGGATTGAAGTTAGCGTAGCACATCGCCTTGTCTCTCTTTCACCAATACTGATTTTAATTTTATCATGTGTTATATATTTTCTTTTCACCATTGCAGATAGTCTACTATAATCTGTGTTTTTTTCTGGACTATGAAAAATGTGAGAATAATAAAATGAAAATGTAGTTTTGAATAATAAAATAAAAAGTTTTGTCAGGATAGATGATGATCAAATCTGTTCTTTGTCTGAGAAGTAATGTTAGACCCCCAACAAAATGTTCTACAGTTTGTACTATATCACGTCGGCCCTGTTAATTGTTCAGTTAAAATTTGAATTAATTTAAAACTCTTATTTTCTGTGGTTTTACCTTACTAAGAATTCTTTACTTCACATTTGTCATGCAACTGTCATGCAATTCACATTCATGTGCCCCCTTTTTTTTAAATCATTTATTTATTTATTTATTTTTAACAAATTACAGTCTGTGCCCATAATATATTAATCACATTGATCTTGTGCTCTTTCTCTTGGTTTGGCAACGTGCCTCTTAAAATATCTATGCATGGCCGTTGCTCCTTTATAAAAGTAAAAGTATAAAAGTAGGTGGAATTTTGATGACATATTTGTCACATTAAAGGGATAGTTCACCCAAAAATGAAAATTTGATGTTTATCTGCTAACCCCAAAGGCGTCCAAGATGTAGTTGACTTTGTTTCTTCAGTAGAACACAAACAAAGATTTTTAACTCAAACCGTTGCAGTCTGTCAGTCATATAATTGCAGTCAATGGGACTCACGGCTTTGAGAGAGAAAAAAAAAACATACACAGACCAAACCATATTAAACCCTGCGGCTCATGATGATACATTGAGGTCTAAAGACACGAAACGATTGGTCTGTGCAAGAAACTGAACAGTATTTATATCTTTTTTTTTTTTTTTACCTCTGATCCGCCCCACGGATATCATTACGAGCCGCAGGGTTTAATTTGGTTTTGTCTGTGTATGTTTTTTTTTTCTCTCTCAAAGCCGTGAGTCCCATTGACTGCAATTATATGACTGACAGACTGCAACGGTTTGAGTTAAAAATCTTTGTTTGTGTTCTACTGAAGAAACAAAGTCAACTACATCTTGGACGCCTTTGGGGTAAGCAGATAAACATCAAAATTTCATTTCTGGGTTAACTATCCCTTTAAGAAAAATGGTAATGAACTGCTCAATTAATTTAGCTGATTTAATTATTTTAGTGTTATATATTTTCTGCTGCTCATTTCAAAGCATATTTTAACAAATCTACGTGCACGTTTAACATGTTGACCTCCAGTGTGAGGTAGTTATCTATTTTTATTAAGTTTGTACATTTTTGAGTTGTGGAAAAAAAAAAAATCAAAAAATTTATTTCTGGTTAAATCATATACCTGAAAAGGTCGAATTTTGATATGTTACAAAAGAGTTGTTGTAAATGTGTTGTGGCAAAGCAAATAAAATACAAAAACTGTATTACTTCTGAAAAAGGTTTTTGTTTTATCTTCCCAGAAAAGTAATCATTTTGATATATGTTGTGGAAAAGCAAATAAACAGAAAAAAACTGTTATTTAGCAAAAAAATTAAAAATTTATTTTTTTCAATTGAGAAATAAATGCCCAGTGTAACATATATAGGACATTGGGTGTTTATGATCAATTTTTCATGTTACATATATGTAACATTACAGATCTTTCACAAGGAGGGGTTATATTTCAAAAACAACTGCAGAAACATGTTCTAAGTGGTCCATTTGGTCTGTTTTATATGCCCCATAATTTTCCTATAAGGAGAAATTGGTCCAGGTTCTTATGCGTTAATTGATTGCAATGGTCTTCCCGATCAAGTTCACAATGCTTTTGGGAAACACAGCCCTGCATGTTGTCTGACACAGATAAGAAGTTCAATAATGAGCAGAAAATTAGCTATATATTAACAGCAAAACAAACTCTTTCAAAGAGGCATTTCTGTAAATCCACCATAGGTGGGAAATTAAAATGTCAACATGAGAAACGAAAGGAGCTTTTACGGTTTACTTAAAGGGTTTATTCACCCTTTATTTTGGTCTCATCTGACGATCAAACTGAAAGTTCCAGTAATGCCTGGCAAACATGAGATTGCTGTTGGATGTCACGAGGGCACTGTCACCCTATCAGATTTTTCCAGCCATGGTTATTGTTGCCAAAGGAGTTCACGGTAACAATATATTGTAATGTCAATAGAAACCTTCACAAAAAAATAAAAAATAAATAAATAAAAACCTTTGCTTGGTTTTCCCGCTTTGCTTTCTTTTTTTAGCCAATAGATCACACCATTTCATACAACAGTTACAAGAACTGAGACTCTGGCTTTCTCTGGCATTGACACTGCCTAAGAAATAACCAGGAGATGGAAAAAAACTGTCAAGTTCAGCAGTATTATAGATAAGCTTTAACAACACAACTAATATCTTAACCTGTTAACTTGTTACATTTACATTTAGTTATTTAGCAGACGCTTTTATCCAAAATGACTTACAAATGAGGACAATGGAAGCAATCAAAACCAACAAAGTTCAAACATTTGAAGTGAAACTATTTTCCTTGATGAAATAGAGCAAAATCAGGCAATATTGTTAAAGTCATACAATGTACATCACTTAATATTAACTTATTGTTTATTGAACTGTTGTATTAATTTAATATCACATTTGCAAATTCCTTTAATAATCTTTAAAAGCTGTCACTCATATAATCAATGAAGCTCTCTACACTGCACAACGAATCTCTAATTTACACCCTGTCTACACTTTGTTATAGCGAGAGGATTTGTGAGCTTGCATAACTCAGCAATGAACAAAACTCCAGTATTTTGAGCAGTGCGTGGTTTCTGGTTAATACTGAGTTCAAGGAATCAACATATGTCTGCGATTCATTACTCAACGCTGCAAAAACACGCAAATAGAAATCTTTGAAGCTCCCCTCAGCGCAAACACAAATAGCCTATGCTGATCCGGTTAGTCGCACTGGTGCTCCTAAATATTTTTTGATAGTCGCACGCAGTACTTTTCAGTCGCACTGTAGAGCCCTGGCTATGCGTCATGATAATTTTCTCTTTTTTTATTTTTTTATTTACGTTTCGCACAACCGCTAAGCTGATGCTGCCTATCCATTTGTGAATAAATATGCTCGACTCTGACTGGGGGAAGGGGGCAAATACTGTGACCCGACCCAATCGCAATTCTTTATATGCATGCATATATTTTATATTCTCTCTATATATATTGTATCATTAACTGCTCATTTTCTATGCATCTGCATCTCTTAAAAATAATATATATGTAATGGAGGCCAGCTAGGTGCTGTGCAGGTAAACCTCACTCCCCTGATCTCAGGAGACGCACTAGTGACTGACGCAAGTGGCTGCAGGAGCCTCCTTGTTACTGCGCCCGCCTCCCACGCCGGAGACCCGCTCGGAGCAGGCGAGTGGGACCCGTTACACACACACACATATACGTATATATACAAAAATGAGAAATATTTTAAAAGTATAGTCATTATCTTGATCACTGAGTGCCCCCCTATTGGCTGGTGCCCCAGGGCACCCCAGGGATAATCCCTGGTTAGAGAATAAATGTGCAATTGAAAGAGGGTCAAGTGTGTGTGTGTGTTTTTTTTTTTTTTTTTTTTTATAAAAAAATAGACAAATAGATAAAACAGAGCTAGAATAGAGTGCTAGAGTTAGAGGGTCAAATAAAGATGGAAGAGATGTGTTTTTAGCCGATTCTTGAAGATGGCTAAGGATTCAGCTGCTCGGATTGAGTTGGGCAGGTCATTTCACCAGGTGGGAACATTTAATTTAAAAGTCTGTGAAAGTGATTTTGTGCCTCTTTGGGATGAACAATAATGCGTCGTTCACTCGCAGAACGCAAGCTTCTAGAGGGCACATAGGTCTGAAGTACTGAATTTAGGTAAAGGGGTGCAGAGCCAGAGGTGGTTTTGTAGGCAAACATTAATGCCTTGAATTTTATGCGAGCAGCTATTGGTAAGGCAAGGCAAGGCAAGTTTATTTCATACACAGTGGTAATTCAAAGTGCTTTACATAAAAGGTAGTGAAATAGTCATTTAAAAAAAATAATAATCACAACAATAAAAACAAGGAATTTAAATACAAACATTCTCAAGTGAAAAAACCTTCCAAAACACCTAACTATTCCACTACTTCACCCCCTACTTACTTTGACCATCATAAACCAAACAAACAGAACTCAGAGGTCCTACTTTCAACTGATTAACCAACACACTTGTCTTTCTTTGCCCACATTCTCTTTACCATCACAGCACTTAATTTAGCCTTCTGTTCAAACTTTTTAAAATGATATAAAAATTGATTTAAAATGAATTTAAAACAGTTAAGAATAGAAAATGTTTATACATAAAATACAGTGCAATCAGTTTGGACGTAGCACAGTGTTCATTCAACAAATGCACAGCTAAACAGATGAGTTTTGAGTCTGGATTTAAATGTAGCTAATGTTTTAGCACATCTGATCTCTTCTGGAAGCTGATTCCAACTGCGGGTGGCATAATAGCTAAAAGCAGACTCCCCTTGTTTTGTGTGAACTCTTGGTATTTCTAACTGACTTGATCCTAATGATCTGAGTGGTCTGTTAGGTTTATATTCAGTGAGCATATCTGCAATGTATTTAGGTCCTAGGCCATTGAGTGATTTATAAACGAGTAAAAGTACTTTAAAATCAATCCTAAATGTAACTGGAAGCCAGTGTAAGGATCTGAGGACTGGTGTGATATGCTCAGATTTTCTGGTTCTAGTCAGAATCCTGGCAGCAGCGTTCTGGATGAGCTGTAGCTGTCTAATGGTCTTCTTTGGAAGGAGACCATTACAATAATCAACCCTGCTGGTGATAAAGGCATGAACAAGTTTCTCCAATCTTGACTGGAAACAAAACATCTAACATCTAACATCAATTTGCACTGGTAGCCAGTGCAAATTGTTGGAACCCAAATCCAATAAATGACATACCCGAATTAAAATACATAGTTCATGAAGTCTTTGGACTTCAAACTTTGTCTGTTTGATTGAATTCTGAGATTTATGAAACATTTTATGATCATGCTATGTGATTTCATTTAGAGGAGACTAAAATGCTAACCGTTTTAGGTTAGCACAAAACGTTTTTTTTTTTTTTTTTTTCAATTTAAAGGTTAGATGTGTGAATATTTTAATGAAATACTAAAAGAAATGGCAAAAACTATTTTAATAGTCAGTTTATATTTTACCAAGGGTGCCAATATTTCTGGAGGCCACTATATAAACAATGATCATCACACATGATCAATGTTTGTATGATATATGTTATATGATCAATATTTATGTTATATAGAATGACATGAGGGCAAGTAAATGAAATGATGACAATTTTCATTTATGGGTGAACTAATCCTTTAATAATATGTTTTAACTTTATTATTGCTATATGTGCACAGTCTCAAACCACAAATCTTTTTTTTTTTTTTTTCCCCAAAAGGTCTTAGCCAAACATGAATGACACTAGGCTCACAATGCTGTGATGCTGTGATGTGCCAGTGGGGGTGCCAGTCTAAAATCTCATCTCGGGTGCCTGCAGAGTCTGGGTCCATGAGGGCAAAGGGCCAGTTTCTTCTGAGTATAAATATCACTACAGAAATCCAGTGAGTTTCAGACTTCAGCTGAAGACTTTACCAGAAGTTTTCATCTCTGAACTTCCCAAGGACACACAGAGACTCCAGGTAATTAAATCAATTTCACGAGTTTGTCTGCCCATCCAGTCCTGATGGTTAATGGTAAACTAACTTAGCTTGCTGTCCTCAATGGAGGCTCAAACCCGAATTCAAACCCCATTGTGGTACTACATAAGAGGGAGAATAACAGAAATAGTGGAGGAGATGGGGAGGTGGAGGGATGCTGGAAGAATTTACGCTGGGACGGTGAAATGACTGCTGCTTATTTAGACTCATAATGATGATTGACATGACTAAATGATTAGGCTCCTCTCGAATCTATGTTTGGAACTTCATATAAATTGACAGGTACTGTTAGTGTGAATGTGCTGTTTACAGCTCAAGCAGACTATTCAGATGTGATCACAGGGGATTTATAGACATGTTTTTTTTGGTGTAATTACAAAAAAAAAAAAAAAAAATCACTAGATTGCAAAATAACAAGGAAAAATGTTGTTTGGTTTCATAATATTTGATATTTTTAAACAATTAATTAAATAACCATCCTTATCTATAAGGAAAACATTGAGAATTCATGAAATGACTAAAGTTATCTGTATTGTATTATAAAGTTTTTTTTTCTTCCATAAAATCTGTGGTACAGTTAACAAAGCCAGAAGTTTGAAACTTGAAACTGTCTCTTTGGTCCAAAAACAGCTGCCAAAACTACTAGTTTCATATTTTTTCTCAGTATGACATCATACTCTGATGAAAGACTGCATCTGAAGAAGATCAATGCCTACTTCTACATCATTGCCTCTTCAGCCCTACTCATCGATTCACGCTTTTGAGTCAATATGAAAGAGATGCAAACACAGCTTTACTCCAACAACAAAACAATAGAGAGGCCTCTGAGGATTACAAGACATTGTGCAGTCTTTGTATTGCCTTCTTTGTGATCCTAAACATTAAGAAATAGAGGTGTAATGATACATCGTTATACTGAGATATTCTAATATTAAAATGTGACCATATGTATCGGTGATGTAAACAATATTATTCACGATATATAGTTATAGTTATTTTTTATCCAAGACTCAGCTTGCTGTATTTATATGGAATAATTCACCCCAAAAATGTTAATTCTGTCATCATTCACTCACCCTCATGTTTCAAACCTTACAAAAAAAAAAAAAAATTCCATTAATCTTTTATGAAACCTTTTGTCCCTCCATTTAAAGTCCATTCACTTAAAGATCCAAAAAAAAAAAGGTCAAAAAGGCATCGTATATACTGAAGTAAACATGGATATTCAAATGCATGCGTGACGTGCGAGAACAACATAAAAGTAAACGGAGATAAATTTTGTGACATTAGTGAAAGTGCAAATAAAACTTGAGTTGCAATGATGAGATCACTGTCTGTCATCTGCTTAATGCTCATCGCTGCAAGCTTTCATGTGACGGGAGCAGATATAAATATAATGCTTTAATCAACAGGCTCCATGATTAGTTAATCTTGACAGGTGTAATAGTAAAAACATAGTAAATAGTTTTGAGAGAGTTCCACATGTAATACTTATTCCCTATGCAAAGATGTCAGCTGATCACAGCAGTGGGCATTTACACTGAAGTATCACAGAAGACACGCCCCTTCAAACAGAGCATTTAAAGGTGCCATAGAATGGAAAACTGTATTTACCTTGGCATAGTTGAATAATAAGAGTTCTATACATGGAAATGACATACCGTGAGCCTCAAACACCATTGTTTCCTCCTTCTAATGTAAATCTCGTGCATGCAAAAGACCACTGAAAAATAGGTGAATCAGAACACAACACCGACTGTGACATTACAGTCGGGATCACTAATATGTATGCCCCAACATTTGCATATACCCACCCATGATCTATGCCAGCCGGACCTGCACAGCCGAATCATCAGAAGTTCTGCAGGTATTGTGAAGAAACAAGCGAGGACAACAGCGAAAATTGCAGATCATGGAAATAAATGTTATGTTCCAGGCTGTGCAGGGGATGTGAAGTGCAGGGATGGGTTGGTGTTTGTATTCAGAAAGGCACGGAAAGCAAATAACGCGTTCTAATAAAATAACACCAGCCACTAAAGAGACATGGTTAGCTCCTTGCTAGCGGTAGCCTGTTACATTACAGTACATAAGATTTCACTTACCACATAAACAGAGTAAGGAGAGATGACTGAGGATGATGGTGAAAGATTTACAGATCCTGAGCACCACTGACAATCATCTGATCTGGTAAAATGTGTGGTAAGTACTGCCGCTCCATAGTATAAACAGAGTTTGTGCGATCGCGAATCTCGAAAGTGAAACTAGAAAGCGATCGTGCATTCGAAAGCAGTTTCAATGCCCAGCATATTAATAGCGGCTCCCTGATGCCCGCATTTTATATACAGTATAATTACCCGACGATATAACTGCAAGAGAAAGTATTGAAATATACAGGTGCATCTCAATAAATTAGAATGTCGTGGAAAAGTTAATTTATTTCAGTAATTCAACTCAAATTGTGAAACTTGTGTATTAAATACATTCAGTGCACACAGACTGAAGTAGTTTAAGACTTTGTTTCTTTTAATTGTGATGATTTTGGCTCACATTTAACAAAATCCCACCAATTCACTATCTCAACAAATTAGAATACTTCATAAGACCAATAAAAAAAACATTTTTAGTGAATTGTTGGCCTTCTGGAAAGTATGTTCATTTACTGTATATGTACTCAGTACTTGGTAGGGGCTCCTTTTGCTTTAATTACTGCCTCAATTCGGCGTGGCATGGAGGTTTGTGGCACTGCTGAGGTGGTATGGAAGCCGAGGTTTCTTTGGCAGTGTCCTTCAGCTCATCTGCATTTTTTGGTCTCTTGTTTCTCATTTTCCTCTTGACAATACCCCATAGATTCTCTATGGGGTTCAGGTCTGGTGAGTTTGCTGGCCAGTCAAGCACACCAACACCATGGTCATTTAACCAACTTTTGGTGCTTTTGGCAGTGTGGGCAGGTGCCAAATCCTGCTGGAAAATGAAATCAGCATCTTTAAAAAGTTGGTCAGCAGAAGGAAGCATGAAGTGCTCCAAAATTTCTTGGTAAACGGGTGCAGTGACTTTGGCTTTCAAAAAACACAATGGGCCAACACCAGCAGATGACATTGCACCCCAAATCATCACAGACTGTGGAAACTTAACACTGGACTTCAAGCAACTTGGGCTATGAGCTTCTCCACCCTTCCTCCAGACTCTAGGACCTTGGTTTCCAAATGAAATACAAAACTTGCTCTCATCTGAAAAGAGGACTTTGGACCACTGGGCAACAGTCCAGTTCTTCTTCTCCTTAGCCCAGGTAAGACGCCTCTGACGTTGTCTGTGGTTCAGGAGTGGCTTAACAAGAGGAATACGACAACTGTAGCCAAATTCCTTGACACGTCTGTGTGTGGTGGCTCTTGATGCCTTGACCCCAGCCTCAGTCCATTCCTTGTGAAGTTCACCCAAATTCTTGAATCGATTTTGCTTGACCATCCTCATAAGGCTGCAGTTTTCTCGGTTGGTTGTGCATCTTTTTCTTCCACACTTTTTCCTTCCTCTCAACTTTCTGTTAACATGCTTGGATACTGCACTCTGTGAACAGCCAGCTTCTTTGGCAATGAATGTTTGTGGCTTACCCTCCTTGTGAAGGGTGTCAATGATTGTCTTCTGGACAACTGTCAGATCAGCAGTCTTCCCCATGATTGTGTAGCCTAGTGAACCAAACTGAGAGTCCATTTTGAAGGCTCAGGAAACCTTTGCAGGTGTTTTGAGTTGATTAGCTGATTGGCATGTCACCATATTCTAATTTATTGCGATAGTGAATTGGTGGGTTTTTGTTAAATCTGAGCCAAAATCATCACAATTAAAAGAACCAAAGACTTAAACTACTTCAGTCTGTGTGCACTGAATTTATTTAATACACGAGTTTCACAATTTGAGTTGAATTACTGAAATAAATTAACTTTTCCACGACATTCTAATTTATTTAGATGCACCTGTATATTTTCCTCCCTGTGTTTCCTTTCTGCTGTGTGAGCTACTGAAATGAGCCACACTGTGAAACAGCCAATCAGAGCAGAGCTCAACATTATTATTCATGACCCTTCCAAATAAGGTAATAACAGACCATTTCATTCTAGGGACAAATCCTAGGGTTGTAAATGGACATGTAAAACCGTTTCTGGAGATTTTTTGCCCTTACCTAAGCCACATACCTTCTATATAGATATCAGAGAACAATTTAAAATATTGTATCAATGCATTCTATGGCACCTTTAAATCAGATGGCTAAAATCAGGGAAGAAAATGGACTTTTACCTCTAAATGATGACAATTTTTGATGTAAAAAATTTAATATCATTTTAAATGCACCTTAGGAAACATGATCAAATAATTTAAAAAAAAATGCAGTTCATGACTCCTTTAAACCACCCCGGACACAAGATGTGCAGTGGTGTGGAGGGGATACAAACCCATCATAACCATTTCAATCAGTGTGCAAACTTGAATGTACATGATCAGGCCAAACATTCAAGGTTATGTAAACATATGCAGGGAAGTTTTAACCATTGGGCTAGGCGGGGCTGAAGCCCCGGGGCCCGAGCAAGGAGGGGGCCCATGATTGGCTGTGGGGTAGATTGACTGGCGCGCCAATCGCCAAAGCCACCATGCCCCCCCACTTATTAGCACTGTTATTTAGTTGAGCTTTTCTGTAAATTCCATGCATTACCATTTGAGATTGAAGCGTAAAGTCTGAATTTGGTTTACCAATCAAATGCATTTATTCTATATTTGACTTTTGAACGATATGTGCACGTATCTATGAGGTGATTGCTGCCCAGTATGTCTCCATTCACCTCCATTCTTCACTTTGTTTTGGAGTAATATGGAAATGGTTACGCAAAGAACAATATTTGATAAGTAAAAATGTCAGCAATTCTGAGAGAGATAGGCTCAAAAAATGAAAAACAACAAAAACGAAGAACAGAAAAAAAACACAAATTAATCAGTAAAATCCCCAGCTATCGGGTTATTTTACTAAAGCTAATGATGAAGTGGAAGTTGTTGGAACAGTGAGTGGACTGCGCACAGCAATCCATTTTTTATTCTGCGCAGAGCAGAAAAACAAAAACAAAAAAATACAGCATGATCGTCCACACAGATTTTAGGTTAGTTTGATTATTAACTGGATGTACAGTATATTGGTTTTGTGTTTGAACAAACTCTATATAGGCTATTCATTTAAGGGTTGGGACTTGGGAGATAATCCGGTAGAAATATATCAATCATTTTGTGCGTCAAGATGTAGTCTAAGCTTATCATTTAAACGCATTTTAAGCAGGTTTTAAAACAAATAGTTTAAACTGTTAATGAACATTAAGCAGTGGGGCAGAATTCATTCTGGTAAATGCGTGCATTAAGACGGTTTCAGCCCGAATTCGCGCAGCGCGCACCTGCTCGTATTGCGACTGAATAAACTTTACGCTCCTTGTTGTGCTTAAACGTTCAAATACACAGTTATGTGTCAAAAATTCTCATCTTTGTGAGTATCCTCGTAAACACAGTTATTTGTGTCTTTAAATGAACGTTAATATTTAAAGGGGTCATTCTTCAGTTGGGGTGGCAAATGAGAGGCAGAATTTGTAAAAATCTTGTTTTTTTTTTTGTAATAAAATATATTGCTATGCATTTAAAATGAGTTTAATACGCTTTATCCATTAAAACGAAAGCTTAAAAACATTTTGATTTTTAAATAATTTTAATCAAACACTGGTGACAGCCACTTATGTCTGTCATTTTGAAGTAACACCACAGACTTTATATTGCAAGTTACTATAGGCTCTGTGGTGTTACCAGAAAAGACAGTAACACCACAGTCAGTAACACCACAGACAAATTAGGCTAAATCCAGACTTTTCTAAAATAGAGGCTGCCATCATGATGATTTCAAGATCAGGGGACATTTTGGAAATATTAATAAGTATGTATTTATCAAGATTTTGATTAAAATATGTCAGATCTGCAAGTTATCAACATAACACCACAGACACTAATAAAGTGCGACACATGAAATTGTCAGAAATTTAGCTAATTTTAAGAAAATTAACAAGAAAGAATGTACTCCCCATGCACCCCTCAGATCAACCAGCACCTACAGTGACCTTTACACACAGGAAGTAGTCCAAATAGAATTCTCCCTTTTCTTAAAGAGGCTACATCCATTGTTGTAACACCACAGACATGAATTTGGGGGACACAGCTTTTTTCTTCGATATAACAAAATATGTATTTTTTTAATACAATTTAATAAAATTGTACGTTAAATAAAATCTATATTCACAATATAAACACTTTATTTGTGTTAAAAATGTTATATTGTTGCAATTACATTCCATGATACCTCTCTAAGGTATGGCGGGAACATCCATATCTTGTTACAAATGCAATCTCTAAAACTTAATTAAATATGTATTTTCAATAAAAAATGTAACTATTAACAGTGCACAAACTGTGTTTATCCTACAGAATACAAACATGCAAACATTTTATTATTTATTGGTATTTAAAGTATATTTCAACTGTTGTAGAGAGACACCACTTGCCACCACAAATGAAGAATGACCCAAAGCCTGTGTAGTGTTAGATATGAGACCCTGGATATGATGAGATCTTAAACGGATAGTTCACCCAAAAATGAAGATACTGTCATCATATACTTAAACTCAAATTGTTCTAAACCTCTATGAATTTCTTTGTTCTCCTCAACATAAAAGAAGATACTTTGAAAAATGATCGCAACCAGTTTCTGGTCCCCATTGACTCCAATTATAGTGTTCATACTACGGAAGTCATGGGGGCCCAGCAACTGTCTGATTACCAGTATTGTTCCAAATATATTATTTTGCATTCAACAGCAGAAGGAATCTCATACAGGTTTAGAACAACAAAATAATTTTCATTTTTGGGTGAACTATTCCTCTAAAGCAGCCTAATATAGCTGCTGTTGCCATTTGTGTCAATAATGTAAATCAAACATCAGAAAGAAAATCACTTACTGTTCTTGACTGAATCACTTTTGTAAAATAAATAAGAATGAATGTATATTGAATACAATGGACACCATTCAGTCTATTTGTACATTTTTTTAATACATCATAATATTATTCAGTGCTTTAAGTATTTCAATTAGGTCGATTTCTTATGATCTTTGTTCTGTTGTAGCCTAATTTGTGACTGTTTACTTGTCTTCAGTAAGCTTATTTTTACTTAGGCTAGTATTATCTTTTGTGATATTGAAATTGGTAAAAATTATGAAATATCAGTGCATCAAGAATTTTGATATGGGATAAAACAAAAATCCTATTTAAAGCTTATTATAAATAAAGCTTTAAATAGTGTATATATATATATATATATATATATATATATATATATATATATATATATATATATATATATATTGGGCCTGCAGTACGTCATAGCCCCGGGGCCCAGTGCAGTCTTAATGCTGCCCTGAACGTATGCCACACACATAAAGGTTAAATGATCACAGTTGAAGATGTTATTACTCTTCACTTTATTCTCCTCTTCACAGAAAGGATGACACATCTATACACATCTCTGGTTTTGCTCCTCCTCTTCTGTTCGCTGTGGCCAAGTGATGGGAAAACTTTCATGACTTATCTTGGAACGCGGTGTATAGAAGACTGCAAGTACAACAGGGGCGAGTACAAGTGCAAGACTATTGATAAATATGGAAACTGCAAGGAAATGTACTGTTCACCTCAGGAAAACATGGACTATCAGGGTAGGCAATGTAGAGCTAACACTTTGTGTGAGAAGCACGGAAAAGACTACTATTGGTGCAGAATCGATTCAGTTGATTGGGGATACTGTGGGTTGGTGATGGATGACAAGAAACATTATGGATCTTCTTATGGATCGCTGTGTTATGACGACTGTGACCAAAGAGATTATGACTACTATTGGTGCCATACTGCGCATGGATGGGATTACTGCTCTCCATATGAAAACACAGATTACATGAACAAGCAGTGTAGAGATGACAGTCCATGTGGGAAACATAATTACAATTACTACTGGTGCAACCTGAAGGAGGGAAGCTGGGGTTACTGTGGGGTCATGGAACCAAAGTTGTTCCTCCAGCGGTCTATGTATCATCACGTTTGCACTGATCAGTGCCAGTATCACGAGAGTGGTGATTACTACTGGTGCCACACTGCCAACGGCTGGGACTACTGCTCTCCAGATGTGGATGTAACCTATAAAGGCAAGTCCTGTCGCTCAGACCACTCCTGTGGCTCACATGAATATAGTTACAACTGGTGCTGGACCTCAGGGTCAGAATATGATTACTGCGGGCCCATTGAATCTGGAGAGTGCACCTACATAATCTCTAGACACCGCAACAAGAGAGCCCTAGGAAACTCAGAAATGATATGCAACATAGGTAACAAGAAAAAAATCACCTTTACTTCTGAGCCAGCTCCTTATGACATCATTAATGGCAATCCATGGAAAAAGGAGGCAAAAAACTTAATCAGTCGCTGGGACAATGGGTACCTGGTGGACATGGCCCATTCAAACCTGATCCTCTCTGATGATCTCAGCATTGTCATGCAGGGAACCATCAGCCGCAATAATCAGCCCCACTACAATCTTCTGATCCAGGTGAACGTGAAACAGAGGTCTGGTCAAAGCATTACCGTGTCTCAGGTCATCGTGCCTCGGGGAATCCCACGCCGTTACATCCGGAGAGCCTTCCTGGAGAGCTTCACTAAACAAGCTCGGGTTTTTATTGATGTTTCAACAGCAAACCAGTGTTAGAGCCATGGGTTGGAAATGTGCAAAGTATGGTAGATGGAGTACAGTTATAACTCTTTTAGCTTTTTGCGTTACAACACAAATACAAAATCTAGGGAGTATCATTATAAATGCTATATATATATATATATATATATATATATATATAGTTAAATATCTGATATTATATCTGATTGTTAGAGTTGGGTTACTCGAGCTTGGGCTTAGTTGTAACTCTTTTAGCTATTTACTGTACAACACAAATACTGAGCAGAATAAACGCCATTTTTTCATGAGAAACATCTTTATCTTTAGAACTATGCCCATGCAAAGTTTATTTGCAAATACTAGTCAACAGACTTTTTTTTTAAATACAGATAAAAAAAATTTAGAGAGTATAGCCAATTACTATTATAATTGCATAATATAATATAAGATATTCATAATATAAAATTTGCTTTAAATGAAATAAACAAACAAAAAACTTTGAAAAAAGAAATAGCTTCCTATCTATTGACATACCTTTTGCAAGATTTTGGAACTGACATGGAAAGTCAACACTTTATATATAACACAGTTTATCATTAATGTGTTAAATAAGTATTCAGACCCTTAAGTGAAATCTACTGACATTTAAACTTTGATTGTTTTAAAATATTTAATGCTTTCAGATGTACAAGTATCAGTTCAAACACAACAGCTGGAAATGCTCTCTTGGGTTTCCTGTCCGTGACCTGAGGGATCTTATGACATGAACACATGCAAACAATCAAACTATGTATTTTTTTTTGTTTATACCTATGCATAATTTACTGTATGTCTGTCTATCTGGCTTTCTAATTTCTGCATTTTTTCATGTTTACTTATCCAAGCTTTTTAATGAATAAAATGTATTAAAAAACAGCATTTGCAGTTTGATTTTCTGAGTGACCAGGAAGCATAGCATCAATTTAATAAAATAAATACATGTGCAGCATGTTTCAGAGTGAAGAGCGACACTGTTCATTTACACTTGAACAGCTCATCAACTGCTGGTGTTTGCAGCAACATATACATATATATATGTATGATATGTTAATGATAAAGCGCTAATATAAGTAATAAATAAGGTAATATATTATTCTAATATGGTTATTATATTTATTTTATTGGCATATATAACAGTTATCTGTATACATTATAAAACAGTATTATGACAAGGTAATGTTTAATTTACTATATTATATATATATATTTATTACATTTTATATTATCATCTCACACATGGATTGGCATTTTCTATAATATATTTCTATAATAAGCATATATATCTGATATGACTTAATATATAATTAGCATCAATCAAACAATATCCCCCAGTTTCACAGACAAGGCTTAACCCTAGTCCTAGACTAAAATCTAATTCTGAGCTGTTTCAACTGAAAGAAACTTGCACTGACTGATTTTAAAATATATCAGTGCCTTTGTTTTGTCTCAAGATACACACCAGTAATGTTTTTTTTTTTAAGCACGTTTATAAAAATTGCTTAAATGTCCTAATTGAACTACGATCTAATCCTGGCTAAATCTAAGCCCTGTCTGTGAAACCGGGCCCAAAATTCATATTCTCAAGGATTAATGATTAAACAGAAAAAAAATAGAAATGATTGCACAACCATCAATTAGGTGGCGATATGCACTAAGCATGTAAATGACCACTGAACAAAAGAAGAAGAAAGAAACAGCATGGCGAGCTTTTTCTTAACGTCCGTTTCCATAGTGACTCGTCAATTCGTCGCTCTGTTGAGAATGTCTTGACTCTTAACCAGGAATGTACTCTGTGTTGAATGAACTTACTCTCAGACGCGTTTTTGGAACCAACATACCTCGAGTAAGCAGGTTTTGGGCTAATCAACCGAAAGTTCAGGGTTTAGCTGATTCTAGTAAACTCTGTCCTGAAACTACAGAAAGATCAGATCACATCAGTGTGCTGTTAAATTAAATCCCAGTGCTCTCAACAAACACCCTTTTTAAGATCAGTTGTTGGGTGTATTTCAGAAGTAATTAATAAAAACAAAACAAAATTTACAGCTGACGTTATGTCCATGCTGTCGCTCCTCTGCATTTGTTTCATTTAAAAAATTCCATCCGTTCTCCATCATCATTCCTTCAATCTACTGCAGCAAATGATCTGCATGTTTCTGAGTCATTTCAATGATATTCAGTGGAATCTCAATATACTGACACTGAAACAATCCAAACTCATCCAAATGGAAGTTCTGAAAGTTTCTTCTCTCACAGGAAGAGTTTTAGGCCCTGCTGAGGTCACTGAGGTCACAAACACAAGAACATGCTTCTGAGAAAACAAATACAATTCACAACATAAACACAATCTCAATGAATGCCTTTCCTGATTTATAATATCAATAAATTAACACGTTTGCATTAAACACACTGTTGCAGGAATGATAAACTCACCAGGAGTCGAGCTGCAGCTCAAGTTTGTTGAGATTTTCTTCTACTTTTGGAAATGGTAGCCTAATCAATACACCCAAAAAACATGGTTACTTCACTTTTACTAAACCATGGTTAATTTAATTAACAAAACTCACACAAAATGAAGATTAACATGTTCTTAAATGACAGAGAGTGAATTTTAAAAGTATTTATGAAGTTTAATATAGCGGTGAGGAGTCGTGAGAAAGGTGAGCGTCTCCTTGTGGATGATTAAGCATATGACCCAAGAAAACATTTACATAAACGTTAATAATTATCAATCGCTATAAAAGATAAATGTGACCATGCTTAAGTGTCACATCTCTATGAAAGCCTTTCAGACTCGGTCCAGCTCAGACTGAAACTGTTTTAGATGATCAAAGTCTTCCTTTTCAGTTTTACCTGAGTACTTGGATTTCAATATTAAAAGTAAAAAGAATCCGTCATTGAGCTGATTTCCTCATAAACATAGCCACTATGTTAAGACTGTGTCTTAAGAAATAGTTTGACCAACTGGCAGTTAGCGAAGAGGTATCAGTCTTATTTTTCTGACTCAAATTGTGCCAATCTATCTTTTTGT
The DNA here is from genome assembly GCA_039654775.1 of Spinibarbus caldwelli. Lineage (NCBI taxonomy): Eukaryota > Metazoa > Chordata > Actinopteri > Cypriniformes > Cyprinidae > Spinibarbus > Spinibarbus caldwelli. Next base: position 31,123,634 of record CM077228.1, read on the forward strand.
AATGGACATTAAGAAGTTATGACCAGTGTTTATGAAAACAAATTAGATGACCAGCTTTTTAAGACTAGTCTAAGCAGTTCAATACACACACAATTCAGAATACCGTTTATTAATAAAATATACTGATGGTCAGGCAAGAATAGAATATAAACTGTTTAGAATATAAACTAAAAACAACTACAGTTGTTATACGTCATAACATGTCAGCCAGTGTCATATGAATCATATGTAACCTGTTTCCGTCTTGATTACAACATGCAATCCTTCGCAGTTTACGCATTAGATTTCATGCAAACTGATAGTGACACCTGGTGGTCAAGGTGGGTACCGCATGCTAATGTTAGCTAACCATCATTTTATTCTCTCACTTGTGTTGCTCTAGGAGAGAGAATAAAATTGAAGGGAGAAAAAGGTTTTGAAAAAATAAAGAGTTGAAGACAAAAACGTTTTTGAAGAGAGAAATAAAATAATAAAAAAAGCAATGTTACTGTTGCATATATATCCGTAAATATAATATTACAGTACTGATACATATAATACTATAAATTATAAAATAAATTTGATATTTAATTTTAATCTGTATTTCGGGAATGTTTAGATGATGCATGCTCTGACAAGACTCATCCTGCCACAGAGCAGGTCACCACAAAGACTGTCTTATTCCACCATAACATCACTCCAGGCACTTTGACAGTGAAGGGTCAAAGTTCAGACGTGTTTCTTCCAGATACAGGTAAATAAATTATTCATACAGGCACTAATGTGTGTTAACTGTCTGTCTCATATGTGCACACAAATACAAATGTTTTAAGTAATTCTGTTAATCTTCTGTAGAACTGCTGAGCACAACACCATTGCCCATAGCTGCCTCCCCCCGTTCAGCTCGCACTGGACCCATCAAAACAGGTGGTCTTTGTGTTAGACCATAGTAGATAGACAGATCTGATGAGAGTTGCCCACGATCATCTCTTGGCAACGCATTATAATCTTCCAAGGATCTTCTTAAACAGGTGGATAGCTTGTTTTTTTTCCTGTGTTCTCCGCAACTTTAGATTTTATTATTATTATTATTATAAGTATTATTATTATTGTAGTCGTTGTTGTTTAATCGACCATTTTAAATTATTTAATTTGTTTACATTTGTTCATTAAAATACAGGAAGTATTGGCCTTGTTTGCACTGTATTTTAGTGTGTTTTTTAAGTTAATTTTATTTACTTGCATTATTTCATCTTGCTCAGATTTGTAAACACAATGTTACTAACTGCTATTATTAAACTCTGAAAATAATTATTTAATTTAAAATACTCTACCAGTCAAAAGTTTTTCAGCAGTAAGATTTCTAATTTGTTTAAAGAAGTCTCTTCTGCTTACCAAGCCTACCTTTATTTGATCCAAAGTACTGCAAAAACAGTAAAATTGTGAAATATTTTTACTATTTAAAATAACTGTTTTCTATTTGTTCTAAATATATTTTAAACTGTCAAACGATTAATCGTGATTAATTGCATCCAAAATAAAGGTTTTTGTTTACATAATATATGTGTGTGTACTGTGTATATTTATTATGTATATATAAATGCACACACATACAGTATATATTTTGAAATAGTTACATGTATTTATTCATGTACATATATAATTAATATTATATATATATATATATATATATATATATATATATATATATATATTTTTTTTTTTTTTTTTTTTTTTTAAATATATAAACATAACATTTTTCTTAAATATATGCATATGTATTTATATATACATAATAAATATACACAGTACACACACATATATTATGTAAGCAAAAACCTTTATTTTGGATGCAATTAATTGTTTGACAGCACTAATTTTAAAATGCAATTTATTCCTGTGATTTCAAAGATGAATTTTCAACATCATTACTCCACTCTTCAGTTTCACATAATCCTTCAGAAATCATTCTAATATTCTGATTTTCTGAATATCATCATTATTATTATTATTATTATTATTATTATTATTATTATGTTGAAAGAGCTGAGTAGAATCTTTTCAGGTTTCTTTGATGAATAGAAAGTTCAGAAGAACAGCATTTATCTGAAATATTATTTTTTTGTAAAATTATACTGACTCCAAGCTTTTGAATGGTGTAGTGTATAATGTTACGAAAGCTTTTTATTTCAGATAAATGCTGATCTTTGGATCTTTCTATTCATCAAAGAATCATGAAAAAAAAAATGTACTCAACCGTTTTAAACATTGATGATAATAATAACAATAATAATAAATATTTCTTGAACAGCAAATCAGCATATTAGAATAATTCCTGAAGGATCATGTGACACTGAAGAATGGAGTAATGATGCTGAAAGCTTTGATCACAGGAATAAATTACATTTTAAAATATATTCAAATAGGAAGTAGATATTTTAAATAGTAAAAATATTTCACAAAATTACTGCTTTTGCTGTATTTTGGATCAAATAAATGCAGGCTTGGTGTGCAGAAGAGCATTCTTTAAAAAACATTAAAAATCTTACTGTTCAAAACATTTGACTGCTAGTGAACATTTTTTCTTTTTTTTCTTTCTTTTTTTTCTGTGTTCTCCACAACTTTATATTTTATTGTTGTTGTTGTTGAATCTATACATTTAAATTGTTTCATTTATTTCCATTTGTTCATTAAAATACCAGAAGTATTGGCCTTGTTTGCACTGTACTTTAGTGTTTTTATTGACAATTTATTGACTTGCATTGCTATTTTATCTTGATCAGATTTGTAAACACTAAATGTTAATAACTGTTACTATTAAACATAATTGTACACAATTATTTAATGTAAAACATATTTTTTCTTGTTTTTTTTTCTATGTTCTCCACATCTTTACATTTTATTATATTTGTTGTTGTTGTTTAATCTATAATTATTTTATGTATATTTATTTAATTATTATATATTTTGGTTAGCACTATACTGCAGTAATTACCTTTTTCATTTTTATATAATATGTATATTATTTTACTATAAATAAAATGAAAAACTTACTATTTTGGTGTGTATTAGATATATTTCATATATATGGGTTTTCTGTACAGTTATATAAATATAAAGTGAATGTCTCTTTAAAAATAAAGGTCTAAAACATTTTAGACCTTTATTTTTTTCACATTTTCTATATTAAAGATAACTATACCCTCTATTATAATGTAAATGTTAAATATCGTTGCACATTTTGTACATCCTACACAAGAACAATTATTACAAGATTTGTTTTATCTTTGTGCACAAAGTTCATTTATTATATGTTAATCGTACTTAAAGTGTATCTAGATGAAAAATGAATACAAATTAATTTTATGTTATTTGTGGCCGAGGCGGGATTCGAACCTCTAATTGTGTGTATTGTACTCATCCTGCCTCCCTGGAATTTCCTTCGTTCCTATTGGTTAGTCAGCGCTCTACACCTATCCGCGGCTGGCCCTACCAAGGAGGCTAAAGGCTGCAGCCACTAACATCAGTCGCTAGTGCGTCTTTTGAGATCAGGGGAGTGAGGTTTACCTGCACAGCACCTCCGTTACATGTGTGTTAGATAAATAAGTGTATAAATAGTGTGTGTTCCACAATTATTGTCAAGTGTTCATAAGATGGATTGCCTGAGGGAAGAAACTGTTCCTGTGCCTGGCCGTTCTGGTGCTCAGAGCTCTGTAGCGTCGACCAGACGGCAACAGTTCAAAAAGGGAGTGTGCTGGATGTGAGGGGTCCAGAGTGATTTTGCCAGCCCTTTTGCTCACTCTGGATGAGTACAGTTCTTGGAGAGTGGGGAGGGTTGTACCAATGATTCGCTCAGCAGTCCGGACTACCCTCTGTAGTCTTCTGAGGTCAGATTTGGTAGCTGAGCTGAACCAGACAGTTATTGAAGTGCAGAGGACGGATTCAATGATGGTGGAGTAGAACTGATTCAGCAAGTCCTGTGGCAGGTTGAACTTCCTCAGCTGGCGAAGGAAGTACAACCTCTGCTGGGCCTTTTTAGCAATGGACTCAATGTGATTGTCCCACTTCAGGTCCTGGGAGATGGTGGTGCCCAGGAACCTGAATGACTCCACTGCAGTCACAGTGCTGTTCATGATGGTGAGTGGGGGGAGTGCAGGGGGGTTTCTCCTGAAGTCCACGATCATCTCCACTGTTTTGAGCGTGTTGAGCTCCAGGTTGTTGAGACTGCACCAGACAGCCAGCTCCTTAACCTCCTGTCTGTAAGTAGACTCGTCACCATCCTGGATGAGGCCAATCAGTGTGGTGTTGTCTGCAAACTTCAGGAGCTTGACAGAGGGGTCTTTAGATGTGCAGTCGTTGGTGTAGAGGGAGAAGAGCAGTGGGGACACCCTGAGGGGCTGAGGGGCTCCAGTGTTGATCGTACGGGTGCTGGATGTGTATTTTCCCAGCCTCACTAGCTGCTGCCTGTCTGTCAGGAAGCTGGTGATCCACAGACAGACGGAGGTGGGCACGGAGAGCTGAGTTAATTTGGGCTGGAGGAGTGATGGGATGATGGTGTTAAAGGCCGAGCTGAAGTCCACAAACAGGATCCTCACAGAAGTCCCTGGTCTGTCTAGATTCTATGCAATAAAATTAAACCACTCGCTCATGTAGATATACGAATCAACAATGGACCTTTCCACATTTCTGAGATTAAGTAAACTAAAGCAGGGTAAAAGTAGATGTATACGGCAGACCTTAGCAAATATAATTTTTCTATTACCATTTGGTCCAACAGTGAAGAAAAAGGGCAGACAAAAGAGATAAAACATTCCATATTTGTGCCAGAGTAACATAACACCAAGTACAGTGTCATAAATCTACATTAATTATTTTTAGACGGAAAACAGGTAAACCTTTGCCCCACAAAATGTTTGAGATTACACTCATGTAAAAACAAAGTGAATCTGATGTGTCTCACAGGCTCTGAGTTCAACAGTTTTACGATTCGAAAAGCAACGAGTGAAAATTAAATATTTGTTAACGCCACAAACTCATTAACGATGAATGAAGAATAAAGACCAACCTCCATGTTCCTCGTGTTTTATTCTCCAGGTTTCTGGTTCCTCGTGTTTTATTCTCCAGGTTTCTGGTTCCTCGTGTTTTATTCTCCAGGTTTCTTGTTCCTCGTGTTTTATTCTCCAGGTTTCTGGTTCCTCGTGTTTTATTCTCCAGGTTTCTGGTTCACTCATGTTCTCCTCTTTAACAAACATCATCTTCACAGCAGCAGATCTCAGTTCAGATGATACTCCAGATATTCCTGCTTCAACACTTAGTCATGACTATGAGAATATTACAGGTAACTTTATTTACTGATCTGATTCAATTTTGTATCTTTCTATTTAAAAATAGTACATTTCAACTAACAGTTTGTAGCATCACGACAAAACAACAGATCACAGTGAAACCAATCTTCTTCCTCTGAGGTTTAGGTGTTTTACAAACAAACGTGTTTTAGCGCCACCCGCTGGACTGGAGTGTGAAGCGGTGAGAGGAGGGAAATAATATGAGAGAAATACTTTGCTAGTGTCACCTCTGCTTAAAGGAATAGCTCACTCAAAAATGAAAATTACCCCATAATTTACTCACCCCCAAGCCATCCTAGGTGTATATGAAACTAACCCATACGCCTCGGGGGGGTAAACACGTCTTCTGAAGCAGATTGATGGGTTTTTGTTACAAAAATATTTATATTTTTAAAATTATAAACTCAAATCACTGACACACACAGTGGAGAGAGAACACAGCCCTGAGGAGCTCCAGTGCTGATGGTGCGGGTGCTGGATGTGTATTTTCCCAGCCTCACTAGCTGCTGCCTGTCTGTCAGGAAGCTGGTGATCCATTGACAGACGGAGGTGGGGACGGAGAGCTGAGTTAGTTTATTCTGAAGGGTGTCCGGGATGATGGTGTTAAAAGCGGAGCTGAAGTCTACGAACAGGATCCTCACATAAGTCCCTGGTCTATCTAGATATTGTAGTATGTAATGCAGTCCCATGTTGACTGCATCATCCACAGACCTGTTTGCTCTGTAGGCAAACTGCTGGGGGTCCAGTAAGGGTCCAGCGGAGGCCTTCAGATAAGTCAAAACCAGTCTTTCAAATGACTTCATGACCACAGACGTTAGAGCCACAGGTCTGTAGTCATTAAGTCCAGTAATTTTGGGTTTCTTTGGGACGGGGATGATGGTGGAGCGTTTGAAGCACGAGGGGACTTTGTACAGTTCCAGTGATCTGTTGAAGATCTGTGTGAAGATGGGGGCCAGCTGGTCAGCACAGGTTTTTAGGCAGGCTGGTGACACACCGTCTGGGCCTGGTGCTTTCCTTCTTTTGTTCTTCCTGAAGACGCACATCATCTTCTCTGATCTGAATTGCAGGTGTGGGGGAGACGGGGGTTGCTGGAGGTGTTAATGGTTGTGTGGGGAGGTGTTCAGGGCGGGTGTGGGGTGTTTTTTCAAACCTGCAGTAGAACTCATTCAGATCGTCTGCCAGGTGTTGATTCTCCAGAGTGCTGGGGGATGGTGTGTTGTAACTGGTGCTATCTTTCATACCTTTCCACACTGAAGCAGAATCGCCAGAAGAGAATTTTTTCCTTAGCTTGCCAGAATAATTCCTCTTTGCCACTCTGATCTCCTTTTCCAGTGTGTATTTGGCCTGTTTGTACAAGACTTTATCCCCCTTTCTGTAAGCATCTTCTTTGGCCTGACGGAGCTGTCTGAGTTTTGCAGTGAACCATGGTTTGTCGTTGTTGTAAGTTAGATGAGTATTGGTAGGAATGCACATATCCTCACAGAAACTGATATAAGATGTTACAGTCTCTGTGAGCTCGTCCAGATCATTTGCAGCAGATTCAAAAACAGTCCAATCAGTGAGAGAGGAACAGGCTTGTAAAACCTGCTCTGTTTCATTAGTCCATCTTTTAACAGTTCTTAATACAGGTTTTTCAGATTTGAGTTTCTGCCTGTAGGTCGGTATAAGATGAATCAAATAGTGATCAGAGAGTCCTAAAGCTGCCTGTGGAACAGAGTGATATGCGTCCTTTATCGCTGTGTAACAGTGATCCAATATATTACTGTCTCTGGTGGGACATGTGATGTGCTGTCTGTATTTTGGCAGTTCGTGGGAGAGATTTGCTTTATTAAAGTCCCCGAGAATGATTAAAACAGAGTCCGGGTGTTGTTGCTCACTCTCTGTGATCAGATCAGCTAGTTTCTGTAAAGCTGAGCTCACGTGCGCTTGCGGAGGAATGTGAACACTCACGAGAATGAACGAGCAAAACTCCCGTGGCGAGTAGAAAGGCTTGCAGTTAATGAAGAGCGTTTCTAGATCAGAAGAGCACATCTTCTTTAACACAGTTACATCTGTACACCACCTCTCATTGATGTAAAAGCACGTCCCGCCGCCGCGCGATTTCCCCGTTGATTCTGCCTCGCGATCTGCTCTAATCAGCTGGAAGTTAGGCAGATGTAACGCGCTGTCCGGTATGCCGTCGTTCAGCCAGGTTTCCGTGAAACAGAGCAGCAGAGTTTGAAAAGTCCCTGTTTGTCCGGGAGAGCAGAAGGAGTTCGTCCGTTTTGTTGGGTAGAGAGCGGAGATTCGCCAGATGCATGCTAGGGAACGCTGTTCGAGCTTCACGAGCGCGCTGGCTCGCTTCCCCCGTCTGCGCGTCGTGAAGCGTTTGACCAGAGCTACAGCTCCACCAACTACAATGTCCAGCAAAACGTCCGAATAATCAAAAACCGGTAAAAGATTTTGTGGTGTGTTCTGCCGAATGTTCAGCAGATCATCCCTAGTAAAACTGATGGTGTTTGAGAAACAAAAAACAGGAAAAACGAACAAAAACAGTACAAACACTGAAGAGCAAAGCACAGTAGCTGCCATGTGCGGCACCATCTTAGATCGCATTCTTATTTAGTGTAGTTCATGTATCCTAGGTTAGTAGAATAGCAAATAAATTCTTGTTTCATTTATAAAGAATGGTCTGGTGCTGTGATTTTCAAGTTTGAAACTACTTCTCAAAGATCACGTTACCTATGCTCAAAAATTTACCCAACCACTTCTGTATTGTTATCGTGGCCACGAAATACACAGAATTGCTGAGATATACTGACCTTAACGATTCGCTGGACGAGTCATTAATAAAGTATAAATTATACTTTTTGATTAATATCAATTAATCAAATCAATATCGAATCTCTATGATTCGATTTCCTAAAGCAAAAATTCAAAATAAAAGCTTAAATGAAGAGTTAATCCTTACACTCATTAACAAATAATTGCTTTCAATATTATCATTAAACTGATTTGTATTACTAATTTGTTTGTGTTATCATTAAACTAATTTGTAATTTTAATCTGTATATTACAATAAAAAAAGAAGAAAAAGAAAAAAGAAAAAGATGAGATAGAGACTCCTCAAAATAATTCTGAAAGAGATTATTTTCCAGTGTCCAAACTTTTGTGGGGTAACAGCCATGCCTTTCTCCATTTAACATCCCATAGCACTAAATGTCATTAAAATGACACACCTTATTTTTTATTATTCTCAGGTTAGGTAAGTCAGTTGAATCGAATCTATACTAAATAAATTACAGACTTAGTTTATTTATTACAGTACCTCTAGCACAGGGGTGCCCAAACTTTTTCCTATGAAGGGCCAAAAATCAAACTTGATTGAGGGCCGTGGGCCAAAAGTAAATTTTGCATCATAAATCAAACTGTATTACATTAAAGTTGCTATGGGTTCCCCTTATTTATTTCATAATATTTAAAATAAATATAAAACAACTTTAATCGGATTAACTAATGAAGTTTTATTTGTAAAGTTTTGCATTTTAATGAACTTATTACAATAAAAACAAACAATCCCCAAGTGTTCAATGTACAATACAGTTCAATACCAAATACACTAGCAATAATAAAACCATGTGGTTGCAATGGCAGTGACCTAATGAGAGATATGAAGCTGGTCCTTATTTTTAAGAAGTTTTTCAAGATTGGGCTGTAGCTGACTTACAGACAAAGACAAGATATTATGTAGGTGAGAGTCAGTTATTTTGCTTCTGAGTTTACTCTTGTTCAAGTTCATCAGACTGAAAGTCTGCTCGCAGAGGTAGGTACTGGCAAACAGAGACAGCATCACTTGTGCCTGCTTACACATCTTTGGGTACCTGTTTGCTGGGACACATTTGCAGAAGTCTGTCAAGGGAAGGGATGTGAACTTGTGTTTCAGTTCTGAATCACATTGAAGCTCAATTAGTTCCATCTGAAGATCATCTCTGACTGCATCCACACTGATGGTGAAGGGTTGAGCAAACAACTCAAAGTCAGCAGTGTTGTGTCTGAAGTCCTCAAAGCGACTGTCAAACTCCTGGATAAGGTTGCTGAGAACCGCATCATACTCATGGACCTTCTCTTTCACCATGCCTACCTCTCCAAGACAGGGAAAATGGGCTAAATTTCCTGCATGTGGGGTGAAAAACAGAAAGAGTGTGAGACTGGGAGTGAAACAGGGAGTGAAATGAGCAAAGCAGGCATGTAAAACAGAGGGAGAAAAAAATAGAATAACTGAAAAAAGAAGGAAATTATTATTTCACGACAATTTAAGAAACTAGCATATTTTAAGCAAATTTTATCAGCTTGATGTACAACAAAAATACAAATGCTGACATGACTGAATATAAATGCAAACTCCACATATAATTCTAAATATAATTAATATTAATATAATTATAATTGCACATAAAATATCCTGAATATTATAACTGTAAATGTTACTGTTACCTGCTGAGAGATGTCTTCTGAGCAGCAGTAGTTTTTGTTTGAAGGCTCTGACGTGATCAAAAAGCTGGGTGATAATCTGGTCCTTTCCCTGGAGCTGAACATTCAGAACATTGAGCATCTCTGTTACATCCACAAGCAAAGCCAGGTCAGAGAGCCATTTCTTATCAGTGGGCACTTGAATATTACCATCCTTGCTTTCCTGAAAAACTCTGATCTCATCACGCAAATCAAAAAATCTCCTGAGAACTTTTCCTCGGCTGAGCCATCTGACCTCCTGGTGGTACAACACATCACCATATTGCGCATCCATCTCATTCATCAGTGCCTTGAACTGTCGGTGAGAAAGCGCCTTGGAGCGTATATTGTTGACAATTTTGACGACGTTACACGCATCACATCCACAAGCCCGACAGATTTAGCACATAGTTGTTCTTGATGCAAAATGCAGTGGTACTTAACAACTTTTCCTCCACATTCACTGACTTTCTGAGACACAAAAGTAGCAAGGCCAGATTTCCTCCCTACCATTGCCAGCGCTCCATCAGTTGTAATGCCAGCCATCTTTTCCCACTTTAATTCATTTTTTTCCAACACTCTCTCAACAGCAAAAAAGAGATCTTCCCCTTTAGTAGTACCAGAAAGGGTCTCAATGCCAGCCAGCTCTTGTGTCACTTCAAAAGTTTCATTTACTCCACGCAAAAATACCAACAGCTGTGCGGAATCGGATATGTCGGTGCTCTCGTCGTAGGCTATTGAATAGGCAGAGAACGCACTTGCCTTTGTCTTGATTTGCTCGCCGATGTCTTGAGCCATGTCCTCTATGCGTCGGGTAACAGTATTTCTTGACAGGCTAATTTGTGAGAACATTCGTACCTGAGAAGGACAAACTGCTTCTGCAGCCACTGCAAGACATTCCTTGACGAACTCTCCAGTAGCGAAGGCTCTTCCACTTTTAGCAATTAGAGCGGAAATCTGATAACTGGCCCGTGTGGCGCTTTCTTGTGCTGATGAAGGACGTAGCAGCGCGCTCTGTTCGGATCAAAGTTTAGCAAGCAGCTCGTTAGCCTTCTGTTTTCGCTCCTCGCCGCTGTACTTTGAAAAAGCTGCAGAATGTTTTGTTTCGTAATGACGACGGATATTGTACTCTTTTAAAACAGCAACAGACTGTTTGCAAACTAGACATACTGCCTTTGATTTGACTTCAGTGAATAAAAACTCATCTTGCCAAACTTTTTTAAAATTTCTCTTGTCTGTGTGCCACTGCCTTGATTTCTCCATTATTGCGTTTGTTAATTTGTTGACGTTAATTGACGTCAAGTGTCGCAAAGCACGCAGTGCTGCACCTTGAATTGCGCATGTACAGAAAAAAATCTAATTAATTTACATTTAATTTAAACATTTAATTTCAGTTTACTCTGTTGTAGTTCAACAATAAAACAAACAAAAATGTTATGTCAAATTAGAAATGACGATCTATGTCGAAGGCACCCCCCCCTCTCTCATTCTCTCTCTCTCTCTCTCTCGCTCTCTCTCTCTTCTCGGATGGTATGGCGGGCCAAATCAAAGGTTACCACGGGCCAACTTTGGCCCGCGGGCCCTAGTTTGGGCATCTCTGCTCTAGCAGTACCTCTAGTACCTCTAGCAGTACAAGGATTCTACTGTGTGCCAGTATTAAATTGAGTATAAATATAAGTTATTTGCTCAAGGCAATATCAGCGATGGTGCAGGTCCTGAGGCAGCATCTGATATTAGTCGTCGTCATTGAAATTCATACTAGTGACCTCCCCAAATCAGCTCATCCAGATTGGACACGCCCTTAACGTCTTTAAATAGCCTCACTCTTTATCTCTTCTTTATTCCTCCAGACTCCGCTGCTGTCCTCTGCGTCTCGTCCCACAACTGACCCATCAGCTCCTGGTAAGCACTCTCCACTCTTTTTCCTCTTATCTCTAATCTCTTAATAAAACATATGCTTATTTAATAAAAGCATTTAAACAACAAAATGGTCTCATCATTATCTCTTTGACCCTGAATTACAAATAAGACATCACACAAATGTTATAGTCATTGTATTATACAGTACATACAATTTATATGCAACAGTTACATAATTGCCCATATGAGGCAACAAAATAACATACCATTAGACATAAATATATTAACTAAATACATTAAACAGTGTGGCAGGGTGATTGTATTCTTATGCATGTTACACAGCAATCCTCATGAGTCTTTTCAGGTTTGCAGATTGTGTGAAACTCTTCCGACACTGATCACATTCACGTGGCTTCTCTCCAGTGTGGATCCTCAAGTGGTTCTTAAGACATGTTTGTTTGTGTAAGATCTTCCTACATCAATCACATGTGCGAACTCTGATGTGATGCTCGAGATGATGTTTGTTTGAGAAGCTCTTTCCGCACTGATCACAAATGAATGGCTTCTCTCCAGTATAAACTCACATGTGAATCCCAAGATTATATTTGCTTGAGAAACTCTTTCCATACTGAGGCTTTTTTCTTGTAGTTTTTGAGTGACTCAAAGGTTTTCCTCCAGGTTTGTCATGATGTTCCTCCTCCACTTCACTCAGTTCTTCAATGTCCATGTTCTCTTCAATCAGCTCTGAAATGAAAGGAAAAAAGGTTTCATAGCATTTTCAGTAGAAATAAAGCATCTTGGAATGCTACTTGCCAAAAGGTCCTTGTGAAGTAATCCCAGAAGGTGCTCTTTGGTTGGGTTTCAAACATACATACTTCTGAATCTAATCTACGCCGTAGTTACGTTGTAGATTGTGCGTAGTGTCACAGCGTGTCAATCCTACACAGACCACAATTGCTGTAATTGGTCTGCAAGTACTCCTTTGTATTTGAGTTTTGTTTTTGTTTTTTTTGTGCACTGTAATATATTTTAATGTTACACCTTCTTATTTAAAATAAAACAAAGCAAAGAACAAGTGTCTTATTTATTACAAAACATACATCACTTTGTTGTCCGTGACAAACAATGTTGTTCGGCCTTGGTACAAGTCCAAGTCCTTGTGGAGATTGAAAGAATAGCATCTTCTCCTGTTCGGTTGTCGTCTCTTTTTTGTAGTTTTAAATAAATTATCTGTTCTTTGATATTTATTTACCACCGTCACGGCTGTTGCTTCTCCGACAAGCTGCTGCTTCTTCGGCTTTTCCCGTGGTACTGCGGGTTACACAAGCAACATACCCTTGGACACTGCAGACTTGCGGTTTGCATGTGTACTGCACGTCGACCCGGACAACAATGCAGAAGTATAAATGAAAACCGACGCACAGCCTGTGGCGTATGTCCGATGCAGAAGAATAAATCAGGTTTTAAGGCTCTCAGCTTCATACAATATGAATAAATAGCTGTAAATGTAAACATTAGCAACAATGATGTTTTGAATGAATACATGCTTTTTACTGCACCCTAGAAATCAAAAGTCCAATTTTAGTAACACTTGTTGTGCCCACTATTTCTCCCCCTAGAAAATACATTTTGACAAAAGAAAGAAGACTGAAGCATCTGACTACTGGCCCATCATCCTGCAGATTCCCTCCAAAACATTTAAGAACCAAATGAAGTACAGCTTAAACAAAATCCCACAGAAGTGATGTTCAAATACTAAACAGAGCTGACTTTGGCTTGCATAAAAAGAATCAAAACTTTGAAACTAAATTTGATTGTATCATATTAAATACTTCATAATTAAAAGCTGAAATCTGCAGCTGCAGCACTGCCATAGTTACTAGAACACCATGGCGACCAATGACCAAGCAAAGAGCAGGGAGATTGTTTACCCAGGGAATTGTACTTCTTACAAGGGGAGGAAAAAACACAAAGAGAGGACCTTGAGAAAACATCCTGATACTCTTTTTGCTGACTACAAAGTTTCGACCAGTGGTCAGACAGGGAAAAGGGAAAAAACTAACTTAATCTTCTACACCACACTGATTACTGAATGGAAATCAGCCAGATGATGAATACCAGCATGTTGTTAAAACAGAAAAAAAAGATGGAGAAAGATTTACCATATTTCAAGATGAAATGCATGACACAAAAAATATCTTTCTCACAATACCTTTTTTTTTTTTCACACTACTGGTACTGTGCTTGTGCAAAGCCATGAGGAAAACCTAAATTTATTTGAGAATACCTTTGCTAAGCTGGAAGACAGAGTGCACAGAGAGAGAGACCAGGCCCAAATGAACAACCCAAATAATCCTCCACCATCTGACAATCAGCTTAGTGATGGAGAAGAAAGAGACCAGCCACAAACTGCTGTTGAAGATACTAGCTCCTCCATCACTGATGATTTAAGTAAACTGTCTGTTAGTAATGCGCGGATGAGCTAAAACGTCACCCGAATCCGCAGCTTCAAATAAATGATCCACCCGCCAACCGCCCGCACCTATATTTTTGTCTGATTTAGATAACCGCACCCGATCGTCACATTCAGGGTTCATACAGTCATGAAAAACCCGGAAAAGTGGAATTTTAAAACAGCAATTTCCAGGCCTGGAAAGTTTTGGAAAAATAAATAAACCCAGAAAGTTTTAGAAAAGTCATGGAAATCTATTTTACAATTCTCTGTATAACAGAATTATGTTTAATTAGGTCCTGAATTTCAGTGTGGGGTTGCGTGCATTACTCATTCCCGCAGCTTTCAACTTTAAAATGAGGGAAATTACTGCAAAACATTTATTCAATATAGCGTATAGGTTAGATGAGTAAATAAATTCACACAAACCATCAGATCAAATCAGTCATTTGAAAACAGCGTGAGTGATTCAGCTGTACTGGGTCCTCTCTCTTTGACCTTCTCTTCACATCGGCGCATCTAGAGCTGCTGCACGCTGCGATACAAGACTTTAGCTCGCTTTTCGGTACAGTTGACAGAATTGTCAATTGCCTAATCGGTCATTGTTGCATTGTCACAAAAATGTATTATTTTCACATCTTTTTAAGCCATTCAGCACTCACGCTCTCCAGATGCGCTTTTCTGTGCGCTCACAGTCACATCCAAACCACGCTCTGCGAGTACCAAATTGAGTTTGCAAGCACATCTTGTTGCGCTTAAGTGGCCAAATACACACAATACACACTGTCGGTTTTGTCTTAAGTTAATGTAAAGTTACTGTTAAGTAAACAGTTGCAAATGAAAACACATGAGTAGGTATCAGTATTGGATCCGTGAAATAGGTCTTGTGACAGCAGTCTATAAAGTTGTGCCGTCTGTCATTAATGTTAATCAAACAACAAAAGACAGAGGAAATCCCTCACTGCTCTTGACTAAATAATGTTTTGTTGAATAACTTTAATATGTTAATTTGCAGTTTATTCAATTTCTGAAGCCTATTTAGAAAATGTAGTTAATATTTGCATCATTAATGATATATCTTATCCACCCGCGACCCACCCGCAAATAATCAGAATGCATTTTTTTATTACCCGACCCACGGATTATCCACAGCACCCGCGGATATAACCGCCATCCGCACATCACTACTGTCCATTAAGTAAATTACAGATAAGGGAATGTCTTCATGTTATGATTGTTTTATTATTATCATCATTACTCTTCTATGTATCTTCCTGGTGGCATGTTTCTCTCACTTTCAATCATGAGTATGTGCATCAAGGTTTTGTTGTCAGATACATATTAATTCTAAAATATTTCCACCTGTATTGGAGCATTGTTTGTCCCATCCTCTTTGCCTTCATTCTATTCTAACACATTCCATGTTTATGACTGCCTCCACACCTTAAACATCTCCGTTTACCCTTTCAAACTGCAGCAACATGTCTGTATTTTTGGCATTTAAAGAGTCAAAGTGGTGAAGGTATGTTAGGTTTAACTGCGTAATTTACACATCCAATATCTGTCCTCATCAAATTGTATCAAGACAGATAAACACAACACCTTTTTATTTTTACTTTTAAAGGGAGGGGGAAACCACCAACTATTTTATCACTCTATTATAATCTATTTTACAAAACAATAAAGCTTAACCATACAAAAATGCCTTAATCAAAACTCAAAACTTTATTTTATATACACACATACATATACGTTTGTATGAATATATATAAACACTAGGTTTACAGATTTGTGCCATCTGTTGTAATTTTTGCTTTTTTGGTAGACAGGGTAGTTAAGATACGATTTCTCGGAGGTTGAAGACTTTTTCTTTCTACATTTTCTCTTGTATTAGCGATAGGTTTAGTTGTAAATGGGCTAGAAAGGTTCCTTTATGTTTTATCCTTTTCTTTTATTTGGCACAGTCCTGTCCCTTTGTCCTCCCCAGTTCCTAAGTATGGAAAATTTTCATATGCTTGGTTGAAACTATTATTTTTCTCTTTTTTCTAGTTTGTAAATAATTATCTTCATTATATTTTTCCTTGTAAATATTTACTGGTCACAGCCTGTTTAAAATAAAAACAAGTTCACTTGTTTCCCGTTTCTCTTATTCACTTTTTGCAGTGTTTTAACAATAGTTACAACTGGCCTAATGTTCCCCTTCTTATCCCTAGACCTTTAATAGCCAAAGAAGGGATGTAACAATGATGCAGAAAAAAAGTGCACAGCAATGAATGGGTGACACTCTAAAATATCAAGAGTGCAAAATAGACACACTTCACCCACCCCTTACAATCACTCACTCACACACACACACACACACACACACTTGTTTCGCACACACACAATTTTTTATTTTTTATTTAATTGCATTAAATCAACCTGGGAACCTTATAACTTACATTCAGAAAATATTAATTTTAATAATTTTAATTTAACACGACAAAAAAAAAAAAAAAAAAAAAAAAAACTTGAAAATAAGTTTAAAGTGTGTTTCTTGTGTAAAACTATTTTTTACAAATTATAACGTCATGAACATGGCCATCTAAAAATATGGAAAAGCTCTCAATGTGTCTATTTAAAAAGATGTGTATTAGAAGGGTTTAATGTACAAACACCCACTGATTAGTAAATATTGGTATTAAAATGGTGAATGTAACAAAAATGTTGTATAGTACAAAAAAACTATATCTATTGAAAAACGAGTGATTAAGATCAACAGCCATGACAGGCTCTTGCAGTAACTTTTCAAAAATCATAAATGTAACCTAATTTGAAGTAAAATAAGTAAATATAAAAATAAACATCAGAAAACACACCTTTCTGTCAGAAACACTCCTCTCATACCAGATCCTGTCAGAATATATTTTATAGGCTATACCCAGATAGCAACAGAGTGTGGGCCAAAACTGGCTTACATTCGGCACTTCTGGCTTAATTCTGGCGCTGTTTTTTCACAGTCTGGTGTGAAACAGCATTTGGCTGAGTTCTGGCTGGAGCCTGGCCGACCAAAAGAAACTAAAAGCAAATTGTGTCTATTTGGCTGAGCCGTGGCTGGAGTTTGGTCCGCCAGAAAAAAAGGAAAATATTCGGCTGAGATATGGGTGGGTTTTGGTTAGCCGAAGAGTAAATAAAAGATCTCTGGTATGAATCTGATTTACTGTAAAACAGACTTGTGTAAGATGTCTTCCTAGTTTTATAAATCCTTTATGTTTTTTATTCAAATAGTAGATACTTTTGGATATTATAATTAATTAAAGAAACGTTTATGTACTGAAATCGACTGAGAAATAAAACATGATTGTGTTTTTATCCAAAAAAAAAAAAAAAACAGCTCTCCAGTACTGCTCGGTCTATATTGTTTAATTTGTTTAATATATTTATTTATGTATTTTTTTTACTGCTCGGTCTAATGTGGCGGACGGGCCAATGCGATGACGTACTTTGCAGTGCATCTTGGAAATCGTAGTTGATTTACATCTACGGCGTTAAATCCGCGTTACAAAAAGGACTACTTTTCCCAGAGTGCACTTCGAGACGAGAAGACGCACATACCCCGCCTACCAGAGGACCCGGAAGTTGCGTAGCAGCAGCCAGCCAATCACATTTACGAACACAGTCTGGCGGTGAAATTCAAACTGCGGCTCGAACCTTTGTGACCACGCGCTAAACCTTGGTCTTGTCTTTTGGAGCTTTAATACATCAAGGAAAGTTAATTCTTCTTTTAAAATCTTAACTAACATTAACGTAGGTTTCACTCATTCCTCTACAGTGCATTACTTGATTGGCTTTTTGTTCTTGTTTAACTCTTTTCCATCAATGGATTTCATTTGTTTTTATGTTAAAGCTACTACAATTATTCAGTCCCCATTTAACTTACAGTGCATAACGGAAAACATGTGGTCGTAACGTGAAAAAAGGCTGTTAAAATAGTCAATAAGATGTTTGAATCTGGGGAAAAAGGAATTTAAAAAAAATTGTGCTATGCTTGGACACAATCTACACAAGTATGACAACTGAAAGTCGTAACTGCTTTTCTGTATTGGCCTTTATATTATTTATTTATTTATTTTTTTAAATAAGTTTATTCACATTTGTGTTTTGCTTGCAGAAATCATGTGCCACACAGACAGCTTTGTTGACACTGAAGAAGTTGAGGTTGTGCCTGCAATCTGGGTGAAGAATTGTGTGTTTATGGCCTCCATATAAACATTTAAATCAATTTTATTGTATAAGATAGTTATTCACCTAGATCCCAATAATAGAATTAAATCTTTTTCCCTAGGCTTAAGCCCAGTCCCAGACACCAAGTGTTTCAGGCAACCTCTGGAGTCTTTGTCTGCATATAAAGTTAAAATTATGTATACTGCAAGTATGTATACATCCTTTCTGTATACAGTATGTTTAATTTAAAAGGCTAAATTATAGAAAACTTCAGATTGTTCTGATTTTTACATTAATCTTTCACAGATAATTACAGTGAAGCATGTTGGAAGCTCTTGCAGAACAGACCGATCTCCAGTCAGAGGCTGTGCCCGACTCCCTGATGCCACCGAACACAAAATAAAGATTGTGTGTATTATGTAATTCCTTGACACAGACCTGTCTAATAGGTCTTTGTAACACTGTGCAATTTAACAAATTAACATGCACATTTATTTTTTATCAGCAAAAAGGGAACATTTCGCTGAATTAATATTTTCACATGAACATAACACCCTCGCTTTATCAAATTTAGTAATCATTAAATTTCCTGCCTTCTCTAAAGATGAAACAAGCGCCTACTGGATGAATGAGACACTGATGAGGAGGCCTCCACACCCCTAACACATTTGCCACAAGTGTCTCAAATACAACTACGATCCAAAAGGATTTGTTCAGCTTCTAACCAAGTCCTCCAGGACAAAGAAAAACCACCCACTGCAGGCTCCGCAGCATCATGAAACACCCAGACCCCAAAGAAAAGTCCTCTCAAGCTGTGCCTCATTCATAAGATGTAAGATTTCTCTTTGTTTTCTATCATATATTCACTGTTGTTTAAGGCTCATTTCACAGCATGGGTGGTGTGGTAAACCTAATTCCTGTGTTTAATATTTTGTGTTGTATTTTTCAGGTACTTGAACTTGGATTGCTGGGTGGAGTGGATGTGAAGGACATGATCTGGCGAATTATGAGGCAGGCAATCAAAAATGACTTTGCTAAACCGGTGATGGAGAAGTGTAAATGTGAAAACACCAAACCAAAGTTTGGAGCATAAAAACATTATTGGTAAGTGCATTTTTATTGTCTTTTATTGTTTTCCTGTATTTGTAATGTCACAAATTGGCCCATTAGAATATCATTAAAATAAATCCTGCCTCCAGAAATTCGAATGCACGTTTCAAAATCGAAACCCAGTGCGGGTGTTTTTATATCACTGTATTTCTGATGGAAACCGACTGTCTTCAGAAAATTTTGAATGTCATTTTCATTTTATCTTGTATGTAATGTCTGATAAAGCAGTGTTTGTGAGCGGAGCTCTGCTTTGTGTACAGCGTTACCGGGGAAACCTCGCTCTCTCCCGCTCCAACAGCGCCTCCCGCTGGCAGAGAATTCATTTGCATATATATGCTGCCACAAATAGTGTAACTCTGTGGGACTATGGTATAAATAAATTCAGCTGTATAACAGTTTCACTACAATTCATGTTATAATGTTCAAATTAAAGAACAATACACATAATACATATTACCGTTGCACTTATGTACATAGTAAATGCAATTATTTTTAAGCTGTTGTTGACATCCTATCTAAAACGTGATTTAGCCAAAAAAAAACAAAAACACTAACATTACCACTTTAATATGTCTTGCAATATCCGTGCGTGCAAAGGTTCTGCACGATCCTCTTGTTCAATATTCTCGGGGTCTGAATTGATATGGCAATATTTACGAACTTGCTATTTTGGCAAGGGGCGGGGCAGTACTCAAACACCGTCTAAGCTGTTCGCCAATCACAACACACTGGGACAGCTAACCAATCACAACACATTTAGTTTTTCGGAAGGCGGGCCTTCATCAAACCTGGAACTAATCGAGCTGTTTGTGCCAGGCTGGGGAGAAAGGTATTGTAATAATGTAAATTATGTGAAAAATAATGCGATTTCTGAACCACCAAGCATGAGAGCATGTCCTAGTACACCCAGAAAACAAAATCAAGACTTTGTAAAAGAGCATAATAGGACCCCTTTAAGTATATTTTTTGCACTTCTGTAAATATGAGTATTTAATTTGTCTTTTGTTTGTTGGTTTCTCTATTTTTATCACGTATGTGTTTGTAACAGTTTAATTTGTTTTCTCTTGTTTTTTATTTTTATTTTTTTTTCTTTCTTTCTTGTATTGTGACTATTTATTTGTTGCTTTTGTTTGGCCTTATTCTAGTGTTATCAGTTTATCTTTTTCCCCATTGTTTTTGTTTTTACTGTTACCTGGCTGCGATTTTTTTTGTCCCTCTACATCAATAAAACACTATACTGCATTTGCATTGTTTTGTTCTTTTATTATACCTTGTACAATATATAAATATTATATAGGGTAATTTCTGGTTTAGTTTTGGCATAATATTGGTCCAGTTATGGCTGGATGAGTTGTGGCTGAGTTCTGGGGTAAAGGTGGTGGGAGTTTCGCTTTTGTCCGGCTGACATCTGGGGCTTCCGGCACTGTTGTGGGCCAGTTATGGCTGATTTCTGGGGACACTGTGGAGTTGTGGGTTAGTTTTGGTCTGATTCAGGCATGGTTCTGGTATTCTTTAGGCAACCAGCTTAAGGGCCATTTGAGGGCCGGGGTCCGTGGCGGTATGTGGGCCACAACAACAGCCTGAATTCAACCAGTTAAGGCCCACAACCAGTTTGCTATCTGGGTATGCACACCTCTCTTCCGCATTCACAGTCAGCCAGCTGTGTCATATCCGGCGCACATGGCGTCAATAACAGCTATGGCATTTTTCACACGGTCGCTGCAAGATTTACAGAGGATTCCAGTCAACGACGTTACTCGAATTATCCAAATGCTGTCCCATTCATCGAAAGCCAAGAAGGAGAAGGGATTCAAGCTACATCCACAATTATGAAGGTAAGATCTGGACGTGTTGTGTCTTTACTAGTGGTGGAGGTAACAAATTACAACTACTCACGTTACTGTAATTAAATATTTTTTCCGGGTACTTGTACTTTTTTGAGTATATTTTTAAAGCTGTACTTAAGTACAAATTAAGCAAAAGAATCTACTTTGTTACTTTTAAATCATAGTTCGTTACTGAGTACGCCCACAATTTGAATTGATATTCAAATCTTTGGTTTGACGGCATTTCAGTAGCCAATAAAGATATCCAATCGTAAACGGACCAATAAAAGCCCTGATATCTGAACCGCGGGAAAAGCCACCACTGCAGCAGGTTTTGAAGAGCTGATCGGACAGTGAGGGAGCTCAGCGTAAAGTTTGGAGAATCAAACTGCATGGTAGTGTTATCATAAATATCCATATTTTGATACCGATACTAAAATACCTGACACGGTTCCATTACTCATTTCCCACAGTATCTACCATTTATACACCAATACAAGCTGCGTCTGGCTCTCTCCTCTCCGACAGTGAGTTTGACACGCATCAGTCTCATCAGTTAGAGTCTGAATGTCCGCGCAGGATTGCAGGTATTCCGCATAATTTTAATCATTCCTGCGCAAACGTGGCTAGCACTTTATTGTAACATGAGAACAGTCATGTAATCGCAGAAAATTGGATGCGAGCTCTCAAATAGGCCTTGAACTGCCTTCTCACTCCGATATTGCTTGTGTGAATTTAGGTAATTTGTTTTATAATTTTATTACTGACTGTGTACTTGTCCTTTTTTGTAAATTCAATTCAGTTTGAAATCAAATTTGAAATCATACTTCCTTTTGCTGTAAGCTTTTGCAACAAAGTTACCCTATTTTAACCTCTGCATCCTTGAGTCCTTCTTCATCCCTTGTTTCACCTGACAGTGAGTAACATTAAAAATATATCTGCAAGCCAGTTTGTTATATATATATAAAATCAATTATCAAAAATACATTTTACATTTATGTAAAATCCATCATAAGACTTTATGACATTATACAAATTACACGTCACTGACACGTTACTGATATGTTACACATACAAAGTTATATATGCTGTATTAATAATTACATATGAGACATGTCAAAGTATGTATTATAAATATAACTATCACATATATTATGTATGTTAATATGTCAATGTATGGAATTGTTTCATTTTATAATTGGTTTCATATATATAGCTGTTGTTTTTGATCTATATGAGCATATTAGGAGATTTCATATTTAAGATGTCATAATATGTATTACACACACATAAACATATACAATATATGGGAAAAATTTGTCAATATATGGAATTTTTCCAATTTCTAATAGGTTTCATATATGTTTTACTTTATTTGAGCATATATTGCATATATTGATATTTCATATATGCACATTACATTTCCGTATGGGATATATGAAGATTTATTACACACATTTATTCTAACATCTTATTTCAGTGACAGAAGAGAGAAAGAGACTCAATCGCACTGTTTCTGATTTATCATGCAGCTCAAAGTATTATGGGTAGACTCGCTCTACAGTCTATTCTGATTCATCAACAAGTTTCACTGATGATCCTTTAAAAATCCTAAACCCAGGATAGAGCGGCTGAGTGAATGTGGTCTGGACTGAGTGGATGAGGCTCATTGTTTCAGAGACCCTGTAGAAGGACAGAGTTCCTGCACTGTGATCCACATACACTCCTATTTTACTGCTGACGGACTCTATAGGTAGTTCAGTCCGTATCTTTTTGTGTCTGAATGAGTATCTGGAGGAAGAGCAGTACAAACTCCAGGACTGATCATTATATCCAAACACACACTCATCACCCACCCTCTTCCTACTGATGCTCTTATATGACACTGATATATACACACCTCTATCTCCACTCCACTCAATCTCCCAGTAACAACATCCACTCACACTCTCATTACACAACACCTGAGGATGCACATCAAATCTGTCTGGATGATCAGGATACGGCTGCTCTGTGTCAGTGCAAATAGTCACTGTGTTGCTCTCAGACAGACTGAGGTTTTTATGTGCTGTGTTTTGATCCAGAGTGAGCGGATAGGAAACTGAAGGAAATAAAATACACCAGAATCAGGAATTATGAATCTGATCTTTTAATGTGGCTGAACTCTTCATGTTTAATATATCATCAGTGTCTCATGACAGCTTAAATATTCTTTGCAAATCATCAATTATATGATCAGTTATAAAACTCCTTTATCATGTTTTCTTTCACCCTCTACAGGAAGAACATGTAGACAGTGAGATTTTCTGCTTGTTTTTTAGTGACTTACATTGTAGGAAGTTGTTCCTGGTCCAGAGAATAAAGTTGAAGAACGTGACTGTGGAAATCAACAGACATGAACAATGTGATTATCATGTCAAGAGAAAATAATCCTCCATCCATTCCTAAGACATTTCTAATATGATCTTCTACATGACATGAGATGATGGAGGATATTTCTAAGTATGAATGAGAATAACCTGTAAATAATTAAAAATGTTACACTTTAGTATAGGGACCAATTCTCACTACTAACTAGTTGCTTATTAGCATCCCTATTATTAACATATTAGCAGTTGATTAATACTTATAAAGCACATATTCTACATATAGCTAAAATTAACTACCATACTAACTATTAATAAGCAGCAAATTAGTAGCTTATTGAGGCAAAAGTCATAGTTAATGGTTTGTTAATACTGATAATTGGACCTTAAAATAAATTGTGACCGATTGTTTAGTTCAAACATTTACTAACATAACTGTATGAAAGTAAGTGTAAAATAGTAAGACAATTGTTGCATTACTGAAGCTGTAACTTCTTAAAGCTAAATAATATTAAATCAGCACACTCAATTGAGTAATATTTATGTACATATTATCCCATGAATACTTGCAGTAAGCATAGTGAAGTGTTAGTTGTATGATTACTACACTAATAGTCAATTTTTTTCAATTTCATATTACATTGTGAATATATCGTTTTCACAAAATAATGGCATGCACCAACTGGTGGATTTTGTGTGAAGCACAACACATTTAGTTAATTTTTAAGAAGTATGCCTGCAGGAATCACAGTGATCATGCGTGAAAAACATGCATTCTTCAAGGCCACATCTGTAAGAATAAACTGAAATCTGGGCCTTCTCTGTACAGACAATGATCGGTATTTACTCCCTATTGGTTCTAACTGGCTCCAACAGTTACACACTGATTAAGTGCTACAATTTAAGTGACTGAAATATTCAGTGTTTGTTTGGTCTATTCCGCCACATGTGCAGTGAATGTTTAAAATTAAATTTTAAAAGACTGCTGATTTTGTTCAATTCTCAGCATGGTCACTAAGGACAAGAACGCTTTTATCATAAATCTACTAAAGATAATTTTTAATGTTATGCAAAATTCCAGTCCATGTGGATGTACACTATTGTAGGATCAGAATGAGTCAGACAAAGTTAAGATTTGATCCGAACATTGAAACATGAGGAGCCGAAATTCCAGAGAGGATCCCAAGGCTGCAACAGGATGTTCGTCATAAATCAGATTCCTAGCTCCAGCCCTCTGAAGAAAGCAAACCAACAAGCCTCTTTCACAGAACAGCTTGCAACATTCAAACAAAAGAACATTTATTGATAATTCCAATTCAGGAAGGAGACGGTCAAATTTGGGGCAAGCAGAACTGATGATCAAAGAGATGGCCGTTACTTGTAAATCTGTGATCGAAATCACGAGCTAGAGACTTCATTGGGTGGGTCAACCCAGCTCTCCACATAGAAGACAAAGATGGAGACTGAAATTCCTTAAGAGACCTTTTAACCTCTCTAGTCTTCACAGAGAACATATCCTTATGTTCACAGAACGGTACAGAAACTGCCTTTTCACATATAGATGCACCAAAATCATCTTAAAAGGACTTATCATGTTTATGCATAATCCAATATCATGTATGTAACCCACACAATTAACCATCATGTTTTAATCACATATTATGTATGTATTTTAATAACTAGGGAATAGTTTAAGAGTTCATATCCTTGTGTGGTATGTATGAGTTTGAAAAATCATGCTTTAAATGTTTCTTCCAATCAATTCTTTGTCAAATGTACCATAGTCTTGTTAGAGAAATCATGTCCAAAATTGTGTTTCGACGCTGCTCTTTGAGCGTGCTCTGGCCTACGTGCCATCTGCCAACACAATGAGAAGAAAACCCACCTAGTCTCGTTACATTCTTTTACTTTAATTTCTTGTCTTTCCGTGAGAGTTTCGTTAAGTTAAGTTTGCCGCAAAGTCCAGCTCCGACTGCACCCGCCCAAACTTCAACCAGACCAACTCCGCATCAAGAGCCAACGCCCAAGACTTTACTACAAAAGACCACTGAACTCAGCCAATCAGCAACCTCAGGAAACCCCTTTCTCCAAAGACGACAAGGACACAAGGGAATTCCTTAAGGCAACACAAGCAAGTACAACCTCCAGACTTTTGCTGAGTCGGTGCAGTTTAATATAAATTTAAGCCTCATTGAGAAACTCAATGCGAGGGTCAAATGATTGATGTTTCAGGTCTATAGGCAATTGCACATATTGCTGTAAACTTGGGATTTCACATTTTCATTCTGTAAACTCATCCTTTCCTCTCTTTCTGCAACGTGTGAATGTGTGAATGCGTGTGTTCATGTGTTAGATTAGATTAGTTTACATGTCTTAGGTTTATATCAATAAAGTCTTATTTATATTGAAAAGAGAAGTATCTTGTGTTTTGTGCTTACAAGTTAATGTCTTAATCTGCCGATCTTGTTACTGTGCTTATTAATAGTGTTTTCACTATATTTTGGATT
This sequence comes from Spinibarbus caldwelli, assembly GCA_039654775.1. Classification (NCBI taxonomy): domain Eukaryota; kingdom Metazoa; phylum Chordata; class Actinopteri; order Cypriniformes; family Cyprinidae; genus Spinibarbus; species Spinibarbus caldwelli. Next base: position 31,149,770 of record CM077228.1, read on the forward strand.
TTAATATCCAGTGCAGAGTTGATGTTATACGGCTCGTTCAATGACTTGCTGCCGATTCAGTGATCAGCCGTGAAACAGTGATTCTGTTCAAATTCCTTATAAAATCATAAATGATTCACTTTGAGCTAAATTGACTTGTTTCCCTTATATATATTACTTATATATTTACAATTTCTACACTATACCCTGAAATATCAAAAGCAGCAGTTTATGTAAATGTAAAACAAAAAGAAAAAAAAAAGGTAAAAACAGATGACAATGAGTAACATAGTTGTCAGGACACATTGATGCATTGACACAAGTCATTTAAATTTAAAGCAACAGCTAATCGATAAAATCAGTAATAATCAATGATGAAAATAATCGACAACAAATATCATTAAGGATTAGTCGCTGTGGTGAGGCGGGCGTGGTTCAGCGAGGTCTGCAGTGGGAGAAATAGCTGAGAGACGAGCAGTGAGTAAGGCAATGGGCTCCACGGTTGCTATAGTTACTACATCTTACAATTAACGGAACATAAAATACAGAACTATTTAAACAAATAATAATGTGGCCTACACATTTCTGGCTGCTTTGTATACAGTTGATACCAGGGAAACCGCTATATTTCTGCCGTTCCGAAAGTGCCACCTGCTCAATAAGCTTGCCTGCTATTTTTGTTCAGACCAATGTGAAAATCAACCCATGTTTTTACGCTCCAAACATGCAGATTTGTAAATGTGAACTAGTGGATTGACAAGAAGATAATGCATTATAAAATCTAAATAATTAAGACAGTAAAATATATATATATATATATATATATATATATATATATATATATATATATATATATATATATACACTGTTAATTAATATAATTGGTAATTGTTTAAATATAAAAATTGATACAACACCCATTTTCTTAATTTATATAAAACTTTGTTTTTGTGAAAACCTGTAAATATAGTAACGTGGGAGTCGTGACAATGGAGTTGAGGATCCAAATGCAAGGTTTTATTTTAACAAACGTGGTCAAACAGGCAGGGTCGAACACCAGCAAACAGTATAATCCAAGGCAGAGGCAAAAGAGTAATCCACAAACAGGCAAAGGTCAGGGCAGGCAGCAAACAATCGCAAAAACAAGGAAACAGTCCTGGGTAAAAACTAGTGATGGGTGCTTTCGAAGCACTGCTTTGTGAAGCTTCACAACTTTTGTGAAACAGTTCTTTCAAAACAGTGGTTCGGAGCATGCATCAAACTGCCAAAATCACATGATTTCAGTAAACGAGTCAGGGGGCCATGGCGGAGCAGACAGTTCAGGGAGCCTTGGCGGATCAGGAAGTTCAGGTTGCCATTGCCATGGAGGTGCTGGAGGTGCTGGCCATTCGGGAGGCCACGAAGGAGCCTTCATGGCCTTGTCCAGGTTCCCCGGCTCGGCCACTTTGGCAGTGGAAAACTAGGTTTTTCCACTCCCGGAGGGGTTCTGGAGGGCGGTCTGGAGGCGCGGGCACTGGAGGGCGCTCTGGAGTAGTGGAGCTGGCTAACGCAGGAGGCTCAGGAGACGAAGGAGTGCTGGTTCTGGCGTATGCATGGTTTTATAAATTGGAAAACTTTTGTGCGTACGCAAAATCTAGCTTTTTTGCCTTAATTTGACTTAATTTCTGTTTTTCTCCATTCACAGAATCGCTGCAGGTGCGTGATGGGACGATGTGTGAATCCTCATGGTCTGCGGTTTATGTTGCTATTTGTGCATATAAAGCTAAAGCCCTGAATAAAACAAAAAAAAAACAAGACATTCTAATCTTACTGGTCAATGATCGACTAATAAGCTTTGGCTGTCAGTCAGGAAAATAATCTAAATGAACAAAATTATGTCATTCTACAATTCTCCACGATATTTATATGCTGCGCGCAAGTTCAGGCTAAAAAAAAAACTTGCGTACACGAGCTGAGACCAGACGTGAGATTTGAGCGTAGCTACCGCTCACGTCCATATTGATAAATTCCAAGTTTTGAGATGAAACGACCGTACGCCCACTCTTCTGTCGTACGTTCGTTTCGTAAATGAGGCCCAATAACTTTACAAAGTGTGCACCAAGTCAAATGCCTCAATATGAGCTCAAACATTTCTATCATATAATATGTATTAATAATCAAATTAGTCAATTAATAATCAAGACTGAGTCATAAGCCATTTATGTGCTTTTCAGCAAAGAAATCTCCAGGGTTACATTTTCTGTAAATCAGTTTTGATTAAGGCATCCGGTACATTACTATTTCCAACAACAAATTATATGCCTAAGTACATAAACATTGTCCTATAAAAAGTAACATTATCCTTATTTCAGCATAATTTCTCTCTCAATATAGCCCTTAACTCTGAATTTATGATTTCCCCCCTTTATTTAGTGCCTTTCAAGTACTTGACTTGATGCACAATTTGTAAAGTCGCTTTACAGGAGACAAATATAAGACCCCCAGATTATTTAGGTAAAGAGAAAAATCTAAGCATAGTGTGTGATGTTGAGATCTCTAATCTAAATTTTTGAGGAGACGAATGTGAGAGATCCAGAGTCTCTAGCTAAGGAAAAATGCACAGTGTGTGATGTTGTTGAGATCTCTTCTAAAGCTTTAAAGGAGATAAATGTGAGACCACCAGTCTTTAGCTAAGGAGAAATATCTGAGCACAGTGTGTGATTTTGTTGAGATCTCTTCTAAAGCTTTAAAGGAGACAAATGTGAGAGAGCTAAGGAGAAAGATCTGAGCACAGTGTGCAATGCTGTTGAGATCTTGTTTAAAACTTTGGAGGAGACAAATGTGAGAACACCAAAGTCTTTAGACTAGGAGAAATATCTGATCACAGTGTGTGATGTTGTTGAGATCTTGTTTAAAGCTTTAAAGAAATGCATTTTGAGAGTGTTGGAGTTTTTGTCTCAGGAGACAAGTTTGAAAAGCAGGAGACTCAAGCAAAAATCTCCATTCGATCTTAAAATAACCTCATTTCTGTCTAGGAGAAATATTTGAGATGTTAAAGAGATCTCTCTTTTAATTTTTCTTTCCTATGGGCTATAATAGTGATACATATACACACACATATATATGGGCCATTCTACAGAATTGGTTCAAAGTCAGATATTTATTTATTTATTTATTTGAGTTGGATGACTTTAATTTATGATTTATGATGTATTTTGTAATATGTTGTGGAACCATCTTTTCCTTTATTCTTTCTCCATGTGGTGATTTGTCCAGTCATGTGATCAGTTGATTGTTGTAAAAGTGACTCATAGTGTCTGTTTTCCACACCCTGATGAAGGCGTATTAGCCGCAACGCGTAGGTGTGCGGTCATCTGTGACTTGTTTTTAATGTTTAAGCCATGAAATAATAAAGGCTTTTAATATAAATTCTCGAGTGCCTTGGCTTTGCAACAAAGATTTATAGACAAGTTTTCCCTTGTCCAAAGAGCACCGAGATTTAGAGAGTTTCGCATCCCAGTAGCCATCTTTTTTGCATTTTTGTGACTGATGATTGATTCAAAGTCAAAGTTTGTATCCAAGGTACACATTTCTAGTAATTGTGCCATTAATTCTCATATTGTATTTTCATAAAGGTTTAGAATATTTGTCCTCTCCCCAAATTTGTCACTACCGAAACACAGTTATATATAATTTAATAAGAAGGGTTATACTGACCTATTAAGATTTTGCTTACATCTTCCTTGTAAATATATATTACTGATTTCGAACTTAAGTATTCATTAGTTTGAATATACATTGAATCAAACACTATCATAATATCTTAGTTGATAATTCACTATACTTTATTTTTGACAAAACATCTCATGTTTCGGTTGTGACAGCACATTTTCGGTAGTGACAGTAATGCTTTGGTAGTAACCACATCACATTACAGAATTTTAACCCACATTCTAAAACACTACTAAAACATAATAAATACTAAAATACTTAAAATTTGCATAACTGTACTAAAATTTTGTTTATTTCCCCCAAATAAAGGATTGGATTATGTGTTCCCTTTTGTCACTACCAAAACAATGATGAAATGTTTCGGTTTTGACTGTTTCGGTAGTGATAATTTTAGATACTTTTGAACCTAGCTTTTGAAAGATGCTAAATCAGCACATGGTTAGCTAGCACAGTTCTGAACAGTTGTACACATATAAAAACGAAATGTTATAGAATAACTCCCAAAAAAAAGTGTTTAATTACAGAAAAATGGTGTTCGGTCATGACATGCTTTAAAGTTACACAGATTTTTCATATTTTTGAACACATTACCTCAAAATGATGGGTCCTATCTACTCACCATGTATCTATGAGAGAAAGTGACACATAAATATTTCCTGATCATAAATGTAAGGGTGTAGTTAAAATCAGTCTCAGCCAATGGACTAAAACATACACTGTGTTTTGGTAGTGACATGAAAATGCGGGACGCGTGTTTTTTTTTTTTTTTTTTTTTTTTACATAAGTTTCATAATTTACAATGAAAATATAACATTTTAATTTTTTTTGAACACTTTTTTTTTTTTTTTTTTTTTTAATGAAAAAGATATTTTAAAAAGCAACAATGGAATGAAATGCAAAAATTATTTCGGGACAGCCACCTCCCAGTTGCAAGTACCCACTAAATGAAGATTTTATATATATTAAGCTTGCTAATATTTTAAATATTATTGTGGGTTTCAATAGATAATAAAAAGATCTTAGTAAACATCTAATATTTGAATACTTAAATACTTTTTCAATGTGTTTTTTGGTTTTGGGACAGCAGTTTATACACACCTATAAACGTACAGCGTCAATACACATGTATATGTCCCAGTTTCCTCGATCAGGGAACGAGGGTCACGATACAAGTCAAGTCAATTCACCTTTATTTATACAGCGCTTTTAACAATACAGATTGTGTCAAAGCAATTTTACTGTATCAAATAGGAAAATAGTGTTTCAATAATGTAAAATGACAAGATTAAACACTCAACATAACTGAGATGTTTTGTCTCTATGTGCTAGTCTTGGGGGAAAAAATTGCTAAAGGGATCTGAAAAGTCAAAATTTAGCATATTTCAAATATAGAAAAATCAATTCCTTAGTTTCTCTTTTTTTAAAATGGCTCATTTAACAACTTAATTTTAACAATAACATGTTACCTCGCTTTTGTTTGTTTTTCAGCTGCTCAGCTAGAGTGTTCTGCTTATTCTGCTCCAGGATGTCCAACGTGATCCTCTCAGCTTGTTCTGGTCCAAAACGATTCATTGTCATAGGTCAGAGCAGCACTTGAAACACAGTAATGACCTTTTAAGCACCATTTAAACCTCTTCAGTTTATCTGTGTCTAGATCTTAATTGGTTTAAAAAGATTAAATAAGTTTTATTAATGAGCACAAAAAGTAATGAGCAAAATCTTGATAGGTCAGAATTTTATGAAGCAGTATATACTAATTTACCAGTAAAATGAAGACAACTGTTGGCTTCTTGTTTCACCTCTGAACTGGCTTCTTCAGAAAAAGCTCTGAAGCTTATCTCCGGGAAAACAAGTGAAACCAGTTTTTCAAGAGAGACGTGAGAAAACCCTGGGGGGGAAATCACAGTCTGTCATTTTTCTAGGAATTATTTTAAAGAAAAAGTAAGGTTTTCCATCTTATGTATTTCAATTACAACTGTGTTCCAGTCTTCTAGAGTGGGTGGATTAAAGTGAAGCCATTTACAAGTAATAGACTTTTTAGCTGCAACCAGGAATATTCTCCATAGATACAGTTGAAGACAAAATTATTAGCCCCCTTATTAAATTTCAGTTCTTTTTTAGATATTTCCCAAGTGATGTTTAACAGAGCAAGGGAATTTTAACACAGTATTTCTTATTATATTTTTCATCTGGAGAAAGCCTTATTTATTTCAATTTGCCTGGAATAAAATAATTATTTGGAGAAAAAAAAATTACTAAGGTCAATATTATTAGCCCTCTTTAGAAATGATCTGTTTGATTGGAGTACGTTTGGAGTAAGAAGGGACAGGAGCTAAACCCAAAGAACACCGTCTCCAGAGTGAAACATGGAGGTGGGAGTGTAATGCTGTGGGGATTTTTCAGTGCATTTGGAGGTGGGAATCTCGTCATGGTCAAAGGAATCATGAAAACGAAAAACTACGAGAAGATTTTGAAAGACAACCTCAGACAGTCTGCAACAAAAGATGGTTTGGGTCGACGTTTTGTCTTCTAGCATGATAGCAACTCAAAGCATACCTCATTTCTGGTGAAGAACTACCTCCAAATGAGCAAAGTGAACATCTTTGACTGGCCTGCACAAAGCCCAGACTTGAATCCAATAGAAAATCTGTGGGGCACACTGAAGACCAGAGTCCATGCCAGGAGACCAACAAATCTGGAGGAGCTTGAGAGATTTGCTAAGGAGGAATGGTCTGCGACTCCTCAGGAGACATGCTTGAAACTTGTTGAGAACTACAACAAACAACTAAAGGCTGTTATCAAGCAAAAGGGATTCACCATTGACCATTAACATCAGAGGGCTAATAATTTTGATCTGTAGACTTTTTTATTCTTGGTTATAATTTTGTTTCTATTTGTATTACAAACATTCCAAGCTTCTTAAATAAACTATTGTTTAGAAATGCTGTGTTGAAAAAAAAAATCTCTCTGTTAAACAGCACTTGGGAATTATTAAAAAAATAATGAAATATTTTATAGGGGGCTAATAATTTTGTCTTCAACTGTATATGTAATTTGTTTCATGCAAATCCAGAATTCCCAAATATAACACATGAAATTGAAATGGGATATTAATCTTCAATATGGCCTCCAATGTCCGGTGTATGTCTTTCCAAAACAGGTGGATAACTGGACATGTCTAGAATATATAGTGATGATTTTCTACTTCAGAATTACAGTGAGTCTCCAACACCCAGATCCTATTTCACTAAGACACTTTCGTGAAGGAGATATAAAAAATCAAATTACATTTTTATAGGCAAATAACCTCCGCTGATGTGACCCTGTAGTTGCTCATTTACATGGGATTTACATGTTTTTAACCAAACCTCTTCTGTTATAAAGTTTTCTTTCTTCACCCATTTAATTCGGACATAGGAGGTAGAATCTGATCTATAATTTTAAAAACATTGATAAAATTTGGAGATTACCTTACTAATAGTATTAGCCCTATATGCCAACAGGAATATCTTCACTAAATCATTCTGTGCCTAATCCCTGCTCTTGTTCACTTTTGAATTAAAGTAGCATCTTATTTGAAAGTATCTAAACAAAGTCATGATTATTCAACATAAACTGATTATTAAATTCTTGGAAAGTTAAGAAAGTATTATTGTTCCTAATAGAATAATATTATGTAATGCCTTTCTTACTCCAATTCTTAAAAGATTCATCTAGAGTATTTGTGAAATCTGTATTGTATGCACACCACCTCATTATCTTTAGAGTGCCTTTCAATTATTATTATTTTTTTAATTACTGTGGTCCATATTTCTAGTATAAGTTATTCTAAAATTGCAGCAAATGACCTGTTTCTTGCACGTTTAGTTTGTATCCTGATGAAGAACCAAATGTCTCTAAAGTTGACATAAGGATACAAATGATATCCTAAGTGTAATGAAGGAGTCGCGACGACGAAGTGGGAATCGACGTGCAAGCTTTATTTTAGAGAGCGTAGTTGAAAACAGGCAGGGTCAAAACATCAGCAAACAACAACATCAGAGATAGGGCAAAAGAGTAATCCAGAATAACAGGCGAAGGTCATGGCAGTGGGCAAGTGATCAAAACAAGGACGTAGTCCAGGATCAAAACACAATAACACAGAAACCAGGAAACACGGGAGGCTAAACATTTAATCACCAGTAAAGTCAGAGGCTGCGTTCGAAACCGCATACTTCCATACTATATAGTAGGCAAAAAGCAGTAGGCGAGCAAAAGAGTATGTTTGGATCATAAGTATTCATAAAACAGTAGGCGAGAATTACTTGGCTGATGCACTAATTCTCGTAAGATTCGGACTTAAGTTGCGTTCGAATATGCCTACTTACCTACTATATAGTAGGAAAAAATGTACGTGAAGAAAGAAGTACGTTCGAAACCTCAGTATTCATAAAACAGTAGGCGAGAAATCCCCGGATGTCGTACTACTTCAACCCAGATTCTGAAGTGTTCATCCGATGGACACTTTTCTATCCCAGAAGCCCACGGGAGAGGATACGTCATCATCGATCATGATGGAGAACAGCGACGAGGGTGTTTACAAATGTGAGTAATACAAACCAAAACGCGGTTCCTTGTGTTAAAATCACATTTGTTGAGCTACTGTATAGTAAACTGCTGAATTACTTAAGGTGCAAAGATGCTAAACAGTACAGTATATTTGGTGAAAAGACGTTTTATTATGGAACAGGGGAGCTCCAGTAAACACATGTACATCACCAGAGGTGATTTACATAAACCATGAAGACGATTGCTAAATGTCTATTTTTGATTTGTGACAGGAAAATGTTGTAAAAGAATTACATATGAGCACATCACAACATGAACAGACATCTGAGTGAGTGATGTATGTGTGCTATTATGTAGAATTCACTGTTGTCAACACTGCTTTACATGAATGTAAGTAATATAAATATAAACATCTACATGAAGTTACTAAACATAAGTTATCTCTTTTATTTGTCTATTAGTCCGTTGATAAATTGAGGAACATTTGTGTTGGATAAAAAGCGAGTTACATCAGCAGTTACAGTACCTCAACATGTAAATGCAGTATTGAGCAGATAAATCACAGAGATGACTGACTCTTGTCTGGATGTTACAGGGACAGAGGAGACACACGTGCTTATCTGGTGAAGAGTGACTGATGAAGGAATGCTGCCATCAAAGGCTCTCAGTGAGTATACTACTGACATAAATAAAACATCTTTTTTAATTTAAAATTCTATTTTAATTATAATAATTTCAAACAGAGCTATTAAAGCACTTTTCTGATTCTTCATTCCTGTGCCTTTGCTGCAGATCTTCTGTGGTGGAGCAGGACCTGCAAGGAAAGGTGACTGCGGCATTTGTGAGAAAAAAGGGAGAAAACCTGAAACAAAAATATAAAGTAAGATCATTTTGTTACTTCTAATACAGAAATCAAATGACATCGTGCTGTTAAAATGACTGCTTTTCTATTGTGTTTGTGCATTTTTGTAAAATCTGAAATGTCTGCAGGCTGGTGAGGATGAAGAAGTCCACAGCAGTATCCTGGAAATGGTCCAGTGCCATGGATGAGACGCTCCTTTACTCCACCTACCCTCATCAGGGCCGGATGTTGCTGTGTTCTCTTCATCCTCAGTGACCCCAGAGCCAGTGAGAGCATCTAGAAAAAGACCAAAAGACATTGACGATGTGATTTTGGTCAAGTTTGTCCTGCTGGATTCCATTCATACAACATCAGTCAATGAAACCCGATTTTCAGAAGCTTCAAAGTTTCAAGTTTTACTCTGTTTAAATGTTTTACCGTTAGTTGTGTTCATGGAGAGCAGGCACACAAATATCTGGAGCAGACACAGCGATAGCCAGATTGTCCCACACATTCTCCTGCTCTTGCTTCAAGATTGTGTGGCTCAGGGGCATCATCATGGTCTTCCTCATCCTCTCCGTGCACTCAGACAAGGACAGCCTCAATGTCCCTTTCCCATCCATGATCAGATTCCAGTCTGACTGCAGCAGTGAGAGACGTGATGGATGGCAGAGACAGACAAATGTGGGCATGATGGTCAGCTGTAGAACTGCCACAGCTGTGTTGAGATGGCAGTAGGATGTGGGTTCACTGTCCATAAATACATAATTGTTAGAACAAGAAGCTTTAATAAAGCTTTGTTTTATGTGTTGTTGACTTGTATATGTATGTGTTTATTGTGATTGTTACTTTTATTCATTCTTTTACTTATTTATTCAAGTTTCCTGTTGTTGTCAGTAAATAAAATATAATTATTTCATTAACTTATGCATTAATTCATTGCTTGAATGAAAGTTGAGATGTATTCACTTTGGCTGCATTTGTCTAATGTATATTCATGCATACCTATGGCATATGACAAAACAAATTACATTTTGCTTTCTACTAAAACATCATTTTCAGTAAAAAAAAATTTATATATACAGTATGTAGATTTACTTTTACTTTTAGTCATTTAGCAGACACTTTTATCCAAAGCGACTTACAAATGAGGACAACAGAAACAATCAATTGTAGTATTAAAACAACTAAGACTGATCCAAAACTAAAAGCTAAAACTTTATAGATAGTATAAATACACACACATTAAAAAAATTAAATAAAAATGAGAAATGCATATGACAAAATTTCTAAACTTATTTAATGAAAACAAAATAAAGCTACAAACAATTCAAAATATTAAGAGAACAAAAGGTATAAGAATGTAATGATTCTAACATAAAACTAAGCCAAACACCAAAAACAACTACGTGTATGTACACGCACAGACACACACGCATATCCATAAATTCAATATTATTTCATTTCCATGTAGTTTGTTGAAGTACTAAAATAACTCAAATTAAATAAAACTAAAACTTAATAAATAACTTATACAGACATAATAGAAAAAAAACTAATAAAATGACAAACATTACTACAACTGTAACTAAAATTAAAATAGATAACATATACAAATCAAACTACATTAGTTTAACAGTAATCCTAAAAAAATAACTGTGCCAAACATACAAGTAAGAAATGGTTATAAAAACTGAAAGAGAAGTGAAACAAGTAATAGGAAAGAGAATAAATGAAAAGCAATACTAATCCTTTGTCGGTGTCCCTGTCCGGTGGAGTCGCTCGGTAGAGTCGATGGTCTTTACACACTTCGGTCTTCACACGACGAGGGCTGCCGCGGTATAATAAACTTTTTTATACCCGTCTAACAAATCACTAATTGAATTCAGCTGGACACACTTTCCTGTTAATCACAATAAATGGCCACGCAAGCGCAGACACTAACAAGGTACGTACGAGACCAAACGTGATTTCAGCACGTCTATATATATATATATATATATATATATGCAATATTAATATAATTAATTATTGGTCAGCATTTATCATTATTATTGTAGTGTTGGTAATAGCTAGTAACAGCTAGTAATGCATTATGGGGTAATCATCTTTTTTAAGTAGTAATACTTACATTTTTCCAGTATAAAATAAACAGTCTTCTCCAAAGGTGAGATCTTCAAGCAGCTGCACTACATCTCCTTTATGCAGACATTGCAAACACTGCAAAGGCTGAGGAAAACAGTACTAGGTAGGGTTGTCGAGTTACTGATGCTATGAGGTGTTAGTGAACCTCTCCCTTTTATCTTTTTTTTTTTTTTTTTTTTTGTAATTGCACAACATATAATTGCATACAAGATCAGGGGAAGATGGTTGTATTTTTAACAATAAACAATCATAATGACAAAAAAAATAAAAGAAAAAGGAAAACATAAAAATAATGGGTTTGCATACATCAAAGTATGAGATTACATACACAGAAAAAAGCACAATGACAAGGTTAAATATCTTTGAATAATCATAATATTCATATGATCATAATGCATCAAAAATTAAATTTTTGTTGGTGTTGTTTTTGGTATTTATAAGCCTAAAGGGATGAAACGAGACTTAAATTCAACAAGAAACATCAAAATATTTACAGATTTAAACCTGAATTAAACCTGTCGCTCGTATCGTTTAAGTTGTTGCGCTTATTATAACGTCATAGGTCACATGACAACGTCAACATGGCGGATCGCATTCATACTCAACGAGATTTGGCTGTAGAGTACGTACTCTTTTATCGCTCGTTAAGTAAGTACTTATTGAAATTAAGTACCTACTCATTGAGTATGCGGTTTCGAACGCAGCCATAGGGTGAAGTCCCTTTCAAGATATTTCTATAGTCTTTTGTCAACTACCTCCCAGATAATAATAGTAAAAAAAAAATCTTTTAAAGTCTATTAATTAATCCAGTTATTCTCAGGTAATTTAATAAACTTTCATTGTTATGACCATTAAGTTGCTACAGTAACTTCTATAGAACTTTGTTTCCTAATTTCTTCCTTTAATATTTCTCTTTCTGTGATGTATTTTGGCAGTGACATAGTATGTTCTACTGATTCCTCCTCCTGATAATGATTACAAAAGAAAGTTGGATGCTTCCCTATTAGATAATGTTTTATTTAACCCTTTGTGTCCCATTCTCAGTCGTGTAATTATACCTTCTTCGTTATTTCCTCTACATACCCTCCTACTTCCTACTGGATTCTATAGTAATGTCTGCCTGTTACTTCCCTATCTAAGTTATATTGTCATTTCTTTATTATACTATTCTTAACTATTAATTTTGCTTCTGATTTACTGTATAGGATTTCCATAACCTCGTATAGTTTACATGCCTCCTTAGCTAAAATATGTGTAATTTTGTTCCCTATTGTAGCATTTGGACCAATCAGACACACAATTTTTCATTAGATTTAACAAATCAATTATTTATTAGATTAACAAATAATCACAGACCCCTCACCCAATAAACATACTGGGTGCCAGGATGTCTGTGAACAAACCCTCTGTGGTTCTGTTAGATACTGAGAAGATGAAAATGTGAGCTAGAAGTCTTCTGTACCTTAAGTTTGAGCCAGGCTGCGGCCTTGACTTTCCATTCATCAAAGATCCTAGGACCTCAGCTGATGTCTCTCTTAGTCCGAGCCAGAATAACATCTTTTGGAGTTCATCAACCTTCAAACTCAGAAGAACTCCAACACCACCGAACCTTCAAACCATCAAGACTTTCATCCGAGACAGCATCCGGACACTCGTTCAACGACCAAGGCAATGCAAGTATCGTACATTTAACTAAACGAAACAGAGGTTTAGTATAAGCGGTAGACCCTGTTGTAAAACGGCACTGATGGTTTTTAATTCGGGTGGTTCTGACTCATTTTCCATAACTGCATTCTCTGGTTTCTCTAATGGCTTCATTCATCCACTTTAGCTCCCCTTTTGTATGTACGGGTGAGTGTATGTATGTTTGTTTGTTTGTTAGACTAGTTTGTGTTAGTGTTTAGTTAATAAAACTCTTGTGCACAATTTACATGAGTTTCTGATTCTGCCTTGCAAATTAATGTCCTTTTACAATTTTGATCCTTACTATAAATGAACTTTTCCACGACATTCTAATTCATTGAGATGCACCTGTATATCAGCGTGATAACAACTACCTTAAATGACCAAAACCATATTTCGGAAAATTGTATTGGAAGTGTAATTAATTTTTTTATTTTGACTCAAGTCCCATTCAATTACATGGAGGGGGCGGGGTTTATGACCTGTACTGTACCCCCCCCCCCCCCAACTACAAAATTTTTTTAGTTATTATTATTATTATTATTATTAGAACTGATTACAGAACTGATTCGCGGGACTCGATAAAGAGAGGAAGTGGCCAGAAGAGGCAGTGAAATGTAGCAACATCACTGACCTATTCAGGGCTTCAAGTGCAGGTCAGTTTGATCTGTAAATACGCTAGATAGTTTTGTCTTTATTAACCTAGTTGAGTAGCCTATTAAACTGCTAGCACCTGTTAGGGCACCCCATTATTATCATCATTCAGAATACTGTACTAAAGGACATCATTGTTGACTGGAGAGTTAAATTAATAAATTTAGCAGACAGATATTCACATGGATTTATTGTATAGGAAGGGAGGGAGCTTGAGCAGACAGCAACACAAAAATATCACAGCCTAATAATGCAATAGTGTGTTCAGCATTAGGATTTTTCAAAAAAGATGATTTTGACATTTAGGCACTTTAGAAAATGAGTTTTGATGTATTTGTATGAAATATAGTTTTGTTAAATCTCAAGTATTTAAGACATTTTGAAATAAACAACATTCTGTGATAACAAATTGCAATGAGGTGGTTGTTTTGCAACAAGGTGGACACATGAAGTTCTAATCCTAACAGCAGACCTGCTGGTGAAGAAGTGACAAAAAGGGAGAGACAGAGATATCGGGGAAAATGAAGAAAGGGAAAAGGGAAGTGAAGTTTCAAGAGACAACCTTTAATTATTTTCCAGGGCCCCAGACCAAGCATTTAGACCTTTTTATGTGATGCCATTTAAATAATAGGGTTATCTGTAGTTTCATAATTTGTAGTGGGTGTATAAGGGGTCACTGGAGCAGGACTCTTAAAAGGTCTCAAAAAGTCTTTTTGCCCTTTTTTTTGCCCTAAATATTAGCACCTTATAAATGCATTACTATAAGGTACTAATATGTTCGTATTAGGGGTAAAAAAAAGGTACAAAGATGTTCTTTTAAGAGTACTGCTTCAGTGACAAGTTGTTGTACCCCAAAAGGTACAATTTTGGCCTCTTATTTTCCCAGCCTGAAATTGCATCCCAGTCCGGCCCTGGCAACAGTGATCCGATGACTTTGAACATTGTGCAGTGTGAACTCGGCATTAGAAAGATAAATGGCATCTCTTTTATTTTAGGTGTGTGCGAATACAAATGTAAAATCATGGTAAATTAGTCTGTCACCTTTCGTCTTTATTGTCTCTTGCTGCTTCTGTCCCATTACTTTAATTGATGGTCATTGTTCATGCTAATCAGTCTCTGGGTTAAGTGTGAATGTGATGCATGTAGGTGTGACCTTCCCTGATCTCTGTGATAATGAGTGTTATAGTTATGCTGATTGGATTAGAGTTGCTGAAAGTCTGGGCAAATTCCTGTAACTGCTTACATCCTTTGCATACTTAATCTTCTAATGACGACCTCCTGAAATCTGTATAAACTGCAGTGGTTCAGTGCTTTAGTCAGTCTTGATGACTGCAGCGTGACACAGTACCATCTCAGTCAAGAACCTGATGAAGATTCACTCAGTCTCCTGATCTTCACTTCTGAGTTTACTACAGACGTAACTGGATATTGCAGGTATTTTGTCTCAAAACTATAACTTCACTAATACTTTACTTTTGAATGCCCTGTGAAGGATATACTTCTACAGTTTAAGTGTTTCTTATAAACTGCTTAATGCATCTTATATTTAGAAACTGAACATCATTCACTCCTAACAATGATAGATGAGGAGTAACACCTGAGTATGCTGCCATATTTTTGCTGGTTGATGAAGCCAAACATGTACAGTTTTAGTCAGTGAACCATATTTCTTTCTTATGAACAAAATGTTTATATAAAGGTACTTGACTTAATTCTTAACTGGAAATATCACAAATGCTCTGTAGTGAATTGTGAACGTCATACTTGCTTATATAAGAAGATCTGTGTTATTGATAACTTTAGGAATCTGTGATTCATCTCTTACAGATCCACATGACACACGGTTATAAAGATGGTGTTTATTAAAGAGGAGAGTGAAGACATAAAGATTAAAGAACCATTCAGAGTCAAACATGAAGATACTGAAGAACAAACAGGTTGGTTTTTATTCTGAAAGCTGAACTCAATCATTTGATCCTTATTAAAATGCCCAGCACTACTGAAATGAATGATATTTTTGAAGAATGTCTTGTAATTAAAGTGGTTTTATTTGACATGGAGCGGGTCGACTCATGTGGACAGACATGTTGAGATCACATGACCCATTACCTTGAAACTGAGCATTAAAACATATGCAACTATGATTATACAATTGCTCTTTTTTATCATCATCTCTTCGAATAATGGGAAGAGGTTTTGAGATTACATTTAAGACTTCCTTTAATAGCTTACCCTTACCAAAAAGTAGTATACTTCAAGTTTATTTTATTAAGTATACTTAAGTAAAGTTCAAGTATATTTTTAAGTATACTCTATGTAGTAAATATACAAATATCAGTGTACTAGTAGTATACTTGTAAGTGTACTATTTCATTACTCCTTGAGACTAAATTGGCCCACTTTCTAGTATATAAAAGTACACTTTTAAGTATACTTTAAATATAACAGTAGTAAACTTTGAGTACACAACTAGTTTACATCAATGTTTTTATCTTGCACTGCAACTATACTAAAAGTGAACTTATAGGTATACTGATAGTTTACTAATTAAATACTTGTAGTAGCATTTTAGTGCACTTTTAAGTATAGTCTCAGTAAACTACTAGTTTAGTAGTTTTATACTGCAAGTATACTCGTAAGTTTTCTTTAAGTGAACTTTACATCATACTTTAAGTATACTACTATGTCCCTATTTAGGTATTAATGTGTATATATTTTGTAAATGAATATCTGAACATACAAAACATCAAAAGAAAGAACAGCTTGTAAACAAAAACATTTTATTCTAGCTTCATGCATTCTTTTTTTAAACACTTGAATGTGGGTAAGTTTCATAAATAAAAAAATAAAGAAATAAACATTTTGAACAAAAAGCTGAAAAAAGACTGAATTGGATTCAGAATGATAATCAAAACGTAGATGGAGTTGATCAATACCCCAAAGCTTGACAGTCTTACCTCTTCATTGGTCAACATTTTACTCCATAACGTTACACAGTTTTGATGCTGTTTTATGTCTGATGATCGTGTTAGATTACACGTGGAAGCATCTGTTGTTTCGGTTTCTTCTTCACTTGAGTTTTTTTGTAAATTCTGTACAGAAGATGTGTACTAGCACCTCTTACCGTATAACAATGAAAACACGGATTCTAGGAGCACAAGTATAGCTCAAATATATTTAGACTTTTTCTAAGTAAGTCAAGTATACTTAAATGTCATTTTAAATATATTTCTGAGAAGTACATAAAAAGTAGACTAAAAGTGTACTTTCCTATTTTTAGTTTAAAAGAAGTATAACTAATAGCACACTTGAATAAACTTCTTTTTCGTAAGGTAGTGCGTATAAAGATCTACATGTTTTTGGTTTTGATGTTTGTTCTTTGTGCCATTAAAATTTGTTAATTTGGATGTCTTTTTTGCATTAGACCTGAAGACACTAAAAGAGGAGAGTCAAGAACTCAATGAAAAGGACGATAATGTTCAGCATGAAAAATATGATTTCATGACTGGAGAAAAATCATTTAGTTGCTCATATACTGAAAAGACTTCACAAAAAAGAGCTCAAAAGACAGCAAATAGAAGTTATTTCACCTGCCAACAGTGTGGGAAAAGTTTCAACAAAAAGGGAATCCTTGAAGTCCACATGAGAGTTCACACTGGAGAGAAGCCTTACACCTGCCAACAGTGTGGAAAGAGTTTCATTCGAAAAGGAAACCTTAATCACCATCTGAGAGTTCACACTGGAAACAAACCCTTTGTCTGCCAACAGTGTGGAAAGAGATTTCCTGGAAAAGGAAACCTTAATCTTCACATGAGAATTCACACTGGAGAGAAGCCTTTCACCTGCAAACTGTGTGGAAAGAGTTTCATTCAAAATTCAAACCTTAAAAGACACATGACACTTCATACTGGAGAGAAACCTTACGCATGCTCTCAATGTGAAAGGAGTTTTACAGATAAACAACACCTCATTGACCACATGAGAATTCACACCGGAGAGAGGCCTTACACCTGCAAACTGTGTGGAAAAAGCTTCATTCGAAAAGCACACCTTAAAAACCACATGAAAATTCACAGCGGAGAGAAACCTTTCGTATGTTCTCAATGTCCAAGGAGTTTTACACATAAACATGGCCTTGATGACCACATGAGAATTCATTCTGTAGAGAAACATTTCCCCTGCCAACAATGTGGAAAGAGTTTCATTCGAAAAGGAAACCTTACAAACCATCTGAGAGTTCACACTGGAGAGAAACCCTGTCTGCCAACAGTGTAGAAAGAAACATACTGAAAAAAGGAAACCTTAAGAAACACATGAAGATTCACACTGGAGAGAAGCCTTATGCATGCTCTCAACGTGAAAGGAGTTTGACACATAAACATAACCTTGATGTTCACATAAGAATTCATACTGGGGAGAAACCTTTCATCTGCCAACAATGTGGAAAGAGTTTCACTGAAAAAGGAGACTTTAAGAAACACATGAAGATTCACACTGAACAGAAGCCGTTTACATGTGATCAGAGTTTCGGATGTAGAGTAGCTCTTTAACTTCTACAATCACACCGTTGTGATTATTGTTCAGTGTGTCACGTGATTAACTGCTTAATTCAAATATACTTTTGTGCTTTGGCTGGTGCTGAGCCAGAGATGGACGTGCTCAGCACTTGTGTAACGGGTCAAAAATGTGCTTCCACTTTCTACACTTATTGTTATGTATGGCCTTTTAATCACAGTCTACCTGCACTCTCTGCCCAGATCTTGATGTATAATGAACTGGTTACAGTAGGGTCATTTAGATTCACACTAGCTGAGAGAGTGAATGGCGTAATATTGAGATGTGTTTAGAAGTATATTGTATGATTTGTGTTTGTGCCACTATTACATGTGGTAAAATCAAGTTTGATGTTCACCTTCATTATAGAACATGCACGTGTGATTGTCAAAACTGATCACCACTGTTGAATGTGTTGGCGACAGAATAAATCTCTACACAAACACGAGACTGGTGTACATTGCAGTTTCTACACACAATGCAGAGGCAATCCTTTTACACTTGTCATGTGTGCTTTAATAAAAACAAAGGGAAGTGTTAAAATGTGCCATATAATTTTAAGTTGAATTAAATTCAGAAACCGCAAGTTGTTAAAACTTCATTTGAAACAACTAAACTGCGATTTTTTTTTTTTTTTTGTACAATGTATATATGTTAAAATAACTTAAAATTACACAAAATAACTGTTTTGTGTATTTTTAAAATGAACATTTTAATGACTATATTTATTGAACAAAAAAATATATTTTTAAAATAAAAAAGTAGAAACTTTGCTTAAGTGATTGTTTTGAACGAGTATGAATTTATTCAAAACATATTACTTTAGTTCAGTGGTAGACAAGTTCAGTCCTGTTCATTAAATGATAAGCTGTTTCCTCACAAATGCTGTTTATTCAGCATAGATAAGCCCTCCATTGACATCCATTCAAACTAAACGGCCTCTAATCTCCTTCCCTGAATATCTTAGATGCGGCAGCATTAGGCATTGCACTTTTTTTGGCTAAAGGTTGCAGGCTTGCCTTCCAGAGGCTTTGGCTTTAGTAACCCTGAAGAACTTAACCCTCAGGCTGTGTTCAAATAACACTTGTGGTATTCCCGGTCAAAAATGTCCGGGGCACAAAAAATAGCTTATAAATCTCTGGTTATGCTATATTATCACCTAATATTGGTATCAATCTTTTTGTCAGCTTGTTTTCTTTCAATTAGGACTGGTTTTGTGTTTATTTTTGGAACTGATTTATTGTAGGCCTTACGTACATCAGTTTTTGAGTGAAAAAAGGATTATTTGTGGATAATTTTGTAAATATTAAATAAAATATGAAACAATGGTAACACTTTATTCTAGGGTCTCTTAACTAGTTGCTTATTAGCATGCATATTACTAGAATATTAGCCATTTATTAGTAGTAATTAAGAACATATTAATGCCTTATTCTACATGACCTTATTCTACATCCCTAATCCTACCCAATACCTAAACTAAGCAACTACCTTACTAACTATTAATAAGAAGCAAATTAGGAATTTACTGAGGGAAAAGTCGTAGTTAATAGTGAATAAGTGTTCCCTATTCTAAAGTGTTACCAAAACAATAATTGCACTGTTTATCACACTAGCACGCTCTAATGTTTAACCAAGAAATTTGTTTTGAAAAGCTTTTATTTTGTACAAAAAAAAAAAAAAAATACACTTGTGGTGTTCCCAGTCATCATCAAATTTCTTAAAGCTAAGAATCACTCTTACTCTCCCAGTTATTTAAGACAGCTCGAGAGGTCTCTCAAGTGGTCAGGAGTTGCCAGCAGGGGCTTGTGATGGCGCTGAGGAGACAGAGACGTGTGTGAATCTTTCAGGAGAGGAAGAAAGTTCTTGAAATGTTTGACGGCGAGCACTCAAACGGTATCGTTTGGACAGAGCAGGTATCATATTTGTCAGCGATTTGGTGAGGGACGTCATATCACCAGTAACTTTACGCAGCAATGCATTTTCAGCGGAATTGAAGGTTGTGATGACGCTTCGTTTCCTTGCCACAGGAAAAATGCAGCAATGCAATGCTGATGATTTGGGGCCATCATAACCATCAATAAGCCGAATTGTCATGGAAACAATTATGGCACTTACAGCTCCACACATTGTCACGTGTTTCATTGAATTCCCAACAACACCCCGCATATTCCAACAGAAGTAAACACAATTTATGCAAATAGCCGGCTTCCAAGGAGTAGTAGGTGCAATTGATGGCACTCATATAAAGATCACTTTTTTACGTACTATTTTGTTTTAGTTTCATATATTTCAAAGGAATTCCTCTTGAAAGGGAAGATTTCTTGTTTTGAAAGTAGTACTGCTTGCATTTGCACATTTCTTGAAAGTGAGTTCACTTTATGGTGAGGTTTTTTGTGCTGTAAGGCAGGTAGCACACACGTTTGTTTTTGAAAGAGAATGTGCCGTGAAGGGTTTTTATATGGGGATTTAGGCGAAGTACTATCAAGTTTTTGTTGTCTATAGTTCATAAGTTAGGGCTCATGCAAGTAAAAAAGAAAAAAAAATGTAATAAACAGAAACAATAAGAAGTGTTTCTAGTCTGTTCAGGTGCCTGGTGCTAAGTAAGGAGGGGTATAGAAGAGACAGGAATAAGGCTACTAATAACATGTATGGCTCATTAATTGCAATGCTGCTTTGTCCAAGGAGTTCACGGGAAAGCTCTAATTCACCTTTTCCATATGCGCCACCTGCTGTCATAGAGTAGATTTACAGAGACTTACATTTACATTCAGCTTGTGTGCAGTTTTTGTCTGGCCAAAAACCGGATCGAATTTGCGTGCCCTACTTACATTTACATTTACATTTAGTCATTTAGCAGACGCTTTTATCCAAAGCGACTTACAATTGGGGAATACATAAAGCGATACGTCTTGAAGAGGCAATCAGACAGAGGAAGTGCTTGTAACAACAAGTCTCAGGCATTGTTCAAATAAGTACAAGCTAGAAAGGAAAGGAATAAATAAAGAGAAAGAATTTTTTTTTTTTTTTTTTTTTTTTTTTAGGATGAAGTCAAGTAGTGCTGAAAGAGATGAGTTTTCAGTTGTTGCTTAAAGATTGGTAGGGATCCAGCATTCCGGATAGGGGTGGGAAGATCATTCCACCAGCCAGGAATGGTGAATGAGAATGTTCTGGAGAGTGATTTTAAGCCTCTCTGTGATGGTACCACGAGGCGTCGCTCACTAGCAGATCTCAGACTTCTGGAGGGGGTGTAGATTCGTAAAAGTGAGTGGAAGTAGGCGGGTGCTGAGCCTGTGGTTGTTCTATATGCAAGCATCAGTGTCTTGAACTTGATCCGAGCTGCAACTGGTAGCCAGTGCAAGGAGATAAAGAGAGGTGTAACATGGGCTCTTTTGGGCTCATTGAAGACCAGACGTGCCGCTGCATTCTGAATCATTTGTAGAGGTTTGATTGTGTTTGATGGAAGTCCAGCCAGAAGAGCATTGCAGTAGTCCAGCCTAGAAATGACAAGGGCCTGGACAAGAAGTTGTGCACCATGCTCTGTCAGAAAGGGCCTGATCTTTCTGATGTTGTGTAGTGCAAACCTGCAAGATCGAGCGGTCTTTGCAATGTGCTCTTTGAAGGTCAATTGGTCATCAAAGATTACCCCGAGATTTCTGACCGAAGTTGATGGGGCAATAGTTGATGAACCTAACTGAATCGTGAAGTCATGCTGTAGGGTTGGAGTAGCAGGGAAGACAAGAAGCTCAGTCTTTGCCAGGTTGAGCTGTAGGTGATGTTCTTTCATCCATGCCGAGATGTCCGCCAGGCAGCCTGAGATCCGTGCAGCTACTGTTGGATCATCTGGTTGAAAAGAGAGATAGAGTTGTGTGTCATCAGCGTAGCAATGGTAGGAGAAGCCATGTGCCTGTATGATGGGACCCAGTGATGTCGTGTATGTGGAGAAGAGGAGGGGTCCAAGAACCGATCCCTGAGGAACCCCAGTGACCAGTTGATGTGCTTTGGATACCTCACCTCCCCAGGCCACCCTGAAAGACCTACCAGTGAGATAGGATTCAAACCAGCAAAGTGGAATCCCAGTGATGC